>OU015747.1:133805345-133835153 GCA_907169655.1 Acomys percivali
CTGAGCATCTCCTAGATGTACCTGTGTATGGCTGAGTATCTCCCAGATGGACCTATGTGTGACTGAGTATCTCCCAGATGGACCTGTGTGTGACTGAGTATCTCCCAGATGGACCTGTGTGTGGTTGAGCATCCTCTAGATGGACCTGTGTGTGGTTGAGCATCTGCAAGATGGACCTATATGTGGCTGAGCATCTCCCAGATGGACCTGCTAAATGCCAGGTGAGTGTTTAGAGGTTCCGCTGTGGAGGTTTCTCTCCTTCCCACTCTTTCCCTTGGCATCATTTCGAAGTAGCCGTCTTAAGAAATATGTTCATGCCATACTGACAATGCTTTAACAGGGACGAATCTACAAAACCAAGGGAGAAAAATCTGGGTGATTTAAAACACACAGACACACACAGACACATAAACACACACACACACACACACACACACACACACACACACACACACAAGGAAAAGGCCAGGAAAACAACATTTTAATGTAATTAGCCACTAAGGGAGTGCATCTGAAAGCACTGGCTCACCTTTACCTGGTAGCCAACTGAAGTGGAAAATTTGACCAGAGGTGGTGACCATGTTGAAACAGCTCATTAGCAGCATTTGTTTGATTTACTCCAAGGACCAAACACTGCTATATAGAGGCCAAAGTTTAATGCTATTAAAAAATATTTACCCAATTCCAAATTCAATAAAAAGCTGAAGGTTCAGGCATCATTTCTATTGCTGTTCTCCTCTCCCACCCTTGGTGATTAAATTTAACTAAGTGAAATGATGCTGTAAGCATTAGATATTTATGCCAGGCCCTGAAGTGGCAACCATCTTTGCACACTGAAATTACCCAAGGCTTGTTTCAGTGAGATGCCTGTCCATTAAGAAACCCAAATGGATGCAGAATTAGTTGCTGCAAATCAAATCAAAAGCAAGAGAACATCATAGCCCTGAAGGGGCTTACCATGTAAGATTGTATGTGCATGTATGTGTGAGTGGAGGAGCCCCTGTGAGTACAGATTTATTTAAGCCTACTAGCTGTCTTTTTCCTCATACAGAACAATTGCCCCAGACTACATTTCCCAGTTTCCTTTGCATGTCTGCATATCTACAAGACCATGTGATTAATTGGCCATGATGACATCATCTTGGCTAATGGAATGAGGGCAGAATGGACTTGAGCTTTCAGGCCTGGTCCTCACACACCTATACATCTTGGTTTCCTTTCTTATGTGCTGATGTAAAAAAAAAGTGTGTGTGTGTGTGTGATGAATAAATTAATTATGCACTATTCACATGTCATCCAGGTTTGAGCCTCTGGTGAAAGGCTGGTAGTTATTTCTTTCTTTCTTTGTTCCTGGATACTTGATTGAGACTCCATCCCCCAGCCATTACTTCTCCTGCTATCATATGGAGTCAGCTTAGACCTTCCCTAATCACCATAGTATGAGATGCCAATCAAGGATAATCCCTATGCTTTAAGACATTCAAAATGATTCACATTAACCAATCCACAGAAAGCCCATGAAGTAGAACTAAATACACCTGTGTAGCCTTACAGTTGCACCTTCTGTTACTCTTCCCCTGGTGCAAACACTCATGCGGTCCTACCTAGAAACAAGTTCTTATTAGGAGCATACATAAGTAACCACAGATTGTTCCTCTCATCTATGAAGTGATACGGTGGTGAATTTCATCATCTTTAAAGTCTACAAAATAAGCCAGGTCAGGGCTGGAGAGATGACTCAGTGGTTAAGAGCACTAACTGTTCTTCCAGAGGTCCTGAGTTCAATTCCCAGCAACCACATGGTGGCTCACAACCATCTATAATGTGATCTGATGCCCTCTTCTCGCCTGTGAGTGTATATGCAGGCATAACACTGTATGCATAATAAATAAATAAATAAATAAATAAATAAATAAATAAATCTTAAAAACAAACAAACACAAACCAGGTATGGTGCCATGGGCCTTTAATTCTAGCATGTGGTAAGCAGAGACAGGTGGATCTCTGTGAGTTCAAGGTCAGCCTGGTCTACATACTGAGTTACAGAACAACTAAAGACTGTCTCAAAATCAAAACAAGACCGTATAAAACAATCATAAGGTAAAGACCAGAGACCCTTGGAAACCATTTGTTGAAATCAATGGAGTTGCCTTCTGCATAGGTTCTGAATAACTGTTGTCCACCCAGGCTGCCTGTATCTTGTGTTCCCATGCTTGCTCTATTTTCATGACCCTATACTGCTACATGAGACAGAAAAAAATATGCATGTTGGTTTGTCTGTTAGGAAAGTTTAAGCTAGCCAAAATAGAACAGGAAACAACCAATCATTTGCAAGAGAGGCAGTGGAGTCTTTAAGGCACACTTACAGGGGAGCTGCAAGCTGGTCATCAACAAAAGCAAACTAGCTCGGTAGGCAGACATCTCTCCTCTTGTCTTCCAAGCAAAAGCCTTCAAGAAAGGACTCCTTGCTTTTATCTCTGCTACCCTCTTTCCAGTACACTGCTAGCCCACTTTGGCACATGGTAGTCTCCATGTTAATTCCATGCCATTAAGCTCTAGGTTTAGGCCTACCTTTTCTTTAGGTGTATATTTCTTCTCTCCAGTCTTGGTGTGTGTGTGTGTATGTGTATGTGTGTGTGTGTGCATGTGCCCACATACTAGGAACTTCTACCACTGAGCCAAAACTCCAACCCTACCAACCCAATCTGTGAGTAAGCCAACTTCAGAAAACCAACTCAAGAACTGGTACCACCTTCAGCCGGTGAGGTGAGTAAAGTATCTTAGGTGAATACATCAGTAACATTTACAATGGACAGTGACTAGTGACAAGGAGAGTCAAATCCCCCTTCTCCGTAGTGTTGGCAGGGTAGGGAGTAACTAGGATTGCCTTCTTTTGGTGTGGAAGACATGCTAACATGAAGATGGTTCTGCAGAGGAAGAAGTCTGTGTGCACTCACAGATCCCTGGCATGCACATCGGCAGAAACATGTGGGTGGAGAGTCTGAAGCCGGCCGGATAGGTAGATGGAGTGGGGTGGTGAAGTGGGCAACATGGCCAAGACCCTTTCCTGTGGTTTCCATCGGAGGGACTTGGAAGCAGAGCAAGTGGGTGTAAGACTGACCATGTGGACGATTTCCACTCAAGGATGCAGGGGCTGCCCCTCGTTGGCCGTACTTGGTACTGATGCTGAGTGTAAGGACTCCCAGAGTAGAGGATGGAGGATAGTCAGCCTTTGGTACACTGTCTCTGCGTATTGGCTAATTCCAGGAAGGGTGACCCCTCCAGGGCAGCGAGGCCTTCAGACATCGAAGAATCAGATAATGGAAAACAAAGGGAATGGCTAATCCATAAGCAGTTTGCGTTCTTAGAGGTAGAATATGGATGTTGGTTTCCCTGCATCTGCATCGAACATTTGGTATGCTCACACACGTATCTGTGGTCCACAGCGGAGCATTAAATAATTCTTTAACGGGCATTCTCCAATTTATCAGTGATCTTGAGCACCTTTCCATATGTCTGTGACCCAAGGAGGGAGTGGAGAGTGCTCTACGGTGTGCCCGCTTCTTAGTTTTGTTTCTTTGTCTTAAGGCCAAAGCCAAACTGGCCTGCATGGCTTTCCGTGCTCCTCTTGGCGAGGCCTTAGCTGCGTCTCAGATGTTGTACCATTTGGCATTTTATTGATTGCATTGTGAACTCTATCTCTGGTTCTATTCCAAACCCTTCCCTCCTGGTTGCTGCCTTGGCTGTTCCATCTACCCAGGAAACTTGTTGAATCATCTAATCCCTTTGATTTGCCTCAAATCCACACAGATGTTCGTACTCACATAACATATTGGGGTCGCCTCCAGGATCCCGTTCCAGGCCACCCTTTCCTTCGTACTTACCAATGTTACTAGTATGATTGTTGACTTTTAAAAACTCCCCCGTAGACTATAAACGTGTTGAATATTTCATGTTTTTTGTAGCCTCTTTTGTATGCTGTCTTTCTTTTTTTCTTTTTTAATTTATATTTTTGTAAGAGTTTTGCCTGCATGTATGTGCACATGCCACCCTCATGCCTGGTACCTGTGGAGATCAGAAGAGGACAAGGACATTGGGTCCTCTGGGACTGGAGTTAGAGGTAGTGTGAGCCACCATGTCACTGCTGGGACCACCATCATCTGAAGAACAGCAAGTGATTTTAACCCGAGTCATTTCTCCAGCCCTTGAAAGGCTGTCTTAAAGCAGGAGGATGTGACTTAGCTGTGCGGGCTCAGAAAGGAGAGGCACAACCATGAGCAAAATTTCCGGAAGTTTCAGTTCTGTCATAGCTTTTGTCAACTCGACACAAACCTAGACATACCTGAGGAGGGGGAATCTCAACTGCGTAGTTGCCTTCACGTGGCCATGTCCACGGGGACAGTTTCTTAAGTGCTAATTGATTCAAGAGGGCCCAGCCATGTAATAAGTAAGCCTGCTGAGCAAGCCACGGGAAGCAAAGCTGTTAAGTAAGCAGTGGTCCTCCATGGTCTCTGCTTCGGTTCCTGCCTTGGCTTTCCTCAGTGGCAGACTGTAACTTACAAAGCCAAGTACACCGTTCACCTCCCAAGTTGCTTTTGATCAGTGTTTTATCACCACAATAGAAATCCAAAGTAGAGCAGTCCCACACAATCAAGGCTTTTCTGGGTGCTACTGACAAATACTGACAGGCTTCCTCAAGTTCTTCGTGAGGCTATGTGACCTTGTTCACAAATAATTTAATTTTTGTGGTACTGGGAGAGGAAATCTGGCCCTCGCATAAGACCTAGGCAAGTGGTCTATAACTGAGTCGTAGCTTCAGCTGGTTACCGCTATGTCAGAAAGGAGACTTAAGCACAGACCCCCTGTTTGGGCCGGATTAATCTGGATGTTCCTGCTGGCCCTGGCATCCTGTATAAACTGACTCAAAGGCAGATTTCAGATACGTTTGTTGCATGATCAACAAACAGTTTTGTTCCCCGTGGATTTGATGGTTATTTAAAAAGGGTAGACATTTTACTGGGAATAAACTGGAATAAATATTCAATTTGCAGTGAACAATCCCAGAACCCTGAGAATACAGAAAAATGCCCAAGTAATGCTTTGGGCCCTCAAAGTACACAGTTTTGCAGGAATGCATTTGTGATAGTCAAAAAATGTTAAAATTAAATCTGTGTAAAGCTGACATCTCAATTTTACAAATTGAAAAAAAAATTGAACTAGATTTATCTACTAAAAGCTAATTTCTCCTGCAAGAGTTTGTTAAAATTACTTGAAGTAAGAGCCGACACAGTAAAAGCTGTAATTTCCCCAACTATGTGAGATTTTGGGAAAGTCGATAGAAGGACGGGATGATTTGGTGGCTGTATCAGAAACGTTTTTTCATATCCACAAATTCCTACAGAATAATGGAGTGCCAGTGGTTCGAAAATACTGCCTGCCAGCACCACCTCATTAGGGCAAACCCCTTAATCACCATGGCTGGATCCTGGGCCCTGGGAGGCCAGCTCGCAGAGGGAGGCCTAGCTTGCTGGGGGCAGGGCAGTGGTAGGTGGGCAGCAAAGGTTGGGAAAGCAGAGCTTGCAGCAGGCTGAACTTAGACACCACAAAGGGACCCCTGACCAGGAGAACTTTCGTTCTTGGAACCCCTGATCCTTGTGGGTTCTTACCCACAGGAAATAAGCCTCTCTTTCGTGTGATACCCAGCGTTCCGCATTGGCCCCCATCACCTTACCGTGAGTGACTCGCCTCCCTGGGGGAGAAGCCTCCTAAGAGAAAGCTGAGTAGTGCACGCATCTCCAAGGCAGCCAAAAGGGAAAATGCCTCGGGTGCAAGGGACTGGTTAGAGAGACCCAGCCTCCTCTGGCGGTCCACTGGGCTCGAGGAGAAGCACAGACCCTGTGGAGGTGCTCGGAGTCACTAAGAACTTGAGGTTTTCCCAAGGATGGTGCTTACTCTGCCCTATTCAAGTTAACCCTGTCATAGGTGATGACCCTAAGTGGAATCATCCTGTCTAGCGCCACCTGCGCGGTTGCAGCCTACAGTGGCGCGCACAGAGCTAAGGGTGCTAGAGGCCACCAGTGAAGGAACGCGGTGGAGACCTGCGCGTGTGCGCGCGCGTGTATGCCTGTGTATGTGTGCGTGCATATGCGTGTGTCTGTGTGTCTATGTGCCTGTGTGCCGCCGCCTGGCGACTCGTGCCTGGCAGGTGCAGGCGCGCCGGCTTCCCATTGGCCGCGGCGTCCTCCTCCGCCCTCGCAATCCCCCTACCCGACTACTGTCGCTGGCTGGGATCCGCTGAGGCGCGCGCAGGCCGGCGCGGCCCTGCCATCACCCCCTTCCCCATCCCTCGCCGCGCGCGCCCGGGCCTTAACCCTTCCTCCCCCTCTCCGCGCCGCCGCTGCGCGCTCCCGAGCTCAGGTAGCGGGCGCGCGGGCGCCTCCCCGGGGGCGTGCATCCCGGTAGCCGTGGCACTCGTCACCCCCGCCCTCGGCCGCTCGGGGGAGCCCGGGGAGGGAGCGCGCGGCGGGACGGGCGGGGGGTGGTGAAGCCCGGCTGCCGCCGAGGCTTCCGTCTCGCTCCCTTGCTCTCTCTCCTGCTCGCTCGCTCGCGCAGCGGCGGCAGCAGAGGTCGCGCACAGATGCGGGTTAGACTGGCGGGGGGAGGAGGCGGAGGAGGGAAGGAAGCTGCATGCATGAGACCCACAGGTAAGAGCCGGAGCCCGGAAGGGGCTTGCCTGCCCTGGGGAGGCGCGCGCAGGCCCGGCTGGGCGAGTTGGCTCCTGGCTCAGCACCCCTAAGGGAGGAATTTTAAAAATAAAAATCACAGTTCAGATCTCATAGAAGACTGGGGCAATAGGATCCTCCCAGTCCCAGGAAAAGCAGAGAAGTAGCCGGGGAGGGGGGGGGCAGCAGGGGGCACATTGTGAGATTCCTGAGAGTGAAATGTACAGGCCCGGGGAAAAGTGTTTTCTCAGCCGCTTCATGCTAGAAGGCTTTAGACTTTCCTGTCATGATCACAACCGCTGAATCCCGGGGACCAGCGCAGAGCTAGTGTGCACTAACCCCTGTCCTCTCTCCCCTCCTCCATCCTTCCAGCACGCGCAGTATCCCATGGTGGCTGCTACTCTCTGGACCCTGCATGGGGGTGGTGGTGTTGCAGGGAGGATCTCACAGTGGGAAAGGGGGCGGGGGCTGCGCAGGGGCGAGCCGGGATGGAGCCCGCAAAGCCCAGGAGCCGGGTCCCCAGGGCGGAGGAGGGAGAGCGTGGCCCTAGAGCCCTGGCAACCCCAGGGTATCGTCGTGTTCCGCTCCCGGTTGCAGACTCTTGCAAGCTGGATGCCCTCTGTGGATGAAAGATGTATCATGGAATGAACCCGAGCAATGGAGATGGATTTCTAGAGCAGCAGCTTCAGCAACAGCAGCCTCAGTCCCCCCAGAGACTCTTGGCCGTAATCCTGTGGTTTCAACTGGCGCTGTGCTTTGGCCCTGCACAGCTAACGGGTGGTGAGTGACCCTGCTGTGACGGGGGATGGGGGGGGAGCCTTGGACTGCCCAGTAGGGAGGGGAGCCTGTGCTGACAGGACAGCACTGCGCCTCCTGCATACATGCAGACTTTAGGGGTGCGGGAGAAACAGAATCCCTGTGTCCCAGCCTTCGGCAATCCCCCTGGTGTTCACAGAAAATTGTGTGGAACCAGTGCAGGTTCACACACCCACCAGCAGCCCAGTTGGGCTCTTTTGAAGGAAAGAAAAAAAAAAAGAAAAAAAGAATAAAAACCCTGGGCCATTATTCCCATTTTGACTAAGAAAGAAAAGAGGGATAAAAGAAGAAAAAGGAGAGAAAGAAAAAAGGCGGTATGTATGTGGACTTTTGACCTTTGATCTTGGCCCTCTGCAGACAGCTCAGGTTTTGGTTCCTGAATTTGAACAACCTTAGCCTTTAAGAATGTGAGAGGTCTGAAAATATGGTCAGACTAATTAAGGACAGGTTTACTTGAAAGTTAACTTTCTCTTTCTTGGAGGCAGTGTGTTGAGGCATATCGGTGGCTGTTGGGGTAGGGAAGGGTTGTAGAGATTTATTTCCAGTGTATTTCTGTAAGGTTGCCTAGCGGGGTTGGATTTACAAGGGGATCAGCTCAAGTACTCTTCTATGAAGTGGAAGTTCTGAAATAAAATTGATAGCCCCAGTCTCTGTAGGTGGCTAATCTGTAACATATTCGATTCCAAGAGAAAGGACTATCTTTTGGTTGTGGTAGAAGAGGGATGGAATTCCTGTCTGAATTTCCCCTCTTAAGTATCTCCCTTTCTTCCTTTGCACCACTGTCCATCATTTCTGTCTGTTCCAAGTATTCCTTGAGAGCTTGCTGATGTGGGCATGTGAAGGACAGATTTGCATTCGTATAGCCGAAATACTGTGGATACCTAGGTAGAGTGTCACTAGAGGAAACACAAGTATTGCTTGGCATAAATGAAGCATTTCCGTGTTGGAAAAATAGTGCTGTTTCAGAGACTTTGAAGGTGAAGATGGGGTGAATAAGTGAATGGAAATTTAGCAAAACTGGGGGAGGGGAGGGACAGCGTAGGCCTGAACATAGAGCAGTCAGTAACTCAGGCATTCCACTATGGGCAGCTATACAATGCCTAGGGCATCAAAGTGTTTATTGCGGTATGCAAGGAGTCAGAATTGTGGCGAAAGCTCCGACTTTTGCTTTGGAATGAGTGGGTGGGTGGGTGGGTGTTTTTTTTTTTTATTGTATTGTATTTTATTTTTCAAAGAGTAACTCTTTGTGCTGTTATTTCAGTTTCTACTAGAAGTGCCTCAGAGGCAGATGTCTTCATGGAGGACAAGGTCAAATGCGAATCCAGACTGTGTGTTTGTGGTCTGCCAGGGCTCTGCCTTCTCTCAATACTAACTGTGTAGCTCGTGAGTAGATGGGAGGGAGTCAGTATGCAGGCCACCACTAAACAGGCCTGGGTCTTTCCCTCTTGCCTTGCCTTTCAGTTCTAGCACCCAGGCCTCCCAACCAGGGCCACGTAATTTCCCACCTTCCCAGCCTCGTGCCTCCCATGTAGATGACACATGAGCTGAGTGGAGTCCATCTGCATGTGTCTCCGCTGTTGTGGTGGGCTGGGTGAGGTCTGAACATAGGCTGCATTTTGGAGGCTCTGCTCCTCTTCTCCAGAGCGTTCTCGGCTCAGTTTACCAAGACCCGTCGCCCTCACCAGTTACCCTTGCAGTTTGTACAGTGGCGTCTTTCTCTCTCCCTTCCCAGAGCCTTGAAAACAGAGGGGGTGAGGGCTCCCTGTGACCCTTCAGTGCTAGAACCCCTCCTTTTCAGGGATCATCCGCTGCAGAATGGCTGGTCACCAGCCTGATGCACCTTCAACTCTCTTTTGTCTGACAATGATGTTTGAGGATTCCTGCACGAGTGCGGTTTGGGCGGGAAAGGACAGTGGGCTTCATCCTAAGCCACCCGCTAAATAGGTTTACTTTTTTAGAAATCTGTGGAGTATCCAGGTTGACAATAAAGGCACATTTATGGTTACCCCAGACCTCTACTCTGAAAACTCCCCTGTGTGCACAACTGCTTGGGATCTTGGTTAAAGACAGGTCGGATTCCACTGGCTTTGGGTGTCCTCAGGAGTCTGCACTCCGTGCTCTTTGACTGATTAGTTTTATTTACGTGCCTGTGTGACTATCTGCTGTGTGTGTGTGCCAATACCCCTGGAGACCAGAAGAGAGCGCAGGATTCCCTGAAACTTGAGGTCCAGGCAGTCATGAGCTGCACAACATGGGTGCTGGGATTTGAACTCGGGTCCTCTAGAAGAGTGGCAGATGCTCTTAAACTTTGGAGTCATCTTTGCAGCCTCAAGGGCCTGTATTCAATGAGCTCTCAGGGGAAGCCTTTGCTACGTGTGTAAAGACCACGGCTTGATTAGCAATGCTTTTAGACTATGGTATTCCTTAGGCTAAGTTGCTTCTAACTCCAGACATCCTGACCTCCTTCTCAATTACCAGATGCAAATGGCCTGCTAAGGAGCAGAAGTCTCCCCCAGTATCTAATCTGTAGGTGAAACATAGCTGAAAGCAGCCCTTGAGAGGGCTTTCCTTTTTTTAACCCACAAAAAGGTGCATATTTTAATAGACACTGTTCTGAAATGCGGATTTTCATTTTTGATTGCTTTCAGAGGAAAAAAGAACACCACAATAGTGAGGTATAATAGTCTGAGCTAGGAGGGGGAAGAAAGCGTGTGCCCAATAAAAGTATTACAGAAAAAGCCTCAACTAGAAAGGGAGAAATTGAGAAAATGACCAGACAAAAGAGGAGAGAGAAAAGAACTCCATCAAAACCGAAATGCTTTGTCCTGGCAAGCCAGAGATCCAATTCAACTCTTTGAGCCCTAGGAGAGCTTTTTATAAGCCTGACTTAGGTTGCAGTGACTTTGGGTGGCTCTCTCCAGGCTGTCTTTTGTCATCTGGGAAGAAGGGTCCTTCTCATTTGGAGCCTCTGAAAATGGTTATCCTGAGTGGACTCCCTCTGGGCTCGTGGCGGGATACGGGGCCTTGCTGTGCCCAAAATCCTTATGGACCGTAGCTTCAGTTGCTCTTCTTCTTTTGACTCAGTCTGCTTTCCCAGAAGCCTCCTGGCTTTTGAAGGATGACTAGAGTGGTCCACCCAGATGTACAGGAAGAGGACCTAGACTTTGCTCTACAAATTACTCCTCAAAGATGAACTCCTATTGTTCAGAACTTGGGGTGGGCTCTGACACTTGATAGCTTCCAGGTTTTGGGTTGGGGTGTGTGTGTGTGTGTGTGTGTGTGTGTGTGTGTGTGTGTGTGTGGTCTCAGCATTCCTATCTATAAGATAGGAGGATTTTCTCAATCTTAGGAAGTTGGTATCAGGGATGGAACTGGAACTGGCAGAGATGCTCCAGTAATTGCAGAAGATCATGGAGAATTAGTAGCCAAGACAATGCTATCGTCTTGGGTATCTTTGCTGTATTTATTTTGTAATCACAGTGTACTTGTATCTACCTCAAACTGAGGCCTGCTGCATACATTGTCCTTTTAAACTACTAGAACTCCCAGCTAATGATGTTAAGGTATAGCCTAAGTGTCTTCAGCTCATACTTCTCTGACTAGCAAGCTCTTCCCTCCCCTGGGCTCCCATTGCTCCCAGAGGCAACCCCTTATCATACACTGCAAGGCACCTGTGCAGCATCCAATTCATGGCAAACTGCTCACCTCATGTTGCTTGAAAGCAGGAAAAAAGATTCCCCAATTCTTGCTTCACCACTTAGAGAACAATCACTGCAGGCTGGTGAGTTCTGAAAAGTTGGAGGTGGTCCAGGAAGGATAAAAACAGGAAGGGCTTCAGCGACAGGGTGACACTTAAGGTCAGAGGGATGTGGAGATGGTCACATGACTGGATCCATTAGAGAGCATAGTCTGAAGGATGCAGAACACAACTATAGCAAATCAGTGTGGCCGGCAGATAACTTGGAGTCTTTTCTCAAGGGTCTTGGGAGCATCTCGAATGTCCCATCAGGCAGTGGGGCCCAGCTTGGAGTTTGGAGCAGGAGTGTAATGTCAGGCAGGCTACACCGCCCACTTTCCTGCTTCCGAGTTACAGCTCTCTCGGAGTTTAGCCCTGTGAGGTCTCACTTGGGTCATGATGCCATATCTGTGTGCTGGCAGATAGGAACAACTACTTTCTGAGGGATCAACTGGTCTGTAGACGTGAGTGAGTGTCTTGGGGTTTTATTGAGAAAAAAATTATATATATATATTTTTCAGTCGAAGCTTTTCCTGCGGCGCTGTATCTAAAATCCATGATTTCAAGCTGAACCTAGTCAACAAGGTCTCAACTCCCAGAACTCCAGCACATATTTCTTCAACAAAGCCTGTGGTAATTTAAGCAGGCTGGAAGCTCGGCTTACTGACAGGGTGGAATCTGAAAGCTTTGGGGGTGCAAAGAAGGGTTTTCTGTAGCCAGTAGCGAGTCCCACATCTCATGAGGCAGAAAGAGAAGAGGCAAAGCAGAGAGAGTCAGGGTTTCTTTAATTCCCGAGAGTAGTGGCAAGTGTGGATGAGGATTGTGACCCAGTGGACACTGATAGGAGGTGAAGAAAAGCAGCTGTGCTGTCCTGATCTTGGTGTCTGAGATGCGTTTTCTTCAGTGCTTCTAGAAGTCTTCAGAGGAAAACAAGGGCTCTGCATTCTTCACAGAATGAACAGAGTTCAAGCTCCGCTTCCTGCTCTTGCACAGCGGCATGGCTTTGGGCAGGTTGCATACCTTCTGTTGGCTCCATTACTTCTATGTCATGGACGCCATCACGGTCATTTGTTACATGGTCAGCCCTTGTCAGTCTCGGTTCTCAGTCATCATTGTGTCCTGAAAATATTAAGTGGGAAATATTAAGTCTAGATGAAGCAACAAAAGGCAAGTGCCATTTTCAGTAGCACGAGGAGGTCTTTCACCAACCTGCCTGGTTGATCCTGCATGGAATATAAGTTATCTTTTTGTCCAGTGTATAATAAAGTAGGATACGGTGACATAATATCCCGAAGACATGTATTATAGCATATTGTTATAAATGTCCTGCTTTATTGTTTGATATTGTTAAGTCCTTGCTGTGCCTAACATACACATTTAACTTTATCATAGGTAAGTATATATAGGATACAAAGTACAGTGTATGGGATTTGCTACTGTCTGTGATTTTAAGCATCCAGTGGGACTCTTGGAATGTGCACTCACAATAAGGCAGACTTTTAAGAACTGTTGGGTTCCAAGCTCTTTCTTCATGTCTCTGTTCCATTGTTTGACTCTATTACATGCCCTGGAAATACATATACAAGGGCGTTCGGTTTTTGCTCCCAGAGAAATACACAAATAAAACTTCTCAAAAGTTTAAATGCAAATGACTTGCACAAGAATTTCTTAATATAGATTTTTAGTTCAATTTAAAATCTAGTGTTATTTATTGATACTGATGAGAAAAGTGGTTTTTCCAAATTGCCTCTTTTTATCCTTGCCTGATTTTGGAAGCTCATTCAGTGTTTGATAATTGAAATAGTCACACAGGGTAATGGTATGTCTGAATAGGTCACCAGGATCACTGCTTCTGAACTGAAGGAAAGAAAGAGCAAAACCAGTTGGCTTTTTAGCTTATTTACAATCTCAGTCACCTTTCACTAAGACACACAGCAACATCCATGGCGGGTACATAAGATGTGATGCAACACTCATCTACTTACTGGTTCATTTCCACAGGAACACACTGTTCAACTATCACTAACTACAGACAATAGAGAAAAGATGAGATGAAATGTTAACCTGGCTGAACTCGGAGTGATTGATAAACATTTCCAAGTTGTCAGTCATACTCCAGATGCCTAGAGCGTGCTTTGTGCGTGCCAACACCTATTTCCATACCTTAGATATGTTACCTCACTTAATTCCTTATGCTAATGGCGAGGTTAGGCCACTTGTCATTTTCATTATGGCCTTTCTTTTAGTAGCGAGGACACGATGATTTCATTATCCAACACACCTGTCCTAACCCTATTTTATGATCGTTAACTGAAAAACATCCTTTTAAGCTGAAGATAACAAGCGGTTTGAAAACCGGCCTTCCCATAGCAGGTTACCAAGAAGAGACTTGATACCCTATGAGCATATACAGGGGGAGGAGGTCCCCCTCAGGAACAGTCATAGGGGAGGGGAATAAGGGGAAAATGGGAGGGAGGGAAGAATGGGAGGATACAAGGGATGGGATAACCATTGAGATGTAACAAGAATAAATTAATAAAAAATTTAAAAAAAGAAAAAAGAAAACTGGCCTTCCCTACCATGACATAAGGGAACTCTGATATTGTGGCCATAAACATACTGGTGAGTGCACAGAAAAGTCCACAGTCCCAGGTGAATTAGAGGCCAGGGTGCTGAACCTTGGACCAGGTAGATGATAGTAAGAGACCAGAAACCCAGGAACACACCCCCCCCTCATCAGAATGAGATATTTCCTGACTCTCATCTGCTCAGAGCAAAGAGATGCCTGGTTCCTGGGGCCCCTGCCTGTGACCTGCATGGCCACTATACCCTTATGAATGTTGTGAGCATCTTCCTTGTAGTTTCCATGTGCTCTGGACCAGTGTTGATGATGTTCCTAATGATCCACATGACCGTAGACCATTAAAAGTGGTGCAAACAGGCTTTGTATTACCACCTGTAGTTTCTAAATGCACCAAGAGGAGATTTTGATGTTTACATCTTTATTTAAGAGACAGCCTCAGTGAGTTGCTCTCCTACAGTCTACAAATGGCCACATGAAGCCAGATTAAGAAACAAGATACAGAGACACACACCTGTAATCTGAACACCAAGGGGCAAAGAGACAGTGACAGCTAGGACCTTTGCACCTCCGTGAACATTTGCCCTGTGAGATGTTAAATTTAGAGGAAGAAGGAGATGTGATGGATTACAAGATCTGAGTCACTTGTGTTTGCTTTTCTGTACAGGAAGACATGTTGGGTAGATGAACTTGAGGCTGAATTTTAGGAGGAATTTGGCCCAGTTTTCCTTTATCTTTACACACAAAAAAAATTCCTGAACTGCTGTAAGAGAAGTTACCCACTTAAGAAGAAAAACAAATAGAAATAATTAAGTGAGTTGCTCACCAACTGGAATTGAAAGTGCATTTTAAAATAGCTTCTTAATTGGAAGTATTGTAATTGCTTTATTAATCTTAAACAAGGTAAATTGGGGAACATCAGAGAAGTCAAATGAAAACAAATTCTTGACATTATTTAGAAGTGCCATTAAACCTGGGGACCCAGCAGTGAATGAGCCTCCACTTACCCCACCATGGAGAGGCTAGGGGTTTGTGCAACCCCCACAGGCCAGGCACTTCTGTGACCCTACCTGTGTATATGAACATGCTCTGAGTCTCCAGGAATGGACTTGGCTGCTAAGAAGTCATAAGCTTGGTCAGTGGTCATTTCAGCATTGTCCAAATAAACAGAGCTTTTAAAAGGCGATTAAGTAAGGACAAGGTTCTTTGGCAAGGAGGCTGTACTTGGTCATCTCTTGCTTTTATCTGAAACGTTTGACTTTTATCTCCTGGAATCACCAGCGTGGAAGAAGAGCTGGACAGGCAAGGCCACTCACACACTGCATTCTTCTTCTTTTTTTTTTTTTCTGACAGTAACAAAATACAAAATGACTTTTTTCTTCGGTCTGGTTGTATTGGATGTGTGGTTGGATTGAGTGAGCCAGGAAGGGAAGGCTTTTTTTTTTTTTAAAGACAGATATAAAATATATTCTTAGAGTGGATTTAACGTTGGTGTTCCCACAACACTGTAACTGATTTAGCTAGTTGTCAGATTCGGGTTTCCAGCAAAGAATGTAGAAGTTGTTTCTGGACTTTGAGCTCTTACACTTGGGAGATTCTGATATTTATTTTATCTATCTATCTATCTATCTATCTATCTATCTATCTATCTCTCTATCTATCTATCCCATGAGATAGATAACAGGGTCTACTGTTGTTGTTGTTGTTTGAAACCTGATAGGCTTAATCTTGTGGAAGATTTTCAGTTTATCCTTTCTGAGAGTTTCTGTTAACTAACATGGAATCTTAATTACTTAATCCAACCCAAAGATAGGTAAGATTTGGGGGCTGGGAAGGTGGCTCAGTTGCTGCAGTGTTTGCTGTACAGGCACGAGGACCTGCATTCAGAGCACCAGCAGTGACATAAAAAGCCAGGCTTGGCTGCACACACCCGTACCCCAGTGATACGGAGGGTGGAGACAAGAGGACCCCTGGGGCTTGTTGGCCAGTTGGTGTGGCCAGAGGACCCCTGGGGCTTGTTGGCCAGCTGGTGTGGCCATCAGCAAGCTCTGAGCGCAGTAAGGGACCCTGTTGCAGAAGAAAGCTGTGTGCGATGGAATGCAGAGCACTTGTTGCTACAGAGGATGCAGGTTCAGTTCACAGCTCACAACTGTCTGCAGCTCTTGCTCCAGGGGGATCTGATGCATGTGGTACATGTACGTATCTGCAAGCAAAATGCTCACACACATAAAATAAAAGAACAAACCTTTTAAAAACGTGGTAACGAGATACAAAGGAAGATCTTTGACCAACTCCTGGTCCCTGTATGCACACTTACAGGCATGTGCACTCCCCATAAACACATACGTGTGTATACAGCATGCACGCACGCATGCATGCATGCACACACCATTTTTGGGTGTGGTAGGATGCTCCTGCAAATTTAGTAATGTATAACATCACATACTCAGTAGCTGATGGGGCTTCCCCATCAATTTACATTGTATCAAATTATATTTAAATAGGGGAATTATGAAGTACTTTGTGGCTTTTTTTTTTTTTTTTTTTGGTTTGTTTGTTTTGTTTTCTTGAGACAGGATTTCTCTTTGTAGCCTTAGCTGTCCTGGACTCGATTTGTAGACCAGACTGGCCTTGTGCTCACAGAGATCTGCCTGGCTGCCTCTCTGAGTGCTAGGATTACAGGTGTGTGCTACAACGTCCAGCTTATTTTGTGGTCTTTTAAAAGTATTGCCCAGGTCCCACCCACCTCCCTGTTTGCATTAGATTAGAAGCAGATGGCTATTTTTTTTCCTCTGTCATCTTATTTATACCACTGCCTTGTAGATGGAAGGCACTTACTTACTTTTAATATTGATTTGGTGGGTATACGATAGATTCTCCGGGCGAGTGCTGGGGAGACAGAGTGTCTTACAGAGAATGGCCAGTTTGTGTTGCTGCCGTTACCAGTGGGTAGAGGGATGGATGGTACCCTGGGGGGAGGGGTGTATGCCATAGCTCCCCAAGGTGACAGCATCATTGAGAACAAACTGAGGATGAACACTCGCTACATTTTCTGTGCTGGGAGTGAGCCCGACTCAGAGTCTTCTTTGCCTAGAAGCGATATGGAATAACAAATACGCATCCAGGAGCACAGGCCAGAGCAGATGCCAGTGTGCGCATTTCACTGCATAGCTCCTGATTCTTGGTCTCAGTGGTCCTATGGAACTAACCACCATAATTTAGTACAGTAGGTTCTTGGTGGAAATTTATCTCTGAGATTCGGGGCCCGGGGAG
Source organism: Acomys percivali (assembly GCA_907169655.1). Classification (NCBI taxonomy): domain Eukaryota; kingdom Metazoa; phylum Chordata; class Mammalia; order Rodentia; family Muridae; genus Acomys; species Acomys percivali. The sequence continues at coordinate 133,822,474 of OU015747.1, forward strand.
AAGAGATGGAGGCTCACAAAACACAAAGGCTTTGGAGCCAAGTTTTGATCAATAAAATAATTTTCCAGCTGGAGAAGGTGTTGGAAGATGATGGTTTGTTGTTGTTGTTGTTGTTTTTGAGATGAGACAATGGTGTGAATGAACAGAGAGGCTCAAGGGAGAATATGCACCGCAGACAAGGAATAGCTCAGGGGTCCCCTTGGTAAGGCGCACACACAGAGAGTAGGTTGGACCCACATGCTCATCGAACCACACACTTAGGGGCTTGGACGAAAACCTACAAGGCTAGGTCTTTAGGGCATGGCAGGATCTGTTTCGTTTTGTTTTAGAAAAAAATTTTTTTTTTAAGCCGTGTGGAAGATATAGATGTAGAGAAACCTTTGTCCATTAAATATTTATCATGCATCTATCCAAGACGAGGGGCCAGATACGGTTGGAAACAAAGCCCTGCCCTCTGAAAATTTATATTCTCCAGAGGGCAGTTAGGAAACAATTGTATTGACTCAAGAGGGACATGCTGAGGGCTTCAACTAGCGAGGACTAAGCAGAAGGGGAAATGCAGAAAGGCCGAATTACCTGAGGAGTGGGGATGGTAGAAGAGGAAGAGCCAGTAACGGCCTGCAGCGCTCCTTTGGAGGAGCCACTGGTGAGGGGTGGCAGCGAAGAGGGCATACCCTGCCACCATCACTCAGGTACACAGGAGAGGACACATCCAGAGCTGCCTACTGACAGGATGACACCCAGTTGCACCTTTACTCCCGTAGCCTTGTCCTGCCAGTGAGGAGGAGGAGGAAGAGGAGGAGGCCCCCTTGCCTGGGCACATGCGTTTGGTCGCCATCTGGCCTTCCGACAGTTGAGAACTCAGTTCGATGCTCAGGAGAGACAGTCAGGGCAGGAGATGAAGATGTGTGTGTCATCTGCTTCGAGAGGGTTGCGGGAGGGGCTGGGCTTTCCCAGGAAGGGAGTGTGGGAGGAGAGGCTGAGGATGCTGTGTTGAGAGGAAAAGCCAGCCTGAAGGCTGAGGAGCAGAGCAGCTCATCAATATTGATACCAATAAGAATTTTAAAGCAAAACCAAATACACTTGATCCAGGTTATTGAATACTCCCTCCTGTTGGGGAACTTTTATGTTATTTTTATGTTATTATTAGGATACTTTTATGTTATTATTAGGATAATGTTTTAGCGATCCCAGTTCTGGGTGCCTATGCCAACTAGGCAGAAAGCCGAGCCAGGCGGGAGAAAGGTCATGTTTGGGAATCTGTTATGGTTTGGATGTAAAATGTACCCTACAGGTTTCCTGTTGTCTTAGTTAGGGTTGCTTTACTGTGATGAAAACATCATGACGTGAGGTGGGGCGTTTATTTTACTCACCGTTCCGTTTAACAGTTCATCATCAAAAGCAGTGAGGGCAGGGACCAGGAGGCAGGAGCTGATGCAGAGGCTATGGAGGAGTGCTGCTTTACTGGCTTGCTCAGCCGGCTTTCCTGCAGAGCCCAGGACCACCAGCCCTGGAATGGCACTGCTCACAATGGCTGGGCCCTCCCACAGCAATCGCTGCCTAAGAAAATGCCCTACAGCTGGAACTCATGGAGGCATCTTCTCACTCGAGGTTCCCTCCTTTCAGAGAACTCTAGTCTGTGTCGGGCTGATAGAAAGCTATCCCGTACACCTGTGTTTGAAACCTTGGCTTCTGGATTGGTTGCTGCTCTTTTGCAAGGTTGCGGAGCCTTTGGGAAGTGGAGTCCAGCTGGAGGAAGTGAGACACAGGGGTGGGGGTGGGGTGAGAGTTATAGCACAGACCCACTTTCACTCTTGTTCATATCCGGTTCCCTAGAGATGCGAGGAGGTAAGGAACCCCAGCCACAGCCCCCCAACCCCACTCCCCCACCACCACCATGGAGTTTTCTGTTGGCATGGCTGCCCAAACGGGGGGGGGGGGGGGGGGCCCCGGGCTCCGTTTCCTAAACTTCAAGTCAGAATAAATCCTCCCTCCTTTATGAGGCTTTGGTTACAATGTAGAAGTACTGCAAGGGCTAGGGAATCCACACCGACAGGTTTGAGCCGAACTGAGGAACACTTGGAATCGTTCCAGCCTAGCGTGGGAGGAGAAGGCTAAGAGAGTAAGGGTTGAGCAGGGCCTCCAGAGCCTGTGAGCAGCGGAGGATGCTTCCCTTCCTGCGTACCTGAGTGTAGTGATGACGGCAGGGCGCCCCATCCTTGCAACCACCTCTTTCTCCTGGGGTGCTGAGGGTTTCCCTGGGCTCCGTGACAGCTTACCTGTACATCACCTTGCTGCCCCTCCCTCAGCTGGGTGTCTGCTAATCTGCAGCGGAGGGCTGTCACCTGAGTGAGCCCTCTGTCACCCCACACCCTGTCACCATCCTGTTGCCTCTGAAGCAAGTCACATAACCTTCCCATGCTTCTGTTGCTTTCTCTGCAAACCGAGGCCAGTGGTGATTTCCTAGTGGGGCATGAGGGTTCATAGGGAAAGCTTTTGATGAACATGAACCAGCGATTACTACCTGAAGGCTCCTTTCCACTGTTCCTGGGGCCACTCACTTTTTCCTTTTGCCTGCCTAAGTGGGAAAGGCCAGTGGAGAGATGCTCAGTAATAAATATATATATATATATATATATATATATATATATATATATATATGCGCGCGCGCACACACACACACACACCTCTGTGAATCCTGTCCCTAAGGAAGCTCATTTTGTGGGGACATGAGGTGAGGCAGCTGGAGGAGCTACTTTACTAGAAAATGGGACGAGATGATCTGTGCTGGGTCCCTACTGCTGGCGCGTTCAGCGGATAGCCACACCTGAGTTGGAGAAGAAGGTCCTTGTACTGCTGAAAGGAACGTCTCAATAGCTGTTGGCCCAAGCCCAGTTCCCTGTGTGCTGACAGAAGCCCCTGGAAAAGAGAAATTAAACAGGTGAGGCAAGCAAGCAAGTCATTGCAGGTGCTGTTGCTGTGAAGGCTCACACGTGAGGGACTTAACTCTGTGTCTCTTGCTCTGCCTCCCTGTTTGCCAGCATAGTCTGTCCTGTTACGGAAGCATCGGGTGCCAGGGCTTGGCCTCTGCACGCTTAGCCTGGTGGAGGGATGGGCTGGGACCCTGCTTTTGGATCTCACACAAATGGGTCCAACTGTTTAGGAGGGTGATGTGATGTCATCGGCAAAGTCCAGACTCAAGAACCAGGTTGTGTTGTGAAAAAAAGTTGTAAAAAAGTCTCATAATAGTAAGCCTGTGGTTTTGTGTTGGGCTGCGTCCATGGCCATCCTCAGTTGACTGCAGACTGTGGGGCACAGGTCGGACACACCTGAGAATCTCTCGGTACTTGTATTTGTCGAACAATGCCTCCTCTTGTCTCCAGATACATGCCTTCTCTGCGTGTTGGGATTCTTCCTTGTAGCTTGGAGAGTAGGATGCAGCTGCCAGACAGCTGTAGGCTGGTGATTGGTGGTAGGATTCCTAGTCCCTCATGATTGACAGGAGAGCCTCTGTTTTAATCTCTGAGCCCTTCAGGAGGGCAGCCCAGTCTCAGGGTACCTCGCTGCAGCATCTGTTCTGCCACACACACCCCCCTCCCCCCAGACCTTGACCAGGAGAGGGCTCTTGGAATGCCTCAGTCTGGTTTGAGAAAGGCTTCTTTCACATACACCCTGATCCTTAGGCTTTGAATTGATAGCAGAGGGTCTTGTGTGGTTTTATGAGGCAGCAGTGGTTATCCATCCCTTGAGAGTGGCTTTGCTGGAGATCTGCTGCTGTCATTTTTCATGGAAATGAGTGCCCAGACCTCCTGCCCTCAGCATGATCTGCTGAAGGAAGACCTTGGTACTCAGTAGCTCCAGAAATTCCCCCATCTCTGCCCTAGCTGTCTTTGCCCCGTGGCTGTAGCCACACTCAGCCACACTGAGCCTGTTGTTGCTGCCGCTGTTAAAATTGGCCTTTCTCAGGTCCCTCCATGCAGTGTGGGTCCCAGGGACTCTAATCAAAAGCTGAGCCAGTTACTGGTTTCTGCCTTCACTGTGCTCCGTGGCTTGTAGGCCTCTCGCCGCCTGCATGCCTTGGCCTTCTAATGCTTGGCATTTTCTCCTGCGCCTGCTGTGTCGATGCTGCTAAACTGGGTCATGTTCTCAGCGATACAGCATGAGCTAACTTCCATGGAAATGCACAAGGTCTTACCAATCCCATTTCTATTGTTCCTTGAATTAACAGTGAAATGACTGTCCCCCAAGTACAGTTTGTGGGTCACATGAAGTAAGCTTTCTGGAAGTGAGATGACCGGCCACCACAATGGGGGTCCCAACGATAAGATCAAAGCAAGGTCTCCATCCCCTTTGGGCAGTGTTGTGGTATGGGAATGGCCACTATAGGCTCTTCTGTGTGAATATTTGTCTCCCACTTGGTAGAACTGTTTAAGAAGGATTAGAAGGTGTGGTCTTGCTGGAGGAGGTGGGTCACAGGGGACAGAGCCTTAAAAGTCTGGTGCTGTTTTTGAGTTAGCTCTTTCTCTGCCATGCTTCAGTGCCTGCCTGCCTGCTGCCGCGTCCCCTGCCAGGATGGTCATGGACGCTAACACTCTGAAGCTGAGACAGGCAGTTTGAGACAGTCACGAAGAACAAGAGCACTAGGGACATAAATTCCCCCACCCTAAGGGGAAATCTCACCTCCACTGTTTAGCAGCTTTGTAGAGCAACTGGCTTGTCCCTGTCTCTGCTTCTTTATCTATAAAATGAGATGGTAGCATCCAGCCCTGTCACAGGACCGTTACAACATTTAAATAACTTTGTGTAAAAAGTACCCAGAGGGCTGCCTGTTATGTAGTAATTGAGCTAATGTCTACAGTATGGTCATCATTAAGCCCTTTTTAGAGGTAGGGCCTGTGACTGGTTGGCCTTCGTTCCCCTGACCTGTACATTCTCAGTGCTTCCTTCATGCAGGCAGGAGTGGCAGAGAGAGTGAGCTCTGCTGGCAGGCTCCGCAGAGGGACTGCATGTTCCCGGAGGGCAGGCGCTCGGCTCTGCTCTGGTTTATCTCTCCAGGTGCAACACTGCAATTCCAGAAGCTTGAGCAGAGGGTGAAAGGGGTCTGCAAAGCTTGCTGCCATGTGGATAAAGATGCCACTGAATTGAACAGAAAGAAGGACTTAAAAAGTTTGTGTGTGTGTGTGTGTGTGTGTGGTGTGTGTGCATGGTGTGTGTCAGGGCACAGGCATGCCACAGCACACATAGGAAGGTGGAGAGCACATGTTTGGAGCTGGTTCTCTTTTTCTACTTTATGTGAATTCTGGGAATTGAACTGAGTGCCTCTTCTAACAAGGACTTAGTCCTGTCAGGTTTGGGCTCCACTTTTAAAGCTTCATTTAACCTTAATTGTTTTGTAAGGGTTCTATCTCCAAATATAGTCAGAAATGAGGGCTGAGACACTCGCTGTAAATTCAGAGGGATGCAGTTTGCTTCTGGGCAGACTCCTGAGGAATGAAAATATTAATTCTGATAGAAAGCTGCTATGAGGGAGTCTGGGATGGCTTCTGGGAGGCAGATGGAGCCAACTTTGTTCTGACAGAATGCAGTAGTTACGTGGAGAAGGAAACTCAGTATGAACAAGGGTGCAGTCACCTGGAGCTGTGTGTGTTTGTATGTGGGTTGATGGGTGGAAGTTACATGCATCTCACCACGTCATTTGTCAAACACTTCCTGAGATCAGCTCTGCGTGCAACACTGACTGTGGGGTCTAGAGAAGACATGGAAGCTCAGACTTGCAGCTTCCTAAATTAGAGGGCCACAGCATTTGCTCTAACCTAATCAACCTACTGCTAGACACTCACATTATTTGATTACAGCTGCTGGCCACTGAAAGTCAATTGCAAGTGGCTCCCCAGGCCAGGCGGGGGGGGGGGGGGGGAGGCATCCTTGGTTCAGGTTGGGTAAATATTGAATTATTATGAGGACTTAGCCTGAGGAGGAGTGATAGGTTAATAGCTAGAATAATAGGAGGCCACCTCCGAATGCATTTTTAAGTCATTTCGAATTTATCTTCTGTGGGGCATTGTCTTGTCTTTAGAAAAAATACTCCCTTTGTGTTTTCTCCTCCTGCTTCCACATTTCCTCCTCCTCTTCCTCCTCCTCTTCCTCTTTCTCCACTCTTCCTCCTCACCCCAGCCTCTTGTGATGCCTACAACTTAAGAGAAAATGGGGAATCTGAATGATTTTTGTAGCCAGATGGGTTGTTGTGCACTGTAAGGCACCTGCCGGCCATGTTCCCTACCGTGATGGCCATGGACTGAAACCCTATGAAACCATAAGCCTCCAATAAACTCTTTCTTCTGTAAGTTGCCTTGGTCATGGTGTCTTATCACAGCCATAGAAAAGTAACTAAGACAGGTGCTAACCAAGACTCAGGGGCCCTTTTGTTAGCAAGGGACTTCATCAAGACTGTTGGAGGGGATGGTGGCTGAATCCGGTGTGGTCTAGCTCTCCTGCCTGCCTCTCTGCTCACACACCCCACACATTCATAGCCTCACCCCTGCAGTCTCTAAACCATCCCCACGGCCACTCATGACTAGCATGAGCATCTGTGAATGCACTTCTCTGAAAGAGGGTTGGTTTGGAGCTTTCAACAGGCCCTCCTGTGGGTTCGTTAATGAAAAAAAAGGGGGCTTTAAAAATCTATAGCTCAGAACAAACCGTTTAAAGTGAGGCTGTGGCCAAGCTGCAGAGAGAGAGAGAGCGTGCAGAGAAGGGAACAGTTTTTAAGACACTGGGAAGTGATTTCGCCTAGTGATTGCCTTTCTCTTGAGGTCTTATACTTAACTAGCTTTGACATAGGATTTGGGGTGTCCTGGAAGAAGAAAGTCCAGCAAGAAAGCAAACAGTATTGGCTGAGAAACCCTTCAGAGAGAGCTGCACTTTCCACTTTACCCTGGCCCTCCCTGGCAGTGGTAAAAACGCAGTTCAGAAGCTTCCTCTGCCATTGAGCAGTATCTTTATGAGCACCAAGGCTGTAGATAGGTCTAGAATAGGTAGAGCATCTCCAAACCTTCGTGGAGCCTGTTATGTCCAAGGCGCTTTAGAGTCAGGGTGGGAGAGTGGGAGATGAGTGATGGGCACGTTCCAGAATCCTGACTTGGTAGAAAATAACAAGTGGAAAACATTCATCTTCATTTTTTTTCTTTGAAAATGTGGACAGTATGAGAAATATTCCAATAAACAGGCAAAAGCAAGGCTTTTGTCTCCACTATCTCCGTAACTCAGCATGCTGTGGTGACATATTGAAACATTACTATGATTATGCTGCCATTTCCAGTGATATAAACTGATGGTTTCATTGACTATATAGAAAGTTGGGCTTGCCTCTTATTTTTTTTTTTCCCCCTCGGTGCTGTAATGAATATTAGAAACCTAATGAGAGTCTCTACCATATAGATTGGTGGTAGGTCCAGGCCTTTTGTGTTTGAAGTATTAAAGCATTGTGCCTCCATAGATGGCTTAGTGCTGGTAAACCCCAAGAGCTGGGGATGGGGTGGGGTATCATAGCTGCTTAGTGAGTGGCAGAGCTAAGAGAACTTTCATGAACTCTCTCAAGTCGGGCCTCTTTATAGCATCGTTCCTTTTCCTTCAGACAACTGGGAACAAGAGAGGAGAAGCTTCCTGTCAGGGCCTACTACGTGAGTGCCATGAATGCTAGCCAGCTTGTCTATATGGTGCCCCACCCGCAACCCTCAATCCCCTGGGTAGTGCATTCTCTGTGCATGTGAGCGTCCAAGTGCTACCATCAGTGTCCCTCAAATATGCAGGCCTTTCTCTGGCTTTGCAAGGTGTCTCCTGTTTCTAGAGGATACTTGGACCTTGCCTTGCAGAATAATGTTAGTAACCCTTTGCCTTTCACACGCCAGCTCCTTTGGGAGTTCACTCTCAGTTTGCTCCTCTGTCTCCTCACCTCTCTGTCTTCCCTGGTCTCCCTTGGTGGTGTTCTTTAATGCTCCTGAGGCTTGGCTAAGGGGGATGAGTTGTCAGTTGCCAGGCTCAAGGCTTGTTACTGTGGCCGGCCCTTTTGGGCATTGCCCAGAGCACTACTTCTGGCTCCGTCTCCAGCCACAGACTGGGTGATGGTAGTGATTCTAAACCAGGCTTTGCTATCAGATATGCCCAGAAGGCAATGCTGTGGCCTCCGCTTTTGTGAAGAGAGAGAAGGTTACCTTGAGATGACTGACAGGGATGTCAGGAGCTTGTGCGAACAAAAAAGCTCAAGCCTGCCTCGCTGTTGGTCAGTCGTAGGGGGATTTGCAGCAAGTGTGTGTAGAGGAGAGCTGCTTGTCCCGTGGCTGGTGAGAGATTTCAGGGATCTTTGTACCCACGTTGACAGCCGTTGTGCCTCCTTGTGGATGGTGGCTGTTCTTCCTTTTTCCTGGCTAGTTATTTTCTGCAGTGGAGGCTTTTATGCTCATGGTGTTCCAAGACCATTTGCTGGACAAACTGGCTGCTTGTGCGCAGGCCCGCTTTTTTTTTTTTTAATCTTTGTGGCAACTATTTATTTAATAATTTTATTGCATGCAACATTATATGAACAAGAGTCCCCTCTCTTTAACCCTTAGTATCTGCCCTGTAACTTCCAATTCCATTGATTAATGACTTTTCATTGACCCATTGATCTCAATGAGAGATAACTTATATAGTGTCCTACATCCCCAGATACTTAGATGGAAAGAACACATTTTTCCCATTATGATGGGCGGTAACATTATTTTAATATTATTGCCACTAATAAGTTTTAAGATATTTTCTGAGTCAAGGTCCACTTTTGAGAACCTGATTCTAAGCGATTTGTGGTGGATTCTGGAGGCCTTGAGAGAAAACAGTGTGAGTGCTGTGCTGTAAGGAGTTTACACTCTGTTGACTCCAGACTTTAGTGGAGTTCACGAGCTCTGGGGCACAGGGCCCAAACCTTCTGAAACCATGAACCAAAATAAACCTTTCTTTCTTTTTAAGTTGGTGACCTCAAGTGTTCTGTCACAATAATGACAAAACAGTAACAGTGTTGATCTGTGAGTGTGTTCAGGGACATACTAGAAATATAATAATAGTACATGGTGAAAATGCTGGCTGTTGTTTGTTTTTCAATTGTTTGCCCCATTGCGCGCGCTCTCTCTCTCTCCCTCTCTCTCTCTCTCTCTCTCTCTCTCTCTCTGTATATATATATATATATATATATAGTTTATATATATATATAAACTCACCAGAACTTGAGAATCAGTGTTCATTCCCATTTCCAGGTGGGGAAACTGGGATGAAGTGAAGTTAAAAGAGAAATGCACTTCCTTAGAGTCAGGAGATGGGGATGCTAGGGGCCCAGTGCAGAACATTTTTCCCCAGGGTGTATGGATATTCACATCTTTTGCATCACCACCTTGAGGGGCCCCCAGCTATGGGAGCCTTAGTGTCACCAGGGGTGGCTTTGCTTTTCCTTCATAGACCTCATTTTCCTATTGCACTTTAAACCTAGCCCAAAGGTGTAAAGCCCAAATCTCAAGAGAAAAGAAATATAAATAGCAATCTTCTTTTAAATTATTTAATGTTATTATTATGCCTATGGATGTTTTACCTGCCTGTATGCCTGTGTAGTGTCCACCAAGGCCAGCAGAGGACATTGACATCACACCTCCTAGAACTGGAGTCATAGATAGTTGAAAGCTGCTTTATGGGTCCTGGGAATAGAACTCAGGTCAACTGAAAGAAAATCCAGTGCTCTTAACTGCTGAGCCATCTGTCTAATACCATCAATAGGAATTCTTATCTTCCAATCTCCAAAAAAACCCTTTTCCTTCTTACAAACTCCTCTAGGGCTGGTTGATGAGTTACTAGGGGCCTCTGAATGAGGGTGTTGGTGTGATGCTGTAGGACTGTGGTTCTCAGTGGGGGTGAGTTTACGCCTCACAGAGGGGGTTATGGGGGGAGTGAGGAAGGTGAAGTGGGAGCAGGTACATACTGGTGTTTACAGAATAGAGACCAGAGATGCTCCCTACCACAATGGCTCCACTGGCAAAGAATTAGCCAACTTAGAATGTCCAGAGGGAAGGTGAACAGCCTTGCTTGGGTGGCCAGTCTGGGGTGACCTTGAGCAGGGAAGACTGGAGCAGGGGCTGAGGCTGGTACCCTGGAGGAGGTCTTTCAGGGGAGAAGCCCTGAGGGCACTGCAGGGTATACATGAAGAAGGATTAGAAGAAGAGGACGGAGGTGAAAACCAAGTCAGCAGCCACAGGCCGAAGTGTCTTGTATAGGATCAGTCAAAAGTATGGCCATTAACTAATTAGGAAGTGGGGCAGGAAACTTATGTTAGAAGGGGAATTGGTCCAAAAGCATTTTGTTTGGACTTGGAGGATAACCTCAAGGTGCTGTGGGAGAGTCAGGGCCCTTGTTCTTTTTTTGTTTATTTGTTTTTATTTTTCAAGACAAGAGTGTTTTTTTGTTTGTTTTGTGTGTACCTTGGCTGCCTGGACTCATTGTGTAGACCAGGCTGGCCTCAAGCTCACAGAGATCTGCCTCCTTCTGCCTCAATGAGTGCTGGGATTACAGGCGTGCACCACCACGCCCAGACCCAGCTTGTTCTTTGAGCAAGCATGTGAACTTGAATGTGTTCTTGAACATTCTGTGCCTCGGCCTCATATAGGAAACCAAGGGGATGTTTGGAGCTTTGTGAGAGGCCAGGCTAGCACAGTATAACCTAAACTGGGGACAAGCGAGCCATGGAGGACTGGCTGGTAGCAGTCTGCAGAGGAGTAGACAGCCTTGTGTTAGAGGTCCTTGGTGACTTTGGGGACAGCAATTTCATTATTATTTCATGAGTGCTGCTTCAACATGAGTTAGCCTGCTTGGCATTACCACAGCATCCAATTATGTTTTTTGTACAGAGTTGTGTCTGTGTAGATTTAATAACCAATTACTCATATTAACTTTATGTTTTCCTTAAGTAAGAGGAATGCATTGTTGAGGAAGAGAAAGGAGATGAGTTATAAAGAAAGGGGGTGGGGGTGGGGAAACAGCCAACAGGAACTCCTGTTTCGGACATTAGAAAGAGGGCAGATGTTCTGAACTTGGAAACTGTCCAGATGGATTCAGGGAAGTAGTCTGCTGGCCTCCTTGTTCGCGCAGTCTTCTGGTTGGCCAGGATAGCCTTAGGGAAAGCACACTAGCCTTTGATGTTCTGGATCTTGGTTAAAGTTGGGCCACAGCATCTGAAAAAGGGAAGGCATAAGTGATAATCTTGACTTTCAAAGGGGCAGACTGAACTGGCCCAGCCCATACTAAGCTTTGGCCTTGGCAGCCTTTCAAGGGGTAGCCTTCCTCGAGACGAATGGTCTGTGAGCAACTCTTTGAGTGTGTGCAGAGATTTGTATGAGAGCCTCTCTTGAGATAAGGGCTCCCATTTCCAGCCCTCCACAGTGGTCCTCTCTTCTACCCTTCACCCCCCGCCCCCCGCCAGCTCTCGCTCATCTCCCACAGTGTTTATGCTCCACGCATGAAACACACCCATCTCTTTGAAGTAGCATAAGAATGACCTTTGCTGTTGAGGCCTTAGCCTGTTCATGTTCCTCCTCCGTCTTCCTAGGCGGTCCAGCTGCCCACATACATTCTTTGAGAGGACAGCTCTGAATGCTAAGCAGATGTGAGGAGAACCATAACTCACATTCCATCTTGGTTGTTTTGAAGAGTCTAGCTCATACATTTGGTTTGGATTTTTTTGAAGGTGGGGCACTTGGAGCCTGGAGATATTGGACAGAGGTTCTCCTATGGTGATTCTTATGGTGAGAATCAAACCAGAGGTGTGGAGAGGGGTCAGGAAGGACGTGGAAGGAAAGCCACTGAGGTCCCTACAGAAATTTAACCCCAACCCCACCCCGAGTCTGGCCTGTGTACTTATTGTTGGAATGTTTTAGAAGATATTTGATACAAACAAAATTAAGAAAATAAATCTCACTCTAATTCTGTTAAAATGTGATTTATATCTTGTATTACTTATTTTCTCCCCAAGTTGTACGTACGTATTGTGTTGAAACCCGCTTTTGCTACTTAACAATATATTATGTTTTTGTTGTCATATAATAATTTATCTATTGTAACAGCATTTAAACTTACAGGGAATATATTCAATTTTACACACTCTATTTAACCACTGTACTGTATGTGTAGTAGATAGCAAAACCAGAGGTAGTTTATCCAGTAGGGAGACAGGCAGCTGCTAAACACAGAAATAAATGTGTACTTATAAACTCTTAAGTGCCAGGGAGGAAGACTACCTCTGGTGTTGAATATGTGGAGGGGGGAGAGGGAGAGAGGGAGAAAGAGGGAGAGAGAGAGAGAGAGAGAGAGAGAGAGAGAGAGAGAGAGAGAGAGTGTGTCTCTGCATGTTTGGGGGCTTTCCTGGGAACATTGGCTTCACATAGAGTTGATGGATTTAAGCTGGGGACGATCAAGGAGATGTGTTCCTGGTAGAGAGAATAGCTTGTGCAAAGATCCTGTATTCAGAGGTAGCCTAGAATGTTCATAAACCTGAAGGGAGGCTGGTGTAACTGGAGCACAGGGTGCTTGTGTGTGTTTATTGGCTCCCTTGAAAAAACAAGAGTGGTGTGTGTGTGTGTGTGTGTGTGTGTGTGTGTGTGTGTGTGTGTGTG
>OU015747.1:133835163-133876449 GCA_907169655.1 Acomys percivali
TGTGTGTGTGTGTGTGTGTGTGTGTGTGTGTGTGTGTGTGTGTGTGTACTGGGAGAGCTGAGGGCATTGTTTATTGTTACCTAAATGATTGGCTGGTTGAAGAAATAGTATTTATTGAATAGGCTATCCTTTCTCCACTGTTTTTAAATACTACCTTCATAACATGCTGACACTGTGTAGATATTTGGGTCCACTTCTGAACCCTCCATTATCCACCATTGATTTGACGTCTCCTCCTTTGCTGGCACCTTCTTATTTCACTCCCATACCCTTTAGAATCTGATAGAGCAAATCCCAGTTCATTACTCTTTCTTTTTTTTCCAAAATGTTTTCAGTCCCAGGAAAATTACTCTTGTGGATAAATTTTAGAATCATTTAGTTAATTTTGCAGATTAATTTGGGGACAAGTGACATCTATTCAATATCAGTATCTTCAGGAAAAAATGGCAGAACTCTCCAGTATTTTAAATCTCCTCCTGGGTTACTGGGTAGAAAGGGCATTTTTTAAAGAAAGTGGGATCCTTGAAGGCATTGCAGTTTCATCTAGAAAATGCCACAACCCAGAGAATATGGCCAGAGTGAAAACCAGGCCGATATTAGGACACTGAGGCTCCTGTGTGGTCTGGTCATGGTCTCCCTGAGCCTTTGGTCTATTGGCCAGACCTCAGCCAGGACTCTGGAGAGCTGTGGCACGTAAGGAGGTTGATGCACAGTGCTCATCCATGCTCCGTGCCCTCCTCTGGTCTTGGTGTGGGTCGCATTCACTCCCAACATGATCAGCAAATGAGTTCTCATGGGCTGTTTTCTATCTGACTTCAAGGCACTGGGAAGTAATTTAACTTTGCTAAGAGGAATCAAGTGATGACTAGCTCAGGGGTGGGGGTAGTGGGTCAGGGTGGGAGGGAGAAGCTGATGATGTGCAGGGGCAGGTAGTTGATTCGCTGAGGTCTTGCCCTTGTTGAATTGAGAGCGCCACCTGCAGGCAAAGCTGCGTATCTAGTCCTTCTTTTGCCCCGGGCAAAAAGAGAAACGCCATTCTTGTTCTTGGTTTAAAGTCAGCCAGACCTGCGAGTGTTCCAGTGCCTTGTCTGTCAACCAGGGCCTCCTGACTTGTTTGCCTCATCTGTTCTGCATGGAGAGTTTGATGGGAACTGACTCTCCGTACTTGCCACCCAGCTGGGAGGCACATCTGGAAGAGGGACGAGAGGGGCGGTGGGATGCTCCGGGTTCTGCCGGCGGCGGTGGCAGCTGCCTTGCTTCTCCTATAGCCTGGGCTGGCAAGATCGGCTCAGTTTTGCTATTTTTAAACTGTCCGCTCTGCTCTGATGGAGGCTGCCTGCACCTCCTGCTGAATCATGATCCAGTCTGCTAATTGCAGCAGCGCCTGTGGCCTGCCAAGTACCCAGACGGGCATCTGGTTCTGCATTTTGGGTTCCCGCAGTAGGACAGGCAGGATGGCAGACACTTCCAGAGGCAGGGACAGCAGGCAGGCCCAGGAAGTACTTCTGTGGCGCTCCTTACCTTTGGACTTCATCAAGAAAGGTATAGAAGCAACACCAGATTATTGCCATGCACACATTAAAATGAGGGACTTTGTGCATCAAATGTACACATTTCAGCCATCAAGGTCGCTTTTTTTCCCTCTCTCAGAGCAGGAAGCATCCACATGCAAGCCGTATTTAAAAGGATATGTGTAACAGACACGGGCTGATGTATGATGTCCTTTCTTACTTAGAAGCCAGTTTTGCCAGGACTGTTATTATATATTTCTAAAACAATGGGGAATGAAGAATTGTTCCTCCAGAGTGCTGGCAGCCTGGTGTTCTTTCTCAACAAGCTGCCTGTTAGTGTGTGCTGTCCTTAATGTTCCCTATCTAAGAGGTGACAGGACTAAGAAGGGCGACATGCCCCTCCTGTGAGGGCTTAACCTCCATGCCTTGTCTTCTTCCTGGATTCTCTTAGAGTCAGCTTCCGGAGGTTGCATCAGGCCTGATGCCATGACATGCAGACAGAAGCCACCTCCACACTACCAGGAACATAAAGGACTGAGTGTTGACAGCCCTTCCTTACCTTTGACAATGACATTGCTCTCGTGAGACAGTTTCTCATCTCTTTTTAAAACACCAGGTGGCTGGTTTTAACAGCTGCCGTGTGAGGGCTCCTCTGGGTCTGCCCCTCAAGCAGAGACCTCACCTGCTCAGGCATTACCAGAGCTGGTCCCTTTGACCCATCAGAGGATCAGAGAAGCCGGATCCTGGATTTCTGTCTGTTCTGGGAGACAGGACACAAAAGCTGAGCGATGCTGAGGAAGGAAGTGACAATAAGCTGTGATTCCTTCACAGGCCAACATTAGGTCTTTTCGTAGGGTATGAACCAGCCCACAGGCCTGCAGCACAAGCCGGATACTCTTCTAGGATTTGGCCATGTGTAGGCAACTATAGAGAAGGCAGTTTGAGGAAGCTGATGGTGGACCTCTCTTTTCTGCGATCTCTTATGGGGGAGAGTGAAAAAAGACAGCTTCAAGGGCAGCTGTCAGAGGAGGGCTGGTGGAATAAAAGTCTCAGTTCTGTTGACTGAACAGATTGCCATCTGCCTCCCTCAGGACGGCTGAAAATGTCCTTATGATGAGTGAGGACACTTATAATGGGCAGGCCTTGGGGCTGTCCTGTTTTTGGAACACAGTGGTACCAGACTCTCTGATGCACCAACCACAGATCTTGTTTAATTAATGCTGCCTGACTCCCCAGCAACCTCGGGAGGCTTTCTACAGATGCCTTGGCTGGGCCACCATCGACTCTAAGGGCAGGCTGCGGAGTGAGGAGTTACAGATTGGAGCGTTCTGAGGTTCTAGTGAGTGGCTGGTGTGGTGGCCTGCTGTCTGGGATCTCACTCCAGCTCTGGAAGGGATCAAGCCATGGAAAGACCACAGGGCTTCCAGGACATGGCAAGCTGGAGGGGAGATGGTTGGCTGGCAGGCACAAGGATGGCCTCCATCCCACCTCACTGCCTCGCTCAGACCCAACCCCTCTCCTCATCAAAGCCCCTTCTGATGCTGCCTTCCTCCCCATTTCCCCCTCTCCAGGGATCCCTGGAGATACAGTTCACATTTAGTTTCCCCCCCCCCCCCCCGCTCCAACTTAACTGCTCAACCCACAGCAATCTGGTTCCACCCCCACCACGCCACTGAAATTATCCTGGTAAATGTCACCTCCGACGACTTGCGAACAGCAGATGTGAGTGTGGAGCGGGTCTTGTGAGTTCCTTTCTTCCTCAGGCTTCACAGGACTTGACTTCTCAGCCTTCTCTCTGGCATGAAGGTTGGGTATTACTCCCTTCTGTCCTTTCTTCCTCTGACTATCTCCTCCGGGAGACCTAAGCTCTCTTCTTCTGTCTCAGTTCACCCAGTGTGCTGTGCAGCCTCATCTACCGTCTTTAATCACCTTTAGAGCCGCATGCTCTGACAAGGAATTGTGGCTGCCTGTGGACATGTTCACTGTGTTGTCCACCCCCCCGAGCCCCCACCCCCACCAAATCTCAGCCCAAATAGATGAAATTACACCCTCCCTTCCAATTGCTTCTTCCTGCGTTTTCCTCATCTCTGTGGTGTACTATGGTCTACCTCATCCTCCACCTCAGTTGTTATGGGAGTCATCTCGTGTCTCCATACCAAGTCTACCCTGCCAGCTCTCCACCAATGTTATGGCCATTGACTTCCTCTGCCTGCGTCTCTACTGACCTCATCCAGGCTCTCGATAGAGTTGCTCCTGGACCACTGGGCATGCCTCTTAGCTTTTACCTGTCGTTAGCATCTGTCCAACTCATTTTCCTTCCTGCAAATGGAATTGTTGGTATTGTTTGTATATGACCCCCTCACCCCAACTCCCTGTCTTTGAAACTTAACCCCTGAAGTAACAGCATCGAAAGCTGGGACTTAATATGAGGTTATTACATTGTGAGGTCCCTTCCCTTGGCGTTATCTTGTGAGTGGGTGAGTTGTGAATAGAGGCTGGCCCTCTCTTTTTTTTTGCTCTCTTGTCTGCCTTTCTGCCATGGGGTGGTGCAGCAAGGATGCTATCACCAGGCTAGCTTCCTGGACTTCCAACTTCCCCTCCATCAGAGATATAAAAAAACACAGCTCTAGCCGGGTGGTGGTGGCTCACGCCTTTAATCCCAGCACTTGGGAGGCAGAGGCAGGCAGATCTCCATGAGTTCGAGACCAGCCTGGTCTACAGAGCGAGTTCCAGGACAACTAGAGCTGTTACACGGAGAAACCTTGTCTCAAAACAAACAAACAAACAAACAAACAACCTCCCCCCAAAAAGAAAGAAAGCTTTGCTTTTCATAAATTCCATCTATAGTAGTCTGTTAACACAAAAGTGGACTAAGACATCTGTGGCTTCAGCATACATTTGCCTGTGTCCTTTACTGTTGCAGTCTAGGTAGAAGTAAACTCCTGATCGTAGCCTAAACAGCCCTCTGCTGTATATCCGCCGGGTCTCTCCAGCCTCCGCGTTTCTGCTCCTCCTGTTGCTCTCCTGCCTCCCCAGCTGTTTGTGCAGCATTGTGGATCTTATTTCAGCACAGGCCCCTGATAATTCTCTAAGCACAGCGGCTCATGGGCTCACACCTCAGGATGCCCCCTTTATTGTTTTCAGAACACTAACCTGTCTTGACAGAGATCAGATGGCTTTATGAAGAAGCCCCAGTCAATCCACGCCTCCATTTCTGCTGCAAGGTATGTGCATACACACATGTCATTCTTTGGCACCAGTATGTGTTTCCAGCCCAGTCAAATCTGAATTTTTACATTGGCCTGCATGGGACTATCTGTCTTGGATAAATGTACTATTTCTATTCACCTTTTTAGTGAAATGAAAAATAGTTCAAGCATTCCCTGTGAGTGCAGAGACCTTAAGTGGAGCAGATCCAGCCGAGCCTGAGAGGGAGGCTCAGCCAGAGGCTGGAAGGCCTCAGCACATGGCCTCTCAAGGGCTCTTTTAAGACATTTGGTATGCATCGGCCTCGTTTTCTTACTCCAAGCTGCCTGTGTTGTTTCTTCTGTTTATGCTTAAAAAAAAAAAAAAAAAAAAAGCAGCTTTTCCTCTTGGGGACAAAAAGCACCCTGAGCGATGACGCTGGCAACTGACCATATAGCAGGTGACTATGCAAGTGAGTCTGGGAGGAATAGAGTGTCCCAGTGAATTTATACGCAGCTCACAGCTGCAGGCACGTGGCTCTGGGCTCCCAGGCTGCGGTGGCCTAATTGCTGTCTTCTGAGCAGATGGCTCACTCCCGCAGTGCTAAGGCTGCTTGAGAGGCTCTGCCATTAACACCGGTTTGCAGCCAGAGCTTCCATTACCTACCCACCTCCCACTTCCAGGAGTTCAGTACCTGGATCCTTATATTCTCCCTCACACCTTGAGCTAAATTTAGGTGTTGGAGGTTTCACCCACTTAACACCGTCTATGGGTAGGGCTCTGTGAAGTGTCATTCATTCACTTGCGTGAGTGCTGAGAGAGCCGGGTAACTGGCGGACCCAGCCATGTCCTCCTCCTGCAGGGCTAGAAAGCACACCTCCGAGGACAGCACAGTGTAAAGAGTACTTAGGAGAGCTGATGTCCACCTGGAGAACAGGGTGGTGAGGAGCAAGTCCCCCCCCCTCCCCTGGAAGGCTGGTAGCAGCGTCCTTTGCTTCCACCATGGCAGCCAGCCCTTAACCAGGCTGCAAGCTCTGCAAATGGTGCTTCTACCTCTGCAGATTGGGCTAGAGTCCCAAGCTATTGGCATGGTAACCTTTGAACCCATCTAATGTGTCATATACTGCGGTTGCCATTGATGAGACAGAATTGGCATTAAATTTGGAACCAGAACGTCTTGGTTTAAGTGCAGGCAGAGCATTCTCTGGGTGGAGTTTGACAAGGCTCTACAAACAGGCAAGCTAAAGCTCTCTGTGCCCATCATCAAGATGCCAGTCGTGTGAACGAAGCAGATACATTGACACCTGTGGGCCCACTTGTAAATCCTTAGTGGTAAATAAGACACAAGCAAGACTCCCAGCACCGAACTGTGGCCTCTGGGTGGAGTTTAATATGGGAAAAAGGCAGTTGCCTACACTGCTTCTCGTAGGCCTGGCTCCGACCCGCACCTTGGAGGTCATCACCCCTTCCATGCTCACACTGTTCTTGTATCTGCTGCCGCATATCTAGCTGTGTTGCCTATATTGGCACTTGCTTCATAAGACCAGATATTTAAAAATATTAGGTACTATATTTCAAACTGTAGAACACCATGATAGTTTCCTCTTTCAATTCCCAGTCTTCCTTTCAAGGTAGCTCTTTTCTGCCTTTTGTTTAAATTAGTAGTTATTAAATTAGTACTAAGTGCCTGCTAAGATAGGAAGTATAAACATGGCATTTCTTTTTCTTTTTTTTTTTACTTATAACCTTTCATTTTCAGGAATTAACCATAGCTATTGTTGTTTTGTAGTAACTTATGTGCCTCTATAATTCTTACCTAAAGCTACAAACTCTGTATCTTTATTTATTTGTTTGTTTCTGGGATTGGATGCATGTGCTAGGCATGCAGTCTTATCACCGACCTACATCTCAGCCCCTAATTTTGTTTTTGGTCCCACTTTTCATATGGAAAATCAGACAGCAACCTTTCACCTCCCTGACTCCCCAGAGCTGTCCTCCGGGCCCTCTCCTCCGGCCGTGTCCTGATTCTCTGTGGCTCATCTCTGTAGTTGCTTCCCTAACACCTGCCTGTTCTCCTGTGTTGCGTTCTTTGTATCTGAACCTTTGTCTGCCCATTTCTTGGGCTGAACCCAGACTTTAGTTGAGTACCTTTTTTTTTAAAATCCAGTCTTGTGAGCCAAGGGGTGAATAGTCTGAGAGCTGACTGTCCAAATATAGTTTCCCCTCCACCTATACATTTACCTGGTAAAGTGTAAGTTAAAATGAATTGCCCTTAGAATTTTGAAGATATCCCTCTAGAATCTTCTACATTCTAGTATCTCTCTTAAGTGTAATGCCACTCTGATTCCTGTTATTATATGTGATCTGCAGACTTACCTACATCTCATCATTATTCCTTCCTCTACCTCTCTACAAAGCTCAAAATCTTTTCTTTATTCTACTTCTCTGAATTGTGCCAATATTGTGTGCATTGAGGAGGACTATTCATTTATCTTGTGTTGCTGAAGGCCAGGGTGGGTGGGTGGGGTCCTCCTGTCCCCAAGCTCCCGGAATAAATGACTTGTCAGACTCAATTATTATTTACAAATACATTGGCCATATAGCTAGGCTCTTCTTTGACTAGCTCACAACTTTAAACAACCCATTTATACTAATTTACATTCTGCTATGTGGCTGGTTACTTGAACTCACGTACCATGTGTCCGTTCACCTCACGTCTTGCCGGCTGGAATCTCACATGCCTGGCTCCATGCTGGAATCCCTTCTACTTGCTGGATGTCCTAGCTATTTCCTGACTCAGCCATAGGCCATAGGTGTTTTTAATTGACAGGTGTTACATCCATACAGTACACAAGAGGTTCTTTCCTATAACTGTGACCTTGTCAATTTGAAAACCCATGCCTTTGATTTCATGGAGATTTTCTTGTATTGCTTCTTTAATTATTTTTTAACCTAGGTACTAAAACTCCTAGGTTTATCTTTAAATTCTCTTATCTTTTCTCTCCAATCAGAGAGATTCCTAAAACTTTTCCTCTAGGCTTTTTTTGTTGACCTTTTCCAGCTATTACACAGGACACTTTCTCTGCCTCTTTTTAAAATGACAGTGATGGGTACAATATTATCTTATATGTCTCCGGAGTTTATTGTAGTATTTTCTTTCTGGATTGTCTCATATTTCTTGCTTTCTTTTTTCCCCTTTTATTACAAATAGTTTCTTTTCTCATACAATATATCCTGATAATAATTTCTACTCTCGCTAACCCCCTCACCTCTTCCCCACCTCCCTTCCCCTCCCATCTAGATCCACGCCCTTTCTGTCTCTCATTAAAAAAGAACAGGCATCTAAGAGATAACAACAAAATATAGCAAAACAGAATAAAATAAAACAAAACAAAACAAACACATTGAAATTATACAAGGCAAACCAAGAGAAGGCACATGAATCAGACACCCACTCGTTCACACATTCAGGAGTCCCATAAAAATACTAAACGGAAAGCTATAATATATACTCAGAGGACCTGGCACGGACCCACATAGGCCCTGTGCTTGCTGCTTCATCCAGTCTCTGTTCTCCGTCTCCTTCCCCATCGTTGATGTATTTATTTATTTGCGTGAGTGGGCATATGCGTATGGGCATACATGTGTAAGTAAGTGTACATACACATGTGCACACACGTGTGTGGAGACCCGCGGTTGACATTGGGCATCTTCCTTAGCCACCTTAAAGCAAGGTCTCTCACCCAATTCTGCTGCTAGTCTAGCGAATCAGCTTTTCCAGGCATCTTTGTCTCCGCCTCTGGGTCTGGGATTATAGACATCTGCAGAGCCCATCTGGCTTTTATGTGAGTGCTGGGTACCCAAATTCTTGTTCTCATGCTTGAACCACCATGGGCTTTATCCATGGAGCCCCCACACTTTGAATTTCAAATTGGGAACTTCCATGGCTATAGGTAAGACTGAGACGAGAAGAGAGGCTCGTGCGTTCTTATTCACCACTGAAAGGGGCCGAGCTGGAGTTTAGACATATCACAGGGTAGGTGGTGTTAGGCACAGTCCCTGACTTTCTATACATCTAGAGATGTTTTCTCTGAGGCTGTCCTCCCATGCCGTAATGGGGAGAGGAGTCACCAGGCAGCCACAGCCAGAGGACTAATCATCCCTTACACAATTTCCAGCCCCACTCTCCACCTCCCCACTTCTGTAGAACCTGCTCCGGGGACGTCTGTGGTATCCTTGTGACCTTACTCATGCCTTTCCGGTTCAGCTGGGTCCTCTGTTCACATTTCTTCAGAGTTTTTTCTTCTTTCTGGAATGTCTCGGGGAGGGAGAAATGATCAGATGTTCGATTTATCACCTTCAACAGAAGTGCTAATTCCACTATAATGTGTTTTTGGAATGCTTTTTAAAAACATGATTAGGATCTCAGGCACTGATCTGTGTGCTGCCCATGCCTGATCTGATTGGGTCCTTGAAAGGAGTGTTCACTGCCTCGCCCCACCCCCAGTTTACAGGGGGTGAAAACAGACAGAGAGAGGTTGACTGACTTAGAATGGATGGTGTGGTAGTGCCCAGGATGAAGCTAGACTGGTCTAAACTTGAGCCCTTATCTCAAGCAGCATTGCCTTTCAGGGATGAGCCTTGTGTGCCTGTGTGTGTGCAAGCCAGTGTGTTTACTGTAACATTTGAGCTTTTTTTTTTTTTTTTAATACAGGCTTTCTCTATGAAGCTTTGGCTGTCCTGGACTCCATCTGTAGACCAGGCTGGTCTCGAACTCACAGCAAGCTGCCTGCTTCTGCCTCCCTGAGTGCTGGGATTAAAGGTGTTCACCACTAGGCCCAGCTAACATTTGAGGTTATAGTCAAGACCTAGGAAGGATGACCAGGACAAGGAGGGAGGGAGGGACGGACGGATGGAGGGAGAGAGGGAGAGAGGGAGGGAGGGAGGGAGGGAGGGAGGGTGGGAGGGAGGGCGGGCGGGCCTGGGACAGGGAATGAAGGCTATGCTAGGCTGTGGAAGGGGAGTCCAAGGAAAGCCATTTGGCTGATTGTCTTGTATGTGACAGTGAGGTTGCTTCTCTCCCCAGACAGCTGTGGTAGGCAGTTGGTAGTATCCATCCCATGTGCCGATGGCTTGTGGTCATAGATGGACATTGGCCTGGAAACATGTCAGAATGTCTCCTGGCCTCTCTGAGGCTCTCTTAAAACGGTTCTGTCTTCCCTAGCACCTGTGTACCGAGAGAGACAGTCAACATTCACAGCAGGAGATGGGCTCAAGGCTCAGGAGGCCATTTTCATCTTGTGTTCTAGTTTTCTGTTCCGACTGTGAGGGAAAGGGCTTCTGTAGAGGCGCCTGTCCTCCCTAACTGATTTCTATTACTGAGGATGGCAGAGTAAGTGCAGAGTGCTCAGGCATGTTGCCGTAACCAGGCTCTGTGTGTTTTTAAAACTCTGGAATGCAAATTACAGCATTAAAGCTAACCAATGACCTTGAGTTTAAGTGGTCAGAGCTAAGGACTTTATCTGTGTCCAGGCAATGAGCTAGCAAGGCTGGTGTTAGGTAATGCTCATGCCTGGAAATTGTTGCAGACACCAGCAGCAGCAATAAATGCCTGATTTTTTTTTTTTATTTTTTACTTTTTTTTTGCAAGGGAGCTCACCAAAGTAATTTAATCACATTGATGCTTGTTGGAATTTAGGTACCATGCCTGAATATAGAGACAGCGTTTTTACATATATTGTAATATTTTCTGTAGATATGTATGTATATGAGCACATACAAAACAAGTTGCTTTGAGGTAGCCTCACCGTGCTTCCTAATAGCACCCTGCAAATATTTTATGAACCACATCTATGTATTTTATGTCCTTATAGAGTGTTCCTGACGCACCGTCCTGACTGCCGTTTCATTTACCAATTGGCATTTCCCCAAGAGGGCTGCAATGCAGACGCTTCAGAATTGGGGAAGGGATGTCTTGTAAGCAGTGCTGCCCTGGTGACTCCTTTTCCCTGTCACTTAGCTGTCTGTACACAGGAAGCCCTGATCAACATCCATGTTGCAGTTCCATGAAGCGGAACTTCATGGCGATCAGGGCTGGGAAGCAGAAAAGTCAAAATGACCCTTTAAGACTAATGAAAGAAAGACTGGCTTGAAGTCTCACCGTTCAGCAGTTGTCTCGTGTTTCTGAGTATTGCTTCAACAAACCTGGGCATTTTGTTGCTGCCCTTTGGTGCATAACAGGATGATTTCTTCTGGGGTGGGGGTAAGACATAAGAAATCTCACCCCTTCTTCAGCATCCTGGGTTGGTCTCTGCTAGGTGAGGCACAAGGCTCCTGAGGCCCCTCAGCATAAAGCCTCTTGTGGGAGCAGATGGCTTTGTCAGACAGAAACTTTCCAGGCTGCTTAGAGAGGGCCATGCTGTTGTGCAAGGTGAGGCCTCATTCAATATATAAGCTCCTCAGGAGAGTTGCAGGTTGAATCTCAGCCTCCAAGAACCACGTTTGGCACATGGTGTCACAGGGTAGAGTCGGGGGGCACTGCGAGTGATGGAAGGCTGTTGAGAAGGCAGCATGGCGTGACCGGCATCTCCAGGTGAGGCTTATGCTTGCTTTTTAGAGGCCCTTACCCGTGCTCAGCTCCAAACACACAAGGACACAGGTTCGTCTAAGTTTTTGCTGGAATTGATGAAGCTTTGTTGGCACACGGGGCCCTCCAGCTGGCTTGGAACAGAAAGAATAAAGAGAAAATGAAATGCTTGCGTTGGAGACCTCTGTGGCAAAGGGAAGTTATCATGTGGTGACAAGCCAGTCTCCGTGATGCTGGAAAGTGGAACTCCAGGGTCGCTGGGTCAGATGTGAAGTCACTTATTCTCGACTCTTTGGATCAGTGGCATTTGTCACTGTTCTGAGCAGTTAGCAGCTCTGACACCACCAAGGGCAGTAGTGCAAATGTGCTGTAGAAGTGTAAACAAACAAGTGAGGTGACCTTGGGGTGGGTTCATCAAAGTGCTAAGACAGGCCAGCGTAGAGAAATGTCCTTGTCCTCCTCACTGGAAGGCGGTCATCTGGTGGGACAGCTGCTGCCGCGTCTGGCAGAGTCATGGCAGCAGGAGCTGGGAAAGGGAGCAGGGAGGAGCAGGTGGGAGGCGGGAAAGGGTCCGGGGATCTTCGCAGACAGCATCTCTGTAAGGGGACAACAATCCCCACTCCCCCTCTGGGCAGGTTTCTCATTCCCATCCTTTATATATGGCAGAGAGGTACTTCTGTGACACGGGAGGGCCTCGATGGCTCCATGGGGCTATCCCACTGCCGGACTCCCCGTCTTTACATGAAAGCCAACAGCTGTGGTGAGTGGTTCCATGAGGCTGCGTGCTGCAATCAGTCGTGTCTACAATCTGTTTACTTGAATTTGTCTCCACCGTACTTGAACTCCGTGGCTCCCGTTGCCTGGGGTGCTAACTGTGCATTAGCAGCATGAGGCTGGAGACGAGCCGTTTTATTTCTATTAACGCCCGGAGAGCGAGGAAGTTAAAAGCAGTAACTAGGACAAATGGTGCTCTTATTGGCAGGTACTCCTTTTGCTGTCGGCTCACCTGTTTTATGTTCCTTGGCGTGGCCTTTATTTCCTCGTCTGTTGTTTTCTGAACCTCCTCGGTTAAGAATTAAAGTTTGATGAGAACAGGCAAGAAGGGTCCCGGGGAAGATGAGAGGCGTTTCTGTGGCGCGTGGGAGGTTCATCAGCAGGTGAGAGTGAGGCAGGACCCAGTTTTTCCCAACAGAAACCTTCTGTCTCCTAAATATGAGGTGAGAGCAGTGATGTGTGGACTATGCTTCTGTCAGAGCTGTAACCCTTCAGGTGGTGGCCCTTCGTGCCGCTCCCTTGCTGCTGGGTGCCGGTGAGCTTTTAATGTAGTGGTGGCAGCAGAGAAATTGTGAAGCCTCCCATCGAGCGTGTGCTTAGGGATCAAATGCGTGTAATAATGAGGATGAATGTGAGCGGCTGTTCCGGAAGAAACGAGAGGAAGTTGTAGTAGCGCACACAAAGGAAGAGAGCCCCTTCCTGTGTCCTCCTCTGGGTCCTTTGTTCATTTATCTTGCCAGCCAGCTAGTCATCTTTCCGTGCTTGCATGCATCTGTCCAGGAAATCAGATTTCAGAGATTCGCCCAGGTGAAAGGCTTGGCAGTGAGGACATTAGGGACGCGACTCTAAATCAGCGGTTGTCCCCTTCCAGAGTCCTAAGTAAAGATGAGCACAAAGCATGGTGGCTGATCAGCAGAAACAAAATAATACATAGATGAAGGGCCAGAGAAACTTACAACTTTAAGGCGGAGGGCGGCGAGCCTGGCCCTGGAGTGTGAGTGGGTAAAGTCAGGGCAGTCAGTGTCTGGCAGGGCTACTTCTTTTTTAATGGGATCATAGGTGTAAAAGTCAGAGCAAACAGCTTAAGGTTATATCCTTCTGCATTATTGATCTAGACTAGGATCATACGGGTAAAGGATGATTGATGGTCACTGATACTCTGAAGTGTTTGCCTGCGTGTGAGTTTCCGCCTCCTCCTCTCTGAGTCTGAATATGGAATTGGATGAAATGCAACACCCTTCAGAGCCAGACATGGTAACACACACCTGCAACTGCAGCATCTGGGAGGCTGAAGCTGGAGGGTTATGAGTTCGAGGATAGCCTGAGTTATAACCAAGGACCAGAGGAGGGTTTGCTTGGCCTGTACAAAGGTCTGGGTTTGAGTCCTAGCAACACACAGCAAAAAACATAAAATCCTTTTGCACTTTTTTTTTTTTGTATATCCACTGATAAGGCTGTGGAATCAAGGTGTTCACCTCAGAGAACAGTAGGCTGGATGTCATGGAAAGTACTAGAAAAGGGAGGCATACTGTGTACTAGCAAAGGATAATAAGCTAGCCAGGCGCAGTGGTGCAAGCCTGTAATCCCAGCACTCTGGGAGGCAGAGGCAGGTGGATTGATGTGAGTTCAAGGCCAGCCTGGTGTACCAAGAGAGTCCAGGACAGCCAAGGCTACACAGAGAAATCCTGTCTTAGAAAAAAAAAAAAGATAATAAACTTTGGGTGGCTGAGAGTTGGTGGCAAGATGAACACAGTGCCTGATGACTGCTTTCTAGCCACCAAGCTGCCCTGGGCAAGATGGGTTAGCTAACACCAGAGTCAAAATTACTTTGTGTGGACCAGCAGCAGTAGGTGTGCTGTCTCGAGAGTCAGGATTTGCCGCCACCACAGAGTCAAATCTGGCCCTGAATGGCTGACACCCAGATGATCCCAAGGAGCCAGCTAGCCAATGGCCAGGGAGAGAGAAACAGCCCAAGTGCAGCTGCCGGCATCTGGTCCTGGCAGTCAGCTGCATCTGCTTGTGGCTGTTGAGCCCTGCCTATGCCCCTGAGGTCAGGATTCTGGGACATAGTGAGGCTTAAGGGAAGATCAGTGAATACAGAGGCACTGGCTTCTGTTTGGTTGGCTTTGTTGTTGTTTCCACCTAGAGAGATTCAAGGGGTCCTTGGGCACCACAGGCAGCACAGTCCCCTCAAGAAGATTTAGTTTAGGTAACCCTGGTGACACAGGCCTGCACGCTTAGCTGCTCAGAAGGCCGAAATGGAAAGATAGCAAGTTCAAGCCCTATCTGGGATACAGAGTGAGTTCAAGGTCAGCCTGGACAACTTTAGTAAGACTGTATCTCAAAATAAAAAGTAAAAACAAGCTAGAGGTATAGCTTAGGAAGAGACCTTGCCTAGTATCTTTGAGGATCTAGGTTCTCCAGAAATTCCTAGTATCTCCAGAAATTAAAAATATGAAGATACCTATTTCATCCAAGTGGTGCTTTTCAAACGATGAGGAATTTTAACAGGGGTGCAGCACCTTAACATATGAATGTAGCACCTTACTGACTCTCAGGGCAGCAACTCTATTCTGCAGGCCTATGCAGATGGCACCCCACCCAAGACAACCAGGCAGCTGAAAACTCAGCTTCTTATGCTTGGCTGGATATGGGCATGCCTGTTTCCAAATGCATGAGGCTGTCTGTGGGCTGGTGGTGGGCCCACTGTGGCCTTGTCCCCTAGCTGAGTTACCGGAACCGTTAGTAGGGTACCATAGGAAGGAAACACCACAGGAGAATCTGGGGCCTCTCTCCACAAGCTCCACAGCCCCTTGGCCCAAGTGGTGACGTCACAAAGTCACTTTCTCTTGGTCTCCTGGGATTGGTGGGGGACTTTGGTTTAGAGGAAGCGTGTGTTGATGTGTTAACAAAGCCTGCTGTGATTTAGTGGTCTTGCCCTAGAACTTTGTAGATTAACCGTAACTTCAAAAGTAATCATTCACTCTTGTTTTAGAATTATGTTCTCTCTCTCTCTCTCTCTCTCTCTCTCTCTCTCTCTCTCTCTATCCCTCCCTCCCTCCCTCCCTCCCTCTCTCCCTCTCCCTCTCTCTCCCTCTCCCCCTCTCCCTCTTCATGGTTTTTCTACCTTTTTTTCCTCATGACAAAATTCAATTAAATGATGATGCTATTTGGGAATTCTTTTGTTTTGAATTTGTCTGTTCACTTACTCAATTTAAAGACCTTGGCACATAAGAGGGTTATTTTCTTTTTTTTTTTTTTTTTGCCTTTAGGGGAAAACAAGAAAGAAGGGATACTAAAGCCAGGTCACATAAGGGCCGCTCCAGGTCTGCGTGGCTGCAGAAGTCACTCATAGTTTGGATGCCTGGGTTCCTTTTGCTCTTGGCTAGCTGAAGGTTGAATAACCACTGGCTGATGCCAGCTGCATGGTGGAGAAGGTGTCACAGACATACAGGAAAAGTGCCACACTGGAGCGCAAGGCATTAATTCTGGACTACTGGTGGCAGGAAGTGTTTGCAATCAGGGACCTCACTGGGGTCACACCTGCTGGATGTCCCATGGGGGGGTCTCAGCCCTCTTATTAAAGTGCTGGTGTAGGTGACATTTGACCCTGCAGAGGAAGTCCTTGCTGGATGTCTTAGTAGGTCATTTGAGGCAGACCGTGGAGAGAGAGGGGGTGAGGGAGATCTATACATAGGCGGGTCCTGCACTGGAGAAAGACAAATTACAGCTGTGCCGTATTGATCCTGCAGATCTGGAGAAGTGACAGCTTCCCTGGAAGTCACTTCATCATTAGCTGAGCGTTAATGTATCTTAAAGGTACATTTTGAAAATAGTCATTTTGGATGAGAGCCCTTTAAAAGTCTGCATTTCTCTTCCCTGCCTCCCTTTCTTCCACGCCCAGACATCGGGCAGGCATGGAAGATGGAAAGGCACGCTGCACTCGGATATGATGAAGGTGTTCTTTATTGTCCGTAGATTCTCATGTGGTTGTTTGTTTTGTGGTTTAAGATGGGGTCGCATTGTGTAGCCTACTCCTGCTTCAGAGTCGCATGTGCTGGGATTGGAGGCATGTCCTGCCACATGCAGCTTCTGCTCCCTTGTCTGTACTCATGTGTGTCATGTGTACACCTATATAGAGAGTGCACACCCTTGTGCATATACATGCAGAGGTCAGAGGTCAACATCAGATGTCTTCTCTATCACTCTTCATCATACTTTTTAAAAGACAGGATCTCTCATTGAACTTGGAACTTAGCATTTTGGCCAGACTGGCCAGTGGGCTCCAGGGATCCTTCTGTCTCTGTCCCTCCAGTGCTAGGGTCACGGGGGCTACGTGGCTTTTATATGGTTACTGGAACCCAAACTCTGGTCTCGTGCTTTCATAGTAAGCACTTTGCTTCCCCAGCCCCAACTCGTGCTTTCTTTAGAAAAATCTTATTGACTTGGGTCTATTCTGTGAACAGTCACTGTTCCAGTGCTCCTAGAAGCCGGTGACAGCCCAGCAGCCCTGGCCCACACAGTGACTCACCTAAGTGTGTTTGACCCTGTTTTCCTTTCCATCTGTTAGCTGTCACCCTCGCGTGATACTCTGGGTCAATCTACCGCTGCACTTAAGCTCGGCTTTTCTAGTAAACATTTGGGGAATTAATTGCAGGTTCAGACCTTCGCTTTCTTTTTCTTTTTTTCTTTTCTTTTCTTTTTTTTTTTCTTTATTTTGGGTGTGTACCAGAGCACATGTTTGCAAGTCAGAGGACAGGTCTTTGGGATGTGGTCTACCCTCCACCTTGGATGAGGCTGCGTATCTCGTTTCTGCTATTGGTCAGCATTCTCAAGCTGGCTGGCCGTCAAACTGCCGGTGGACTCCCCTGTCTCTGCCGCCCATCTCCTCAATAGAAGGCCGGCATTGCAAGTAGGTGCCACTGCATCAGGCTTCTTAGTGGCTTCTGGGCACTGGGCTCAGACAGCCTTGCATCTCTGACCCAGCACTTTCCCCACACTGAGCCATCTTCCAGGTGCCTTCCTCCCTCTCTCCTGCTTTCTTTCCTCCTGCTTCTTCCTTCCTGTCACCCTTCCCCCCTTCTTTCCTCTTCCCTTTGTTCGCCCTGCACCCCTCCTTCCTTCCCTCCTTTCCTTCTCACCCACCTTATCTTGAGGATGGTCCCTAGGAGAGGAGGAACAGATGCTGCCCACAGCTACCCAAAGGTGAGGGTGACGGGGCTGTTCCTCCTCTGCCTCTTTGCAGACAGGTGACAGCCTTCCTCCGTCACCCTTCCTCCCTCTGTGGCCTCCCTCCTCCCAGGAGAAGGGCCCAGCTGTAATGATGTAAAGGGTTGCAAGGGACGTGATGAGAGGGCAATGAAAGATGCGTCTGTTAACTATTTTCAAAATATCGTTCCAGTCACATAAGCATAAATAAAACATGGACTCTGCCCATGAGAAACTTCCTTTTGTCAAGGAGATGGATTCATGACCAGCACTTCGCGGATGATGCAGTAAACGCAGAGCTGCAGTTGCCCACGTCTTGCTCTTCCTGCGCATGCTTACATCACGCTCTCAGGCCACCTACTCTTCTAGTCTCCTGTGTGATGGCATGTGTGGCCCCTGTCCCGTGTCACACTTACTTGTACAAAGGTTGTTAGCATCTAGAACACAACAGCCTCGTCATGTTTGTAGTATGGGGCCCAAGGTTCTAAATCCATTAATTGAAAACCAAACCAAACCAAGGTGCTTCTCGACCCTGGCGTTCCTGGGATGAATTGCCTGTGAACTCTCCGGCTGCGTTCCAGCAGAAGGAAGGTCTGCGAGCTGAGCCGAGACAAAGAGTCACCTTTTTATGATAGCAGATCTCTAACGAAATCCATCATTCCCTTTACTTGGGGGAGCTGACTAAAGTCTTCTTAGCAGTATCTGTGTGGCCTTGCCACCAACGGAAAGCAAGCTGCCTTCCTGTGTCCTGCGGTTGTCAGTATTTCCAAATATTGCTCTATTAATCAGTGCTTTTCAGTTAGGGGAATTCTTGGATGGGACAGTAGGTCTTACTTGATGTGTTAATAAAGAGACACTTGTGTCCCACATCACAGGTTTGGTTCAGTATTTCGATAACTATTTCAGCATGAGGAGTCTCCGCTATAATGCTATCTGTGCATTGGAAGATACTGTTTTGCATGAGGGTTCACATACTACCAGAGGGACCCATTACCCAAAAGGTCTAGAACATTCTTGCCAGATGAAAAGGCCCATGCTTGAACAATCCCATGAATGTGGCAAGATTCAGGCCCTGGACCTTGTAATAGAAACAGGGCGTTAGGGAGGCAAATGCATCTGATGTCCACTAAGCTCAACCAGGCCTCCACAGAAAAGATCCAGCGCCCTCAGCAACCACAGTGACAACAGTCAGTGTGTGCTGACCCCTGTGTCCCTGGCAGGGATCTGAATGCTTTAAGTTGGGCTTCTCCTAGCTTCTACCAGCCTCAAGAGGTAGCACTGGACCCAGGAGGTAAGCTCTCAGGTCTTACTCATGAGGAGCCTGAGGCCCGAGAGCTAAATTGTCCTGCTCAAAGTCATGCAGATAGACCCTGGCTGACTCAGGATTGCACATAGTGGGGGTTGTTTTTCTCTGCCTCCCCAAGGATGGAGGCAAAGTAGGAAGGGACACTCGGGGCTGGGTGGTACCTGGACCTGACAGAGCTTGTGTCTGTGACTGTCTGTGACTGTCCTGTGACTGTAAGGGCTGCTTCCAAAATGTACTTGTGAACACTAGGTTCCTTTTCCCCAGAAAGTTGGGGTACAGGAATTCCAGCAGGTACAGTCCACAGCATCATGTCGCATGGAGAGTGACAGTCATTCTTTTGAAAACTCGAAAGAAATGGGTTTAGGAAAATCTTAAAATTGGCATTTAAAATCCCACTGTACACAGAAGCCTCTCTGTTTATGGTTTCAGAAAACTAGGGATTTGTGAACATCGCTGTTCTATGGAGCTAAGTCCAGGGCTTAGGGCAGTTACCTGTGGAGGTGATGCCCCATCCCAGGACAGCTGTTGCTAAGCCCAGGGTGTGCTCCAGCCCCACAAACAGCGGGAGAGTACTTCCCTCTCAAACTGCAAGGAGCAAGCAGCCAGGTTTATCAACTTTCTCTTTTTGTCTGTTAAGACTCTCCCTGTGTGTGTGTCATGTTCTAATGGTTTACACGACTCACAGAAGATTGTGTGCATGCACGAGTGAGTGCAGGTGCATGTGTGTCTGTGCATGTGTAAATGTGTGTGTCTGTGTGGGTGTCAGTATCCCTGTGTGTGTGTGCATATGGAACTCAGGGGAAGGTTTAGGGTGTTGTTTCTCAGGCACAATTCCCCCACCTTTTGTCTTTTGAGACAAGGTCTCTTTTCTGCCTGGAACTCTCCCAAGTAGCCAGACGGACTGACTGTCTTGTGAGCCTAGGGGACCTGCTTCTCCCGGCCTCCCCAGGCACTGGATTACAGGCACATACCGCTGCCCCTGGCATTTTTAATGTGGGTTCTGGAAGTTGAACTCAGGTCATGGTGCTTTCCGGGCAAACACTTTCCTAACTGAGCCATCTCCCCAGCCCACAAGAGATCATATGTCTCCACTACCTGTGTCCAGCCAGATGCCTGTGCAGACCCGGGAAGCAAAGGATGCAGCATTGGTAATAAGCGCGTCTCCCACATCCCGGCTTGATTCTGGGAAGAGCCCAGTCTGGCTCACAGGCACCGGACTGCTTAAAAGCCATCTAGTTTCCACCTTTCCCCCCTCTGATGATGACATTGCAAAAGGACAATTGCAGACGCCACCTGGGACCCGCTGACTCCTTTAGACATGCGATATTACATTTAGGAAAAGAAATGGAGTTCCTAGAATAAATCATAAAAGGAAAAAATTCTCTCCTGGCTGAGGAGGGACAAAGGGAAGCAGGGCAGGCTGGATGCTCAAGAGAGACAGCCGTACAGAGGCATCACGCTAGCTCCGGGGCGGGTTCCACCAGTCTGTCCTCACCTGGCTTTGCTGAAGTGAAAACAGGTATAAGAGGAAAATGTCAGCCCAAAGCCTCATTGCTCAGAAGTGGCAGGGCTGGATTCCAGCCCAGACCCAGGTGCCTTCAGGTCCCTGCCTACCCCCACTGTCCCCGCTCCCAGAAACACTTCAGCAGAGACAAAGGTCTGAGGATTCGAGCATGTGGCAACCTTGTTTTCTTTGCAAGCTGGAAATGCCAGCATCAAACTCCCTGTTCTATTGACAAACAGAAAATGATGGGTTAAAATGCAGCTTGGAAAGAGGTTGGTTGAAAGAGCACTCTTGGGTTTCTGCTGGCAGCTGATGCTGGCATCCAGCATTGTCAATGTGCTCTGCACGGGTGCATAAGGAGCTACAGAGAGTGTGTGGAGGGGCTGCTGCCCCGAGCCTGGTGGGGTGTCTGGATGCGCACTCTGATCTGTGCACCAGGTAGGCCAGGTGGAAAGAGGTCTGTTGACACTTGAACCTCTCTGCAGCCACAGTGGTGTTGATCTGGACCGCTCAGCCTTCTGGCCTTTGTGAGCAACACTGATGTGAGAATAACAGCGATCACCAAAGCCTTCTGGGAATAGAGACTGTAGGAGCTACTAGCGAAGGCCACTTCTCAGGGTTTCCTCGGGAACTTTCTGAAAAGCTAAGTGAAAATTCAAAATAAGGTTTCTCCAGAACAGGGCTGAAGTCTGAGACTTGCAGAGCACACTGCTCACTGAGAGGCCTTCCCCTCTCTTCCCACACCTGGATAATGACGCCCCCTACAAGATCTGACTGGTGGTCCTCTAGCTTCACCAAGCCTCCACCTGCCCCTGGATACACCCCTGTGTTTTAGACACTCCCCACCCCTCTTCTTTGACCAGCCAGCAGTTGTGCTTTAAGACCTTAAGAGATGGAGGTGTGTTGTCAGGAGGACCAGCATTCCCATCCTGGCCCTGTGACCTTAAGTGAGTTCATGGAGCCTTATGCCACTGTTGAAAATAGCTGGGGGGTTGGGTGGGGGGAAGGGGACGCTGGGGCAGCATAAAAAGGAGGAAGTGAACCAAACTCTAGCCTTCCTCTCAGCTCAGCTTCCTGGTGTGACTGACTAGCTGCCTGGGTTCCTGCTACCATGACTTACAGACAGCTATAGTGGTCTGTACCCTTGAGCTATGAGCCAAAATAAACTCTTACTTTTTAAAGTTGCTTTTCACAGGCATTTTTTTCCCATGGCAATGATAAAACTAGCACAGGTAGAGAGACCCTTTAAGCCATATTCAAGGTAGTAGCTAGAATGTCGTGAAGGAGCCACGTCCTCTGCTCCTTTTTCCCCAAAGCACCCAGCCTGTGCTGGTGTCAGGATCCTGGTATAAATGCAGAGAAAAATCTCTCTCCTTTCCTGCCTCCCTTACTGTTTCCTGCTGCTTAGATACTCGCAAGGCATTTAGCATGTTGGGTTTGTCTCACTCTTCCATGCTGTCGCTGTGCCATATCCATCCCTGCCCACCTCGGTGCCCTTCCATGCAGGCTTTGGTCACAGGACCTACCACCTTGAGCCTCTTCACCCAGGCTGCAGGGTAGGAAGGAGCCTCTCAGCCCTTCCGAGTCCCCACCTCCTCTTCTCGCTGCAAAATCTTTCCTGAGATGGTCCCCATCATTTCGTGAGGCCTTTGGGAAAACCTACCATGGATTACACACGCAGGCTTTCAAGCCAGGCTGTGTGACTCCAGCATCCCTTTCCTATGCAGCCAGGACTCCTAATCCTGGGATGGGTCACTTTCAATTGGGCATCTAGTTCTCAAAATTCAGCCTCTCTTCCTAAGGCTTAGCCTCCCTTGTGGTCAGATCTGTTCCCTTAAGCCTTTTTGTTGATGTTTTTAGTAGCCACAAAAAAAAAATGTGTCAAATGAATGTTTACCTGGAATTGCAAAAATAAATAAATAAATAAATAAATAAATAAATAAATTATAATGGTGGTTCCAGGGCCCCACTCCCTCAGCTCCTTTTCCGTTTGAGTAGAGAACACGAACTACCCTGTGTTCTGGGAGATAAAGTTCTCAGCTGGTAGAGAACCTGCTAGAGACCCTGTTCAGAGAGATCTCTGGAACATCTGCGAACTATCTGCCTTTGAGATCTGTCTACATCATTTTCCGTTCTCCTGACTCCCTGGTCCGAGGACCAACCATAGCAACATCGACACTTCCAGGTGCTTAAAGCAAGGGGTAGATTCGTCAGCTTCCAGCTTTGCCAACATCGAGATTTTTAACCCAGATTGTTTAGGACCAAGAATATTTCATTCTATTCCCATTGCCCTGTGTTCTCCATTGTGCCAGCTGGGAGACTGGGTTTAGGGAAATATGAAAAGGCTCAGTCGCTAGCCTGGTGTGGCAAAGCTGAGTGATGGTGGAGCCCGCCTCCAAGCTGGAGTGCTCATCCAAATCCTGATCCGGATCACTGGTCCCATCTGTCATCCTCTTCCGGCAACGTTGGTCCCCAGGGCTTGCAGTGCAGTTGTGACCCCAACAGTGAGTACAGATTCTACAGGCCAAGGCCCCAGACTTCAGGCACCAGCTACAAAGCTCTGGGGTTCCAGGCTTCCAGCCTCTCTATACAATGCAGCCCAGGGGTGTAGGTGTTTGCTCCTTGGTCCTCCCCAGCTCCTCTTACTCTATAAGGTAGTCTGTTCACTTTAGGAGGTCCTGTGGTGTGTCACCAGGTGATGTTACCATGTTCCTAAGGTGAAAATGACCTGGAAATAATTTTTTTAATTAATTTATTTATTTTCCTTCCTGTTCTCAGCTGTCAGTTCACTGGCTCCTGAATAAGTTTGTAAGTAGAGACAGAGCAAATAGAGTGATTTTCCTTGATGCTCTGAACAAGGGAGGCCAGCCTCCATGGTTGTATCTTTGAGCCCAGACAGACATGTTTTCAGTTTTATTTGAGTGGCCTTTCTGGATTTTCTAAGCAGCTCTAGGGGCCCTTGCCATGCTTCTAACCCCATGGAATAGCCATTCCAAGTTTCTGGGCTATGTAGATTAGATAACAAATCTCTGGAAGCTTCTATAATTGGCTGAAGTTGATGTGTCTCTAAGGGCATGGGACCAGCCTAGAGGCTGGGATTAGAAGCCAGGCGCTCCTTCCGCAGCCCCAGCCAGCCAGTCCTCATCCCCAGAGAGCCCTAGTGAGTGGTTCAGTGCAACCTTTTGTGTGTGCCCTGAAGGATGGAGGCCTGCGTTCAGCTCCCAGTCTATCCTGTCTGCCAGCTAATGAGACAAAATTGGGCCCCATAAAAAAAATTAAATAGCATCTGCTTCATTTTCTTCCTATCGAACTTTGAAATTACAGCAATCTCATTTGCACGGCAGCTCAAGATATGGATGTGGGGGCCTGCAGAGTCCAGGGGTCCTCCACTTTAACCAAAACCGTATGCTCGCTCAGATTGGCTGGCTGAAAACGTTTTGAGTGACCATTCATGAACTGAACCATTAGCCTCGCAAGTAGAGTGCATGATTGCTTATCATCCTGTTGGCTGCTAATTAATAATTCTGCACAGGTAGAGGTGCCAGGACTAATATCCAAGATGAAATAAGGTAATGAATGGAGCTCTGCGAGCAAATTAGCATACTGCTGAGGGTGAGGGTGTGAGGCAGGAGGATAGCACAGACAGAAACCCGCCGCACGTCTTCTTTCCACCTGCGTTCTTCCTGCACACCCTTCTGTTTTCTTTTCTGGCCTATAACGTTAGCAGAGCCTAC
The DNA here is from genome assembly GCA_907169655.1 of Acomys percivali. Classification (NCBI taxonomy): domain Eukaryota; kingdom Metazoa; phylum Chordata; class Mammalia; order Rodentia; family Muridae; genus Acomys; species Acomys percivali. The sequence continues at coordinate 133,858,973 of OU015747.1, forward strand.
ATTTTGACACCAGAAAAAAAAAAAAAAGAAAGAAAAAAAAAAAAAGAAAAAAAGGACTTATCTGGTTCTGTATCAGAGGTTTGGGAGATTTTCTCTCTCTCTCTCTTACTATTTTGCAAGAAGAACATAACAGAAGAAAATGTTGAGCACATTTCTGAGCAAACAAGAACCTGCAATGCCCCCCTTGCGTTCTTCTTCATTTATTCTGGCGTGTGGCTGCTCAGGCACTCTGCGTCCATCACAGCTAACACATACCATTTCAACCATGAATCTGGACCAAAATTTGCAAGCAAAGAGGACTGATGCTTCAGTACCCTTAAGTGGCTTTTACTTATTTGTTTCTTTATTCACGTATTTGAGAAGAAACTGCTTCTTGAGGCAGCACAGGCTACGCAAAGAACATCTGGCATTGTGTGTAGCCTCCTCTCCCATTATCAGAACTCCAGGTAGTATTTCAGCTAAAACCACAGCAAAGGCTATTTGCTCAGGGAGAGGGGGGGGTGTGGGGGGGACGGGAGGGGAGAAGGAACTAGAGGTATTTCACCTTCCCATTTCTGATTTATCTCCATTCTTAGGAAACTCCGCCGACAGCATATTTATGACACGGTGTTTAGGAAATTAAGTGGCTTCAGATAGCGTGTAGCGGTTCATTATCAACCCCCTCACCAAGCGGCTGCTCTTTCCTAAAATCCATCTGTGCTGTCCCTGTCCAAGTCTCCTGGTCCCCACCCAGCACTGTTTATCCTCAGTATGCAGGTGACCCTTGTGAGGAGGAGGGCCATAAAGCACCCCGCTGCCTTCTGAATGTCACAGCTCTTCTCCCATAGCTGCAGCCCTTCAGCATCCTGAGCGAGACGGTACTTCTCACAGGCAGGGAGATGATTTAGGGGAGCCACTAAAGGGACATTATGTTATTTTCTGGAGCCTCTGTAGAATTTAATACCCTGCAGAGTGGCGCTGGGCCTCTGCTGTACACGTCTGGAGAAACTGGCTGCTTCATCATGTTTGGGGTCCTGAGGACTATGTGTGTCTGTAGACTTCCACATTTCTTACCCACCCCCCCACCCCCCCAATTTAACAGTCTTGTGCTGTGGAGTTCATTGAAAAATAGCATTTGCCTCTTGATTATAACTGTTTATTGTAGACAGTGTGAATAACTCAGAGATGTATAAAAAAAATAGAAAAATCACCAGCGAGCCTTAAATTTATTTTTCATATATGTTACATCTTTTTTCCACATTACAAAAAAAAATACCCTAGGCCCGCAAGATGGCTGGATGGGTAAAGGCTTTCTGTCAAGCTGAGTTCAGTCCTCAGGCTCCACATGGTGGAAGGAAAGAACTGACTCCTACACGTTGTCCTCCACTTGCATGCCATGGCGCACGTGTGTGCCCATACATATAAAATAATGAACAAACATAAAATGTAAAACTCCTGCTATGTATCGTTTGGGGTAGTCAATACAAATACGGGAAATTGCCCTGTAGCGAGGTAACATTTAGCAACCAGAAGCTCTTCGAAAGCGTATTTTTAGTGGTTTCAGGACTTTGTGTCTCATGCACAGTTCCTTAGCTCAGCGCTTCCTGTACAGGTGCTCCTGGGGAACTTCTGTGAGAAGGTTGTTTTATACAAGGATTTCCAGCTCTGAAAACAATAAGCAGGGAGTCCACTCTAGGCTGCAGCTCAGTCCCACGCCACAGCTGTTCTTATGTAAGGAATACAGCACCAGCTCCCGGCCTGGCTCTTACACGGGATCTGCGCTCACCGGCCGGTGTGGTTAAAAGCACTGCCCAGGGCTGTCTAGCCTAAGAAAGTGGTATGGCCTTGCGGGCCACAGGACTTGGTGAAAAATAAAGTGGGCGACACTGGAGAATGGCCTCCAGTTGGTCACCTGTAGGTCACAAGTAAGGCGTACTTGCTAGACCTGGGCATGCCCCAGAACCGTCCCAGGAGCCGGACCCAGGGGGCAGCAGTTCATGTGGCACTCTGTAAGCCTCAGGGGTCACATGCCAGAAACCAGGTTACCCAAGTCCTGTGGAAGACAGAATAAGGCTAGTCAGCTCTGCACTGGATACGAGAATGCTTGTCCCAAATGACTAGTCCCTTAAGGGCCTTCAATCCAGACCCCAAGCACTCTAGATTTGTTAATCTGGATTTGCTTCTCCCTATTAACAACGAACACCCACATCAAGAGTGAGGCTTAAGGTAGAAACCAGGAAAAACTTGATATTATTGTATTTCTCACATAATCCAGCCAGCAGGTCGTGCAGTGCTCTTTTGGGAGGTCTCAGGCCATCCGTAGGTTACTCTTTCTTATTTAAACTTCCTTCCCCGTTTCTGAGCATGCTTCTAGCCCCTGAGTTGACACCACACAAGCCCTGTGGTTCCAATTTCCCCAGCTGCCACTGTGCTGGCCACTTGCTGCTCCCTGAGACCCAGCTTTCTTCTACTGACAAAGCGCTGTAGGGGTGGTGCAGGCATCTTCGGGGTGGCTGGGCGTGGCCTGTGTGTAGCGTCTCTCTTTATGTTGGTTTTTGCCTTGAACCCCTGTTGGTCGGCTGCAGCAAGGTCTGTTTCATTTCTCTTCATTTCATTTTTTAAATGCTTTTACCTTGTGGTGTTTTGGCATAATTCCTCACAAGAGGAAGACGCACAATTCCTTTTATGCATCAGAATAATAGTATTCTCCGTAGTTTTTTTTTTTTTTTAATAACCACATAAAAGAGAGGTGCATTCTCAGCAAGTGTCTTCGAGTGAATCCTTCTAGCTGTCCTCACTTGGACGTCCTTCTGCCTCCCTCTTACTTCCATGTTATTCGTTCATGGCTGCTGTCTTCCTGGACATTTGGCAATGGTTGCGGGGGCGGTGCCTTCAGGTCAGGACACCCACAGCTGCAGCGGGCAGTGTTGCTGTTGTGGAGACCTGCTCTGCTGTCCCTGGAGAAGGGTTGCGGATGCGGGATCTGCCCCCGTGTTGTAGTCCTTTGTTCCTTGGAGCTGTACGAGCTTACACGGCCAGCTGTATGTCTTGCTTGTGTGTTGTCTTGTTTAACAAGGACAGTCCTTAAGACGAGGTCCAAGATGACTTTCTGAATAATTTCTATCTATATCTGCATGCCTATTGTGTAGTTTTCAGAATATTTTTCGTAAAGACTTAAGTAGCCTAAAAGGAGATAGGTGATACAAACCTGTTACTTAGTGTACATTATTTAAATAAATTACCCCTCCGTGTTCCAATAAAAGCTCTGCGGCCATGAATCCCAGTAGCTGGTTAAGAAACAATGACGCAATGGTTGCTGCTTCCACCCAGAACAACCCCCAAATCAAAGGGGAAGGTGGTAATGGGGAGTTTTGATGATAAATTTGGGTAGGTGGTGGAAGAATTTCCCCTGACTTATCATCCTGAAAGAAAACAAAGTAAGAGGAAAGATGGCTCATCAGTTAAGAGCACTTTTTGCTTTCCTAGTGGCCCTGGGTCCAGTACCCAGCACCAATGTGGCATCATATGTCTGTTTGTAACTTGACTTTCTGGTGATATAACACAGTCACCCTCTTCTGGTCTCCTTAGAGACCAGGCGTGCACACGGTACACAGATACACATGCAGGCAGAATGCACACAGTACACAGATACACAGGCAGGCAGAATGCACACAGTACACAGATATACGTGCAGACAGAATACTCATGCACATAAAATTTTAAAAGAAAAGAAACAACACCACCAGATTCCTCTTCCTCATACTTGAGAACCACGTGATGAGGTTCGCTGCCGGTGGGCGGCCTGGGCTTAGAGAGGATGGTGTCTCACACTTGTCTGTCTTTCACAAGCTGCTGCAGTTTGGATGTTGACTATCTCTCAAGGGCATCTGTATTCAGTGAACAGCTCTTGGCACTACTGTGGTGACGCACTGGAACCCTGAAGAAGTGGGACCTGACTGGATGCAGTTAGGTCAATGGACTGTGCCCTTAAAGGGGATATTAAGCTCCTGGTCCCTACACCCCATTTCAATTCTCATTGCCATGAGATGACCAGCTTTTCTACTGGCCCCCCCAGCCCCCAATACACACACACTATAAAGACCTGCCAATCACAGACTGGAACTTCTGAGAGTTTAAGGAAACATAAACCATTCCTGTTTATAATCTGATTACTTAGTTAGGTGAGCTTACTAATGACCTCTTACACACACACCCACACACACACACACACACACACACACACACGGACACTTGAGAGAGTAGAGAGATTAAAAAGCTCACATATTGACTTCTACTGCACTTTGTGAATGAACGATTGAGGCCAGGGGACTGAAGCCCTGTTAAAAAAAAAAAAAAAAGGACGGCTTGAAAGTTGTCACTGCTAACAGTTGGGTTTTCTATAGTGACTGTGAGAGCTAATGGTATCAAACTGTTGGAGAGATCTCCTGGGGATGCCTTGGGATGAAACAAGACCGTGTGTGTAAAACGCTCTGTAAACTGTGAGGCTGTGTACATGTGGGAAATGTGTTTTGGTAGTGTCTGAAAGCTGTTGCTCGCAAAAAAAAAAAAAGAAGAAGAAGAAGAAGGAAATTTTTAATTTTATAAACAACATAAAATGACCGCAGGCATCCTAAGATTACATTCTGCTGTATGTCACACCCTCCGCCTGCTGAGCTTCTAATGAATTGTCTTCTGGGCTGTGTCGTTCTAAGCCAGTGATTTTCAACCATCCTAGTGCTGTGACCCTTTAGTATAGTTCCCTATGTTGTGGTGACCTTCAACCATACTGCTTCATAACTGTAACTTTGTTACATTTATGATCATAATATAAATATCTTGTTTTTTTCTGGTGGTCTTAGATGACCCCTGTGAAAGGGCCGTTTGATCCCCAAAAGGGATCCTGGCCTATGGGTGGCAAGATGCTAGTCTAAGCACTTATATTCTGGGAGATTGTTACCCATCTCCCAGATGGTTATCAAGAAGCCTAGAGGGCTGTGGCCTCTCTGGTAGAGAGCTTGCTTAGTATGCTGGGGGCCCCGCATGGCATCTCAAGGCAGCTTTGGTAGCGGACACCTATCATCCTAGCACATGGGACACAGCGACAAGAGGGTCAGAAGGTCAAGGTCACCCTGAGCTGAGTAGGAGGCTTAAGGCCAATCTGGACTATGTGAGACCTTACCTCGCAGCGGAAGGAAGAGGTTTTTAGAAATGGAATGGACCCCAGAAACCATTTTCAACAAAATATTGAAACTAGAAATTACCAAGTTATGTATCCAAGGTCAAGAGCTAGCTAGACAAGCAACCTGCATTATCCTCAGTAATATAACTCATTCTCTAAAACTCTGTCACCCCTCACTCCGATGCCCGCACAGCTGATTCTTCAGTGGATGTCAACTACAAAGTGTGCCTCTCCTGCTAGCCGGAGCTCAGTGCTCGCTTTGTGTCACCTGGATGGGGGTGGATGCTCTGTTTCGTGCTGGGATGACACAGTTTGGCACAACTGTGTTGTGTTGCTGGCTGAGCTCTCATGGGGCAGTATCAGGAGACTGCAGTGGAAAATCACATTATGAGTTAGCTTTGTGATCAGTTTTATTGGATCCGAAACTGAATGAAAGGACTTAGGAATAATTGGGTAATCAAAGCGAATTAAATCAAGAGGGGGAAAATATCAGTTCTGGCATCAAACGGGGACGGCACTGACATCCACATCTGTGGTCTTTATCCATTTTAATCAAGTCTAAATTATGCCATTAAGACTTATTTTTGCAATGTTTACACTTGCTCAGACATAGCAGACTTTCTATTCATCTCTGGGTGTTTCTTGAAACGTTAAAATCTCCCCACTGTTTCTCGGGGAGATACTACCTAACTTGATTAGCATCCAGATATTCTGCACAACGTGCTCACTTGTGGGGTGTTGCGAGTAGTTTCTGGGAAATGCAATCCAGATGTTGTGCTTTCAGCCCTTGCTGATGAATCCTCCGTCCCAACACTTGTAGTTGCCTTCAGAAAACCAAGTTTAAGTGGTGTCTCCTTAGTGAGAGTCCACTAAAATAAATGGCCAAATCGTGCTGCTGCTACAGGGTGACAGAAATATCACTATAGAAACTAGCCAGGGTTTCTCCTGTCCCTTTGCAGTATCTCCCAAGGGCTACTGGTTTTTCAGAAAAGAAAAATCTGTTTAGACCAACAAATGGCAGCAGGCACTGTTCTTTGTCCCAGATACTCTTTAAGTATGTCACTAGGAGCACGCTGAAGTAGGGGATGACTGAACCAGGTTCACAGGAAGAACAAGGAGTGTGGGAGCCTTATGTTTCCTTTGAAATAGCTTGAGTTTCTTTGTCGTTGAGGTTTGGTTGCTGTGTTATGTCCCACTAGAAACTGTCCCGAGCCCCTCTCTTCTTCCGCCCCAAGCTCTTCCTAGTATGTCCCGGGATCTTGGTGTTTACGTGCTTGGTTAGGTTTGGGATTCTGTTTGCCTTGTGCCCAAATCAGGAGTTGTTTCAGAAGGTGACTGCTCACCCTGAGAAGGGCACACTGGCCATCTTCCACAGCACCTGGCTACTGTCTCTGCAAAAAAGGCCACGGCCCTCGGTGCACCGAATGCTGCTACCCCTGTGGTCCCTGTCCCAGCCGTGCTCTGAAAGAACCTTGAGCCCAATTCCCCACAGGTCTGTGTGTCGCCGTGAACATTGCCATAGCTCAGCACTTTGGCCAAGGGAAGGACGCTGTAAGTTTCTGCTGTTCAAGTGCAACACTCATGTTCACAGGGTCAGTTCAGAGCAAGGATAGGCTTGAGTGTGTTGAGGTGGCTGGAGGAAGAGAGGCAGTCCCCAGTGTATGAAGCCGTGAGCCCTTTAATTTAGGAACTTGTTGACTGTGAGCAGTGTAGCAGCTTGTCATCTGCCACTCGCTGCTTTGTATACATTTACATCTCACGGTAGTGGGGATAGTAGAGACCTTTCTTACAATACTTCCATTATAGAGAAGTAACTAAAGGCACAGAAGCGTTAAGAAACTTACCCAAACTTACACAGCTAGAAAGCCACAGAGCTGGCTTCAAAGCATGTACTAACTCCATGACCTTTAGCCCTACACTCAAGCTTACATCACTTCAAGTAAATATGCTGCCTTTTCCTGCTGTGGCTGTGGTGTCAAATGCCGCGGTTTGTCTAACCTTTCTGGTTGCGGTCTCTGAAAGCAATATAGACTGCCAGCAGGCCACGATTGCATGGAGCAACAAAAAAAACCACACAGAGCCATCTTCACACACACACACACCCGCCCGCTCTCCTTGCCCGTAGGAAGAACTCTGACCTCTCATTGTCTGTTTCACTTTATTTCTGAGGAGTGTTGCTTGTAGCCAAGCCTGGGATGAAAGTCTCTGAACCCTCTGGGGAGGCCAAGGCAGGGAGGATCTCATGTTCAAGGCCTCCTTGGGCTGCAAAGTGAGTTTACGGCCAACCTGGATGAGCCAGTGGTGTCTTGTCTCACATGAAAGTTAAAAATAGGCCTGGGGGTTGTATTGGGGGTATGTAGAAGTCTTGCCTAGTAAGGATTGTCAGCATTTTATAGGTAGATCTGTCGACCCCCCATGCCCCCAAAAAAAGAACAAGAAGAAAAACAAACAAAGCAAAAACAGGAGGAGGGGAAGATGGGAGGGAGGGGAGACAACCCACAGCAAAACTCAGTGAGCTCGTGGACAGGGGTCCCGCTCCCTGCTGTTGGTTGAGTGACTGCCTCTCAGCACCCACCCTCTCCTCCACCAAGCACCATTTGTTGACAGGATAAATAATATAAAGGGAACACAATTTTCCTTATCTCTCTTATTTAAAAACACTTTTCTCCCTTCTCCTTTTTTTTTTCTTTTCTTTTCTTTTCTTTTTTTTTTTTTTTATCTTTTTTCTTTTTAAAACTGAATCTGAAATTCTGCCAGACGTGGAGATTGTTTGTCCCGGAACACGGGAGGCCAAGAAGCACTTAGTAATCTTATCATGGAAATTTGTCCAAGAGACGTATTATAAAGCAAGTCACATCTTCCCAGTGATTGCCCTTGGCATTCTAAGCACACGCCTCTGTCTCCCGCCCTGTCTCTCAGGAGCTGCTCCTGGAGATGCCACCTCTTCTTGGCGAGGTCTCCCCAGGTCTCTGCAGGTAGACTATTTTGGCCCCAGCTCCTTTTCGTTGGAAAACCTGACGCTACGGAAGCCAGTCCCCCTGGATGTTAGGATCTGGTCTTGGCTCAGGACAGACTTCCTGATTGTGGAGAGCCTCTCTGGAGTCTGACTTAGGGGAAACCTACGACCCTGTGTGTGTGTGTGTGTGTGTGTGTGTGTGTGTCTGTGTGTGTGTGTGTGTGTGTCTGTGTGTGTGTCTGTGTGTGTGTGTGTGTGTGTGTGTGTGTGTGTGTGTGTGTGTGTGTATGTACATTCCTGCCTTCAGGTGCAGCCAGGAACTCTAAAGGGCTGGTGGGGAGGGCAGGCCAGGGATAGCCTCAATGTGTCATCCCTTGCAAGGTGGCTAGAAATTGGTCATGCCAGCTGCTCCTGTGTTAGTGGACTGCTCACGTCCAGGAGCATTTGTTTTTGTTTTGTTTTTTTTAATATTGGCGGGAAAGACTGAGCTTCATGTGCTGTAACTCAGGGTTACCTCTTTCACGTTGCCTCCCTCTCTGCTCTCATTGTGGATTCCTCGGCATAGACATATACCAGCTCCAGTGGTTTACGGACATTGATCTAATCCTGGAAAAGACAGGATGTCAATACATGTGTTCATTTAGAGAAATAAGCCCAGGTTGTTCTGAGAATGCGGGAGCTTTGAGGTAGGGGAAAGTGAGGATGGTAACAGGGGAGGAAGGAGTGTGCCACCCTCGTGTGCAGGTCCCGGGACACTGTGAGTCATCTTAGTACATGAATAAGCTTGTAGAGCTTTAAAACACCGAAAGGCCTTCTGAAGATTTTTTCTCTGTGGTTCGCAGGGTGACTGTCCCGGTACAGTTCTTTCTTGAAGCACAGAGGCAGTTTCCTGTTCAGGTTGTTTTCAAGCAGCTTTGTCCATGCATTGGTACTGACGCCAAAAGCCATTGTGCTGGGGAAAAGGCAAGCTTTCACCTACGGGAAGATGTGGGGGGCGGGGAGAACCTTAGTACTCAGGAGACCCCTGCAAACCCAGGAGTCTTTGCTTTCTGATGCGTGATGGTAGTCACCCTATGGGGCTTTGTCCCTCTTGGGCAGCCATCAGTCAGGATTAGGCTCTGCTCTCCTCAAGGACATCTTCATTATCAGAAGTAGACCATGGACCCCTGCTGTGGCCAGGACGTATTCGATGGCTCACTTTCTCGATTCTTAGATGTCTTGGGTGACAAGCCAGCTTCCTTGGCCTCCTCTCCCTGAGATGGTGTGATAAAGGGTCAGCTTTGGGGAAACCATGAAGATTGTGTGATACACAATCATCAAATAGCCCAGCATTATTGTTAGCTCAGCCCTGTTTTAATGTGCAAGATTCCCAAGTGTTTAAGAATTGAGGTTGTCACAAAACCTTGAGTCATTCGCAAACTAAAATTTGATGAGAAAAAAAAAACAAAAAACAAGAAACAAAAAACAAAAACAAGCAGAGACAGCACCATTAGTGCCAGGAATACCGGGCTGAGTCAGAAGCTTGGGTCTGGCTGTTAGCCACGAGGGTGACTGCACCAATCCTTTAGCCTTACATCCTTAACCACAGAGTCACTCAGTGACCTTGCAGGTGATTTGAAGGATAACTGGGTCTACAGTAAGTCGAGTGGGGGGTAAGGCTTGGGTATTGCTCTTAGTTTTATTCAATACCTGCAAAGATATCTGTTTAATTTTGCAGGGATGGCTCCTCCTTGCTTGCCCAATACCCTCTCACTAAAGAAATGCATACAAAATCAATTTTTGTGTCTATATCCTGTTTCTTCCCCTATAGAGCCATAGAGCAGTTTACAAAGAAATGGAAACCCAGCCCTGGCTCTAAATTGATTTGGCTACATTTGATACACTCTTCCTTTCTAGAATATGACTTTTCAGCTATAATAGCCCAAAAGATTGCTTTTCATACCTCTTTCATCTTTATGATCCTTTTCAAAGACTTCTTACGTTGTTCACCGTACAAATATCAACTAGGTTTCTGCAGTCTCAGAAGTAACCAAGCCAGAGGTGTCAAGACCTCATCATCAGACAGAAGGCCTGATGCATTCCTTTGTGTGAAAAGATAAGGGGGGCTCCTGATCCCTGTTACTCGTGTGGATTTGGGTTCAGAGGAAAAGAAAAATAAAGAATTCTGGGAGCCATTGGAACCAGAGTCCAAATTACAACTGTGTCTTTTTGGCTTGATCCGAGCTCGTGACAACAGGAAAAACCAGCACCAGAGATGATGTTGACACCCAAAGGGGGCTCTCAGAACAGCCACTCCTGTGGGCATCGGCGGGGACTGCAGGCTGGGGCTGTCCATCTGGGTTATCCAGACCCTAGGGTTCAGGCATTGGCCCCATTCAGTGAATCAACTGTATATGTGATCCCAAGGACACTGAGGGGAGTGGCCTTTCAAAGCAGGCATGGTCTGTGTTATTTGCATGTTGGAAGTTGCATGTCTAAGCACACAGAACCCTGTATGAGTCTTGGTTCTGCAACAAAACACAACTAATAGAAAGCATCAATCTATACATCTATTCACCCACCTGTCCCCTGCCCCATCCATCATCTGTATCTCCCAGAGATTCAGGAGAGCTGGTGGTGCAAGTCCTGAGTTGGGTCCTGACCCCAAAGCAGAGGACTGGTATTCCAGCTTGAAGACTGCCAGCTAGGGAGAACAAATACTTTCCCATTCCTCTTTTTCTTTCTCTCTCTGCCCAGGCCTGTAACACTGGACGAGGCCACCTTACACTGAGAGGACAGGCCATTCTGCTTGGTCTCCAGAGTCTCAGGTTGATCCCACCCAGAAGAAATGACACAGCAGTCCCTGTACAATGGGACTAACATCTGGGTTCGCCCTATACCCCAGTCTAGGTCATACCTTAGTGTGTCTTGCATACACACACTATACTCTAGAGTGGCTGTAGTAGGATTGGCCACGGGGGATGCCGAGGATTGTTTGAAATGAAGCACCCTCTCCTCCTTGTTCTCCTCATCCTCCTCCCCTCCCTCCTCTTCCTCCTCCCAAGAGCAAACAAGTCAGGAATCATTCTGCCCTCCAGGCTGTGACCATTGAGTTCCAAAGTGTAAGCAGAATTTGAAGGATGGGAAGGAAGTATGTTGGGGTTTTAAGAAAGCAGATTCTTGAGAGATGATTTTAGTGGAGCTGCACACATGTTATTTCCCACGCCTCTGAATACCTACATCAGCCCACTCCTTAATGGGTCTGTCATCAGACATGGCCGATCATCATCATTACCGAAGGACACTAAGAGAGGGCTCTGCAGAAAAATGGCCTGGGCTGGGAATTGAGGTACCAAGGGATAATTTGAAACAAAGACTCCGAGATCTAGCGGGCCTGGAAAATTACTGTCTTCCTCAATGGGATTAGTTGTCCAAATAAAGAATATTTTCTCTTTGCACCATCCCGTCTTCTGATGGCTCTTTTCCCTGCTCGTCTCTTCTGTGCCAGCGGCGCTGCAGATCTTCAGCCGTTCACCAGGACAAGGAACACAGCCATGGTAATTGTAGTCAAATGGAAGTGGAGAGCTAGCTGGTGGGGCCTGTGCTTTACAGACATGAAAAAAGTGAAGGAAAAAAATCTGAGGAACTTCTCGCTTTCCCATTGTAATTTTCATGAAGCTCTCATCATTTTTTTATTAGCACAGTGATTTTCCTGATGGATTAGGTCATTTTTTTTCCTGATGGGAAATAGTCTCTCTTTCTCTGAAAGAGAACATCTTTGTGGCCGAGGACAGGGTGTGGCCAGATGGAGGGACTCCCAAATCAGCAGCAGTGCTAATGTGTGGGTGAGTGGCTAAAAGCCATGCATTATGGGAACACAGATGCCCAAGGCAAGGCATAGCATAGGCCTGCCCTGTCCCTGTAATGACTAGCTAAGACATTTGGGGCTTGTAGAAAATCAAAGGGCTAGGTATGATAACTCATGCCTTTAATCTCAGGGTTCAGGAGGCAGAGGGAGGCAAATAGACCTCTGGTCTATTTGAGGTCAGCCTGGTCTATTTAGCAAGTTCAAGGCCAGCCAAGGCTACCTGATGAGACCTTGTTTCTAAAAAAGAAAAACAAGGGAAGACATTAAAAAAAAAAGGAAGAAAGAAGGTTAAGATTCATGGTCTGTAGGAATGTGAGAGAGGAGGTGAGAGTGCTGAGGGAAAGAAAGCATCTCACATCGCCTTGTCTGTGGCATGTACGGATTCTGGCCTCTGCAGTACTGCTCCGTGGTGGGAAGGGATGGTTGTCTAATGGGTCTAGCAGAATAGTTGGCATGCAGTTCCATCCATCCATTCATATAACCACACACCACTCCCTCTTTACCCATCCATCCACTCATCCATCTACCCATCTATCCATCTACTCATGTTTATCCATTTACACACCTATCTTTTAACCCATCTGTTCACAAATCTTCTTGACTCTCCATCTATTCATACATACATACATACATACATACATACATACATACATATTTTCATCTGTCCACCCATGCACACATTTACCTACCTACCCACCTATTGACCTACCCATCCACCTACTTATTCATGTACCCACCCATCCATTTGCCCACACACATCTAACCATCCATCTATACCACACACATCTAACCATCCATCTATACATCCACCCAGCCAATCATCTTTCACTAGTGGTGCTTGTGGAAATGGTCACTACATACAGTGCACAATGCTGGATCCTGAGGAGATGAGGAAAGCCAAGTCTCCCGCTTAGGCTTTCACAGGCCAGTCAAGGATACAGATAAGTAGACCGGCACTCCTGCTCACAGTGAGGAAAACCTTGAAGGGTGAGCCCAGACTACCCTGATGGCCTCCTGGGTATACTCTAGAGAGGCCTGCATTGTATGAAGCATCCTTCCCTCATTCAAGGGTGTGGCAAGACCTCCCTTCTGTGTTCCCCTTGTTGTATGATATTCTTAAATCTTTGTCATTTAAAAAATATTTTAGGAAGGGCAGCCTCTTCCTGTGTATCCCAGGCTGACCTGGAACCCCATGTAACTCAGGCTGGGCTCAAACTTACAGTAACCTCCCCTGCTTAGCTTCTGGAGTGCTGACATCCCAGGCGTGAGCCACTGAGACTGGCTTTCTCTTAACATTTTAATGCAACAACAGTTAAAAACTCTGCCTTCACCCTCTTTCAAGGGTATCTACCTCCCATGTTCTCTTCACACTGGACTCCAGAGAGCAAAGTCCATGCTCACTGCGTTCTTTAAACATCAGCAGACAGGTTTTATCATGTCCCTTCTGATATCCGGGCAGTGGTCCCAGTGTCCTCTGTCTTCAGCCACGGATGCCCTTGATCTGTACCCACGACACCCATCTTCTTTTCTGGCTGGTCCGTCCACTCTCCTAAGGACTCAAGTGCAGGCTTTTCAGAGGCTTCCAGACCTTCTGGGCTGGTATCTTCCTCTTGCCCTTCTGTGCCCCCCCCCACACATGTACCCCATTCTGATAAAATTAGAGCGAGACTGGCTCCGTCTGACTTACGGTGCATTCTTCCAGACGGAAGGAAGTCATGAGACTCTTTATCTGGGAAGCACCAATGATCTAAGGGTGTTTGCCTAAACTTGCAAACTTGAAGTGATCATGTGACAACTTTCCTGGATGGCATCTTGTTGCTTTGAAGTAATATCAGACTTGCCCGTAGTTAGGGAGTAGAAGTGCAGGTGCTGTCCTCCTACCCACGGCGTGCTTTTTAGCTCTTCCCTCCCTCCACCGTCCCTCATCATCTCTACACAGAGGGAGCTCTGACAGTGAGGTTTGGACACGCTGCCACCGCTGTGCCTCCCGTGCTGAGAGGCTTTCAGAGCAGTGACCCTGAAGGCCAGCGGGGAGGGAGTGTGAGTCTCACACAGGCGTATGAGGTGAGGGGGGTCAATCCAGGGTGTTAAAGAGGAGTAGTTACGTCACGAGTCCAGCATCCAGGCAGCAGGTAGAAGCCGGTGAATTTCGAGAAGCCCCAGTGCTGTGCGGTGCCTTCTGGATCTGAGAGCAGAGCTGGCGCCCACAGGCCGTGCTGGCAATAGAAAATGGGCACACAAACCCCACCTGCATGGAGCTGTGCTTAGCGGTTCCTGATTCCTGCTCAGTGAGGATTTGTGGGTTTGCCATTCTTACTTTATAGGAAACAGTAGATGTCCGTGCAGAGCTTGGACATCTCCACGCCTTGCCTTTGAGGGTGCTTTTAGAAAGCTGCACCTTTCTCATCCTTGGCCTCTCCTAGACAATAGAATGCAAGCTGACACAGATAGGCTTTGAGTTTTGTCCATAAGTTGGAGTGGCCCAAGGCACAAGAATATCATTGCTGGAGAAGTATTCAAGGTACCTTCTTTCTCTCTTTCTCTTTCTCAATGTAGGATTCGATGACCTTAACGTGTGCGCTGACCCAGGCGTCCCAGAGAATGGCTTCAGGACCCCCAGCGGAGGAGTTTTTTTCGAAAGCTCTGTAACCCGATTTCACTGCCAGGACGGATTCAAACTGAAGGGCTCCACAAAGAGACTGTGTATGAAACATCTTAACGGGACCCTGGGCTGGATCCCAAGCGACAGACCCGTCTGCATACAAGAAGGTAAAAGGTCGGCCCCTCTGTAGAAGCCAGCAAGCTGGCTCTCAGGGATGAGGGCTGTGGACACTCTGGAGGGGTCAGTCCCAGGGCCAGGCTGGGCTGCGCTGCACGAAGAGTTTGAATCATCCTCTTTGAGTTAATTACCGCCCAATCTATCATCATTTTGGCAGGTTCAAGAGAGCACTCAGGTTACACAGGGCAGTTTATTATCAGGCCTCCGGTTCAGTGCTCACCCCCCTGTTATTCAGTGAAGAGCTTAGTAAATATTTTTGTGCAGAAGGGGGATGGGACTTGGAATCAAACCGACTAGGACTTTTCAGCCCAGCATTTGGTGTGACTTGTGTGAGAAAACCGTGACAAGGAGAGTGCACCGACTGACACAGCAGATGGTCCTTTCTAGCCGTGACCCTGAGTCTGTTGCTGACTCTGAATACTCACCGGCTCCTGGCAGCCAGCCTGAGGCTGCGGCCTGAAACAATCTCACCTGCCTTCTTGCTCTGCTTTACTTTGCTTTATTTTTTTACTCTGTAGACGGTGTTTAGAGTTTTGACACGCACTGCCTAATGAATTGGTATGCTAAGAGATTGATTATGAGTCTCACAGCATCAGCGGAGCCGACGTTGGGATAAGGCATGGATCAGGAATGTGCTCAACTCCTAACCTCCAGGAGGTGCATGCTGGGAGTCTGCTTCCATTTCTCTTCGTCATGGAGGTTATTTTGGAAGGAAGGCTTTATGATAAGATGTAAAGGACCCTTGTGTCTTAATAATGTGTAATTTCTCCATGAAATTTCAAAAATCGCATGTATGCATGTGTATCTGTGAGCGGCTATGCGCATGTGAGCACAGAGATGTCGGATACCCTGGGGCCCGAGTCACAGACCAACCTGCTAACGTGGGTGCTGGGAACTGAACTCAGGTCCTCTGCAAGAGCAGTATCTACTCTTACCCACTGAACCATCTCTACAGCCCAGCTTTGTGACACTTTTAAACTGACTTAACCTGAAAAGCACTTTTATTATGTTTTCTCCTATGAAAATGGCAAAGGATGAGCAGGAATGACGTCTTATCCTTAAAGTGCTCACTAATAAATTCAGCACTCTCTCTTGCATGGATCCCATGCGAGCTGTATTCTCTACGAAATTCTAAACCAGAAGTTTGCTTGGCTCATGTCTGCACACCCGCCAAAGCCTGTGGCCTGAGATGCCCCATTCTCAGGAGCATGAGGTGACAGGAAAAGAGAGCAAGGACTCCCAGAAATGAAGGCCTTCTCTTATTGCATCTTCTTGGGGAGAAAACAAAAGCAGCTTAGCCTCTTTAAAATGAGCTTCCCTCTAGCCGTGTGTGCTTTGGTTGTAATTCCCAGTATTTAGCAATCTCCTTGGTTGGGGGCTTCTCCTGTGCTGCGACCTGTGGAGAAGGCACAGCCCAAAGTGCCAGCCCAGTGTCAAGTCCCAGTACTCCCATCCTGCTGCCCAAAACCAGACCGTGACTCTCTAAACGAGGGTCCAGGTCTGCATTCTGGTCACGGAGTTGAGTGGTAAGCGATGTTTGGGAAAGCTTGGATGAGCAGACCAACAGCTTAGTGGTGGTACCATTGGCCTTTGGGAAGTTTGTGTACAGAGGTGGCTGTTGCACCTCCATAGTGGAAAACATCATTGTTCACGTCTTTGGTGTTTCTTGTTGTAGTTGTTTTGTTTGTTTGTTTGTTTGTTTGGTCTTGGGGATTGAACCCAGGGGCCTCAGGTATGCTAGGTGTGCTTTTTAACTGCCGAGTCCCTGGTCCTTCATTGTGTACAGCTCATAGGGAAGATGATTGGACCCTGGATCTTCCCCACCCTACTTTGTAAATAACCCTAGCTGAGTGCTTCAAATTTATGCTGGGTGGATTGTAAGAGCTGTTGAATTAATTTTCTGCCCTCGCCAAGGGATGAGAAGGCTTTGTAATGGAGATGGTGATGATTTGACAGACTTACTATAGCTACCCTGTGAGATGAGGTAATCCTAATGTTATGGGAATCATAGGGCCTGTCTCAGCTCCACTAAAAGCCAGCAAGACAGAAGTGGTGGAGACATGGGCTTACTCAGGGCCAGCGTAGATAGCAACAAAGGCAACATCTACATGGTCCGGGGCTTGGGGGTGTGAAGAGCTTTTCTGGGGCACAGAAGGGTACAGTGAGACAGGAGTGAGAACCTCTCAGCTCTGTGGGGGCTCTCTTCCTGAAACTCCATCTGGGTATGGACTTCTGGGACAGCCAGCGTCTGTATTTTCTTTTAGGTCTGCCAGTCCATATGCCCATGCAGAGAGGCGAAGGCTTCAGACAGCATCACTGGGAAAGAGGGCCCAGTGGATAGAGTGCTTGGCTGCACAAGTGCTGGGGTTTGACCCTTGTACCCCATAATCCAGGCCTAATGGCATATACCTGCTGTCCCAGCACTTGGGAGGGAGAAACAGAGAGATAAAAAAAAACCTCAAAGTCATTCCTACCTCCTAGCCAGTCTGCGGCTAGCCTAGGCTACATAAGACCCCATCTTTTAAAAAAGAAGAAGGAGGAGGAGGAGGAGGAGGAGGAGGAGGAGGAGGAGGAGGAGGAGGAAAGAACCTTTTCAACTTGTGCCCTACCCAAGTTGTGAATGCCTTAGGCTGAGGCAGGAGGATTGAAGGTTTCAACTAGACTGAGATGTGGGGTAAGCCCCATTCAGAGAGAGAGAGAGAGAGAGAGAGAGAGAGAGAGAGAGAGAGAGAGAGAG
>OU015747.1:133876459-133908639 GCA_907169655.1 Acomys percivali
AGAGAGACAGAGAGAGACAGAGACAGAGACAGACACAGAGACACAGAGACAGAGAGAGACAGAGACACAGAGACAGAGACATCACTTCAGTACCTACCTATGTTGTAAACAAATGGACAAGTGGACAGGGCTAAGCTCCGCCTTGCCAAGCCTGCTGATTGACAGTATTACTGGAAACATTTCCTTAACTAAGCATCTTTTGCTTCTGGGCTGTGGAACATGGGTTGGTTATACCAGCTAGACAGAAGATTTTGCTTTTGCTTTTTAAGCCGAGAACTAACTAATCCATTTCAGCCCGTTTCTGCACTGGGAAGAACCTCCTTTAGACTCTTGAGCCAGCATTGCACAGCACCAAAGTCCCTCACTAGGAGTCTCCCCACCAGGAGGGTTTTTATGGAGCTTTTAAAGTCACATCTATGGTCCCAGTTGGTTCAGAGTGCCCCCAGAGCGTCTTTGGGTGTAGCCAGCACAGGTGAGGGGACACACAGCTTACTCTTCTCCTTTAAATGTCCCCATCTGGAATGGCTGCCTGGAGAAGTGGAGACCTGGAACAGTGAAAACTTAAGTTTTTATGAAATTAATATTTGAGTGCCTCTATGGGAAGTTCTCTTTGGTAAGAGGAGGGGAGCTGTCCATGTTCTCCCAGCCAGCCCTCCTTGGAGCAGCTTGGGGAACAGCCGCTGGCCTCCTTGGTCATCCCATTGCATGTCAGTTTCTGATAAATACATATGAAGGGAGGAGAAGTATGCTGTGTCACTGGTCCCCTGGCTCTAGCAGACAGCTTGCTCCAGCATGTCTTCCCCAGCAAGTGCCCAGATGGGTTATGAGGTCGGTGGCAATCCTAATCCCAGCACGGTGCTATTAAGAGACCTTACAAGCACCTCCGCAGAGCACGCCTTGTTTCAGACAAACTGTCTGAGAGGAAAGCTTTTTCAGGCAGTGACTCCTCTCCAGTTGGCCAGTCTGCACCTCTCAGCTGAAGAGGAGTAAAAATAAAAAATTGTTTAAACCACACAGGAAATGCAACCCCAATGCACTGCCTACCCGGAACCCTCTTCCCCCAGCATCACCATAGCCCCCTGGCCCAAACCTTAGCTACAACCTTCAATGCTCTTTCAAGAGCAAGGCTTAATTAAAGGTTGCACTTTGGGCCATAGTATGGAGTGAAATGTGTGACTCTGGGGAGCTTTTAAAAATTACTGTATGCGTATGGGTGTTTGGGCTGCATGTATGTCTGTGCATCATATGTGTGCAGTGCCCTCTGAGGTAGGAATAAGGTGTCAGACTTGACACCTGGAACTTGAGTTATAGATGATTGGTTGTGAGCCACTATGTGGGTTCTGCGAACATGGTCCTTTGCAAGAGCTCCTCCAAAGAGCAACCTTATTCCTGTTTCAGCGCCTTCACAATAGAAGATGCCGCTGCAGGTGGCATGGTGCTGCACCCGCAGGTGTGTGGAGATGCTGCTGTACGTTCCTTGTCTGCATAACTGACTAGGCAGCTCTTGTCCTTGAGGCGCGAAAGGAGGACCCAGTGTTCCAGGAACTCCCGCTTCCTCCCTGCTCTGATAGACACTGGGGCAGTGGTCTTCTTCAGTGGCCTGTTTCTGCCTCCTTCCACGGGTGGACTAGGAGTGATTGCTGTTCCCCTAGGCATCGCTTCCATAGTCACACAGTGCTTTTTTTTAGGAGTGCTGGCTTTGTCTGGACCTTTTAAAATGTTTGTGTTTCGCACGCAAGGTGGCTTCAGCTGCTTGTAGCGTTTCACACTGAGCATGTCTGCCTTCCCTCTGTGCTTCTGGTCACCTTAGTATTCAGCTTGTCATTGCTTTGACACAATTAACGATGTGAGTGCTGTCGAGTCTCAGTTATCTGTAAGGGCTGTGAAAGGAGTTGCCGGTTTCCGATCATATACACTTTGGGGAATGTTGACAAAGATAAGCAATGACAGCCAGACATGAGTCCAGAACCTACCTCCACCCCCGAGTCACTAGACACAAGCAGTGTCCTCACATACTCCTGCACTCTGCCCACCTGTGGCTCACAGGCCTGCTCTTGGGTAATAGCCCCGTTCGCCTTCCCCGCTAGCAGACTGCACTGTTCTGAGGAGCTGTGTGCTTCGTGGACTGGGTGCGGTCTTAGATGTGTAGTGTGTTCTTAAGTGGCCAGGTGTTGTCCTTGATTTCACTGTGTCTCCTTCGTGGGTGCTGAACGCACAGTATGTTTTTCGACAGGTGCTGGATGCAGTTTGTTTATCAGTAGCTGCGTGCTAAGTTGGATGCATGTGTCCGTCAGTGAGTACAGCATGATGATTTGGCCATTGGTTTTCTGGATGACACAGCGGAGGCTTAGAGGAGCTCGCTTCTCGATGGAACTCTGGGCAGTAGCAGGCGTGGATCAAGCTCTGTGCTTTCCAGGATAGGCAGCTCACATGGCCGGGTCTCATTTTCTCCCACTGGAGGGAGGTAAGAGGGTGACGTACATGGTAATGGCCCCAGGTCCACATCCCCTTAGGTAGGCCTCATCTTGTCAGCATCCTCGGTAGGGACCAGTTCCTACAGGGCACTGACTTTTAAAGTGTGGCCAAGGATCCCCTGCCTCAGAACCTGGTGTAAATACCTATTCAGACCTCTCTCACTAAAGCACTAGGTGCAAGACTAAGGAAGCTGCGTTCTTTACAAAGAAACCCGGAAAACTCCCAGGTAACTTTCTCATTTAGGGAAGTCCTGGGAGCCCCTTACTCAGGGATGTAGTGTCCTTTGGCTTTGTGCGAGGGAAGAGAACCCGTTTCCTGTAGTGTTTGGCATAGCTCCTTGGAGACCATTCTTACAATCAGAGCATCAGTTTGTCAGACAGAGGCCAGTGTGAACATAAGTGAGTTATAAACTGTGCCCAGCAAACAGCTGGGAGTGGATGAGCCAGTGTCCCACTGACTTCCAGCCCCACGCTCTCTATGGAGCTATGCAGCCCCAGAATGCCCCTCAGATTACCTGGGGACTGTTAAAAGAAACCAACCAAACAAAACCTGAGCCCTTTAAGCTTCATTCACCTGAGTGTTTTCATTTGAAGGAGGTATTCCTTCAGCACAGGGGTATCTCTAAAAGCCGCCCAGGCCGGTCCAGGGTGCACCCAGGTGTCCCTTCTATCCTTGCTTTCTATCTCTATGTCCCTGATACCCACCCAGCTGCCTGCTCATAGCCCTAAGGTTGATTAAAATAAACCCAGGCGAGCCTTCCCAGGATGACCCCAGCTTGTTCTGCCTGTACATTTAACCCTTCTCTGTCCAAGTTCCTTGCAGCATGCCAAAAAGATAGAAAAAAATAACCCATTCATGAAGCACGTTTTTAGGTACTTGTTAAAATATTTCGGCTCCCATACGCCTGACCAGGATTGCTATAAAAGATGAATAATGTGACATTAAGAATATTCTTTGAGCTTCCTGGGGGAAGGGCGCGATGTGAGTTTAAGTATTATTATTACATTATAAATTTTTAATTAAAAGATCCAACTTGACGCACAAGCTAAAGCTGGCAGTAGAATTGGCAGCCAGCCCCTTTATTCATCGAAAGTGTGGAGCACAGGCATTTTTCAAAAGCAGGGGAGTCTTATTCCCTTTTATGGCTACTCATATATTAAGTTGAGCTGTCTTCCACCTTCCGGAGCTTCCCCGAAAACAGATGGAAGCCCTAAAAATGTTTTATTTAGCGTTCTTTTCTTCTCAGGTGCATTTTCTATCACCTAAAATTTCTTCCTTGTAGCTTTAGACATGCATTATCAAAAGCGACAGCCTCTGCCCACACGGGTAAGTGTTTCCAGGTCTCCCCCTAAGATGCATCTGTGTTTCTATCATCTAAGATAGGGGAGCACAGAAGGACACCCCTACCTGTCCCCAGGGCCACTGTCAATATCACTTTTCCTGATGTTGACAGAGTTACTATTTGCTCATGCACTCTCCCTTTGGTGCGTCCCTGTGACTTTGCTTTTGTTCTTGAAGAATTTCTTGTCTTAGATGTGAACATGAGTTGAAAAGAAAAAGAAAGAAAGAAAGAAAGAAAGAAAGAAAGAAAGAAAGAAAGAAAAGAAAAGAAAAGAAAACCCAGAGAAATAAGGTCAGGCTGAGGCCGATGCAGTAAAGATGGGTGGCAGAAACAACCACTTTTCCCCGTGGCAAGATGACAGCCAGATAGCCACAGGCGGAGTTCACTAGTCTCACTATCAAGCCGTGCAAATGCCCAGCAGAAGTCTTCATCAGCGCAGCGTGGCTCCGTAACCAGCTGCACTCATGTTCTTGTATTCTTTCCTCTGTGTGTGCTGCATTCCCACCCTGTCTGAACAAGGGCCCTGTAAGTGGAGGGGGGTGGGGTGGAAAGGCAGCTGGTTTTAAATCATAGAATCATTAGTTCAATGGAGAGTGGCAACATCAGCAGGTGTTCAGGGTCCCATCAGGTCACTTACGTGGAAAGGCCACATGATGACAGGTGGCGACCTGGAACACCTAGTTGACTGTGGATCCTCAGAAGGCAGGTTTTCATAAGCTCACAGCTGTAACAACCCAGAGTTTGGTTGTTTACCTGTGAGAAATGTAGGGCTTACCCCACCCCCCACCCCCCAAGGGATGTCCTTTCAAACTCATCTGTTTACCAAGTTCTCTCACTTCAATATGGAGTGCTCTGAAGCTGGCCTGGGCTACCCAGGCCCCATTTTCTGGGTCTTACTGGCACCAATAGAGACCTCCTCGGAGCACCTCCTGGGTCCTCAGAGCAAAGGCCTCATAGTGCAGACCCGTTTGTTTTAGAGCCTAATTTCACTCGGCTCACACAGCTACCGGGGTCATTAAATTCCCAGGCATCATTTTTGTTTGTTTTGACCGATGTCTCCATCCTCCTGGTTACCGACACTGGCCTTGGGTATCTCAAATAGTTCATTGTAGCCTTTGATTGCCCCAGAGGCATGAAAAATGCACTTTTCCAGGCATCACGCCCCAAGCATTTCCTCAGGCTGGCATCTAAATTTATCAAACACATAGGTGATTCTCCTGCTGGGCCTCAGGTACTTCTTGAGAGGCTTGCCCGGGGGTCTTCTGTCTATAAATAAAGCATAGGAGGCAGGGCAGAGGCTCTGCAGTCATCGTTGGGAAGAACTGCCTTGGAACCCATTCTTGGCTAATTGCCCACCTAGCATGTGCAAGGCCGAGAGCGTGGTACCCAGTACCACCAAAACAGAGCAGCTGCCTGGCATGAAATCGGTTTGTCTGCTCCTTCTGGGTTCACTTCAGGCCGCACAGTACTTCCCTCCTCTCCCTTTTCACATATCAGGGCAACTTTTCCAGAAAGTGAGAGTTGACCTCAATGTTTCTTTAAAGATAAAATAATTAAGCTCTTGTTTATCAAGAAAAGCAGGAAGGGGTAGGGAGGTGACTCTGTTGACATAATGCCTGCTGCATAAGCTTGGAGACTTGAGTTGGGGTTCCCAGAAACCATGTAAAAAAAAAAAAGCAGGCACAGTGGCTTGTACTTATAATCCCAACACTAGGGAGACAGAGACAAAAGGATCTTAAGGGTTGCTGGCCAGTCATCTCAATGAATCGATAAGCTTCAGGTTCTATGAGAGACTATGTCTCAAAGTTGATGATGATGATGATGATGATGAGTAGAGCAATAGAAGGAAATACTTTAAATTAATATCTATCCTCAATGCACATGCATGTGTATAATCATACTCACATATACATGTGCACGTGCATGCGCTTGCACACACACACACACACACACACACACACACACACACACACAGCAAAAAGTCATGGTTTACCTGTATGGTGAAACGGCACTAACTTCTGTACATCAAGAGGTCAGCTTTGCCTTCTTGAATTTTTCTGTCAAATAACTAAGGCATTACGCTTTGAGGAATTTCAGGGCTTTGCCCTCCACACAGTCATTCAACCCTGGACATTCTAAGTGGCTTCTCCCCCAGACCTGGCAGCTCTGGGTGAGGTGGGAAGTGGGCAGCATCCTCAGTGAGTCTCCTTGTTCTCCATGCTGGGATCATATTGCTGTCCTCATCATGACTTTGTTTATGTTTGCAAAATATAATGCATATAGGAAAGCTCAGGAAATGGAACAGCCCAGGGAACACTCACAAGGTGACACCAACATCGCCATCATTGGGGAAGAAATAGAACACTGCTGCTGTTCCAAGAAACTCACTTCCACTCTCCTCCTCCTCCTCCTCCTCCTCCTCCTCCTCCTCCTCCTCCTCTTCCCTCTGAGAGGTACCAGTCACATCTCACGATGGTCTCCCCTAACCTCAAAGCATGTGCATCCTACATGTGAGGCTATTTCAAGTTTAAGTTCCTTTTGCCATGTTTTGGGGTTTAGGTATGTGGGTTTATGGGGTAAAAATTACTGTAGATCTGACTAATTTTATGTTTATGAAATCTATGTGTAATATTGCTCACAGCTGCAGTCTGATTGTTCTCATTATTTCGTGATGTTCTGATGTATGGACGTACCAGCATTTGGGTCTTCATTCTGGGGGCGCCTTTTAGGCGTTTCCAATGGACTTCTGCTATAAATAGTGCTGCAGTAAGCATGTTTGAACATGTCTATTGATGAATGATAACCTCTATTTATATTGGTGCAGTACCAGAGAGTAGAGCTACTATAAGGTGTGTGCTGTGCACACATCCAGTGTTAATAGGCACTACTAGTTTCCCCCAGTGGTTGTACCAGTTTATACTCCAATAAACAGACTATGCTCCTCAGTGTTTATAATATTTTAGCCATCTGACAGGTATGTAGTGTTCTCTCTAAGTTTGTGGTGGGCTGATTATTCAGGAGTTTGTCTCTTTGATTTTGGTTGTTGATTGGGTTTGTCTTGAGACAGTGTCGTACTGTGCAGGGTACACCTGCCTCAGCCACCTAAGGACTTCTTTCACAGGCATGGGCCACCACCCCCTGAGCCCTTCCGCCTTTAATGCTCATTTCCCTGGTGAATAATAAAGTTGAGAGGCTTTCTGTGTTTATCGGCTAGCTTGTGACTCTCTCCTGTGAAGTGCCTGCTTAATTCGCTTAACCAGTTATCGATTAGTTGTCTTTTCCATATTGATTTTTAGGGGATTTTATGTACACTACATTCGAATCGTTTGTTGGTTGTAGGTGCTACAAAGCTGTTCTGTGGCTTAAGGTTTTACTCTTTTATTATCAGTGTGATGCACAGAATATTTTAACTTGAATGTAGTCAAGTTTGTCCATCTTTTTTCTTTATGCTTGAGTTGTGTGGGGTTTTCTTTGTTGTGTTAAAAAATGTTTTCACAAGGATGGAGAGATGGCTCTTCCAGAAGACCAGAGTTTGATTCCCACCATTCATGTTGAATGTCTCACAACTGTCTGTAACTCCAGTTCCTGGGCAATCTGATATCCTCTTCTGGCCTTCACAGGCACCTGCACTCACATGGGCACACACACAGACACACACAGACAGACACACACACACACACACACACAGACACATACACACACAGACACACACACTTTAAAAATGAAAATAAAAATGTTTTTGTATTAGGATATTGCAAAGGCATTTTCTTGTGTAATCTCAGAACCTTACTGTCTTGCCTTCATATTTATCCCTCTAGCCATTCCTCTTGGGCTTGTATATAACACATGTCACACTGCTCGTTGGAATGACCGTTCCCACTGCTTCCTGTGACCACTTTTGTCAGGGGGAAGGAAGTCCAGGCTCAGTCCTCTGTTCTGTTCTGTTCTGTTGGTCTGTCTGTTGTGTGCTGGATGTGATTCTGTTTTCATTACTGCAGCTCTGTAATCACTCTTAAATGCGTGTAACCCCAGTGTCACCCCATTTCTCTGTTTCTTCAGAACTGTCTTGGCTCTTCTTAGTCTCCCATGTTTCTATATATATTTCAGAATGAGCATAGCAGCTGTCAAAACCATTTGAATTCTGAACCTTCTTATGCTGGGTTTTTTGTGATGTCTAGTTTTGTCAACTCGACAAAGTCTAGAATCACCTGGGAAGAGATTGTCAATGAGGAGCTATCTAGATTAGGCTGGCCTGTGTCTGTGGATGATGGTCTGGGAAGACCCAGTCAGCTGTGGGCGGCAGAATTCCCTAGGCTTAGGTCCTGGACAAGGCAACTGAGCAGTAACATGCATGCATTCACTCTCGTCTGCTCTCAGCTGTGGATGTGACTAACTTCCAGGTTTGTAATCTCTGTGGGTCTTTTATATGACTTTAAACTGATGTTGTGAGTGAAAATAAGGCTTTTCTCGCCAAAGGTTTTGTCAGGATATTTGGTCACAGCAACTAGAAAGGAAAAATAGGACAGATCTATAGTTTAAAATTCTAAGGAAAATAAGGCCTAGCGAATTTTGGTTCTCCCTACTTTTTAAGGTACTTACCAATTCTTCTCAGTAATGTTTTCTGTATGGAGGTCTTGTCTTTTTTTTTTTAATTTAGCAATTCAAATTTTTGCTTGTTTGATAAAAGTTTTAAGTTTGTTTAAATTGGTATGTTAGAAATTTGTACATATTCAACTCATTATTAATTTTACTATTTATATTTGTAAATTCTTGAAAAAGTTTTTTATGTTTATTTCTTTTATTTTCTGTGTATGAGAGTTTGCAAGCATGCTCCTGCATGTATGATGTGCGTGCTAGGTGCCCTTGGAAATCAGAATAGGGCATCAGATCCCCTAGAACTGGAGTTCCAGATGACTGTGAGCCACCATGTTGATGCTGAGAACTGAACCTGGGTCCTCTGCAAGTGCAGCAAGTGCCTTTAACTCCTGAGCCAGCTCTCTAGACCTGATCTTTGTAAATTCTTTTGGGACTTAACCATATGCATCGTCATGTCATGTTTGAACAGTAAAACTTTTCTTTCTTTCTAGATAATTCCTTCCACTTACCTCTTGTTTGGGTCCTGCATCAGTCAGTGCTGGACGTAAGTGTAAGGAGTGAGCACTGCAGTCAGGGTCCCAATCTCTCTGTATTTTAGCAGTGACATAGTTTTCTAATAATAACCTTATTAAGTTACAGTATTTTATTTAATTACTAGCTTATTAAAAGTTTTTTCTTTTCTATGTAAATGGATGTGGGATTTTATCAAATGCCTTTTCACATCTAATAAGACAGTAATTCTCTCCTTTACTCTGTAAATGTTCAAGTCACATTGGTTGATCATTAAGTGTAGCATCAGCTTACTTGCGATGCATTTGAATGATATTCACTAATGTGCTCATTTTAAGGTTTGCATCTGTGTTGCTGAGATGGGCTGGCCTGCGTGTTTCTCCCTTCTGTGTGGTACTCTCTCCACACGTGTAATAATCAAGGGAGGCCGCCGCCATAAACATCATAGTGTGCTTCAGAAGGGAACGTCTCAAACAGGGTGTGTGAGAGATTGTTGCTACATTGTCTGCAAATATCCAGCAGCATTGGTGGGGAAGTGTTGTGTCGTGGGTCCAGTGTGTGCTCTGTGGAATGTCTTTATGATTTTAATGGAATCTACTTAATGTTTTTGTGTGAGTATAAGTTGGTAATTTTGGGAAAAGATGGTACTTTGCCCCTTGCTTGAATAATTTGACTTTATCTAAGTTCTCAATTTTTTTACTTCAATCTATTTTCTGTCTTTTAAATTTTTTTTAATGTAAGCTATGCCATACTGTGTCTTTTTATCCTTCTATGGTGAGGTACACTGCACTTTGAAGGGCTTGATGAAACCCGTCAGTGGTTATTGATTTTGACTTCAAAGAACCAATGCTTGGTCTTGCTGGTCCTTCTAACCTTGGTCTTCTCTTCCCTCATTAAATTTCTCTCATCATTTACTCTTTATTGTTTGTTTCCCCATAGTTTCTTTGGGTTTAATCACCTTTCCACTTTCTGACCAATAAAGAACTCTTCATTTTAGTTATAAATGATAACCCTGAATTTGTATATACCTAGTAACATACCTCAATATTTACAAAGCAAAATTCAGTAGAACTTGGGGACAAACACACTATCACAGTAAGAACATAATGACGTGGGACATGGAAAACTTGAATAATCGATCAGCAAATTTGACTTAATCAACACTAAGATGTGTGTTCTTGGCTTTTTCAAGTGTTTATCTTTATCTATGTGTACTTAGATATGGTGTTTGTTTCTTGGGGCAGGGTCTTAATGTGTAGCCATAGCTGCCCTGGAACCCACAGGCCAACCTGCCTCTGCCTCCTGAGTGCTGGGATTACTGGCATGTGCGAGCAACAATGCTGGACTTTCTGTGTATGTTTGGATGTAAAGAAAATGCCAGGCAGTGGCGGTGCATGTCTTTAATCCTAGCACTTGGGAGGCAAAGGTAGACGGATCTCTGAGTTCAAGGTCAGCCTGGTCTACAAAGCAAGTCCAGGACAGCCAAGGCTACACACACACAGAGGGGGGGGCATAGCCATAGATTATCTGCATAGTGTACATTATAATTTGCAAATTTTCATTGTTACTGCTTCCAAAACATTTTCCGTTTCTTATGTTGTTGTCTTATTGGACCCATGGTTTATTTAGGAAGATATGACTCAGTTTCCAACATGGGAATTTTGTAACAATTCATTTCTGTCTTATTTTCATTGAGGCTCAAACACATGCTCAATAATGCCAGCCATTTGCTACTTACTGAAACTGCAGTTCCCAAGTGCAGTCCGTCTTTGTGAATGTTGCATGTAATCTCCAGTGTTGTATGTAATGTGTAACAGTCTCATCCTGAAGAATGGACAACTAATGCCACAAAAATTCACTATCTAATACAAAAATAAGTACTTTAAGCTCAGCATGGTGACATACATTATCCTGGGCTATGTGGAAAGACCCTATCTCAAAAAGAGAAAAGAAAGGCTTTTTTAAAAGGGTACTTTAAAGCAGCAAGACATAAAGAAGTGTGCTTACCATAGTTGTAATCAACACTTCCCCCTCCCCCTCTACTTCCCCCCTCCCTCTCCTCTCCTCTCCCTCCTCCCTCCCTCCTCCCTCTCTCCACCCCTTCCTCCCTTTCTCCCCCTCTCTCCCTTTCTCTGTGTGTGTGTCTGGGTTTATGTGTGTGTGTGTCCGTCTGTGTGTATGTGTGTATATTTTTCTCTGTGCTGTCAAGCAAGGAACTAATAGTTCCACAGTAGCATTCACGCAGAGCCACAAGCTATCAAGTGTGCTTTTCTAACGCTACATCAGGTTCCATCAAACTCAGCATCCTTGAAAAAGGAAAGAAACAGCCAGAATCATCCTTGCTTGTGAGGTACAGTCTCTCAGAGTGGCACCTCTTTTTCTAACAGCATCCCCTTTCCTCTGTTGGCTTCTTTCTGGACAGCAATAGCTGTCACCTCTCCTTTTCCTTGCTCCACATTGATTGCCTATAATGACATCATTTGCCTAGGATGATCCCATTCAACATCTACAACCTGTTACTGAGTAAAGCGGTGGTCAGGACAGTCTCTGAGTTGTGCTGCAATGGAGGAGGGATGATAGCAGATGCCAGTAGACAGCAAACTAAAATATCATCCAATGTTACAAAGTTCAGGGCCCTCCAGCCACCCTTACTCTCACACTGTCTGCAAATCTGGGGATCTCCAAGGCCACTTTCAAGTTCAATAATTCAGTCAGACTCACATAACTTAGAAAAACTGTGATCCTCATGGATAAGTATATTGCAGTAAGGACACAGGGCTTAAAGTCACCCAAGGGAAGAGGTGTGTAGGGCAGAATCTAGGAGTCACAGCACAAGCACCCAGTGGAGCTGGGCACACAGTACCTGTCCCTCAAGCAGAGGTGTATGACAGTGTATCAACACTGATCAGTGGTCAAAGTTTTATCAGGGTTCTTTCATACAAACACAGTTGACCAGTGTGGGCTGATATTGGTCTCCAGTCCCCCCAGAAGCTAAGCTGATATTTAGTGTCCCAAACCATACAGACTATGTAGCATGCCTAAAGCTATCAAGTGAGCAAAGGTACTATCTCAGGCAGGAAACTCAAGAGCTTAGAGATTACCTCCAAGGACCCGAGGCCAAGATCATACTTTTGGCCAAGGCTCATCCTTCACTGCACATGTCACAAACCTTTTGAGATTATAACCCAGACCCTCCTACATATTTACTCTGTAGTAGCTCCCCATGCACTAAAATAAGAACCCCACTCCTTGTCCTAATGAATCAGGCCCTGTGTGGTCTGGCCCTTCCTTGCCCCCTGCAAACCCACAGGTCTTCCCCGGTGTGTTTTAGGGCCAGGAGTTTCTTCCTGGCCTTTGTGCTAGCCTAGCCACTCTGCCTGAAATCTCCCAGATCCACATGTAATTGGATCCGTGCTGTCATTCGGGTCTCAGCTTAATAAATGTCATTTCCTCAGAGGCTCCGTGCCTGTCTGCTCAAATTAAATGAGTCCCCAAGTCACTCCCTATCTTATCACCACATTATGAGCTCATCGCAGTGGTGAGATTTGCCCGTCATTTTCCAGCTCATTTGTCTCTTAATTTTACCGTTAGACGCCTCCTCCATGCGAGTGCTGTAAGAGTGGAAATGGTGACTTCTTCTCTGCCCCCTTGGCCCCCCACCTAGGCTACGCTGAACCTCGTGTGTGGGCTCAGTAGTCACTGAATGGATGAGTGAATGGCGGTGAATAAGTAAGACTTACAAATGCCAGCTTCATCGAAAGTTAAGTCAAATTCTTTATAGCAAGACATTTAGAGCCTTAATATAATAATGTGGATTACAAGGCTCATATGTACCTATACATCATGTATTCATGTTCCTGGGAACAGTTTTGCATTTTTACATATAACCAGCACCTTGAAAAAAAATTCTTTTAACTCTTCCTGCTCCTTCCACATCCCTGGAGACTGTACCCTCTGCTGACTGGTCTCAGAAATCGGTCTGTAGTCAGGTGTGACTATTCAGTGCTGTCTTAGGATCTTTCTCTCTTTCTTTTACATCCTCACTACACTGTTTCTCCATTTTTAATAGGCTCGGTGTACAGGCATGGCTGTGGTGGGCTAGTGAAGGATGGTTTTCCAGAATGGAAGCCTTTGCTATCCATCGGCCTACATCCTGGAAGTGCCCATTTATCCCTTGCCAACCTAACTTCTAACTGTTACCAGATTCTGTGTGACAGAACCAAGTATTGACAGATGCTTCTAGTCTTTGCTATTGGTTGATTCATTTGAAGCCCTTTATATATTTTTTTTTTCTGAATGGATGAATCTATGATGTAAGAAACTGTGTTATAAACAGTCTCTTACTTAACAGTGGTTCAACTTAATGATGTTTCATCTTTACTGTAAAGCAAAAGACAGTGCACACTCAGTAGAAACCCACCTTCACATTTTGAATTCTGTGTTTTCCTGGGTTAGTGACATGTGGCACGGAATTCCATTTCAGTACTGGTCAATGGCAGCTTCTCATCAGCTGCAGGATAGTGAAGGGAAGTGACCTGCACTCTACGCTGTGCTGGGTAGCTGAGTTTGGAGCTTCAGAGGTTGTATATTTAAAACTTTTTCATCTCTCTCTCTCTCTCTCTCTCTCTCTCTCTCTCTCACACACACACACACACACACACACACACACACACACACACACACAGAGATTGGGGGAGGGGTGTACATACATGTGAGTGCACAGGCATATGGAGTTAGAGCACAACCTTGGGTGCCATCTTTAGTCATGTCATCCACTTTGCTTTTTGAGACAGTCTCTTACTGGTCTAGAGCTCACCCATTAGGCTGGGCTGCCTAGCCATCCATCCCTAGGAAACCACTTGCCTCTGCCCCTCTAGGATTATAAGTATATGCCACCAGGCCTAGCTTTTTCTATTCTGGGTTGTAGGAATTGAACACAGATCCATAGGCTTGCAAGCATTTTGCTGATTAAGTCATCCCCCATCGCTGTTTTCAGCTTTTAATGTTTTCAGTCTGCAGTGAGCTTTTTATGAGTGTGGCTCCTTTTGTAAGCCAAGGAGCATCCATATTCTATGTGACACTAACTTCAGCATTAATGAAGATCACACATATATTTTCAGATGCTAAAGGTCCATTCTTTTCCTGGAAAAGGTCATTAGGCCCGATGCTTATTCTAGACACTATGTTATTCTGACCTTACACGTCTTTCCTGGAGAAGTGGATACCACACAGTGTACATGAAAATAGGAGGATATGGATGGCTTTTTCTTCTGTTGAAGTTCAGAGTTTGTTTGTTAAGAGCTGGGCTCAGCTAGCTTTCCTCAGTCCTAATGCACACCCCAGCTTGTCTTCTCCATTTTGTAGGACCTTGAACTACAAAGCCTTCTGGTGTGGCTCTCCCATGTAGTGAACCAGTGCTGTGTCTGCCCATCACACTCCTTTCTGACCAGAGTGTGTATATACACCCCCTACACACACACACAGACACACACACCCTGAAGCAGACTCAACCTGTGTGAAGCATCACACATTCATCTTAACCACAGGCTGGAAAACCACAGCCCAGGAGCTTCTCCCCCTCACTAGCCAATGTCAACTTGTCTGTGATGTCCAAGTGGACACTCTACCCATCGACTTTACTCCCCGTACTGGACACCTCCTGATTGTGCTAGTTAATTCTTGAAGGCAGTTAGCATTTATCATGGAATGATTGCTTAGGCACATACATTACCACTTCAACAGCTATTTATGCCAAGGTTTTATAGACAGATTCCTTGATAAATGTGTTTTTACTTGCTGTGAATAATTCCTGCAGAGTCCCATTGAGAAAAGCATAATTCACATTTTCCATTAAGAAGAAGGCAGCTCCAGTGTGCGAAGAGTTGTCAGTTACCTTGTGACTCCACTCAGGACTATCCTGGGGTGTGGATTTAGAAACCCAGCTATTTTAATTTGCTTAAACTGGAAGAGTTAGAACACTCCCTCCCGCAGCCTGCTACAGAATGAATGAGAGGGGACTGTCCCTCCAGCTGAGCCTGTATGGAGACACCCAGGTTGTGCTCAAAGCCATCCAGCCCAGCTCAGAGGGCTTTGTACTCCCGGGGCTCCTGGTGGAACTTCAAGCAGCACCCCCTTCCTGCAGTTCTTCTTTGTCAGGGCCATGAGTGGGACTAGAAATGGGGAAGCCATGGGGAACCCCTGCGTCGAAGTGTCAAAGTGACACAGGTCTTGCTGTCAAGCTAGTGGTGGCAAAGATAATAATACTGCTGGCCTTGCAAATGACCTACAGCAAATGCCCTCTCCCCTCAGCCCAACCTTCCAGTCCGTTCTCTGTCAAGGAGGCCTCTTGCCTGATTCTTTCTCATTGTCCATGCCCTGATTTATGGAGTCTGCTGTGTGTCCCATCCTATGTTTCTTCTAGAGAATCTAGCCCCAGCCCCATCGTGCCCTTGGATGGGCCCCTGTAGAGCAACCACCAGCCACCAGCCACTGTTAAGTCCTTTCTTTCTACCTGTATCAGGGCTTTCAGGGCTCGGCATCTCCTCGGAGCCGACCATTCCCAGGGCTCTTAGTAATGCTGTTCCACCCATACTGTAGACTCTGTGGAGTAGCTAAGAAGGCCAAGAGCCTTTACCACATTGAGGACATTCTGAGAAAAAGTTCTGATTTTTAAAAAACCCACTAACCTTAGACTTTTGCCTGGTTTCCAAAAAGTTAAGAATTCATAATTTGGGGGGTACAAGCCATCTCCAGGTCATATTTAGAAACCTATGTGCATCTAAAATCAGGAGCATTTAGCAAGGCTGGTGGTAAAGCCCAGAGAGAGAGAACATTTTCCCAGCAGGCTGACTCAGTGTCCTGGTTCTATCCCAAGCACTAAACTGAAATGCACAAAACCATAATCATTTAACAGAGATGTACCCATGAGACATGAAACACACACACACACACACACACACACACACACACACACACACACACACGTGCGCATGCACACACACACTCAGAGTCATCGATGTGACTTAAACCAGAGAATATCTGTTATAGGATGCACGGAGTCCAATTTGGCAGTGAGGAGAGCACAGTGGTTTCTGCAGTAAACTCTGAGTAGATACGGCAGAGGCAGATGCTCATCTTGCATTCTCTGGTGTGCGTTTCTCATTTTGCTACATATCCTTACTGCCCCTTTAACTGTCTCCTGTTTCTCCTGTCCCTTTTGCTTGGGGTCAGCCACTCTATATAAGGACATAGTATGTCCAGCTGTCCAGAACCCAAGGAGGCTGGCAAAAGTGTGTGCTGGTCTAGTCTCCTTTGGAAAGCAGGCAGAGGCAGTTCAGCCTCCACGCTGTTCTGTAGAGCACGTTTGCTCATCAAGCCGAGGCCAGGCCCTGTGCCATGCCGGGTGGCTACAGTGGCCAGCCAGCCAGGCTAAACAATACTAACTCCTAAATATAGCCAACTCTTCATTTATTCCTAGAATTATTCAGAAGGATCAACTTTCAGATGGAAAGTATCAGAGGCAGAAAATAAAGTTCTTTTTTTTGTGATATGGTCCCTGCACCCTAGGTCCTTCTTCCCGTTTGTTCTGTGATGGACGCTGTGAGCTTGTCACTGTTACCTGAGTGTGGTGACAGGTCATGTACCATGTCACCTGTTTGCTATGTAGGTTGAGAGTAGGGCTGAAAATATGAGCTCCCTTGTAAACACTGTTAACCATTTTAAATTGCAAAAGTAGTGCTGGGCAGTGGTGGCTCACGCCTTTAATCCCAGCACTTGGGAGGCAGAGGCAGGTGGGTCTCCATGAGTTCAAGGCCAGCCTGGACTACAGAGCAAGTTCCAGGACATCCAGAGCTGTTACACAGAGAAACCCTGTGTAACAAAAAAAAAAAAAAAAAAAAAAAAAAAAAAACCAAGGTATTAAATTGCAAAAGTAACTTTCATCTTTTATTACAGACTGCCGCATCCCCCAAATTGAAGATGCTGAGATTCATAACAAGACATATAGACACGGAGATAAGTTAATCATCACCTGTCATGAGGGATTCAAGATCCGGTACCCTGACCTGTACAACATGGTTTCGTTATGTCGTGATGATGGGACGTGGGATAACCTGCCCATCTGTCAAGGTATGAGATGGGAGCCACTGTTGTGGGCTGCATATGTGATTTCACTGTAGCAGGTGAACACGCATGATCCTGTAACCAAGCAACAGAGATTATGGCAGAGAAATACAAAGGCACCTTACCTAGATCCTGCCCTGTCTTCCTGTGGCTTCTCTTAGAATCTCATCATGGCTCCTCATGGAGCCACAGCACTGTACTCCCACATTTCCCAGGATAGACAGAGGAGACCTTACTCCTTAGTATGTCAGGCACCTTAGGAAATCAGAAAAGTAGTTTAAGATTTAGGAGAGGTGGGCTAGGGAAGGGGCCCAGCAGGGAAATGGGCTTGCTCGCAAGCCTCACAGCCTGAGCTTGCCCTCTAGGACGCACTAATACTTGTAGGAGAAAGCAGACCACCATAGGCACTCTGGCTTGCATATGTGTACCCACGCCTATGCGCTCGTGCGCGCGCACACACACACACACACACACACACACACACACACACACATATCACATGAATATGTTAATAATAATAAATTAAAAATAATCAGGAGGCTTGGCTTTGTAACTGGGCTGTGCACGTAGGGACGAATCCTTGCACACTTCATGGAAACGGCAGGGTGTGAGACCTCCGTAGTGGCGAGACTGTGGCAAGCCATCTTACAGGGACCATTTTCTCTTCATAACGTTATCCTTTTTATAATGCATGAAAAGCAGAAGAACAAACACATTCAAATTCTTCTAAACCGCACAGCGAATGCTTATCCTTTCACACTTTTAAAATCTGCCCCAGCCACCATAGACAGAGGGACCTGATTTTGAAAATAAGACCCTGGGTTCACATTAATTATGATTTTATTTTTGACTTGTGATTTGGTCTAAAGGACCAAAAAAAAAAAAAAACCCAATGCATAATTCATAATTTGAGGAAGAAGGAGGGCATTCGAATTTCCTCCAAAAGCTCTGGCATGTTCAAGTCGAGATGAATGCTAACTCTGTACTTGGAAATCACAACTGGCAGGCCCTGATGTTGCTTTGTGTGTCCCATCATCAAAATAAATTGTTTTCCTACATGAGAGCTTAAGAGCTGCGCCCCTGTGAAGTAGCAAAGTCTTCAGAATTGGGAGGACGGAGGAGCCTGGCCATCACGCTCCCTACTCTGTGCCCTGTCACTAGCCTGCCCTAAAAAAAACACGGGGCTTTTATTTATCTGTTCCAAGACTGCCTACAAGGCAAGCAGCTGGCGCCTGGGTTGGGCTCCTCGTGCAAATAAACATCATGAGTCGCAGACTTATTTCAGGACCCGTCCACTCCAGGGCCGCAGCCGCGGCTGAAGAGAATCACCTCAGACCCCAGCCGGGCCTTGCAGTCCTGTTTTCTCCGCACATCCTCTCTCTGTGGCCTCTTGTTCTAGCTAGTTCCCCTTTTACTGCTTAAATACAGTGAGTTTCCTTAGGGATTTTTTTTTTCCTCTCTGTGGCCTCTGGTGATGTTATTTTAAACAGTTCAGATACGTGTCTTGTTGTCGCTTTGTCTGGCCGGTCTGGGCCCCTCCCCCATTCTCAAATTCTGTTTAAGACACGCTTGTCTAGGTCAGCAACGAGAGGACTGACTGGTTGTTCTTTTATTTATTTTTATTTTTATTTTTATTTGGGATTTGAAGCCAGGGTTTCACACATGCCACGTCAGTGCCCTGCTTCTGAGTCACACTCTTGCTGCCCTTTTTACTCCTGACCTTTGAAAGAAGGTCTCACCAAATTGCCCAAGCTTGCCCGCAACTCACCCCATAGCCCAGACAGGCCTTGAACTTGTGACCCTTTTGCCTCAGTCTCCCAAGTAGCTGAGATTATAGGCCTGTACTACCAGGCCTGCACCTAGTTCCTTGTAAGAGATGTGTTGCTCCAAACAGTGCCACATACCCTAGCCCCGCTGTCACTCCTCCTCAGAATCCCCTATACCACAGAGTAGGTGCCCTGCCTGTGTTGTGGCCCCAGCCCACCCTGGGCCTTACTGCTGCCACCTGCCACTCCACCCACTCTCTTCTGGCTGCCCAGCTGGCACAACAGAGGAAAGGGGTGTTGAGAGTTGCTGCAGACAGCCTGGCACCTCCCCGAGCCCCCTGGTAGATTGTAATTGGCTCTTAGAGTGACATTTCATTCTAGAACTTTTATTTGCACCTATGGATCCAGGGGCTAAGGCTCTAGTAGGCGTCTCTCTATTATCTAGAAGTGCAAATGGAAATCCCATTGAACTATCGAGTCGAAGCCTGTTTCCCACTGTTATATTTAGGATGGGCTGCCTCCAACCAAGAGCGAGCACATCTTTCCTTCTCAGAGCTGATTAACTGCATTAATTATAGCTCCTGCCATCTCCTCAGGAGGACTGGAGGACAGGCTGCTCAGAGACCATTTTGGGCGGCGAGAGGGGGGGGACATTAGGTTTTGGAGAGAGTGTCTGCATGTACTGCTTGCTGTAAGGCAGAATCATTTGTGATTTGGGAAAGACCAGCATCTCCACACAAGTAGCTTACAGCTGGTACCCCGTCATAGGAAGGAGTGTCTGGCCACACACATCAGCCACCTGGTCTGTGTAAGTATCTTGTGTCTTCCTTTGTCCCTGTAAATGGACTTACCTGCTGTTTCTCAACTGCTGATTCCATTTCTTCCCGGTTCCCACTCCCTGCTCAGACCCCTCATGCTTCACCTTTGCTGTGAATGTTGCTAGTTTTTAGCTCTGGAAAACTAAACGCTGTCTAGGGGCGGGAACTCGGGAGATGGTCCAATTGGTAAAACACTTGCGAGTATGAGGATCTGTGTTGGGGTCTCCAGTGCCTCAAAAGTTGGGCATGGCCTGGTGGCGCGCATCTGCATCGCAGTGGTCGGGGAGCAGAGACAGAGTGACTTCTAGGCCAGCCAGCTGAGCCAAGACAGAGATGCCCTAGTACCCTAGTACAGTGGGAGATTCTGTCTCACAAAAGAGAGAGAACAATAAAAGAAGACACTGGACATTAATCTGTGGCCTCCACACATGTACATATCATAACAAACACAGACATACACTATACTACCACATGTGCGCGTGCACACACACCTCCACCCCAAGTGGGCACGGATTAAGAAACCAGTCTAAGACAATCAGATGGAGTGAAAAGATGCTGAGTTCTCCTGCCTTTAGGGACATCTAGAAACATCCTGACTGGTTTTCAGTCAGGGCCTGCTCAGATTGTGGACCTTGGTGCCCAAGGCACAGCGGTGTGGTAGGTACCACATGATCACAAGTGTGAGTGACTGACTGTCCCTGAGTTCTGCAGCCTGGGTGCAGCTTCTGTGTCCTTACTCTGATGCATAAGTCCTACCCCAACTCACTGAGAAAGCCCCTCAAGACAGTGTCTACCAAGGCCAGCTCTGGAGGAGGGCTTGGTCGTCTGCCATTGAGTATGGAATACAAACCCTGTGTTTGGCAACTAGCAGGGAAAGTAGCTATTTTCATTACACGCTCTTCGCTTCACACACATGCTTGCTCCCTGGAAGAATAGCACCCTGTGATGTCCTTATGCACTCCAGTGACGTGATAGATTCACTACAGTTTCACGGCAGCAGGAATGGCACACACACACACACACACACACACACAGCAGACGCCTGTGTCGTTAGGAATGGCAGTCACATTTGGAGTGGCACAGGCTTCAAGACCAAAGGTGGCCGGGGGTTTAGAAATAGCGATCCAGGGTCTGGTTTCCCACTTGTTCTCTGGTGGAGCGCAGACTCACTTCCATATTTTGCTTTCCAGAAGGTCCTCCTTCAACCTGTCTGTTAGCAAAGCATTTTCATGGGCTCCACTGAGACCAGTTGAGACAGAAACCCTGCAATTGGCCAGGAGTCTGTGTCCACCAAGCCCTCTGGGGAATTCTCAAGCTTGAAAACCAGCACATTTTAAGACTCGTAACCTGTTTGACTTCCAACCAGATTCCCAGGGACCCAATAGGGACAGCACAGACAAGGTTCTATCCCATCACTGAGTTTGGAACCTTAGCTGCCCAAGTCACAAAATCCCTAGCCATTGGGATGTCTGCTTCTTCCTAGGGTGCCTCAGTGGTCCTCAGCCCTGATGTCACCTCAAATCACATGGGGAAGCTTCATAAACACATAGTGACCCCAGGTTCTCCTCCTAGGCATGGGGCCTGGGCACCACTGGTTTGTAAAAAGCCCCTCAAGTGATTCTAATGGTCTATTTGGGACAGATTCACCTGGCTAGGGACGCACTGATCCATGCCCCACTCAAATCCCTTCTTCCCTTCTGACTCCTTTTCTGCCCCTTGTGGTACCATTCCAAACATCTGTCCATAGGTAGCTCAAGTCTGCAGTGTCCTTTTCTTGCGAAGGGGCAATCCCAAAGACATTAGCCATACGTGTGTGCAAAAGCAGAACAGTGAAGCCCGTCCATTTTGCTTTCGCGTTTCACAGGCTGCCTGAGGCCTCTAGCCTCTTCCAACGGCTACGTGAACATCTCCGAGTTCCAGACCTCCTTCCCCGTGGGAACTGTGATCGCCTATCGCTGCTTTCCTGGGTTTAAGCTTGAGGGTTCTGAGTACCTCGAGTGCTTGCACAACCTTATCTGGTCATCCAGCCCACCCCGGTGCCTTGCTCTGGAAGGTAACACATATAAGTCTTTTGGACACGGTTATTTTGGTGGGAGGTGTCTCATTGTGGCCAGTAGTGACTTTCTCTTGCCTAGGTCCATATCACCCACCTGACATGGAGCCATACTTGCATTAAACTTGTCCCTGTTCCCCCCACCCACCCACCCACCCACCCACCTGCCACCATTCTTGGATTTTAAAGGAAGAAGGCAAATAAAAGAAAAAAGCTGAAAGAATCAAATGTCAGGCTGCAAAATATCGCAAAGTTAAATGAAATGCCTTCAAAAATTAATTTTCCCTGCACCGAATGATAACAGATGGCATTGTGGCACCATCCGTCCCCTCTCGTCTTATTGTTGTGTCAATGTTTCTTTCATTTTCCCATGCATTTATAGCTAAGCCATAAATGTTTGGCTGTAAGGCGCTCTCAGAAGCCTGAAAGCAGCCCTTCCCTGTCTTTGTGAAATCTGTGTGCTTATAAAGTGTGTGTTGCTAAAGACCACTAGTCGGGGGTCTGTGTTGGCTGGGGTTGGGGGCGGGGGTGGCAGAATCAGGGGAGTGTCCCATGGTCCCTCACACCCTCCGTCATTGAAATCCAGCACCGGCTTCAGTCTTGGTTTCACCTCATGCTGCTCATCTTAACATCTGAGTAAATGTGAGGAAAAGGGGTCTCTGGGAGGAAATGGCAGGGGAGAAAACGTCCGTAATGGAGCCCTCTCCAAACCTGTCCAAAACCCAACCTTCCCAAACCGATAACATGCCAAAGCAAACCAGCACCCCCCCAACACACACACACACATCACACGCACACATACACACACACCACATTCACACATACACACACACATACACATACACCATAAATACACACACACCACACACATACACACCACACACACACCACACACACACCACACACACACCACACACACACACACCACACACCACACACACACCACACACACACACCACACACATATACCACACACACACACCACACACACACACACCACACACACACCACACACACACACCATACACACACACACCACACACACACTACACACACCACACACACCACACACACACCACACACATACATACCACACACACCACACACATGCACCACACACACACACCACACACACACTCACACATACACACACACACGTTTACAACCGCATAGGCTGTCTGCTTCCCCCATGAGGAGCGGGGTAGTGGATGTGCTATGGGAAGAGGAAGGCCCGGCAGAAGGT
Organism: Acomys percivali; assembly: GCA_907169655.1. NCBI lineage: Eukaryota > Metazoa > Chordata > Mammalia > Rodentia > Muridae > Acomys > Acomys percivali. The sequence continues at coordinate 133,899,384 of OU015747.1, forward strand.
TCTCAGAGCAGTGAGAGAAAGAAGGAAGGCTTTTATTTCTAAAGGGAAGGACTGGCATGGAGAGGGGTTGGCCAGAGCCATGGAGCCTCCTTAGAGAAGAATTGAGGAAGAGGTGGGAGGGAGGGGTGGCCACCCTATGCCATTCACTTTGCTGCAGTCCTAGCCTATGCCCTAAAGTCCCTACACACACATCCCTGTCTCCCGCATAGCTCAAATGTTGTAGGGGACAGAGGCCAAGAGAGAGCGTTAAACGTGAGACACCCTAGTACGTTTGAAATGCTTTTAACAAATAAGTTTTCAATAGGAACACTCAGTAAGAAGGTAGAATGTGTGTGTGTGTATGTGTATGTGTTCTTTATCTGAAATTCAAATAGAATTGACTGTTTTGAACCGCTCTTTGCTAAAGCTGGCTAGTCCAGTCTCCAGAACCCCTACCCCATCCCCAGTGTAGCTACCTCTCCATTGTCTGCGCCGGGCTATGCTGAGTGTGGGCTGTTACCAAAGGGCCCACTTTCCTAGTCCCTGGAGGATTCTCCATAGTCACATAACCAGAAATCAAGGGCAGTTTGAAGATATCATTGTTATGATTTCATCCATTTGAAATGCCTGCTTTAGGATCTTTTCAAATTTGCCTTAACTGCATTTCAAGTGGTCAGATTCTATAAGCTTCATTTGGGGGCTTGGGAAGCGGCTCTTTATGGAGCCTAGAGAATGCAATATGGTTAGACATAAAACAAGATCCAACTTCAAGAGGCAATGGCCAGAGGTTATAGACAGGGAGCTGTGGGCCTCGCTGCTGAACACATGCGAGCCTCTGTTGCCAGTCTCCACTCTGGCCAAGGAGTGATCTGAAGACCCTGCTGACAGCTGCCTATGCCAGGAAGGCCACACGGTGCCTTCTCCCACCCCAATCACACCATTAAAAAAATAATAACATTTGCATCTTTCTTTTTAACACACACCCCTTCCAAATACCCAGATGAAATAGTCTGTGAGCCCCTTCAAAGCAACAGAGGCCAAGAGAATAAAAGCTACAAGTCTAAACCCACAGGCAGAGTAAACCAAAGGGTTGCTTGGTACTCAGGACCACATAAAAGCTCAAGTAAGCGATGAGTGGACACGGTGGTGCACACTGTAGTCACAGCATGCTGAAATAGGGGGATTGCTTGATAAGTTCAAGACCAACCTGAACAAGAAAACAAACTCCTAAAGAGAGGGGGGGTGACAGTGGCATTTTGTCATTTCTTCCTTTCATTTTAAAACATTGGCGCATCGTTGATATGTCATGGCAGGGCAAACAACATAGGTCACCACTCCCTGACAATGTACCCCTCCACATGTCACCCACATTTCCCCTCCTTCCTGTCTTATGAAGCACACACCTCATGTAATTTTATTTTTCTTTACAGTGCAACTACTAACTACGCTATGTATCCTGTACTCTCGGGGGGCTTTTAAGGTCCATTAGTGTTCTGACCCCAGCAGTGAGTAGGTGTGGACGAGAGTGCTGTTAACTCTTTAACTCTTACCTCCAAACTCCCACCTGTCACTCATGCATGTCACTGCAGCTGTCGCCAAACTCAACCTGATCAGTCAGTCGTCTTCTCAGCACTCATAGCACCATGGGTTCAGGCATAAGCCAGGCATGGTGGCCCACACCTGCATCCCAGCACTCAGAAGGTTGAAACAAGAGAATGAGAGTTCAAGGCCATCTTAAGCTATATGGTGAGTCAAGGACAACCTTGGCTACATGAGCTACACCTCAAAACTAATAAAATAGGACTGGAGAGCTGGTGCGGTGGTTGCGATCACATATTAACTACTCTTGACTGAGTTAGGTCGGGTGGCTCACAACCACCTGTCGCTCCATCTCCAGGGCCATCCTTGCCTCTGGCCTCTATCTACCTGCTCTTATGTGCACATGCCATACACAGACACCTACACAGACACACAGACACACAGACAGACACAGACTTTAAAAGAATTAAAATAATAGAATAGGATAGAAAGTGGTTTTGATCATATTCACTTCATGGGACTGTAAAGGTTCAGTATGATAATAAATTTAATATTTTAAGGATGTGCCTGGCATCTAGTGCTAGACAAGGGTACACCGTCACTCTAAGATTTAGGATTACTATCACCCTAAATTAAGTACTACTATGAATAAAATGCTCAGGCTTTAAGAGTCATGTTGTGACTCTGGTTGGCCAGGTGCTGTTCTGCTATCTGCATGTTCTTAACTGTATTTGGAAATACCTCATGATGGCAATGATCACTTAAAACCAGGCATTGGGGGCACACCCCTTTAATGTCAGCACTCAGGAGCAGAGGCAGGTCGATCTCTATGAGTTCGAGTCCAGGCTGGTCTACAAAGTGAGTTCCAGGACAACAAAGGCTACACAGAGAGATCCCGTCTCGGAAAACAACAAACAAAACAATAACCCCAGGGACCAGTTAGTTTTGAGAGCCGACAAGCTGTGTGCCAGGCTCTCAGCACCCATTGTGTGGTCCTCATCACATCACTCTCTGCTCTCAGCATCATCTTACTGATGAGCAAGCACAGGCTTCTATGACTCTGCGACGGGTGCCGTGGAGTACATGATGGAGCTGGGACTCAGGCCTGGGCCTCTGTCACTTTAAAGTCATTGGTCCTGCCTAATTAACTTGTATGGATTGCCTTACAGTCTAACAGAAAGATGATCTGATCCTTTCATAGTCATCTTTGAAGTAAATAAAATAATTGTTGCATAGGAAGGGATTTGTCTTTCTGGAGTAGTTGTTCCCCTAGAGTTATGCCAGTGGTTTATGGCTTTACGCTCTCAGAAGTCTTATTACGTGATATGAACATGGAACACATGCACCTTCCAGAATGTTCCCACTGTCAGTAAGATGAGCAGGATAGTACGAGGCCTCAACAGCCTTCTCCTTGCCATCAAGAACTCCAAGCACTGAAGGCTGCTAACGCCTGAAACGCTGCTACAGCAGATGAGTATATTGATCTATTGGGCCCGAAGGTACTCCATGGTCCTTATACATTGGCCTGTCTTTTGTAGGTCTGTGTGCTTGTCCTCCTGTGGCTGCATCTTAATTCTTGCCCTTCTCAGGCTCTTTGATCTCTGTGGCTCCAGGGAAAAAAGAACATAATTCAGTTATTTGCAGAGTTGACAGTCTAATGGGGAGAATAGGGCAGACCTCATCATCTAGAGACCTGCATCATAACCGTTGTCCGCACGTCTACAGGCAGCTACTTTTACCAAAGGGCACATCAGAGTGTCTGTTCTGGGAAGGGTGGGAGACACCGCAATGGTAAAGTGGAATTTCTACCCAGAGATTTATGGCTCTTTATTCTCCCCAGCGTTTGAGCAGTGGTGTGTTTTCTGTCTGCTCTTAAGCTCCAGGAAGTGTGGGCCTTTCCTGTATGAAAGGGTTCCCCTCTGAAGCTCCAGAGTCATCAGGCTGTGCAAATGCCTTAGTGTGTATGGAGGGCACTGGCCCAAGGGCTTGAAGGATGTGAGGGTGGGAGACAGTGAACTACCCAGGTAGTAGTTAAACTAACTATTCATAGTTACCTACAGATAGTTAGTTCCCTCTAACTAGTAGTGGGGTGCTGGCTATATGTGGTTGCAGAAAATAGCCCCTTTCTTCAGGAGGATGAACCCTCAGAAGTGTCTAGAACATTCTCTTAAATCTAGGCTTTCAAATGGCCTGGAAGTAGCATGTGTGCTGCTCATGTCTAGTTAGAGAATTTCCTGACAACCGTGTTCCCAAATGGTGCGTTAGGAATGGCGGTGCTTATCAGCCCATGCATATACCAGGCAAGAGGCAGGGTCAAGAGAACAGATGACTGAAGTGCAGCCTTGGAACTCAGTTGTGGCTTACAGTCCCTCTGCACCTGAAAATTCTCCATTGATACTCATTCTCCACCCCCCCCCATACACATCTCTCTTCCTCTTGGGGGAGGAAGGGTTTGGTTTGGGCTTACACTTTGAGGGGACACAGTGCATTGTGATGGGAGAAGCATGATGGCAGGAGGTGAGGTGGCTGGTCACATTGTGTCCACATTGGGGAAGCAGAGGTGAGGCGGGAAGTGAGGCTATGGGACCACAAGGCTCACCGCCCAGTAACCCACTTCTTGAGGTTCCGCAGCCTTCCCGCCTCGCTAGAGATGCTTCGTGCACCTCTGGCTGGAGACCAGAGGTTAAGACACACCAGCCTGTGTGGGAAATTACATCCAAACTACCGTTTTCTTTCTCTGGTCCTGCTAAGCTCATAGCTATCTCCTAGTGCAAGATGCATCGTCTAACTTAAGTTGCCGTAGTCTTTAACTGTCCCAATGCTGTTCAGATGCCCACAGTCCCTTTTAAGACTCAACACTCTTAACTGTGAGCACATTTTAAGAGGACATCACAGCAGTCTGGTGGCAAATGGGCAAAGTGGCTGATCACATTATACCTGCAGTCAGTCCCTAACTGCTACGCGTGAGTCCTTCTAGAAAGGACCAAACATTCAGTGAGATTAGACTTTGAAAAGAAAGACACTCAGATCAGCGCCACTGGCTATTTAAATTAAATGCCTGTGAGAGTCATGGATCCATTCAGCAACTGGGTTTTATGCTTAGCTGCTCAGGAATCTGTAAGACCTAGAGACCAGTTAGTTACTGAAGACGGCTGTTGCTCTGGGGCTCCGGTAGGGTTCCCATAGCTAGTAGCTCCTGGTGAGACCCACTCTGCCTGCAGGTAGAGGCCAACTGAGGACACCCTTCCTGCAGTTGTCCAGGGTGCCTGCCCACTGCCTGCTCTGAGGCCAGGCAGAGGGCCTCCAAAGTGAGGCCTTCCTGGTTCAAGCGTTGAGAGGGGAGTGTTGGTTCGCTGTTCGCTGCTGGAAGGCCATCTCCAGAGAGTCTGCTGTGCTTGTCCACTTGATTTTCCCCAAGAAGCAATCTATAGTTCTAGAACAGTGGCTCTCAACCTTCCTAGCGCTTCATCCCTTTACTGCAGCTCCTCGTGTTGTGGTGACGCCCAACCATAACATTATTTTCATTGCTGCTTCATAACTGTAGTTTTACTGATTTGATGACGCATGATGTAACTATCTGTGTTTTCCAACAGTCTTGGGGAGGGGTCACCCCCACAGATTGAGAACTGCTCCTCTAGATGCTCTGTCTGTGATTATTTGGGCAGTAGCTGCCCAGTGGTTAAGGTTGTCTCAGCCTAATGCCTGGTGTTCATGCCAGGAGCAAGACAAAACCAACCGGTCCTCGGAATCACTAATGCCCGGGGAGACCCCCGGTGCCTGTTCATGGCCAGCTCACAGGGTGAGATGGGGGTGTAATCCATGATAGGTTCAGTCTCAGAGCAGGCCGCCGTGGTGTGGGTTTCCTCAGAACCCACTAGTGCCCGGGGGCCTTTCAGATCATCATTCTTTCATAAGAAACGGAGGAAAGGTTAGAAACAGAAAAACCCTGTTTGGCCAAATGTGAAATAGCTTGAAAAGTTCCAAATTTGAGATCAGAGCTCAAAGCCAACTTGGATGTGGAGAAGGTGTGTGTGTGTGTGTGTGTGTGTGTGTGTGTGTGTGTGTGTGTGTTATACTCTGTTCCCAAGTCAAAACACTTTCAGGTACAAGAGGCGAGCGGCCTGAGAGGTGCCTGTCATGATTTCTCCCTCTGGGATTCCTGCCTTCACCAGGAAGCCCCTAGGGACTTCAGAAGCACAGGCTGCAGGAATCTGAGCATCCTCGAGTAGGAGACCTTCTTGCCTGCAGCAGAGAGCTTCCAGGAGACAGGCTGCCTCACCTGAGAGCCTAGGTGTCCAACCTCTTCCCAAGAAGGTAGCTGCCAGTCATGGCCCATGACAAAATCCATTGTTATCAGGTCACGCCCTCAAGCCAGAGGCAGGGGACCTTGAGAGACTCGGAATCTCTCCCCTTCCTACCTGGTTGTCCAAATGAGAAAGGCCTGGATTAGATAAACAGCTTACTTCTCTATGAAGTATTCTGCTCTGAAAGCAAGGAAACAGCAGGAGAAAAATCAATCACCTCAGGACTGTCATGGATCTGACAGTCATTTTTTTTTCCTGCAGGTGCCCTGGTTTTGAGCTACATCCATGGCACCTGGTTTTTAAAGGTAGAGTCTCTCCAGGTAGCCCAGGCTGGTTTTAAACTTGCGAGCCTTCAACCTTTGGAGGGCTGAGCTAGCTTATAGGCCTGTACCACCATAGCTCGTTTTGAATTACAGGTCACAAAAGACAAAGCCGTTGACCTGACCACTGCATTGCTCACCCACCCTACCCTGCCACACCCAAACACCTCCTCTATGGAGATGAATGGGAGCGTGGGAGCTGGCTTGACTATGGTCTTGAAGTCAGGAGGTGCAGTGCTCACTGAGGTCCCTGCACACAGCCCAGGCTCTGACACTACCAAGCTGCTTTGCATGGGGGCTGGGCCCATGGCCTCCATCACCTCTCCCTTCTGCACCAGTATTTTGGAGCAGGAGGAAGCAGTATTCCTAATGTCCCTAGCAGCGCTGTTCTGTGAGCATCTCCTTCCTGGAAGCTAGTTGCCCTCCCCTCTCTTCCTAGCCTAGCTCTGGGTGTATCCTCACACCCCCAAATGCCTTAGATCTCTTGCCGTTCTTGGGTGCTTCCTCCAACCCACTCAGGGTGCCTTTATTCTATGATCACTTCCCAAGCCCTATCAGAAGCAGGTGTGATGCCAGCTGCAGAGGGTCCCCCATCCTTCCCCAAGCCTTGGTTTAGATCCCCAAGTTCACTGGAAACCACTTTGTCTGGACTTCAAGTAGAACAGAGAAAATGACATAAGACAAATCACGTTCCAGAAGCCCGACCTTCTAGCAGCACACCTGTAGCCCTCTAGGACCCAGAGGCTCCTTTCTGACAGCCCCATTCTCTGACTGGTTTTTTTTTTTTTTTTTTACCAGAGCCTACTCTGCTGAGGGAGGCTGCCTCAGGAGGGCTGGCTCTGAGAGGTGTTGGGGGTGGGGGGTGGGGTCTTTGATTCTGGGCATGTTGTTTCCCTTGGGGATGCTAACCAACTCACAAGTCGCCCAGTCAGCCTTGCCCTGCTAAAGGTAGCTATCCATCCTGTGTTTGTGGAGTGTCATCTGAGAGACAGACACACCCTTTGTCATCTTTCTTCAGCCTTGAGCCAATCCCAAGTAATAAGTCTTTTTGACAGAAAGGAAACAGGGGTGGGGACTCCCCTTGGCTTCTGGTGCCACCTACAAGGAAGACAGATTCAGAAGCAGCCCTGCCCCAAGATGGCGCTCTTTCTCTGAACTTCCCGTTGTCCTCCTTGGAGGGACTACCCAGCCGAGTGAATGACCTGCTCTGTCACCCACAGACACCTTCCTTAAGGTCACTGCTCACTGTAGTGTGGAGTTGTAGTATGCAAGAGCTTTAGCATGTGTGTAGGGGAAAAGGGCATGGCACATGATTGCCCCCAAGATGCCCTGCATACCCACACACAGTGGAGGGCACTATGGGACTTACTTTCCTTTCTTCCCTCCCTCTTTCCTCAGGTAAAGCTCGGGTACCTACAGGCCAGAGCTGTGTCGAATTCATGAGGCTCTGCTTATTAGAATTCAAGTCCTGCTCACCTCAGCTGTAGTGATAATAGCAGTGACCGATCGGTCACCCAGCCCCTCCCTCTGAGCTTCCCACCCTCTGAGTAGACCAGCTGGCTGGGGCACACTCTCCATTAGCCTCTGCTGGCCCTGGAGGCTCCCTGCAGACTCACCCGGTGTCCCTGCAGCAGCTGGATGCAATATAAAATAGAATCAGCAGAAAGTGAAGAAAAGAGCAGTGGACGCCTTTTCTCTCTCCTCTTTCCCCAACATAGCAGTGGGGCCTCTCTATTCACAGGAAATGGACTGAGACTTCTTGATCTGTCTGTTTGCTCCGAGTTCTCTCCTTCTCCACCACATTACTTGACAGGGGGGTCAGGTAAAGCATGGTCAGGTGATTTGAGAGTACTGCTCCCCCATGCTCTGAGACCCATTAGAGCCCCCTAGCAAAAGACGGTCCCATTTAGCTTTGTGCCGGGCTGCCCCTGTTTCCAGCCAGCTCTGTGTGACATTTTCACATGGTGTGTTCCTTGTCAGGATTCTTTGAAAGATGGGTTAGGCCCGGGTTTCCTTATGTGTTGGTTTGTTTGTTTTTTTGTCTTTTGTGTAGCCCAGCTTGGTCTAGAAGCTGTTCAGGTAGCTAAAGTTGGCCCCAAACTCCCAGCAATCTTCCTGCCTCTGCCTCAAAGTGCTGAGATCACAGCTGTATGCCACTACACTTAGCCATAAATATCTGGAAAAGGCGCCCTTGGTTGTGCCTGCCCTGAGAGTGGAGGGATGATTTGCTGGGATCATAAAACCCCGGCATCTTCTCAGACTCTCAGCCTGCGGCTGTAGGGATGGCTAATTTATAACCCCAGGCAGGAGCCTGGCTTATGCCAGTCAAGGTTGCAAGGGGCTTGGGGATCTTATCCTCAAAAACAAAGGAATTTTCACTTGCTTTGAAGACAAGTGTGGGTTTGCTGGGCCTGGGAGAGAGGAAATCCTGGGCTTGCTCCACCGCTAGGATCAGCTCTTGGAGTCTCGTCTGAAATCCTTGAAGTCATTTGTGAGCTCACATGCGGTGAGCTGATCTGGACACATAGGCTAGTGGTGTCATCCCCTTTGTGCCCTTACAGTGAAATGCCTGTCGCTGATAATGTCTGCCTGACAGCCACCTTGCCAGTGACCCTGAGGAGGTATTGTGTTAGCAGGAAATGCAAAATAGCAGGCAATCCTGTTAATTTACTGCTCACGAGCCATAGTACATTATCCTAATGCTGTTTCCATGTACTGCTCTACACGACAGCAGAGTGATGACGAGGAAATAGCTGCTTGCACCGCATAGCCAGAATTCTACACAATCGCTGCATCTAATATTTTCTTTCTATGATGAGTGATTGCCAGTGATGTCTTCCGCCTTCTAAGTCACAGATGCTTGTGCCTCAAAGAAACTTTGTCCTGACATCAAGAACAGTCCTCCCTGCCTCTTGACTCTTCTGCCGCCTCCCCCACCACCACTGTCACCTCTTGCTCCTCCTCTTTCTCTTCCTTCTCTTCCATCACCACCACTACTACCTCCTCCTCCTCCCCCTCCTTCTCTTCCTCCTCCACCTTTTCCTTTCATTTTTCTGTCCATATTGAATTAAGAAACACTGACCTGTTTCTCTTAAATACATGTGTGTGTGTGTG
>OU015747.1:133915250-133925392 GCA_907169655.1 Acomys percivali
CTCTTCCTAACCCATGGCCACGCTTCTCTTCCTAACCCATGGCCACATTTCTCCTTGTCTCAGCTCACTAGGGAGCACCCCCTCTTCCTCACAATGCTTTTTCTCTCAGCATCTGTACACTCTGCTTGCCCCTTTGTCCTCACCGAGTCTCTGCATTTGGACTCAGGGCCCTTTCTCTACTTCCTTCTATGTGAGTTCATGCAGTCCGATGGTCAGAAATACTGTCTTCCTGCTCATGACTGCTGAGCTCTAAATTTATCCTGGACACCTCTCTCTCCAGATGCCTGATTCATACTCACTGGCAGCATCTCCAACCTTACCAGAACAAAACTGAACTGAGCACCACTCTTTCCCACAAAGCAACTTCCTAACATCGTGGGGGAATGGCACCGCTGTCAACCCCAGGTCCAAAGTCTAGCCATCGCCCTTGGCTCATCTCCCAGGGGCCCCCAAATCCATCTATCAAAAACCTATTGTAGAAAAAGAACCAGACCGATGGAAGGATGCCCCACCACTCTCCTTCCCAGCATGTCGCCTATCACTGGCCTGATCCACGACACCGACATCTGTCCAGGTCATGACAACCGTGTCCTAATCACTCTGCAGGTCTGTGTTATAACCCAGCTGCCAGCCATACACACAGAAACCAGGCCTGGTTGTAAAGGCTGTTGCATCCCTTGGTCTTCACAGCACCCCCTTCACATTTCTGACAAAAATCCCAACAGTTTGCCATGGGGCCATGGCCCCTCACATGCATTGTTCCATCTACCTCCTTGACTGGTTGCTATGCAGCCCGCTCTCTCCTGTCCCACATTAGATCACATTCAAGTAAAGAGAAGAGAAAACCACTTGTGGATACTACAACAAGGTCAAATTGATTTTCCTCTTTTTTTGTGGACTCTTAGCAAACAGCCGCTGTTCAGGTTCTGGTCTGAGACCTGCACCAGGGACAGAGCTATTCTGGATTTGAGCCTAAAGGCTACCTCCTTTGAGCTCTTCCCTGAATAGCAGATACAAGCAGATCCTTGGGGTCCCTGGTACAGCTAGACTCTCTCCACTGCCTCCCAGATGTCCCAGGAGAGAACTCATGATCAAGTATAACAGGTCAATCCATTGCTGCATCTCTCATGGGCAATTTCTTCCACTGACAGGAAAGCCATGTTTCTGTTAGGTGGGGAAGGGGAACAGAAGCTCCACTGTCCTTTAACTAGTCATATTTCCTGTCTTGGTCAGTGTCCTATTCCTGTGAAGAGACACCATGACCATGCAACTCTTAAAAAGGAAAACATTTCATTGAGACTCACTTACCATTTCAGAAGTTTACTTCATTGTCGTCACAGTGGGGAGCATGGTGGATGCAGGCAGACATGGTGCTGGAGAACGAGCTAAGAGTTCTATACCCAGATCCACAGGCAGTAGGAGGAGAGAGAAAGTCATTGGGCCTGGCTTTGGCTTCTGAAACCTTAAATCCCAGCCCCAGTAACACACTTCCCCCAACAAGACCACACCCACTAATCCCTCCCAAGTAGTGCCACTCCTGATATCTAAGCATTCAAACATCTGGGCCTATGCGGGTCATTTGTATTCAAACCGCTGGCTGTTTTGGAAGTTCTGCCTCTTCTTTCCTGTCCTCCAGGAATCCTCGGAGTCCCCCAGTTCCCTATGTACACATCCCATTTCCTTTACAGGAGAGGCACCATGCCTGACCTTTAGTCTCCAAGCCAGTTCCTCCTGTCCTTGAATATATCTCCAGTTCCCGCATACATTGGAGATCTTACTGCACACAGAAGAACTTCTGGTTCCTATCAGTCATGCCTGCCAAGCTCCCTGGAGAGATATGCAGGCTGGAACTCCATCCTGGCTCCTTCAAGTACGTTAACATGCTGTACTGGAGTTCCTTTGAACAGATAAGCAGGCTTTCCTAGCCACAGAAATTGCCATCCACTTACATACTTACTTACCATCTGCATACAGGATGTGATCCCATTAAACTTGCTGCGGCGGGGTGGGGGAGGGGCAGGTGTTCAATTAATGACTTTTAAAAACGAGCTAAATAATATAGTCGATATATGTGAAGGCTCCAGCAAATCCAGAGCAGGCCACTGACAACTCTCTCTCTAAGGGGGCAGGTACCCCACTGCCAACCTGGAAGCCTGTGCTTAGATCATGCATTGGCTTTCTCTCCCACCTCACTTTGCCTGATGTAGTAGTTGACTTTCCTTGGGCTTAGACAGTGGGGATGTAGGCCTGGTGTGCACGGGAAAGGGAGAAGTGACTTAGGTTCATTTGCTTATAACCTAATGAACTGTTTGGACCCTATAGTGATATTAGCCATGGGCTTCTGCTTCTAATAATCCACACAGACATTTGCTCCCTGGCCTTGAGGAGACCCTCGAGCTGTGTACACTCTGAAGGAAGCAGGAAACCATCTGTGGAAAGAAATCAGAGGCGAGATGGAAGGGATGCTGTGTTAGTTCCTTTTGCGTCAATGTGGCCTGAGCATCTGAGAGAAGCAACTTAAGGGAAGAGGGCCTAGTTCATAGAGGTGTCAGGCCATTGTGCTGGGGAAGCATGGGGGGGGCTGAGGTGGGGGTGGGGATTGGGGGAAGCAGGCAGCAGTGGCTGTTCAGATTGTGACCACAAGCCAGAGAGCAGACCAGAACCAGGAGCATCTATTACCACCGAAGCTCTTCCCACAATGCCCTGCTTCCATCTCCCAGTGGCACCACAAACCTTAATAGTATCCCATGCTGAGGATGGGATGCTCAAAACACGAGCCTGAAGGGGACACATGAGATTTAAACTGTAAGTGCTGGTATAGCAAGGCTGGGTGTGTCACGGGGAAATCCCAAAGAATAGGGCCAGTTACTTCCCAGGAGCTAACCAAGACTGCCAGGAAACTCTTTCCTGCTTCCTCAGACCTTTTAGGCTTATGAACTGTGTCAGCCTCCTGAGCGTGAGGTAGTTGTCACCCCAGGGAAGGGCCTTCATACCTCTGTAGGAGTGAACATAGAGCCAATGTGGGTCAAGATGGAGCCAATGGCGAGTCCCTGTTGTTTCTGTGTCCTTTGTGTGGAGCATGCAGTGGGGCTGCAGGGGAGCACTCTAACTTGCCCTTAGTTGGAACTTGCTTCAGCCGGTGTTTCAGGATGGGACCGCCATTGCTGGCATCCCTCAGGCAAAGCGGGGCAGCAGAGGTGGAGAAATCCCAGACTGTCATCAGAGTACCTTCTTGGCCCCCAAATTCCAGCAGCTTCACTTGTCACCAGGCTGCAGGTCCCCAACCTAACTGTAAAATCAAGTCACTGGTGACAACTTGTCATTGGCAAGCACCTTGCTCAGAGCCCTCAGCCCGTGCCATCCTCACAGAAATTCCAGTGTGTATCCTTTCTCTTTCTTGATAGGTGGGAAACTGAGAAGGAGAAAGAGACAGAGGGAATAGTGCCTTCTGTGGAGACAGCATGACCCTAACACCCAAACCAGACAGGGATGCTACATGGAATCCACAACAAAATGTTAGCAAATTGAACCCAACAATGCATAGAAAAGCATCACTATAGCAAATAGGATTTTTGCCAGACTTCTGATGGGTTATCAGGACTTGGCCCCGTTCTAAGTAGAGAAACGTGTGTATAGTCATTCAGGGTGCACAGAGGACACAGAAAGGCTGTGGGTATTTTTTGCTGTACTCCATCAGACAGTGGAGAGAGCCAGGGCTGCACAGCAGCAGGGACAGACATTGGCAGCAGAGAAACGAAGTGCCTGAGAAATTCCCAAAAGGCAAGATGAGGAGAGACGTGGCTCTCTGCAGCCAGATTTGCTACTTAGTGGGTTCTTTTTTCTTCCACTATTCACCCCTTTTCTTCTTCCCTTTCAACTCCCAACACTAGATAGGAGGAAAAAGGATAGAGAAGAAAGAAAGGAGATCTCAAAGTCCTGGGCAGGAGCAACATTATCATTGGACTACTTCCTGCTGATTAGATTAAGGGCCTTGAGTTCCTTGAGGCAAGTTAGATCTTTGCCATCAGGGTATCTATTTTTTCTTCTTGTTTGTTCTTTGCACATAACTATTTAACAAATTGCAACAAATCGTGACCAGCTGCAGCCAACAGCAACCAACAAACATCCACCCCACCAATCAAGGCTCTAGCTCTGAAAAATTCCCAGAATCCCAAATGCCACACATTTGTAGATACTGTCTGCAGCTGGCAAAACCATGCCTCTGCTAGAGCATGAGGCAAATCATAATCAGCTGCTGCAGACAGTCCAAAGCAGCCTTATATCCCCACACTTGGGATTAAAACAAAAACATATTCTTATAATAATTCTGTTTTGTTTTTTAAGGAAACCCAAATTCCAAAATTGTCTCTACAGTGAGGTCTGATGGCAGGCCTTCAGCTTGCCTGCGCAGCCCCAGCTCCGGCCATTGGTACCCAGCACAGAGCAGACCGTGGGTCCTGGCCTCTGGTGCTTATCTCCTCTCTCTGCCCCACCTAGCCCACCTCTGTGGATTTCTGTGAGTGACATAGAAAGCCACTGTGCAGCCGTTTGGCAGCTAGGATTTCCCTTTTGTTCTGCAAAGAGACTTAACCCACGGCAAGACAAATGGCATATAAGGAGCAGGGCAGTGACACCTGAGGACAGTAATTAAGATCCATTCCTGGCTGAGCCTCAGCAGAGCTCCGCTTGGATTCTTCCTGTAATGCTCCGATACGTAAGCTGCGATCCTCCAAAAAGCAGTATCTGCTGCTGAACTTCTCTAAAGTCAGGAGAAATGTTTTAAAAACTAAAGTTGCAGTGGAGTCTTTCTTTGTTCCTGCCACCCACAGCGTTTGCTGAGGGCTCGTAGCCAAGGGGATCTGAGTCAGGGCCTGAAAGGATGTTGCGGTGAAAGTGTGGTACACTGACTCATGGTGTTTCCAGGGACACACGGATCCCTGCAGATGCTCGACCCACAGCATTGAAAGTAGGCTGTTTGCCCTGGGCCTTAGAGTGCTGTGTGGGCAAGAGTGTCTATCAGTCTGTCTGTCTCCTAGGGGTGCTGTGGGGGAAGACAAATGGCAGAGTTCAAATAGCGTCATGGTGAGGCAGTGTTAGGTGACAGTGGAGGGTCCCTTGAGCCCTATATAATGATTTTGAACTAAGCTTCACATTTATAACTTTTTAGGCGTATTTGTGTATGTCTGTGCATGTTTGTGGATGTGTGTGCATGCATGTGCATGTGCGAGCACATGGAGGAAGGGGCCAGAGATCAACCTGGGGTGTTATTTTATTCCTCAGGATGCATTTTACCCTGATTTATGAGATCAGGTCTCTCACTGGCCTGGAACAACAACAACAACAACAAAAAAAAAAAAAAAACATGGATTCTGAGTACCAAATCCAGGTTTTCAGGCTTGCATGACAAGCACTTTGCCAACTGAGCCATCTCCCCAGCCCAGCAAGTTTATAATTAATAATACTTTTGTTGTTTCCTTCCAAGTCGGAAGGAACACCCTGAACCCTAAACTACCCCCATGGGGGTTCCCTGTAGTGAAAGCTAGTGGTGTTTCCAGGTGCAGCCGTTAGAACACAGGCATTGGTAGACAGCAGTTTCACTGCCTCCTGAGGAGTGTTTAAGTGGCACCATGTTTAGTTCTGAGTCCTTCTACAGACAAAAGATCTCTTTGTGGCGTGGGATGAATAAACAGCAAACTCCACTAAAAACCAGTGTCAGAGGTGTAGCCAGATCCACCTCTGCAGCCCAGGTGTGAGCTCATGGCAGGAGACTGAAGACAGCCTTCTTCCATTGCATCCTGCAACACGGGTCAGAAAACCTTTAACCACCACCAGGAGCAGAGCAAGAAGACCAGGGCTTACACAGGGTTAGGTGGCATGTTAGAGGTCTCACAGTGTGTTGACAGGAGAAAGCCTAGGCCTTCAGGCTCCTAGTTCTTGCTCGCATTGCCCTGGTGGCATTTGTGTGTGAGGGGCCCGGGCTAAGACTGCAAACAGAAGCAGGAGAGTCGCTACATTCCCCCGCCCCCCCCCCCCCCCCGTCATCCCCCACTCCCCCACCCCCACCCCTGATTTGGACAGTTTCAGATGACTGCTTTGGTAACTGAAGCAGACTTGTCACCACTGTGCCATTGGGTAAAGATTTTTGTCTGTAAATATCTTTAATTTTATTTACTGGGTTGTCTGGCACATAATACTGTGCATTATTAATAGAGTAGCTTAATACTATCTATTAAATAGGAATACTCGTCACGTTGTAAGTTGAGCCTCTATTTTACTATGTACTTTACAACACCACATGACAGCGTTCGTTCTCAGAATACCCTAGCAGGCTCCCACGGACCTTCCACGGGAACGTAGGCTGTCTCTGCTGCCGTGCCTTAGTGTGGTGTTTCACATGTAAGCACATAAGCCACGCCTGTGTTATGTCTGAAGCGCTCCTCTCAGGAGCCTCTGGTTCTGAAACTTTTATTCTCCCCAACTGCCCAAGTTTGTCCGCTACCTCCTATGGTGAGTCACGGAGATTTCATCTGCCACCCGAGGCCTTGCGAGCGCTACAACCATGGGACCGTGGTGGAGTTCTACTGTGACCCCGGCTATGGCCTCACCAGTGACTACAAGTATATCACCTGCCAGTATGGAGAGTGGTTCCCTTCCTACCAAGTGTACTGCATCAAATCAGGTGAGACCCAAGGCCACACTCTGGTGTGTGGCCAGGCTATGTCTTCAATGGCACACACTCCCATCCTATCAGGAGCTCAGGGCTGGGCTGTAGAAATGGATATGTGTGGCTGTGTTGGACTCTGCCAAGGGATTCCAGGACTTTTTCAGGGGGTCAGGAATATAAAGTGATCATAACCCTGACACCCAGGGAGAAATTCAGCTTCTGCAGTTTCTCACAGCCTTGGTGCCACCCACTGGCAAGGATGCAGGCCCATGGTTGTTACCAGAATTATGTACATGGCCTCGGAACCTGAGTAGTGCATGACCCCACCCTTCCCTCCAAATAGGAATAATATTGTGGCTAAGAATTAATCTCACACAAGTGGAGACCGTATACCGTCTCCATTGCCTCCTGGTAAGCGATGTGTGATGGCAAGCCGTCTTTGCCACAGGTCCCAGCACACCCAGGAAGTGGCCCCATAGAGGAACCCTGGTACCAGCATACATCCTTCCCCTGTCCTTTCAGCTTGTCTCCAGCATTTTCCAAACCATAGCCATGGCTGCTGCCCTAAGCAGCAGTGATGGTTGATGCTGCTCTTCTGGACACGGATGTGACACTGGGTGTCTGGAGGCGGTCAGAGGTCACGTGAACCGAGGAGAGGCACCAAGTCTAAGAGGACAGCCACTGTGTGGGATAATGGGATGGGCTATGCTGGGAGCAACAGAATGACAATCCATTCTGGAAGGGTCTGCTGTGGCTTCTGTGACCTTGCAGGTACCACGGAGTCTGGAGTGGTGGCCAAGGAGTAGCCATGTACCCTTAGTTTTCGTCATCCTTGCTTTACTCCATCCTTCACCCCAGAGCAGTGCTTTGTGACAGGTCAGAAGAGGCCCCTCAGGGCAGAAGGACATCTTCCAGTCTCTTCCCAAGAAGCAGTTACCATGTTGTCTTGCCCTGGGCTGGGTTTTCCTGCTCAGTCTGCAACATGAGTACGCATGTGTAAAGTCTCAGTAGTGTCTACAAGACCCTCACTTGCCAATATGTCTCCGGCCCAGAAGGACCCGTGCTGGAGATGAGTTTTAGTATTGTGTGGGTCCTAACATGATTTACCAGCTGTCCCGGAGGTGTGGTGTGTCTGTTGAGTCCCAGGAGGCACATCATGTGTACCTCATGTAC
This sequence comes from Acomys percivali, assembly GCA_907169655.1. Lineage (NCBI taxonomy): Eukaryota > Metazoa > Chordata > Mammalia > Rodentia > Muridae > Acomys > Acomys percivali. The sequence goes on from OU015747.1 coordinate 133,923,088, forward strand.
CAGATGACTACCAAAGGAACATGGCACCTCATGCCTGGCTTTGTTATCTCTCATGGCAGAGCAAACGTGGCCCAGCACCCACGAGACCCTCCTGACCACGTGGAAGATTGTGGCATTCACGGCCACCAGCGTACTGCTGGTGTTACTGCTCGTCATCCTGGCCAGAATGTTCCAGACCAAGTTCAAGGCCCACTTTCCCACCAGGTCAGTGCATCAGAGAGAGCACAGATGAAGGCAAAGCTTAAGGGTCTATATAGACTGTCAGGGAGAGAGCACCATGGTGGGCAGGCCCCATCACTGTCTCCCTGGGAAGACCATTCTGAAGCAGGCACTGTCAGGGACTGGAGGAAGGCACCAGGCCAGGGATACACGCTGTGCACACCCCATTAGGAGCACCTCCCATCGTGGTCCACCTGCTGTGGCCCTAAGATGACTTATACATACCTGGGGAGGTGGCAAGATCAGGGATGTGACATAGCAGAGGTCAGTCAATAGGGTAGGAAGCTTCAGGAAGGAGAGCAGACCTCTGAGTGAGAAGCCAGAAAGGACCTGACAGGGGATCTGGGTCTTCAGAGGGCGACTCTTTCCTCCTTGGCTACACCAGAAAGCTCAGGTTGGTGTCCTCACTCATGAGTCCTCCTCATCCCAGAGCTGTCCTTACACCTGAGCCTTGGCACCCCACAGCTGTGCTTACCCCTAAGTCAGTCATCCTTATCCTTATGCTGTCCTCACCATGGCACCTAATCATGAGAATAAGGAGTCTGAGGTTCATGAAAAAAGGACAATTGCTTGGGTGAGAAGGAGGCACCTGGCATTGACTACTCTATTGCTTCCAATACGACAGTCTCTTCTCTTCTTTTCTCTTCTCTTCTCTTCTTCTCTCTTCTCTCTCCCTCCCTCCCTCGCTCTCCTCTCTCTCAGTCTCTGTCTCTCTCTTTCCCTTCTTCCCCTCCTCTCTCTGTCTCTCTCCCTCCCTCCCTCCTCCCTCTCTCCCTCTCTCTCCTCCTTCTCTCCCTCCCTCGCCCTCCTCTCTCTCAGTCTCTGTCTCTGTCTCTCTCTCCCCCCCCCCCTCTCCCTCCCTCCCTTTTTCTCTCTCTTTCTCTGCCTTCCTCCACTTCCTCTCTCTCTCTGTCTCTCTCTGTCTCTCTCTCTGTCTCTCTCTGTCTCTCTCTCTGTCTCTCTCCCCCTTCCTCCCTCTCCTCTCTGCCTCTCTCCCCCTCCCTCCCCCTCCCTCCTCTTCCTCTCTCTGTCTCTGTCTCTGTCTCTCTCCCTCTCACCCCTCTGGTGGCATCGCCAAGCCTCTGCCGAGGCTCCAGAACCTTCCTTTCTTTCTTTCTTTCTTTCTTCTCAAACCTTCCAACTTCTCACTGGGTCTTCAACATTATTATTTATTAATCAAGGGACCATGTTCTATCACTAAGCAATTACGGTTTCTCAGAAAGGCCAAAGGATCACCAAGAGAAAGCTAGACTACACAGCTGTAATTTATGGTGTATTAGCAGATCTTCAACCAGCTCACATAGCAAGTGTGTGTGTGTGTGTGTGTGTGTGTGTGTGTCTGTGTCTGTGTGTGTGTGTGTGTGTGTGTGTGTGTGTGTGTGTGTAAGAGTTTTCTAAGATATGGACTATTAAGATGTTTTTGAAATCTTCTCCAGAGTCACATGCGTCTCTACACACCGTCCTCTAGTTCTTTAGGGAAAATTGGTGTCATCTGTCCAAAGGGAACACAGAATATTCAAGGGCATGCCAAGGACAGATGCTTGTGTTCTCCAGGTCCCGAGTCTTTGAGATCCAGGTTATGAAAGTCACATGCCCTGGTTTGAGCTGTGCTGAGGGAAATGTGACCCGAACATGGGCTGTTAGGGTAAGAAATGAGCCAGAGGCATCTGCCTGCTCTGGCCTGACAACATGAAAACAAGGAGCAAGGAGAAGTCCTGAGTGAGCCAAAAAGGCTAATGGGAGACATGGAGTGGCCAAGGGGAGTGAGCACCAATGGTTCCGAGTGTGCTAACAGCTCCAGGTCAGAAGCATGCTCTTCCGCCTTTCCTGCCTTCTAGGGGGTGCGGGCCTCGGTCTCTTGCCTTCTCTGGGTAGCCTTTAAGGGCTGTGGAGCAAGAAGACAACTGGCATAGCATCAAAGCTTTTGCAAGATGTTTCAAATACCCATGGGCTCGCACCTGTCTCTCGTTAGTGAACAACACAGGCTGATGTTGCCCCTCCCCTACGAGTGCCATGTCCAGGCATTTCATATGCCCTCCCAGAAGCACTCAGAGCTCAGGGCATCATCATACCCAAACAGATCACC
>OU015747.1:133925792-133962710 GCA_907169655.1 Acomys percivali
GGGGGGGGGGGGGGCTAACAGCCTACCTTTTATTTCCTATTGGGCTTGCTCTATCTCTCTTTTAAAAAAAAAAATGAGTAATGCGGTTTTGTCTGTTTTATTTTTACAAAGAAGCCTAAGTATAGACTGGCGGTCCTCTCTAGGCACTTAGTGTCCACCCTTCCTCAGGATGGAGACTGATTAAAGGGAGGACCTCTCTGCAGAACCCGGCCTGGTGCATAGCACATCTGCCAGGGACGTGGGAGGAGAGGCTGTTTCTCCATACTGCCTCATTCCTGGAGTGGTGTGTTGACTCGGATGTGTCCCCACTGTTTCCTCTGCACAGGGGTCCTCCCAGGAGCTCCAGCAGTGACCCTGACTTTGTGGTGGTGGACGGAGTGCCTGTCATGCTCCCGACCTACGACGAGGCTGTGAGTGGGGGCTCGAGTGCCTTAGGCCCCGGGTACCTGGCCTCCGTGGGCCAGGGCTGTCCTTTACCTGTGGATGACCAGAGCCCTCCAGCATATCCCGGCTCCGGGGACACAGACACAGGCCCTGGGGAGTCAGAAACCTGTGACAGCACCTCGGGCTCCTCCGAGCTGCTCCAGAGTCTATATTCAGCCCCCATGTGCCAAGCGGGCAGCCGCCCTGCCCCAGACACCCCTGACACGATTTCCAGTACAGCGGGGGAGGCGGCATCCACAAGCCCTGGCATCGACATTGCAGACGGTAAGCATTTCCAAAGCTTATGGCTAGCTCTGCGGCAGAGGGTCAAGGCCATGGGGATGCTAGCTGTCATTGCTTCTCATCCTGTCTACTTGTAGGACTGCTGTCAACAGACCAATTGTAGCAAAGAATGATCTGTATTTTGTGAGTAATGAGCCCAGGAGTAGAAATTTCATGAGGCTTCAAAGGGTACCAGTAGAGCTGAAAGACTGGAGAGCACAGAACACTTCTGTTTTGATGCCACCTATTAGACAGGGTGTATGCCTTCTTGTCCTTTAATTGAATAGGGCTTATGATGGTGGCACTTGGGAACAGCATCACACACAGGCAGAGAGGAACAATCTAGGCACTTGCACCAAGGCCCGACACATCTGCCAAAACCGACTTAAAGGAGGATGCTTCTTCTATGCCTCCATGTACACTGGGCCCTCCATACCTTCCCCTTGTGGGCCTTGAGGAAGGCCAGTGCAGTGGGGAGTGCTGTCAGCCTCTCACATGGGGGTGACACATCTCCACCAGACCCCAGAGAAACAGCGTGTACATAGAAGTCTCTTTACCCAATGTGCCGTGAAAGGTGCACCTGCCGTGGGGAAAATGGAAATATGAAACGCTCCATGAAAACAGGGAAACGTGTAATCAGTGCCCCACCTCCCCGGAGAAGGGAGCCCAGCGCAACTCTGCAATATAATACACTGGTTCCAGAGCATGGCCCAGGACACCGCAGAAGCAGGGCACAAACAGGCCTGCTGGCCGGAAGGGCTCCCTTCCTGTGCTCCACCTGGCCTCTCTGTGCTTGAAATTGTAGCATTTTAGTCTAAGTGACTATGAGGGCTGCTGGTGAAAGTTTAGCATTATCCTTTTTTATGAGCCTGGATATAAAATCACAAATTGTTCTCCAGCGGATAGATGGTTTACGGGGAGGGGGGCGGGGGTGGGAAGAGATATTGTTTTATTTGACCTTTAATGGAGGCGTGGAGCTTAACATTTTCCTTTCTTCCCTGATTTCTGGGATCGGCACTGTTTTAATGAGGCACATAACTCCAAACCATGTAGTTTCCAGCCCGACTAAGCCAGTAACTCTCTTGCTTTCCAGAGATCCCGCTCATGGAAGAGGACCCTTAGCCTGGTGATGTCCTGCTAATTCCACTGTCCCCTTTGGGGACAAGAGCCTTGAACCTTGGAGTGAGGCCACAGGAGGACAGAGCTTGGGGAAGAAGGGGACGTTTTCTAATCTATCTACATGGGGACAGCGATTCACAGCACACATCTCCAGCAGGACTATGGGTCTGACCGACAGCAGTGGCAGTGCTTTTAAATAAGACACAAGGGTTTGTCACGACCTGCAGGGAACAAAGGGCAGAGGGGACTCTCTGCATCACCCCATGACAGCACTGAATGCCTCTTCCTACAGAGCATGAGACAGTGCCACACACATCCTGGCGAATCATGTATCCCATTGCTTCTGTTAACAGCACCCCTGCCCCTCCGAAAAGCATGTCACATTGTGTAAATTCGCTTTTTAAATCTGCCTTGAGCTGTCTGGGACTCTACAACTGGACAGGTCAGCCTCTGTAGAAATCCCATGTTGACCTGCCCACCCAGGAGCAGATTCTTCTCTTTGCCCTTATTAGTAAGGGACAGGCTCCCAAGGAAAGACTCTCGTATAACACGTGGACCATCTCCTACACCTGGACCATGGATCTAAGCAGGAGGTGGCGGTTTGATTGAGAACGGAAAGGAAAAACATGGCAGCCCACTCTGCTTGCTGGAAATTTCCTCCTGCCAAGCCCCCCCATCCTGTGCTCTGTGCTGACCTCTGGTGACATGCATCGGTGTTGGTAGTGGTGGTTTGGCAGTGGACCCATGGTGTGGGATAACCCTGTGACTTTACACATGGTGAGAATACGTTCAGATGCATCTGTGGTAGACCAGGTAACCTGGTCAGGTTTGATCTCGGCATTCCACAGACTCCACTCGCGTTTACCTGCTCATACCTTCCTATGTGGGTCATTATATCACACTGCCCCTCACACTAAAACTTAACCATTCTTTTATTTTCCAAAATGGAAAGCTTCTGTAAACACACTCTGCATCTGAAGAAAGGAGAAATTGTAAGTTGGATCTTTTGTGCCCCTTCCCCACCCCACCCCCCTACCCCCAGCTCTGTTTCATCCTGCTGAGTCTGAAGGCAGGCCTCCCGGCCCCAAGCCACCCCGTCCTCTTGCTTTCAGGAGGCCTTTGGCCCTGTCTGCCTGCTGTCCTCCATTCCGACTATGAGGGTCTCATGGCACCCACTGGGGGTTGTGCCTAAGAAATTGATTGATTTTTAAAGAACCCTGAGTCCAGAAGTGTCTCTTCAAATACACGTTGGTCTGTGGCATCAATTCCATTCCTCCTCTGGGTTTTAGACAAATATAAACAAAACTCTCATCCATAAAATCACCGTGCTGACAGAGCAGCGAGGGCCGAAAGCTTGATCGAATCCTGTTTTCTCTCAACACAGACTGATTAAAAATTAAAAAGAAAATGACAGCTTGAAGCGTGACTTTAATAGTAGAGTGGAGAGGGGAGGGTGGGAAGTGGGTGACATTGATCATGGGTGATGGAAATAAAGCATAGGATTAAGAACACACAGCTAAAGGAGACGCCGTTTTAAAAAGGGTGGGCTTTGCCCTGCCTTATGCTCAGCCACCATCAGTGACAGAGTGGGGCTCTGAGCCCTTGGTTAAAGCTGTGGGTAATTGCAGATTGCATGAGTGACAGCCTCACACTCTCCTGGTGCAGCCTCATGTCATCAGTGTGTGCCCTGAGGAACTGGGCCCGCCATGGGCAGCCTCTACCAGGAAGCCAGCCCTTGGCCCTTCATACTCACCTGTGCCCCCTTCCATCTATACCTCCTCATGCAGATTATGTCCTGGAGACATCCAGGTAAGCATCCCATCTCTCACGAGGCAGACAGGAAGAGGCGCACAGCTGTCTGAGGCCATCCCCTCCCTCTTTCTAGTAAATGCTATGGCAACAGGACTGCCATCTATCTGACCTGGAGACCAAGGACAAAGTTGCCACCCGGGCCCCAGGAAGACAGACAGCAGGAGACATCTCCTACGGAACTTCATCACGCTAACCAAGTCACCTGCACCCTGCCTGCTGTCACTCCACTTTGTGTTCATGTCAATTCTTTTCACCAAAGATCTTATTTATGGTTTATTTTCCCACCCTCATTACTTTTGACAAGAGAGAAGCTTCGTGAGATTCCAAGCATGATGGGGTCCAACATAATTCTTTTCTTTTCTTTTCTTTTCTTTTTTTCTGTTTCAAATGTCATTTTATTGCAAGATGGTATAACTAATTACAAGTTTAAACTATGACTTGGTAATTTTAGTCAGGCAGCAAGTTGCTGCAAATTGCTTATTCAAAAGTGATCACCAGACAACTCCAGATACTAAGCAAGGGTCATAAATACCTTACTGGCCAATAGTGTTAAACCACTGAATGGACCTTGATCATTTCTTAGGAAAAGTACACTGTAATTTCAATAGACAGCAATACAGGAAGAGTTCTTCACATGGACTAGTTAACTCTCTCTGGCCGTCTCAATTGAGATAGACACATTCACATAACTGGCTGAGCTTGAGCCTTCTTTGAGAGCATCTTTAGATCCTCAATGCACTTGGCAATTGTCTCCTTTTCCTGCTGTACAGAAATGTTCTGCACCACATGCTTCTCCACCCAGTCTATCGTGTGCTCTTGCTCCTTGCGACGCATCATGTCCTGTACAGAATATGTGATAGTCCAGGCGATTCTTTACTTCCTTATATGCTTTATGCAGCCGTTCTCGGTAAGTGACTTCCAAGGCCAGGGCAATGTTATTCCTCTGAACGTCAAAGAGGTAGTGGCGCTTCTGAACCAGAGCCTGCTGTGCCTTCTCCATGTCAGTTGCATCCTGGATCTGTTTGATGGTCAACTGCTTTACTTCTTCTAGGTGAGCAATTTTTTGCTCATTAAGTTTATCGATAAATTCTCCAATCGAGGCGCCATACTTCTTAATCACATAGACAATCAGCCCTACTACTGATATGGTCGAGAATGTCTCTGGGGTGATCACACAGATTTCTTTGGATAAAAAATACAAGCAAAGCCCAGTCCCAAGCACGTAGGGTCCTGTTACACCAGTTTTAGGGTAAAGGAACTGAAAAAATTCCTCAGGAATCAGCCCAAGACGTACTTTTCCTCCATATTCAGGAAGAGGCGGTACAGGGGCAAGATGTGGCTGTCCTGTGTGAAAGACCCTTGTTGCCTGTAATACCCCTGGTCCCAGGACGGCCGCGTTCTTCAGGCACGGGGCCGCTGCTGCAGCGGCAGAAAGTACCACCCGGGACAGCATCGTCCGCGAAGGTCCAGACAGCGGTCTCAGCGTCCCTGTGACCCCGACCCGAGATAATTCTTTTCAATATCTCAAAATCCCTATGGTGTGAGGGGGCAGGTCACCTTCCACAGATGTCCTCGGTGCGGAAGCAAGCCTTGTTGCGGAAGAAGGAGTCAGGCCAACAATGGTACTCTCCTCAGGCTTGGGCAGCCCCCACCTCAGTGCCACCCACTTGCCACACAGCAGGCTAGTACTGGCTGACTGGCTCCCCATTATGAGCACAGCACAAGTCACAGGCATCTTCACACTTCATTGCTATGTAGCTTTTCTTAATTGCAAGGTTGTGATTTGCTTGTATGGATGCTTCAGGCTCTTTCCTACCTAATTACAGCCAGCCTAGCAGCTGGCACATGGACAAGGCTGCCTTCTGTTACTACAGAAATGGTCCCTGGCCACCAGCAGGTCCAAGATTAGCAAATGCAGAGACTTCTGGTCCATGGCCTATTGGGTCCAGTGACGTCTCATATTCCATCCTCCCTCTGCATGATAGACATTCAAATTCTCTCCCATTCAGACAGCCTCAGGCCGCCTCAGACAGCCTCAGGCTCTGTTACCTTCAGAGCATCATGGGAGAGTGTGGGCTTCATAACCTGCCCCCTCCGTGGCCATGTGGCTGTGAGCTTGGATCAGTTGCTAGCCTCACTGGGCCCTTGTTTCTTCATGCAGAAATATGATTTTCCTTGCCTTTCATGGGTACACTAGAGGTGGCAGCTGATGTAAGTCAAACAATCAGGCACAGGGGGCATTTGAGACACAGCAGCTGCAGATCCTAAGCAAGGGGGATGGCTGTCATACAGACTGAATCCCACATGCATTCCCATATACCTTTGCCCCGGCCTTGGTCCCTTTGCCCTCCAAGGTGTTTGTAGATGAGGCTAATCGGGGCTATCCAAAGCAGAGAGGCCGAGTAAGCCACGTCTGTGCCTGGACTTGTCCTCCCAGGAGCCCACCTCCAGCTCCTGCACACTAAGCTTTCGTGTTGGAAGTTTCAGCCCATGGGCCATTAGGCTGTTGTGCTTATTCCAAGCTCAGCCCATCTCTGCTCACGAAGGGCAGGAGAAGCTCAGGAACACCACCTCCCTGGCCCCCACAAAGACTGTGAGGACTCACTCATCTTCACAGGCAGCCCTATAGATTATCACTAACCTGCTTCCTTAATTTTATTGTCTATTTTGAATTTAAAGCATAAAAGTTAATGCCCATACATTTCCAAAGTGATGAAGGGGAAAGTCTGCAGGTAAAATCACCTGGCCTAGCAAGCAAAACAGGGCCCCAGAGAGTGCTAGTCACTTGTAAGGAGGACGAACACTGAGCATGGTGGCCGTGAAACCATAAAACTTAATGTAGAGTGTGTGTGTCATTGTGCGTGTGGTTAACCACCGTATTGGGCAGTGTACCGCCCCACACCGAGTGAGAAACCAGTCCCCGAGTGCCTGCCATCTATCATTCTGAGTGATCAGAGATTAGGCTGGCTACCCGAAAGCAAGCCACGAACATACTGAGAGCTTTGTGCTTGGGTTCTGAGATAGCCCCCAGGGACCTGGCCCATGGTCCTCTGAGGCCAGTGAAGAAAGAAATCTAGCAGGTGAAGTTTGGGAAGGGCCATGCAATGGAATCCAAAGGAACAGATTAACATCTACCTGGAGGCTGGAGGCTGGAGGCTGGAGGCTGGAGGCTGGAGGCTGGAGGCTGAGGCTGGGAGAAGTATTTATAGACCTGCTATGAGAGGCCACCTGGGTTCCCTCATCCAGTGGGCAATAAGGACTAGGAAGCAAACAGCTACCATCTAGCAGTTGAGGACATCTGCTTTTGGTGAGCGCCCCTCCATGAAGGCGTAGGGCTGTGCTAAAGAGCCTAGTGGGTAGCCTTGGAGGAGGGGGAAGCCATTTTGGAGCCAGGGCACTACCAGGATGAGTTGGGGCAAAGTGAGCTGGGCTGAGGGCTATTTTGAAGGCAAATTCAGATTAGTAGGATGCGAGCCTCAGAGTCAGGGTACGGAGGGCCCTCTAAGCCCCAGGCTTCCCAGCTATATGGTGAGACCTCAGCATGGCTTAAAGATCTTTCAGCTCCAGCAGAGTGGCAATCTTCTTGGTGTTTTTGCTGTTGTTGTTGTGTGTGTGTGTTTGTTTTGTTTTGTTTCTAGTCAAGAATCAAGTATTGCCCAGCTCTGTCTGTTCTCCAATGTCTTTCAGCAACTGCCCATTCCTGTTAGTCCTCAACCCCACGCCACCCCCACACTGACTTCAAATGACACTCGGTTTAGCTCCTCCTCCCTGGAGCACATCAGCTCAGGACAGCCCATCCCAAGGGTCTGAGAATAGGTGCTTTCCCTTTGGGCAAAGGTGGGAGTCAAGAGGTAACAGCCTTTTGAAGTTCTGGCCTCCTGTGGCACTTCTGAAGGGCCCCTTTGCAGTTCACCCTGCCAGAGGCGCAGATGCTGACAGTGACTCTGTAGAGTCCATTCTAGTGTGAGAACTTGGAACAATAAAATCCCAAAGAGATCTATTGGCCTGACAGAGCCCATAGATTCTTTATAATTGTGTGGCGTTTCTGGCCCTAGGGAGTGTGTTCATTGTTCCAAGCTTGTGTTCCTGTCTGTCTGAGGGGTAAGACAACTGCACTTCTGCATGATGCCCTGTTGGAGACCTAGACTGCTGATGTTCATGTCGTAGGTGTGGCTAAGACCTCTACTCCTGTATCCCCCTTTCCTTGTGTGTGTGTGTGTGTGTGTGTGTGTGTGTGTGTGTGTGTGTTGTATAGGCAGCTGAAGCCACCCAGAAGCCTCACACATACAAAATGAGAACCCTACTACTAAGCTAAATTTCTCATCCTCCGAGGCTGACCTTGAACTTGCTCTGTAGTCCAGGCAGTCTTTGAACTTAAAATTCTCTAACCTTGGCTCTAGAATCACTGGGATTACAAGCCTGTAGCCACAAGGCTAACTTTTTAATAGACTTTTTTTGTTGTTGTTTTTTTCAAGACAGGGTTTCTCTGTGTGGCCTTGGCTGTCCTGGACTTGCTTTGTAGACCAGACTGGCCTTGAACTCACAGCGATCCGCCTGCCTCTGCCTCCCAAGTGCTGAGATTAAAGGCATGCGCCACAATACCCAGCTTTTAATAGACTTTAAATATATATATATATATATGTATATATATATATATATATAACAGACCTAGACTTATTCTAAAAATTGCCCCCAAAATAGAGCTCCATGGCCCTGGCTTCCCCTATTAACAGCCTGCACTAGTGGGGTGCAGGCATTCGTTAATCAATTCACATTGGGTACTATGCTGGCTGAACTCTGTAGTTTACATTGGTGCTGGCTTTTTGTGTTCTGCATTCTACAGATTTTCACATGTGTAATGACATGTCCCCTGGGATCATAACACACAGTCATTTCACTATCCCAAGCCTCCTCTGTGTTCAGCCTGTTTGTCCCTTCCCTGGCACCTCTTGGAAGCCACTTACCTTTCTGACGCCTCTAGTTTTTCACTTTCCATACATAAGGTCACACAGTTGAAATCAGTACTTAAGCTTCCCAGCCTAGCTTTCACTTGGGCATGTACATTTGAATTTCTTCTGTGTCTTTCACAGGAAGAGGAGAGCAGCCCAATTTTTAGACTCCATAGTCTGTTCTTACAGACTTCTTGGATCTGGAGAAATTATGGGAGCCTGGGTGTCTTACATGACTCCCCCCAGGCCATCCAAGGGTTCCAGGAAAGGAAACTCCACAAGGTCCTTCAGTAAGCCAGGCTTGGGTGGAAGACACATGTTTCTTACCTCCCCTTCTCATTTGCTCTTTGGTTAGCTCTCTTCATGCATGTCCCCATGCGTGTTTGTCATCCTTCCTCTCCATAGCCTCAGGCCCTCTCTCCCCTTCATCCTTTAGACTTTCCTAAATCCCTTCCGACCCTCTTGTCAGCATGTATGCAATGCCCACGCATGCCTTGCCACTGTGTTTGATGCTGGGGCTTCATGATGGATGTGATGAGCCTGGGAGAGATGCAGGCGTGAACAACAAGGAGCAGGAACAGTGCTAAGCGCTGGGCATCTTGTGAGAACATTGGAGAGGCCACTTCTCCCACCATGCAGCTGTCCAAAGAAGGGGGCACCCGAGTCATTCAACACAGAGTGAGCATCTTTGGGCATGCACATTAGCCATTTTCCATTTTAACACTTTTAAAACAGGGCCTCATTGCAGGACCCAGGCTGACCTTTGAACTCATAACCCTTCCTTTGCTTCTAATGCTAGGATTTACAGGTGTGCACCACCACCATGGCTACATTAGCCCCACCCCACACCCCCACCTTCTCATACTTACTGGTAGAATCTCAGAACTGGTTGAGACTTTCCATGTCAGCTATGTCAGCCATTACACTGTCATAGGGATACAACTCAATGTGTCGTCAAGTGTGAAATATGGAAAGATAACAGGACTTATTTCATATAGCCACTGGGAGAAACTCAATTAGCTGATTCATGTAACGTGATTAGAACCACATTTGGCACAGGTTCATATTTAAGACTGTTAGCCATCATGTTTATTATAATTATACTCAGACAAGTCTGGCACATGGTGCACCTTCCCTGGTTCTCAGACATTGCTAGCATCCACTTGCTGGATGGCACTTGCTTTGCCCTCTGAATACTCACAAGGTCATGTCATGCTTGGTGAGTCATCTCCAGTCTGTACCAACACCTCCTCCAAGCCTATGGTGGCTCATTATGCCTATTGAGGCACAGTTTTCAACCTACAGAAAGGCAACCTAGCCCAACAGCAAGGAGCCCAAGCCTCACACTTGTGGATGGACATCATGGGAAATGTGGACAGATCATCTATGGTAAGTCATCCCAGACTCCCCTCCAGCACTGTCCTTGAGCCATCATCAGAACCGGGGATATCAGGAAGAACACAGCTGCCTACTTTGGCCTATTCTGTGTCCTCTTTCACACTTAAGGTGCTTTCTTTCAGCCATTTCTGCATCTTGGGGCTCACGGCCATAGGCTAGTCAGTGATCCAGGCCATGTCTAGCATTGGCACTGAATTCTCAAGCCCACAGGTCACAGCATCCACCTCTTTCACTTCCCTCAAATGCCTTATCGGATTAGTATGCAAATTCCTAACAGTGAGTCAGTGCTGCTGTCTTTGGGGCTGAGGCCTGAGGGCGGGGTCTGGGGTCTGGGTGCTGGGCACCTGGGCAAGGCTGCCCTCTAGTTAAACTCACAGGTTCTGAATCAGCCCTGGCTTTAAGCCTCTGCACTGTCACTCATACAAGCACAGTCAGGCATGATAACTCACATCTAAACCTCTTATCTTTGTCCTGTGAAGCGAGGACACTAATGGCACCACCCTGAGTTTGCTGTAGGGATTAACCATAATGACGCAGACTACTTACAGTCATTTCTGGTGTCACAAAACCACTCAGCTCTCAGCTCTGTTGCAGCTTTGCATCCCTTAAAGATGGAGTGGAGCTAAAAATACAATGTTAGGCAATCTTGTCCTTGCGTCGCTCCCAGAGTGCCATTACACAAACCTAGGTCTAGGTCAAGGTAGATGTGATGCCACTGAGAGACTAAGGCTGGGTCTGTAGCTAAGTAAATAGAGAACTTACCTACCATGCATGGAGTCCTGGCTTCTATCCCTATCGTGACATTAAAAGAAAAATAAAAAGCATGGCAGTGCATGCCTATAGTCCCAAGACTGGGGAAGTGGAGGCAGAAGGGTCGGAAGTTCCAGGTCATCCTTGGCTACATAGAGTGTTTGAGGCCAGCCTCAGCTATAAGAGATGTCATCTCAAAGTACAAGATGATGGTGGAGGATAGGCAGGAGATGTGTGAGGCTGCTGACCAAACCATGACAGACCATTTCACACTCAACTCTTTCTAAGGAGAAGAACTCGGCTTCAAAACAACAGTAAAACTATGGTGAGGCAATACATAAACACAGCTGTTCATTAGCGTAGTCAGTATAGCGCACAAGCAGTGCACACAGCTCTGCATGTAATATGTTTACACAATAGGTTGTCCAGTAGCTCTGTTGACATCAGCATCACCATCAATATAAGTGTTGCATGGCACAAGGACATTGTAACAGCCACCCTGTCTCCAGATAATAGGAACCCTTCGGCTTCACCATAATCTTTTGGAGCCACTGTGAGCTATGCTATCCAGCCTTGACTAATACATCATCATGTGCTACATGACCATATTTCTTCTTTGTACCTGAAGGAATCAAGATATACAGTCCCCTGGTGACTGGCCTCAGCCTTCAGGGCAGCAGTATCCCTGATGCCTTTGATCTTGTGACTTTTAGGGAAATCAAAGGTCCTCTAAGGCTGGATTATTTTCCATAGCTTCTGAACATCCAGAGTTTGGGACCTGGTCCCCATCTTTCAGGTGAGGTGTTTTCTTGGGTCTTCACATCCGCATCTCAGTGTCAATCCAACAAGGCTGGGAGTTCTGGGCTCCCTGTCAGAACTGTCATCATGAGGACTGGGGACACTCGCAGGGAGGGACTCCCATGGCTTCCATCTCAGACCAGGCCCTCTAGATCTTGAACCCGTGAAAACCTGGTCCCCTAAGAGAAGTGGGACAGAATCCTGCCATTATTGAATGTTCAGGCATTGACACATTGCCACAGTTAACTTCTTAAAAAAATCCTCTAATGCCACACTGTATTTAGCACACATTTCTCTCCTGGGAACTTCTTGTGCCCTCTCCCAGGGCACATGGATGTGTAGCAAATGGCAGAGAAGGCACATTGGGTTATGACAGCTGAGGACGAGGTGCTAACTGGAGGGCAGCCACCAAGAGCATGGCTTCACATCCTTCAGAGCCTAGGACAGTGACTGTTACCATCGTGACATGCCAACAAAGATGCAGCCAACCCACATGCCAGTACTGCCAAGGGTGAAAGTCTCTGGTTATGGATAGGAATTCCCATGTGGCCGTGAAATGTTCTCCACATCCTGTAACAGAAACGATTTCCGGGGGACCTGGCTCTGTAACCCATGCCTTAAGTCAGGTATCTGGACCACTTTGTATTTGAGGCTCTTTGACAATCAGGTGAGGTCGACAGAGTTGTGCTCAGAACAGTATTCTTAAATGCAAACGGTAAAACAAAGCCAATGAACTCTGTTGAAGCCCTATTATGGCAATGCCTTCAAAAATTAATATATAGTATGATTGTGCTTGCTGTAATATTAAATGATAGGGCCTGCTGTGAGTCTAACCACCGTAACTGCAAGGCAGTGAGTGACAAGCATAGAAGCAATGTTCCATCTATAAGCACCGCCCCGTGATGGAAAAGCTTTTGTAGTTTGTTCTGATGACTGAAGCCAATGGCACAGCTACATGGTGAATGATGGAAATGCCAAATTCATCTAGAGGTTGGTGACAGCATGCAAGTGGCTCTCATCTGAGTCGATGGTGCCACAAGTTCTGGGTGATTGAACACTTGGCTCTTAACCTTCGCTTCCTAGGCATCCATCCGCATCCCAGTAGCTCCCTTTCTCCTCCCTCTTCCTGCAGTGTGAGGCCAGGATTCAGAGCAGACTCTACAGGGTCACATGAGCTGTTCTTGTCCCAGTCTGCTCTCTGACAATCAACTGTAGTCAAGTGAAAAAGCATGGTCTTCTTTCGGAATGATGAAAATCAGATTTACATCTCACACCCACCATCAGTAGCTTGGGTGGACTTTTATTTGTTGCTCAATCTCTCTGAACGCCCAAGTATTCATACACAAAATGCAGAAAACACTGTTCCCCGTTTGGTGAGTTTGTTTTGTATGGTAAGTGAGACAAGCAAATACCAGATGCCTGATGCAGGGTGGGTCACATTGCCATGTTAGAAAGTGGCCACTGTCATCATCCTTAAGGATGGTCAGAGGTGAATAATGTTTTCAGCAAAACCCTGAGTAGTTGACACCACAATGGCATACAGTGGCTGGCCTGTGTCTGTCACATTGGCCATTTCTCCTGTCTTCCCAAGGGGCTTTTCATGAATTAATGCACATAGAATTATCCACATAAAATATTTTGAGGTCATTTGCCTCCAAAGCCACAAGGTTCATACCAGTGTGTTATATGCACCGGCACAGCTTCCTTGTAGGCAAGGCCAGTTCTCAGCCATCAGTACATATTTTACCTACCGTCTTGAGATAACCAAAGGCTATCTATCTTACTGCCCTTTGTCTGGAGCAATTTAGTCTTCTGTGTTTTCAGAAGCTAGCTCTGAACAGTGCTTCTGACCTTCACACTCGGTCTTCCCCTTCACCCATATGTTCTCAAGCTCTCAGTGTGGACACAGCAAGATTGTCACCTGCAATCAAGCCCAACCCAAGCCTGTGTCAAGTATGTGCACAGCTGGATCTAACCTTTGGTGAACATAACATTACTGAAAAGGACAAAGATCAGACAGAGCTGAATTCCTGGTATAGAAGCCAACCCCGAAGTCCCAGACCATGGGGTCCCTTCTGCAGATCTTGGACCTCCCACACCCTCACTTTTCTCTAAGTCTCTGTCTGGCATTTTCTCCAAGTGCAGGTTGAAAGATGAGTCCTAGGTTAGATTTTTAGGAGGGGTCCACAGAGCCAGTGTCGGCTTCTGTACTAAAGACTTCTCAGACCATCCAATGTAATGGCTATGTGGGACTTCCCACATATGATGGTGTGTCTCTGTGTCTGCGTGTCTCAAGACGTATATTAACACATGTATTAATTACTCTTTCTATCACCATGACAAAATGCCTGACAAGATACCCTTAATGAAGGGCTTAGTGCGCCTCGTGATTTAAGATGGGGCACAGTTCATGATGAGAAAGAAGGCATAATAACAGGAGTTGGGGCTGGTCACACTGCATCCATAAGCAGGTCGCAGAGGAGAGGAATGTTGGCACTCAGCTCTCTTTCTCCTTTTGATTCAGTATTTGCAGGTATGACTAAGCCAAAGCAGAAGCTTGGGTCTGGACTGTGAGCCACTCCAAGGGAGACCCTGTCTGCCCTGGAGAGTGAACACCAGAATGCAAGATGGCGCAGACACAGCATTGCCAATGCCAAACAGGGAAGCTGGAAAGAGAATGTTTTCAAGTTACCACGAAGCTCATTGTGCATACCAGAAAGATGGGGTTATCTTTTAATCCTCTCTGTAATTAACAATGGCACAAAATTGCCATCTTTTGAAGACGTCAGAAGCATACAGTTTCCGGATGAGAGGTAGTCAGTGATCCGTAATAATTTATAAAACTGTGTTGTCAGTTTTGCTGGGGTCTTATGACTGTGTGGTGAGCTTTTTGAAATGTGTAATTTGTTATGATTTCACATCCTGTATAAATATTAATTTTTGTATTAACTTTGTACTTATTTTGCATACTTTTTCTTAAATTCCTCGCTCCATCCTCACCCCCTTGCCCAACCCCTCACCCTAACCCCTCACAAAGCTCTGAGATCACCCTGCTGAAGCCTCATGGTGAGATGATGGAAAAACAGATGTCTTCCAGTTCTGTTTCTTTCTCTATCTCCACAGAATGCCTAAATATCTCCCACAGGCAAAGAGGGAAGCTAAGGCTCTGCGCCCAAGAATACGGAGCAAGCCACTCCTGCATGGCCCCCTTCAGGAAAACCACTGACAACAGCAAAAAGTCAACAAGCCCTGGAGGTTCAGCTTAGGGAAGGGCACAGGAGTTGGGGGAGGGGAGGAGGAAGGAGAAGGAAGTAGAGAAGGAAAAACAGAGGAGAGGTGGCCGCATGAGACAGAGAGTGAGGCTGTCAGAAGCTAGCCCTCCTCACCCCTGCCCCCCCCACCCTAGGCTCACCAGCAACGTGTGGTGACTGACTGCTCAGTGGACAGATGTGCATAGCCCTGCCCTCCCTTGCCCTGCACATCTGCTCTGCATTCTGGTCACCCTTTCCTCCTAATTCCCATCTGATCTACAGAGAAGCTCTAAGCTGTATGACTCACGCGCGGGCTGGGCAGGGAGCTTGGTTCCCTGCCAAGTCCCTCGGCCTCTCCTTGCCTCACTGACAAGTCAGAGCTGCTTCTCTGAATGCTGATGGTTGCTGGGAAGAGCAGCTAGCCTTCACAGAGGGTACCCTGAGAAGGTCACACAGAGTCCAGCCAGCCAGACTCTCCTGATTGCCCTTTTCTCTGACCTCACAGGCCTCTGAGGTCACTTGCTTCAGAAGGAGCTAGGGGTGAGAATGTCCCAGAAAGTCATGAAGACGGATGGCTCCCACACAGACTCGGCTCTCTGAGCCTCAGTTTCCCCATCTGCATGGTAAGGGGTGAACAGAAAACCCTTAAAGTCCTCTCTGACTCTCACATTCTCTCCTGTCCCTTTATTCAGTATCTGCAGAGTGCTCAGTCTATCCCCCAGGGGATGACGCCATACAGGGAAATAAAGGAGGTTTTCTGAGCCCTGGGAATATCTCCAAGTTACCGGATCAGTCTGTGAGGTCTGGAAGGTAAAGGGAGACCATGCAGTAACATGAGAGGTAAACTTTGAGAAACTGTTACACAGGGGCACAACAAACCCAGACCTCTTCTTAGCTTAAATGGGAGGCCAGGTGTGAGGTGAGAAGAGTGGAGAGTCCACACTGTGTCCTTCTGTGGCCTGAGGCCACAGCATTGTAGGCTGACTGGTCAAGATCTAACTGGCCTCAGAGGCCTCTGGATGAGGAACTAATGCAAACAGACTGGACAGGACAGAGGCCAGCACTGAAAACCAGTAAGCCTGGACAATAGCCCACTAACTCACACTGAGTGCTCAGTCTGTCATGGCTGCTTCTCCTCAGGAGTGAAATCTCCCATCAGGCTACAGAGACAGCCTTACTGACCTGCACCTGCACCTGCCCCTTCCCCTCAGGGCCTTGGTCACCTTCAGCCTTAAAGCAATGTGCCCATCTCCTTCACACAGTAGGAGCCTCCTTGACCAGGCCCATTCTCCTCCTTCTCCGAACTCCATACCTTACCCAAGCTCTGGGGTTCTCAGATGTCCCCACCCCTAGAACTCCTGGATATTACACTTGTGCAGCTTGGGACCCTGTGGCTATTTTTCTCCTTTGGGTACTCTGTTCAGTCTTCACCTTTCAGTTCAGGCATCATTAAGTAGCCTTCTTGTATCTGTTTAAAATGACATGGCCATTATGGAAAAGAGGGCTGTGGTCCCTCTAAAACAAACAGCATAGGAGCTGCAATCCTGCTACTGGGCACAAGCCCAGAGGAACTGAACCTTGCAGAGACATTTTCACAACTATACTCACAACAGCACAACTCAAACAGCTCCAAAACGATGCCTCAGTGGATGAATGACAAAGTATACATGCAATGGAATACTATGTAGCCTTGGAAAGGAAGAAGAGCCTGGTGCTTGCTATAGTATAGTTCAATGTGATATAAAGTTAAATCTGAAAGGCATTGAGCTACATGAAATAAGCATGTGAGGATATAGTCAAATGCTGGTCCAGGTACCCGGATACCTGGAGTAGTCAATAGACACAGGCAATGGTTCCCAGAAATGGGGATGAGGGAAAATGGGGAGTTAGAGTTCAATGTGACAGTTTCGGTTCTGTAAGATGAAGAGGGTGCTAGATACAGACAGTGGTGAGGTATTTCATGCCACCAGACTATAACATTAAAAATGGCTATAATGAGCTGGATGTAATAGGGCACACCTGTAATCCCAGCACTCAGGGAGGTAGAGGCAGGCAGATCTCTGAGTTTGAGGCCATCCTGTTCTACGAAGTGAGTCCAGGACAGCCAGGGCTATACAGAGAAACCCCATCTAAAAAAAGACAAACAAAATGTTAGCTGTAATGGTAACTTTAATTATAAAAATGTCACCACAATTTAAAAGTGCTCCTAAAAAGGTTAATAGTCTAGACCTGTCACTCCTACTGCCACTGGCCCCTGGTATTGTTGACTTAATGTGTCTCAATCTGTGGGTGTTAGATAGCATCAAGGAAGTCAGAGAGCTTATAGTAAGGGTCTGCAATGTCCCCCAAAGTCCCATGTATCAAAGGATTTGTCACTGAGTCATGGTGGCAGAACCTTTGGAAAGAAGGAGCCTAGAGAGAGGAAGTTAGGTCATTGGAAATGTTCCCTTTGAGGAGATACTGGAAAATTCTGTTTCTTCCCCTCTCTGCTTCCTGGTGTCATGAAGAGGATAGCCCTCCTCTCTCAGATGCTCCTATCATGATGTATAGCATCACCACAGGCCCAAACAGTGGGGCCAAGAGACTAGCTCTGCACTGTACACTAAAATAAACCTTTCTTTATTATAAGCTTATTTCCTTCAGGTATCTTGTAATGGCAATGAAAAACTGCTAAACACATGAGAGAACAACACAAAACCTGCCTCTTTACCTGTGAGTCTGGGTAGTGGGGGGTAGACCGTGCACACCTTCCTCTTTCTAATAACGAAAGAGGTAAGGAGGAGACGTGCCTGGGTAGAAATATGTAGCCCAAGTCCACATCCTTACACCTGTCTTTGCATGACAGACAGAAAATTCAGGCCATGTTTCCATGTTCTTCTTGTGTAACAATTTGCTATGTGTGACAAGACAACAGCCAATGTACTTTTCACATCTGTCAGAAGAGCAATGGAGTGGCTCAGCCACATGGGTATTTGTCTTGCAGGCTCTGAAGCCTTGGATGAGCCTGGGTGTAGGCTCTCCAAGCAAGGAAGAGTTGGTATATACCCTTTCTGAAGAAGACAAACTAGTGTGAAACTCTTGACAGTCCCAAAACACCCTCTAGGACAATTTACCCAAATGTTTGCTATTTGTAGCACAGTCCCAGAAGCATGAGGCCACGCATTCATCTGTATAAAATGGACAACGTAAGTACAAACATTGTAAAAAATAAAACCTGCCACTGCCTTCCAGCAGTTTCTGGTCCAGAGGGGGGGAGAACATGGGACAGTAGTGGCACTGAGTGCCCAAGGCCTCACAGGGAACTCTTGGTCCTTAGACATTCCTAGTCAGACTCTAAGAAAGAAGAATGCCTGCCCGTCAGCCCTGGGCATCCACTGTGGTGAGTCATGTGAGGCTAACTTTGTGCCTCACAGAACGCGCTGTTAACTAGTTGTATTAAGACTTCCCGAGACCTTCTCAGCAGATGCCAGCTCGCAGACGCCAGCTCTGACTATGCAGCCCTGGGCCCTTCATTTATGTCCTCCACTAGCCTGGTGACAGCGGTAGTTCCCAAACCTCACTTCTCTCCGACCAGCAGCGCCTGAATCAAGGATATTTTGAACTTGGGGAAGAGACCAAGAAGTAGGAATAAGTGGGAGTTTAGGCAGGGCCAGCAGAGAGACGGGGCGGGAGGGGGCCAGGGAAGGAGGCAGCACGCAGATTTCTTGTTGACATAGTCACTGCTGGGATCCTGGGGACTCAGGCCTCCTGGACTTGCAGATGTTTAAGAAAACGTGATTGAGAATTTTAAAATCCCTTACTGTAGTGACAGAGAGTAGTACTCTTCATTAGCTGCTGTTCCCACTGGTCAAGAGTCATCCTGGGGTTGATAGCATCCTTGGTCATTTAGGCTGCCCATGCATGAGTGTCAGGGAGACCCCCTTGAGAGATGCATGCAGTGATAGAGAGAAAGTAGACAGGCAGTGGTGCATGTGTCTTCCCTGTGGCTAAAGAACAACTGGCCATCGAGGTGGCTTCTGACACAGCTTGCCAACCAACCTTTTATACCCAGCACATGAATCCAGCCAAGAGGTTATACTCAATAGACAACTGTTACATTAGTAAAGACAAATACATAAGCTTACCATATGCTCAGCACTGTCATGAGAATTAACCAATCCTCCCAACAACCCTATGAAGGGCTCCTTTGGTTGTACTTATGTATTTAAGGATATATAATATTCCTAAATAACAACTGATGAAAAAAGAGGCCATGAATTTGAAAAAGAACAAGAATAGAAATATAAGGTTTGGAGGGGGTATAAGGAATGAAGGAATGGTATATTTATGTTGTAATTCCAAAAATAAAAAAAAAATAATTTTTAAAAAATGATTTACTATTGCTCCATTTTAAAGCCCACAATGCAGAGGCAGAAGCACCTCATTAGTGAATGGCAAAGCCATGGACTTTCCAACGGACTTTCAAACTGTCCTGCAAAATACTCAGTAGAAGACAGAGCACACATCCCAAACCTGTTCATTCTCCCCCAAGCAACCCATACCAGGCATAACCAAAGGCATCACAGAGCACTAAAACAGACTCTAGCATGAGCTAGATCTGACTAGATTTAAACTTTGGTCTGTCCCTCACTGGCTGTGTGACCTTCAGTGAGTCACTTCAACTCTGTGAGCATCATTTTCCTCATTTGCAAAATGCAGAAAATATACGTTAGTCACAGTGGGCAAACACTGGCAGCTTATCAAGACGATGATGATGCATCCTTCCATGTAAGGAGATGCAGTCTGCCTTCCATAGCCATGGACTTTGCATTCAGGGATTTAGCTGCAGACGGAAAATAATCAGAAAAAAAATTGCTATGTACTGGACATGTAGACTTTTTCTTCTTGTCATTTCTCCCCAAATAATACAATGGGAAAACTCTCTACAGTACATTTATACCAGAGTGGTACTGTCAGTTATCCAAGGATGAAGTGAAGAATACAGGATAAAGGGTTGCATAGGAACTTCTGATAATGCTACAGAAGTTTATAGTAAGATTGGAGCATCTACAGATTTTGTACCTGCAGAGGATCCTGGAGCCAATTCTCCTTGAAAACTTTGATACCGAATCTTGTATTTCAAGCCTATGGGATTTAGAGTCACTATGGAAACAACTGTCTGAGTATGTCTATGGGGGATTTATAGAATATGCTAATTGAGATGGGACAACTCACTCTGAATCTGGGTGGGATCATTCCAGGAGCTGGGGTCCATATTCATGTTTTTAAAGGTGGAATGGATAGAAACACCAACCGTCACCCCTCTCAGCTTCCTCAATGCACATGCAATGTGACCAGCTGCCTCAGGGTCTTGCCTCCATTACCATCCCATAATGATGGAGGCAAAATACCCCCTCTTGTATTTGTTTCTTATCCTATTGGTGTGATTAAAAAATATGCTGACAGAGAACTTTAAGGGGAAAGGGTCTTATTCTAGATTACAATCCTGGAGGGAATGCTTCACTGTGGTGGAAAAGATGTGGCAGAGTCCAGGTCAGGTATGACAACAAGAGCAGGCAGCTGTCTGGTCACTTTGCACCTCCTCTCAGAAATCAGGTCAACAAGAAGTGAGGCTGGGCTGTAAAACATCAAATTCTGGCCCCAACATTGCACAATTTTCCCAAACAGCATTACCAGATAAGGTCTATGTGTCCAAACATGTAAGTCTACAAGACATATTTCACATTCAGATCCCACTTTCCTTCCCTATATACTTTAAAGGCTTTCTGTAGCAGCAAGAAGACAGGGGGACCATACAGATACTGAGGAAAGCCTGCCCCACTCAGCAAGAGCAGAAGTTAAGAAGGCTCCACCTGTTGGTGCAGGCAATGGCATTCCTCCCTTCAACATGGACAACCCTTGAGATGTCACACTCAGTAGAGGATGCCTTCACCTGCAGGACACATTCTGTAGGATCTCTGTGAAGCTCTGAAACAGGTGAATCTAACCTAGAGTAGAAACACACCACATACATACACACACACTCACACTGACATACATACACTCACACTGACACACTCACACACATACACACACTCACACTCATACACTCATACTGATATAGTCACACACACACACACACACACACACACACACACACACTCCCACACACTCACAAACACAGACACTAGTGGTTGCCTCAGGATGGTAGGAGCAGGAACTGCCTGAGAAAGGACATGAGGGAACTTCCCAGATGGGACTTTAGGTTGCATAACTGTTTGCTTTTTCAAAACTCAATAAATGTTCACTTAAGATCTGAGCATTGCACAGTATGTACATTTCACTCAAAATAAAAATCTACTCTGCTATTGAACCCTAGTTAATGATTGCATGCTCAGATGAGGGGATGTGCGTGTACTGGTTTATAATTTACTCAAAACTCAGGTGGATTAGTGGATGGATTAGAGGGATGAGCAAATAGATGGGTAAGTGAGTGACAAAGTAACAAGGTAAATGTAGTAAAATGTCAACTGTAGAATCTAGGCGGTGAGATATGAGGTTGTGGGATAGGACATTTTGTAGGGTCACCTCAGTGTGTCTGAGAGCTGATCCCTCCCAGAGGTCTTGGCTGGAGAGCAGGGGACCCTGATGCCAGTCAGGGTAGGTTCTCACGGTACAGACAAGAGGGAAGAGCTGCCGCTCAGAAACATTGCCTTAGACCACATAGGAGCATGTCCCCGAGTGTCACAATGTTGTGATCCTGGGTTTCCTACATCCCCTGTGCTTCCTACACACAAGGTCCATTCTAGTCCATGCAACACCACGGGGCAAAGTAAAGGCACTTGACTGGCCCCGTTACCAGCACTTGAGGCACAGCATCAAGCCAGGGCACACAGCGGAGCAAGCAGGTCTAAGCTGCTCATCAGTAGTGCATGAGGCTTCCGCAGATTTTATGAACAAATTGCCAGCATTTCACAGAATGTTTTACTGCCTGCAAGTGTTGCTTTCTTGACTCAGAGCCCTTGGTCCCTTAAAGTAAGAAAACACCAAGTCATCAATAGGAATAATTCTGTCTCTTTCTATTTAAAATTACTAAGGAGGCTTGGAATGCATCTCTGTTGTTTGAGTGTCTGCCTAAGGTGCATGAAGGCTTGAGCTTGATCCCCAGCGTTGCATAAACTGAGCATGGAGGAACATGGCTTGTAATCGCAGCACCTGGGAGGTGGAAACAGGAAAACAGAAGTTTAAGTTATCTTCAACTACATAGTGAGTTCAAAGTCAGCCTGGACCACATGAGTCTATTTCTCAAAATAAATGGAATTATATAAAATAAAACCAAACAAATAAATAAAACTATTGGGGGTTAACGTGATACTATTTATTTGGTAAATTCCTACCCAATCCACTCAAAGTTCAAGTTCCCAGTCCAGGATTCTCCTCTTTCTCTCAAACCTAAAGCTCTAAAACTTAAGCTTAGCTGCTACCAAGCTGGCTTGTCTGTGTTCTCTGACAGCTAACAAGGCCAGGCCTCTGGTCCTGCAGTTCAGTTATTAGGTGTGTAGCACACCTTATCTGCACATTGCCAATCCACGCCCCTTTAGCATTTTCTTACTGCGTTTGAAATTTGCCTTTTAAAAATACATTGATCTATAAAACTCTCTCAATGTGTTAAGAAATATCCACCCACTTATTTATTATATACTGGAAAATCTATTTCTGCCTCTATTGCTTGGCCATTAATTTCACTGATAGATTTTTTTTTCCTGATATATGAAATGTTTAGTTTTCACTTAATCAATATAGTTACTATTTTTTTCAGTGCCAGGGAATGAACCTAGAGCTATGTAAACACTGAGTGTTCTACCCCCAACCCTGCATCTACCCTGTCTTGGTGGCTTCTGATAGTCTTACCAGAAAGTGGAATCCTACCTCAAGGTTACATAAAATTATGTCCCTAAATCCTATTCTACGGGGTAAATGTTTTATTTCAACAAGTAAATATCTGGTGAGACTAGAATTTGGCTTCATACATGTTTAAGGCACAGTTGCCTTATTTATTTTGGAAGATATTTTTATCTAACTGTATTAGTTAAGTCCTCCAAAACAGTGTTGACCAACAACAGCCTTTATCTCCTTGAGTTAATACAAGTAAATATAGACCTTTGCTTGTTTGTTGCTTTGTGTTGGGACATCTGATATATCCCCCAGGCTGGTTTCAAACTCAATAAGTAATTGAGGGTGACCTTGAACTCCTGATCCCCTCACCCAAAGTGCTAGGGTTACAGGCGTGTAATATAACATAGGCTTGTTTTTCTTTCCTTTTTTGGTTTGGTTTGGTTTAGTTTTTGGAAGCAAGGTTTCTCTGTGTAGCCTTGGATGTCCTGGACTCACTTTGAAAACCAGTGTGGCCTTGAACCCACAGAGAACCTCCTGCCTCTGCCTCCTGCTGAGATTCCAAGTGTGCCTCACCGCACAGGGCTCAACTTGGCTTTCTTAAGTGAATAATCTACGTTATGTTTGAGCAGTTAACTACTTACACCACCTCTTACAGGGAAGTGCATCTGTCAGAGACATGATAAAAAGTCACCTTCACTATGTCATTAGTAAGAAAATTCTCACTCACAGGCCACTGTCAATCTGGACAATGCATCCCTCTTTACTCTGAATTATCCTTGCAAGTCTGTGTGAGCCTTGTTTTCTATTCTTTGCATAAGAGACCAAGAATCTGGAAACCCCAGCCTAGCTCCTGACTACCAGCAGCAAGGCTGGATGGTTGGTCCAGATTTTAATGTCTCCTGGAGTTCTCCTTCATTTGTGCTTTTTTTTTTCCCTCCACGCTTCTTTGGAAAGTTAGAATTTTCAATTATTTCATCCCATATTAAACTTTAAATTACTTTATCTCATCGTTGAAAGCAGGAATCTACAGTGCCATTAAAATTTTATTCTAATGTCTTAAATTTATATATTAGTTTTTGAAGGACTGTCATTTTTATGATATTAAGTCTTTCCACATTAAAATATGGCTTGTACATCTCCATTAGTTGAGAGATTTTTTTTATGTCGTCTAATACATTTTTATCATTTTATTGGTATAAATAGCATGCATTTTATTGTTAAATACAACCTTTGAAAGTTTATGCTGTTTACTGCTATTATGAATGAGCTGTATTTCTACTTTCCTTCCCAAAGGTTTATTGCTTCCATAGATCAAAATTCTGTATTTATATATTTATCTGTTACTAAATTCTCATGCTAATTTTAATATTACTTTATTAAAAGTCTCTTAGGTTGTCCAGACACCTGTAAATATATATTTTTATCATCTTTGCAATCAATTCATTTATCTGTCTTACTGTATTATTTAAATTCTCCTGAGCTATCTTAATCAGCAGTGGTGACAACTGTCTTTTTCTAGAATTATTAGAAGTAACTTCAGCTTTTTTCTGTTTTGTAAAATGTTTGTTGTTGATTTTTAGTAACCAGGTTTTTGTTTCCATTTAAAGGGTTTCTGTTGACTCATGGCAATGCACAACTTAGAGAAAGAACTGCATGTGCCTTCAGATGCATGGAAGAACTACCAGATGTCTAGGGAGCTGGCTACGGAAATGTAAATGTGAGGCCTGAATCAGCGCTGTTTACTTAGACAACTTATAACAATCAAAAACAGGGTCATTTCCTACCTTCTCATGGAAAGAACCACAGAGCCAAGCTGTAGTCTGTCCTTCCACGTCATGCATGGCTGGCCACACGTCACCAGATAAATGCTCTGCAGCAAAGGGTGAGCACACAGTGGGTTTCCAGGCCAAAGGAACAGCCAACAGCGGGCAAAGGAGGAGCATAAGAGAGCTGGGGAACAGCAAAGAGAGAGAGAGCTAGGGAAACAGCAAAGGGAGAGATGGAAAGGGCCAGTATTTTTTTTTTTTTTTAAGATTTGTTTATTATGTATACAGTGAACCTCAGATCACATTATAGATGGTGTTGAGCCACCATGTGGTTGCTGGGAATTGAACTCAGGACCTCTGAAAGAGCAGTCAGTGCTCTTAACCTCTGAGCCACCTCTCCAGGAAAGGGCCAGTATTGCAGGCAGGGGTTGGTAGTTAGAAAGAAGAAGCCCAACAGGGTCAAGCACAATGTGATGGCGCAGGACAAGGCTGGGGCTCCTTACCTCCCACATTTCAGTCTTTGAAGTTCTGATTGATTCTTACACACCTTACACACATGTCTCTTAACAGAAACATGAGCACAAAAGCCTTGCCTGTGAAGCCTTCCAGCCCCAGCCTGGCACTATGGACTGCTCCAGGCTTGCTTTGGCGCTGCTGTGTGCTGAAGGGTACAGTCACGGTGGGGACCTAGTGCCTTGAGATCAGTATCTAACCCTGTTGTCACTGCAGAGCCCCCTGAAGCAAGTAGCTAATAGTCTATTTGTTTTCCTAACTGTCTTGGGAAACAAATCTATGCAGGGCAGAGATCTGCTTGAAGAGCTAGCCCTCCCCTGTCCTAGCTGCAGGGTAAAGCCACATTGGTATTCCTGGCACAGGCACAGGGGCTGACTTTAAGCCACAATTTGCATTTTCTTCTTGCAGAGCTGTTTAGCCTGGGATGTTAGAGCTCTCTGTATGTGGGGAGCTCTCATTTAGCCTTGTATAAACGGACTCTGGATGAACCCATGTGGCTCAGGGAGGTTTCCGAAAGTGGGCAGCGCATCCTCCGGAACAGCTTTCCATAATTCTGTAACAACTGGTTCCTGGCCTGAAGGAAAAGCGCACCTTAACACCGTGCCTTTCCCTGCAAAGAGGTCTGGAAGAGATGATGCAAACTGCGATCTCAGAGATTAGAAAGAAGTTTCCATCTCTAGACTGGACCAGTAAAAGACCATGTTGCTTAAGGGATTTTCCTTAAGTCACAAGACGTTTTCATGGTAGGGGGGAAGGAGGTAAAATATTTAAATGAGCAATAGAAAGGACCCAGAAAGAAGACACTTTCTACCATAGTTTTGACTGGAGCATTTCCCAGAGGCCCTTGTGTTAAAGGCAGGATCCCCAACTCGGTGCTGTTGGGAGCAGTGGAAATTTTATGTAGGGCGTAGTGGGAGGCCTTTGAGGTCATGTCTTTGAACAGGTATCAGGACCCTAGACGTTTGTTCTTTTCCACGTCTCAGCCATGAGATGAGTGGCCATGTGTCCCCACCACCACACACTGTGCTGCCCCAGACCCCAAATCAACTCAGCAACCTGAGCAAGGGCTAAAAGCTCTGAAGCTGTGAGCCCAAATAAGCCTTTCACCAGCTGGCCGCGCCACATAGTATTTCATGGGACGCTGACATGTCTAACCTTCAAACTCATCCGAAGAAAAAAGCTGATTTCAATTTGATTCAGATTGATAGACATGTCCTGGGCATCAGGGCATGTCCCCTCTGTGTGTCGCAGTGGCCACTGGATAAGAACAGGCGCTTTATTTCATCGGTTAGCTCACATGACACCATTTTGTCGAGGTCAGTGGAGACCCCTCAGAGAAGTCCACTCAGACTGCAGGTCTTTGTTTCATCCTATTATGGCTACGCAGCAAAGCCACTGAGAGAGAAGTGTGGGTGCGGGTGATGATACATATATATTTGATGCTTTTCAACCAAATATGCTCAGAATACACAGATATGTTCAGACTCCCTCCCGTCAGAGACACTCAGTGCATGTGTGTCCTTGAGGGACAGTACATAAACACTTCTCAGTGTCTCATGGTCATTTTCATGTTGCCAACCAGGTGGCAAAGCCTTCTGAAGACAGAAGCCGTGACTCAGAGTACAGCTGTCATTGGTAGCTAGATCACGGGGTGAACTTCATTACAGCTACTGAGACTCGAAAGGGCTTGGCATTTCCTCGGGAATGTTTCTGTAGCTGGGGACACTATTGTAGAGTAGAAAAGACAGAGGCCAGAGGATGAGAATCTAGAAACGCAACTAAAATGCCCAGAAGAGAGAAAGACGCCAAAGGAAGCTAGAATGAAAGAAACAGACTCTAATAAAGCTAATAAAGAAACCAGTCCTTCCCAACCCTGCGCATGCGTACATTCTCGGTACATGTATGCGCGCACGTGTGCACACACACATTTGCATGGCATATGTATGCAAATACTTATGGAGGTCATAGGTCAGCCTTAAGTGTTTTTCTTCAGGAACTGCCTATCAGGGTCTCTCTCTGGGACCTAGAATCAGACGAGGCAGCTGCCTGGTGAGCATCAGGGATCAGCCTGTCTCTGCCTCCCTATCCCTGAGATGGTAAGCACACAGCCAGCTCTTCATGTAGGTACTAGGGGTTGAATTCATGTCCGCATGCTAGTGCAGCAAGCCAGAGCCACGTCCCATGACCCCTTTGACTGATTGGAAAGGTGTACTCACACCCTAAGAAACCCCCTTACTGTGGACAACACCAGGGAGCATTTGCCCACTCAGGGGCATTTGGGTGAGTGGGTTTGCTCATCTTGACTTGTCAAGGTAGCTCTGTGAGAAGCTCCCAGGCTTTCTTGAGGGAATGCTTCCAGGTCTGGTGTAGCCACTGCTTGGTTTCCTCCCATCCCCCATCCATCCTTGGACCTCTTTCCTACAAAACAGCTTTGTAGCTGTTTGAAAATGAAAGGAAGCTGGCTTGGCATGGATAGTATTTTGAGGCTTTGCAAATTTTTACACACACACACACACACACACACACACACACGCGAGAGAGAGAGAGAGAGAGAGAGAGAGAGAGAGAGAGAGAGAGCACGCACACCAATTTGGTTAGTAAGACAACAGGGGGAGAGTGAGATATATAGGCCATTCATGGGCCTCTGTCTCCCCCTCCCCTCCTCAACCTCAGGACTCTGGACTCCCCTCAGGGGCTGTCTGTTTACCTGGTTATCATAAACCTGAGTGTCCAGCTTATTGCCCGCATGGCCCACCCCTCCCTCCTGACACATTAGTTTCTCTGGGGTGCTGCCTGCTCCTCATTTAATTTTGCAGCCAGTCACGGCTCTGTGACTCTAAGGCAGAGGGAAGAACGGGTTATTTATAAAGCCCTGTCTGTATCTCCAGCCACCTTACACTCGCCTCCAGCCTCCTCCCCTGGCTGGCGGCTCCCAGCCACTCCACCATCAATCAGAGGTAGGGTGGATGGGGAGTCTTTTCTGGTCCATTGAGCCATCAGAGCCCCCGCCCCACAAGACCAGCTGTGTGGTTGCACACCCCTCGGGAAAACTTCATCCATCCCGGGTAAGGGCCCACAGCACAAATTGGTTTCTTGGGACTTTGCTGGTTTCTGGGGGAACTGCTCTTCCTGGGGGAAGCAAGGAAGCCACTTCCCTACCTTGTATGCAGCAGCCATTTTTCTTATGACTGCTTTGTAACACAGTGAAACCCTTCCTTGGGGAAGCAGGGTCTTGACTGTGCCATGCACAGGGCCTTGGCTAGCATTCTATTTCGCTTGTCTTCACTTCTAGTCTAGTCCTTCCTTGAGAATATTCAGCAACTCCCAAAGGCTTGAGTATCTGTCTTCTCTAGTTCCCCATTTCTTGTTCCCCAAATCCCTCAAGCACCAGGGCTAACGATGCTGGAGGCTCTTGGGTCAAACTCCAGCCCTGATGTTTGCTGTGTGGGTGGCCTTTGGTAAATTATCTCACCTTTCCCTAGTCATTCACTCAGGGGTTGAGGCAATGTGTGCCTAAAATCCTGCTTGGCTCTCTGTCTGCTCCCTCAGCCTGCAGCTATTATTTCAATTTTGGAAAGCAAGCTACCAATGGCACAGGAAGACCCACATATATATGTGGGTTCTCTGGAATTTTGCATGACCCCAGAGGACCCAGGGTGTGTATCACAAAGGGCGTATGGGACAAATGCTGACCCTTTGAAACTGGGTGCTATATAGGATGGACAGAGGTGGACAGGAGACCAAGACTGGGGAGCAGACTGGCCAGAAGGAAATCTTTCTCCATTCATGTGACCGTGTTGCTTCTCTTCTCCCAAGCCTCTTTCTCTACCCATAGATTAAAGTAGTTTCCAGGGTGTTCTGTTTTGGTGAGGTTAAGGGAGCATAAACCCTCAAAATGTAGAGCCTCCTGGCTTAGAAGAGGTGCTCAGCGCTCTGTCACAGGACTCATGTGCTCACTATGTGATGAGCGTTGCTTTCAGCAGGCACCTGATTTCTGTGTGGAAAGGGCAAAACCAGCCCACTTATCTTGTCTTTAGAAAGCACATGGGGATTCCCAAGGTACTCACATTTGAATGATCTTACTCAGAAGGTGCCAGCCGCCACCCTGAGCGAGCATGACAGTGTCAGTGTCGGCGCCTTCTGAGGAGTAAGGAAGAAGGTTGTCTTAGACCATCAGGCTGCCGCTGTGACAAATATCACCACCAAGGGGCTTAAAATCTACTGTCATCTACTTCCCAAAGGGTCAAGGCACCAGCAGATTCAGGGGCTAGTGAGGGTCCACTACCTTCAAGGTGGCATCTTATATTCTAACTTTACAGTGGAGGAGACAAGGGAGCTGTCCTGTGCCTCTTTTATAAGGGCAATCATCTCATTTGAAGCCATTTTGCCTTATGATCTAATCATCTTCCCAATGTCTCACTTCCTGAAACCATCACAAAGGAGATCAGGGTTCAACATCTAAATCTAGAGAAACGCCTCTAGTCTACAGCAGGGAATTTCATAGGATGGAAATAAGCTCAAGGCCACATACCCTGAGTGGCAAATTCGGTTCCTGTACCTGCTGTCCCATCTCACGCCCAGTCTGTCAGTCACACCCACAGACACAGCCCCCTGGGTAGCTGTGCCCTCAGAAGCGGCAGTGCCCTCAGCGGAGTGCCTGCATCACAGGAGGCGGAAGAAATCCAGTAGTCACAACAAGGATTAAAAAAAAAAAATACGGACTGATGGGATGGGGTAGGGTGGAGTGGGATGAAGGAGAACAAAATAGAATGACTTCCAAGTTCAGCACAGCTAATGAAGAAATATCACTGTCCTGGTTAGGGGCAGCTATTGCTGTGATGAAGCTCTGTGACCAACAGCAAGTTGGGGAGGAGCGGGTTCACTGGGCTCCCACTTCCACAGCACAGAGCATCATTGAAGGAGACCACAGCGGGAACCCAGATGCAGGAGCTGATTCTGAAGCCATGGAGTGGGGCTTGCTCCTCATGGCTTGCTCAGCTGCCTTCTTCTAGAACCCAAGACCACTAGCCCAGGGCTAGCACCACCCACAATGAGATAGACTCTCCCTCATCAATTGATAATTTTAAAACTTCTCTATAAACTTGCCTGCTGCCCAACTTTTTGGAGGCGTTTTCTCAACCGAAGTTCCCTCCTCTCGGGTGACTCTAGCTTGTGTTAAGTTGACGTAAAATGAGCCAGCACAATTATTTTATGGAATTTTTGTTTCACTGGGATAAGTGTGTTTGGGTATGTGTTTTTGATTAAAAAATTATCTTTGGATAGAGTTACTATCATAAAAGTAATACTTTGTTAGATATTGAAATTCCCACTGATTGCTGACTGCCATATTCAAGACAAATTACTTTTTCCCTAGCCATTCTCGCTCTTCTACGTTCTCTTTTTTTGCCTCCTATTTCTTCACTTTGTTGCAATTATATAAAACAACTTCATCAACATCTGTCCTCATCACATAGCAAAGTCTTCCAGCTCCTGAGACTCCAGGACCTTCGTGTAACTTATGGGACGAAACCAGATTCCTGCAGGCTCCCAGCAGCCAGCCAGTGTTCTGGTTATGCCTCCACCAGCCTCTAAGTGCCAGAGGACCTGTCGGGTTTGTCTTTCCAGGGTGCCTTGTGTCTGAGAACATCTTCTCCCTTTCCCATACCTCCACCCCCTGGGACCTAAGTTCTAATCCCCTCCAATGCTCTTATCACTTACAGGCCACGGACATTCCACACAGTAAGTCCATGGGGACTGAGTCCCGTGTTGCCAAATCAGTGCCTTAAAAACCACTGTCCTATGGCTCAGTGCTTCTGAGAGACCCACATATCACGTGAATCAGTGGCTCATTTCATTTTAAATCCCCAGGTAATTCTCTGCTGTATGCGCCAACATTTGCCCATTCATTTGCAAGGAGTCTGGCATAAAACCAATGCCTGGGGGAAGAGCCCCCCACAAACCTGTTCTCAGTTCAGATGCCAGGGCCAAATTTAAGCAGCTCATGGGTACCTTCACTTATTATCAGCTGGAGTCCAGGATCTCCGCATTCACGTTCAGGCTTGTAGAGTCTGGGCAGTCGCCATGCTTAGCAACTGAAGCTACGTTACAAGTGAAAGGATAAGGAATCAGGACCTGGCCAAAGGTGTTATCGCAGAGAACAAAATAAACGCTCCCTCAGTCTAGGAGACCCATTGCCTTCAGGGACAACGCTTTCCCAGCATCCATGCGTGGCACTGTGCGTGAGATGCTGGCACTCAAGAAGCCCACCTGAGTTTCATGTTCAGTGCTGTAGTGTTCAATTGCAGGCAGGCGTGTGACTGACCGGCTCCTCCCAGAAGCTCATCGTAAGTTGTAGTTGTGGCTGGGGACATAGCTTAGTGGGTGGGGTACTTGTCCGGCTTTGGCAAAGTCCTGGCTTTCATCTCAAAATAACACAGGCATGCAGGACTAAAACTACAGTCTAAAGCTCCCAAGCCAACAATGACACTATTGTCACAGAACGTTTCAAAAGTCTAGGGATGGGCTCTGAGTAGCAAAGGGTAAGACCAGACCTCTCTCTCCAGTAACCTTTACTGCCTACTTGCTGATAAACATTTGGAGTGCGGGCTGTAGGGCTGTTGGGACTATTGCTGATATCATGGAATAACATAGGTGGGTCTCAAACATACTAGGGTTAGCGAAAGGACACGATTTATTATTCCATGTGTAACCACAGAAAAGGGAAATCTCAGTGTATGGAGGGGAAAGGATTGATAGCAACTACAGACTTTGTTAGGGGCAACTGCATTTTGTCATGGGCAAACCACGCCCACCACAAAGCGGATGTTTTTCTCAGAGCATCGCTACTTGGGGAGCTCTTGCCAGCTTCTGTGATAAGCACTTCACTGTAGCAAAAACGCTTACACTCTGATAACACAAGTGGGCATTATGAAGCCCCATCTTACAGCTAGATAAAGACACTGAGGCTGAGAGAGATTAAATTACTTGCTGAACCTTCATCAGATAAGCTGCGGCGCTACTTGGCTTTGAACCACGGTCTGTGACATATTAAAACACCATGCTGGGCCAGCACTCCTGCCTCATTTTCCTCCTCCCTGGACGGTGACCCATCTTCTCATGCGTGTCTTTTAGGTCTTCTCACTCACTAAATGTCCTCAACAGCAGAGATGACATTAGCTGTAAGAGAAGAGGTCCGCCATATCCCACCTTGCACTGAAGTGTTTTATCAATAGATATCTTCATTTCATGCATAATAACCATACATTTACAAGGTGAAATGTGTCTTTTCAATATATGAATACAGTGTGTAATGGTTTGATAAGATAGCTGGCACAGCTGTTGCCTCAGGTACAGGCATTTCTTCGTTTTAGAAGTAAACACAGAAAACGCATTCCACTTCTCACCAAATTTCTCTGTGTTGTTGCTTTTTATGGGGTGTGTGTGTGTGTCTGTGTGTGTGTGTGTGTGTGTGTGTGTGTGTGTATGTTCCTGAATTGCTCTCTACATTATTTGGGGAGATAGGGTCTCTCATTGAACCTGGAGTGAACCAATTCAGGCAGGCTGGCTGAGCCACCTCCTAGGTCCCCTGGATCATCTCTGGTATTGGCTGACTGATGGAAAGGTGGCAACACAAACAGAAAGGCCATGTGCTGCTATGCATAGCAATCTATGCGGGAGCTTTGTGACAGCAGCAATGGGCATGCAGTTGAGGACCAAATTAATATTTTGCATCTTTTCCTTCCTCAGAGATGGGTCTGTGGTTTCCCAGGCAGATCTGCCCATGGCTTACCAAGATGCTGGTACAAGAAAACGGCCAAATCTACCACCACAAAGAGAAATTGCAGAGTTGTGACCTATTTCAGGATTCTGTTTAATTTTTCCCTCAGGCAACAGTTTGCAGTGTTGTCTATATAACAACCAGTGGAATAATGAGTGATTTTTAAGTTCTTCCTGGAGTATCACATTGATGAAAAGGGATGAGTTTAACCCAGGGTACAGGGTGAGGTGAACCAGGGATCCCACGCATGATTAAAACCATGGAGCTGATTCTCTCTGGGACTCATGGGTTGCCAGGGTTGCTGTCTGCTGGAGCATGGAACTGCCAAGTTACTGCATGTGTGCTGACTTCATGAGAGCTCAGCCGGGTTTCTCATGGGTCCCTAACGATCCCTTTCCCCATCCTTCCCTGGCTTTGGTCCTCCCTTTGTTTCTAACATGTCTCAACTTCCACTTTTCTGGTCTGGGCAGTTGTCGAGGTAGAACAGGTAGGGTTGGCACGCTCTGTCGAAAGCCACTCTCGCTTGGCATTTTCTCCCTGGCGTGCCCACCCCTTCCTCGTTTCTCCAGGAAGCACTTTGTCAATAAATCACTCACACATGAGTTCCCATTTCAGCATCTGCTTTACTGAATCTGCCACGGGCACTGGCTTTGTAACGTGGACTAAAATAAGTGCTTAAAGAACAGTCCACCTCCTCCCACACCTAGTAGAGCTGCACACGTCTGTGTTCAGACTCTAGCCACTGTGTCAACCTGCCGTGAACCCCGATGCTCCCCGAGTGTAAATGTACCCCTTGCCAGAAGGGTTGCTGTTTGCAGGCTGGGAAGATGGTCCCATGGGTAAGAGCACTTGCCTCACAAACACGAGGGTCTCAAAACAAAACAAATAAGTAGTCTATGAGCTTATTTTCCCGTGCTCTTTAGGGAGTCCCTGATTCAGGGTGCTGGGGAATCAAGAGTATGCTGGGTTTGGGGGGGCAAAGGAGAAGCCTTCCACGTGGAAGGAAGCAAGACCAGGACCCATGCCCTAAGAACGCTCAGACGTCTATGATTTCTCTCCACCCATCTTCTTACCACCTGCCACTGCCCATGTGATCATGAGAGAGCTTGGCCCTGAGGCTGCCAGAGTCCTGCCCTGTATTAGACACAAGTCTCCGGGCCTCCATCCATAACGAATGACACATGGTCACAGAAATAGTGAGACGGTGTGTCCAGCAATGCACAGACAGCCCTCAGTGCAAAGCCTTGCTCATAATGCATGTCCAGTGTCTTATGTTTTCTGCCCTTGAAGTTCATTTTTTTTTATCACTTGCATAAAATTGTTGGGTGCAATAAAGGAAGTGGTCCCATAGCGTGACTTTTCTTGGAGGTCTGCTGGTGGTGAGCAGAAAGAGGCTTGAGGAAGTTCCCAAAGGTCAGACTCTCTGTGCCAGGAGACACGAACGAAGAACTAGTTTAACTAAAGCTCCAAGCAATTAAGTAAGGTGACTCTGAGAGACAAACTGGCCAAGGAAGGGCCATGAGTTTCCTGCTTCTGGGAACAAGGTTGGGGGAGCAGGACGAAAGCACCCCTCCTGGCTCGGGGCTCTGCTGCCGTGTGGGTCTGAACTCATTTCTGTCATGTTATTTACACTGTAGGTTCTTCTGAGAAAATAACTGACATTTAATTTATTGATTCATAGACCTTCATTTGCAAGAGGTTAATATCTCAATTCTCCCAGTGGAATGAGTTGGATTTAGGGGAAAAAAATAGAATTTAAATTCTGGTTCTATCACCAACTAGGTGAGTGATTGGAAAACTCATTTTATCTCTCTGGTGTAGATGCTGTGAAGGCTCAATACTTCTTATTATAACACATTTAAAAACATGCAGAATTCTGTAAAGAATAATATGCTCTTGCCCACACCACTAATCTTTATTAAATCTTAGCATCTCGCCACAGGTACTTCCTTATAGAGGGAAGAAGTCATTACAAACACAGCTCAATCCTGACCGGTTCCTACTCCTGCTTGACAGCCAT
Organism: Acomys percivali; assembly: GCA_907169655.1. Lineage (NCBI taxonomy): Eukaryota > Metazoa > Chordata > Mammalia > Rodentia > Muridae > Acomys > Acomys percivali. Next base: position 133,960,526 of record OU015747.1, read on the forward strand.
CATAATCTGAAAGGACTGTTCTTATTCGTGTGCTTTCAGTTATTGTTCATGGTCTGGTTAGGGTTATTAATTATTCTTTATTATTCTCAGAACCCAACCAAGGGCCTTTTTCATGCCGAGTGAGTGTCTGCCATTGAGCTGCCCAGCTCCCAATCCCTCTGCACAATTCTTAGATGTATACCCTCTTACCCACAAATTTGAAGCCAAAAACTTCTGAGATTCAAAAAAAAAAAAAGATGTAAATACAAATAAGATACAAATGGGGTTCTCTTTGTTTATTCTTTAAATTTGTGACACTTACTTGAGAACAAATCTAAGCAGATACAAAGTTATTTATGGACTTTATATGTGTTGCTTTCAGTGGCTGTATTTTACTTTGGAATATTAATTATTTCACTTTAGAATATTCATGTATGTGAACAAGGTTTGGTTACCCCTTACCTTCATAAAAGTATGTTCCATCATATATAGCCCAGAGGATTCTAAAATCAGAACAATTCAGAATTTCAAAATACATTTGACTCCTATGTGTTTAAAAGACAACAGTGGCTCCATCTGGCCCTGTATATACCACAGGCACCCAGCACCAAACACACACACTCATGAGGGTTCCATGCAATTCTTCAACTTTTATTTAAATGATACCATACAGTATGCTTTCTTTGGCTATTTGCTTTTGTTCACTAAATATTTTTAAGGTTTAGTTTATTATTTATTTATGTGGATGTGTGTGTAAACGTACACATATGTGCACATGCATGCTGGCGCTCGTGGAGTCCAGGATAGACGGTTGGATCCCTTGGAACTAGAGGTACAAGAAGTTGCGAGCAGCCTTGCATGGGTGCTGGGAGCCAAACTCCAGTCCTTTGGCAGAGCAGCAAGTGCTCTTAACTGCTAAGCTATCTTTCCAGCCCCAACACTAAATATTTTTTAACGTGCCCATATTGATAAACGATAACTGTAGCTGTGTGACACACCACTGTATGAAGCAGCTACAACACTTTTTGTTCTGCCTTCAGAGAACATCTGAGTTGCTTCCAGCTATTTCATTGCTATAAACAGCGTTGAATGAACACACACGTCCATGTGGGTGAGGAGATCCTTCCAAAAGAGGAATTGCTGTCCCAGGAATCCACATCTTTAAATTTTAATCATGCTTAATTACAGCTCACAGTGGCCAGTCAATTTACTCTCTCAGCAGCAGCGCCTAGCCCTGTTGCTCCTGTTCCTGGGGGCACGTGCCATCAAAAAGCTCTTTTTCCCATTGTTGTAAAATCAAGCTGTAGGTTTTGGAGAGCCCAAGCAACAGGGCTGCTTCTTGCCCAGGCTATGAGCCAGCTGGAAAATAAGACAGAGGGTTTACAGACAGAGACCCAAACTCCCAAGAGACTTGACCTTGAAAGAGCCCAGTCAGAATGAACTCCTGGAGAAGTACTCCCTAAGCTGCTCCTCACTCCAGCCCAGGCAGAGAGGAAGGGAGAGACCACACTTCTGCATTCCGGGTCTTTTTCTGGTTGAGTTTCACACAGAGGGAAAGGAATGTGATGCAACGCCTGCCGGCCCCGTGCCCAGCCTTCATTCCATCTTGGTGAGGAGGAAAAGAGAAAAGAAGCCAGAGTATGAGAGGAAAGCCCTCTCTGAAAAAAACAGGGCGGAGGAGAAACATCTGGATTCTCACTGTTTTGGTTTTGTTACTATGTTTCTCTGGTACTGACCTAGGTTGAACGATTACCCACTAGCTCTCTCTCCTGGCCGTTGCTTACTCATTTCCTGTGCCCATCTTTCTGTTCTGGGGCTGGTCTCCATCTTTATTAGCATAACCAATATAGTCTGAACTTTTTGTTGGCAAGTGCATGTTGCTAACACTGTTTCTCAGGCAAAGGGTTTTTTTCCCCCCTGAGACAGGGTTTCTCTGTGTAGCCTTGGCTGTTCTGGACTCACTTTGTAGAGCAGGCTGGCCTCAAACTGACAGCAAACCATCTGCTGCTGCCTCCCCAGTGCTGGGATTAAAGGCATGCACCACCATGCCCGGTGGCTTTTCTTTTTAATCTTATTTTTTATTAAGTAGACATGTATGAACAGGCAGTGTCTACTTTAGTACACAAATCCTTCATTATTTTTCCTGATGTTTGCTCTGATGTGTGTGTGTGTGTGTGTGTGTGTGTGTGTGTGTGTGTGTGTGTGT
>OU015747.1:133962720-133978380 GCA_907169655.1 Acomys percivali
TGTGTGTGTGTGTGTGTGTGTGTGTGTGTGTGTGTGTGTGTGTGTGTGTTCTTTGTACCTTGAAAACTCACAGTTACTATAAAAGCTAGGTAGGGAGAGTTTCAGGAACTATGTGGGCCAAGCAGCCCGCGCCATACCCTGGGGGAGGAAAGTGAGAAAGTGAACACCTATATTTTCTTGCTCTGTTTTGATACCAGATCTCACTATGTAGACAAGGCTAGGCTATAATTCATAAGACTCCACCTCTCTCTGCCTCCTGAATGCTGGGATATGAAGGAATGTACCCCATGCCTGGCTGGAGGTCTATAATTGTGAGGAGTAACCTGGGGAAGAGGGAAGACGTCAGAGGAGAAGAAGAGCGTTAACGGGTCTGCCAGCATCCTCACACTCCAGCTGGCTCCGAACAGCTCCACTTGCCTAGAGTTCCACTGGGTTCAGTTCCTCAGACACATGCCACGATGTCTGGCTGACTGGGCCTTTCTGTTTTAGTTATTGTGGCTTTTGCATAATAATTTTGGCCAAATAACTGACAGAAACAACCCTAGGAAGGATTTGTTTTGTCAGAATGTTCAGTCCATCCTGCCTGGACCTTTTGTCTCTGGGTCTACAGTGAAGCAGAATGTCATGGCAACAAGAGGATGTGGCAAGGGGCTCACCTCATGATCAACAGAAAACATAAAAGAGGAAATTCAAGACCTAGAATAAGCTTCTAAGGTGTGCCTTCAGTGCCCTATTTACTCTAGTCAGATGCTACCTCCCAAAACAGTGCCACCCAATGGCCAAGGACTTAACACATGAGCCCTTAGGACAGCAATTCTCAACCTTTGGGTCCCTACCCTTTTAAGGGTCAAACAACTTTTTCACAGGGGTTGCCTAAAACCATCCTGCATATCAGATATTTGCATTATATTCATAACATTAGCAAAATTACAGTTATGAGGTAACAAAGAAAATAACCTTATGGTTGGGGGTCACTACAAAATGAATAACTATATTAAATGGTCACAGTATCAGGAAGGTTGAGAACCACTGCTTTAGGGGAACTCCTACATTTCCAAACCAAAACACAAGTTCAGGGAGGGGGCTCAGCAGGTAGAGGTGCTTGCGCTGCGAGCCTGGTGCCCTGAGATCAATCCCTAGAGCCTACACAAAGGTGGAAGGAGAAAACAGACTCCACAAAGTTGTCCTTTGACCTCCACACATGCACACATGCACACAAACACACATACACACACACATGCATGCACGCACACACGCATGCACGCACGCATGCATGCTAAAAAAATACAGTGGCACAGCATTGCCCCAAGACTGGTTGGGCATCAATCCTATTCTCTACCTGCAACCTTATAACTTCCTACGGCTGCTCTTAATTATGGTATTGGTGACCTGGTTTCAACATGGAAATAGTGGAGAAGCACTAACATTTGACTTCTATGCAAGACACGCACGGAGGTCTTTGTACTCATGGATAAGCACCAGGGGGACAGGAATGTCAAACACACAGGGTTGTCTCTTCAAAAGCGGAAGTGTATAACTGCTTTCTGCCAAGAAGGCTGAGAGTGGAGGTGGTTAACAGCCTGTTGACCTCTGCAATATCCGTGCGGCAGAAACCACACCAGATGTTCCTCCAGACCATTAGAGTGAGCTTGTTTTTCTCAGGCAATCTATAGAACCTGTCATTATGGAACATGCCACATGAACTTCTGGTGACTTGTGCTCCATCTGTGGGGCAGAGACTACACTGGATGTCACACACACACACACACACACACACACACACCATTGTTGTGAGCTTATTTTTCTCAGTCAATCTATAAAACCCATCTTTATGGAAACTGTCTCACGTACTTTATGCGGAGTTTTGATATAGTCACATCTTAAGCTTTCTTGTGCACATGATGGGAGTGAGTCCATTATCTTCAGGAAAAACTTTCACCAAATTGTGCTGTGCTTAAATAGGACTGAAATAAACTAAACTACTCTGGATCAGACTCTCTGATCTTTGAACCAACATCATCTACTGAGCCCTGTTGAACCAAGCAGCCTTCTTGCCTCCTGTAGGTCATTTAATCTGTCTACCGTGATGGTTGCAGAGACAACACACACACACACACACACACACACACACACACACACTTCCTCTGGCAGGATTCTGAGACATTTAGGCATGAGAGTACCTGAAACTAGACAGGCTCTATGTCCATCTTGCCATGGGACCCAAGGGGCTCTGTAGGGAGGGGAACCTGTGAACACAGAACTGATGAGCTGAGGGCCACGGGGACAAGGCTTCTCCTGGCATGGGGGAGGGGTGCTGAGAAGTGTGCTGGCTGTTTCTGGAGGGGGGGCAATTTTCTCCAAGTCACCACATCTGCCTACAAGTGCCTTTAATGAAATCATGTTTGAAAGCTACAGCTCCTGCATCCCTGGAGTCACCTGGCACCTTCAGATGACCACTGTGTCATCACCTCTCTTTCTACCAGCAGGAGGAGCAGCAGCTAAGGTGACTTGAACCTATGAACACAAACCTAAGTTCTTTGGGTTCCACCTTCACCAGGCATCAGGCTAGCCATGCTTCTGAGGACAGGTTCCTTGGGCTTTTTAGCATCTTCCCCCATCCTTTTCCCCTGTACCAACCATAATGGCCCCAGAGGCTTTCTATTCCTAGCCTTATCCTCCTGAAAACTCTTTCTAACCTACATCACAGCTCAGTGGCCACTTGTCATGCTTAATAGGCCTTTAGCATCATTACTTCTCAGAGGCCAACAGTCTGGCCTCTCATCTGCTCCGTCCTGACCATAGCCCATCATGCTCACCACTTACAATCTCTCTCAGAGAACCTGAGTTAACCAAGATGTGGTCCAGAGAGGCAAATATCTGTATAGATGTCAATCACTGAAATTCCTAACTTCCCACCAAAATGCTGATGAAGATGGGAGGACAATGAATTGAGAGGGCCAGAGAGACAGACATGATGCTCTCTAGCTGTGACAATAGGAGGTAGAAAAGGACCCTCACCCCTTCCAAACTGCCAAAATCCCAAATCTATAATGACCAGAGCACTAAACAGTTAAACAACAAAGCAGCTGCTTATAAACAAGACCTGTCTTCTGTCCACCCCTACCCCAACATCCCTTTGTCCGTCCTCAACATTTGTCCTTTATATAAATGTCTCTAGAGTTCCCAGCACAGTGGTGAGAGCTGGAAGAGAAGACACCGTCAGGACGGGCCGTGGCCCCAGCCAGCTCTACAGAAGGCACTTCAGAGATCCAGGCAGGGGAGGCTGGAGAAGAGACCAGTCCAGCCTTGTGGAACAGAGAAAAGGGCAGTGCTAGATGTGGGGAGTGGGCCATGACTCAGTGTCCAGAGATGGGTCTGGGACGGGAACTGGGCAAGCACTTAAAGGAATCGAGAGTTGCCACCGTGAGCCTCAGTCTCCTCTGTAGTCACAGCTTTGCAGAGAAGGATCAACAACTCAGGACAAGCCTGGGAACAAGTGCTGTCCAGTATGGAGAAGGGGAATGCTCAGATCTCTCTGTCTCTGTCTCTGTCTCTGTCTCTGTCTCTGTCTCTGTCTCTCTGTCTCTGTCTCTGTCTCTGTCTGTCTGTCTGTCTGTCTGTCTGTCTGTCTCTCTCTCTCTCTCTCTCTCTCTCTCTCTCTCTCTCTCTCTCTTCAAAAGCTAAAGGAAAAACTGAAAAGAGGACTTAGTCATCTCAAAGGGTGCAAATGAGAGGCTGTGCCTCACACAGAGCAGAAGGAAAAACCAGTCCTTGTGGAGGCGACAGCAGCTGTAGTTGCATGAAGACAAGAAGGAATAACATGGCGTGCAAGAGCAGGCCTAAAACTCAGGTTTGCTCTGCTGCACAAGATGAAGCCCATACTCTGGACCAAGAAGTGGGGGTTCACAGGCCATGGCTCCTGGGGAAGAACCTCCTGTTATTCTGGTAAACAGACAGGGTCCTCAACACAGTCCCGGTGACTTACCCTTACACTTACGGGCCAGAGCACCCCTTAACCCTCAACATGGAAGCGTCTATTTGCAGCAGATGGTGATTAGCAAAGAGATGCACAACTGGCCAAGATTCAAAAGAGAGACATAGCATGCTCGGGCCTAGATGGAACATTTAATGTACTCTTCCTCCCAAGGCTCGGGAATTACTGAGAAAACAGGGGGTGGGGGGTAGACTGTGCACATACATAGAGCCAGAGGCAGTAAATGACTCCCAGGAAGTGTTCATCTTGACACAGCACAGAAGCTGTACCCATGAACACACAGTGGTTGTGACAGCATGTCTGAGACCTGTGAAAACCCAAGGAGGACCAGACCCCAGTGCAGAGAGGGGAGCTAAGCATGACGTCTCTCCTCTGGAACAGGATTTACGGGCAGCTGATAGCCTCTGGGAGAAGGAAAGTCGGTTATCTTTAAGAATATCACCCCCATAAGCCAACCACTCTCAGGGGCAAGGCCACACATTCTAGAATATTTGGACAGCAAAACTTGGCCTTGATGGGTTTAACAAGGGTGGGGGTGGGGCACAAGGCGGGTGAGTAGGGAAGAGGAGTAGATCCAAGAAGAGGGTGCAAAAATGACCAAAACAGGCTGTAAGAATTCCTCAAAGAACTATTAAAGATTTTTTTTTTTTAAGACTTTGGTTATCCAAAAGTTACAAAGAATATGAAGCAAAGTCTCAAGAAGGGCTTTACAGAGTGATCCGTCAGTAGGGGATTGGAGAGACGACTCTGAATCACTGAGTCACCTGCTGCTCTAGTGGGGGGAGGGGCCTGTATTCAGTTCCCAGCACCCACATGGTAGCACATAACCATGTGTAACTCCAGTTCCAGGAAATGCTATGTGGCCCACTGCATATACATAGTGCACATGCATACACACAGGAGAAAAAAAAAAAAAACCACACACGAGACAAAAATCACATCAGTGGGTCAGGGTGTGGCTCAGTTGGTCAAACAAATGCCTAACATCCACGGATTTGCGGGTTTGGTCTCCAGCACGATACAGACTAAATGTGGGGTGCTGCCTTTCTGTGATCCCAGCATTCCATTAGCGAAGATAGGAAAGTAAAAATGTCAAAGCCATCTTTTGTTATATAGGAAGCTCTAGGTCAGCCTGGGTTGCATGGGACCCCATCTCAAAAACAGAGAAAAAGCTCAGTGCCAAAGTCACCTGCTAATCTCAAAGGGAGAAGAATAAAGCATTACGACAGAGATCCCAAATATAACTGTCATAGCCACACAATCAAACTTGGTGTCATTAATAATAGAACATGGAGCAGCACAGATAGCATCAGTAGGAACTGTTCTTACTGTCACCAGGACCTCGGTCTAGCCTCCCCTCCCCCTCCCCCCACTCCTTGTGATCGCCCTTCAATGAATTCAGACCAGATATAGAGCACAGTGTTGAAAACGGGAAGAGGTTATTACAGCACAGGCATACTCATAGAGTGGACATTGGCCAAAGGATCCATTGCACAAACAAAACAAAACCACCACCCTGACAAGCGGCAGACAGTGGCCACTGGGTCCGCTGAAAGGAAAAGCACACTTGTGGGGTCTGAGGACACAACGGCCAAAGAAGCCACCATGCCATCCTCCATGGTGAGTTTGCCTTTATACGATTTTCTAAAGTCTGTGGAACAGACAGCTTTCCCCAAGGGGCACTTGCCTGTCTAGGTGACTGACAAGCTGTTCTAGCTTCCTTTCTGTGGCTACAATAAGGAACTCTGACAAAAGCAAGTGGAGAGAGAGAATAAGGGGTTGATTTCAGCTTACAGGGTAATGTCCGTCACTGGAGGAAGTCAAGGCGGGAGCTCGAAACAGAAGCCACAAAGGAAATCTGCCTGCTGATCCGTGCAGACTCCTGCTTACCAAGCTTTTTTACACAGTCCAGGACCACCCACCCCTCCAGGGAATGGAACTGCCCACCGTGGAGAGGCTAGCCCTCTTACCTCAGTGAACCATCAAGACAGCCCTCACACAGAAAAGGCCACAGGTCAATCTGATCTGAGCAGTTACCCAATTGAGACTCCTTCTGAGGTGACTCTAGGCTGTGTTAAGTTGACAGTTGCAGCACACAGATCCATTTGGGTGGGGACAATGAACTCTTTGTTTTTCCCAGAAGGCTTCCTTCTGGGTGGTTGATCTTAAAATACTCCTGGCAGTTCAGAAAGTCCTGTCTCTACCCAGCGAGCTAGATGACTCAGATCACATTCTTTTGACCAAACAAAAATCATGTAGCCGCGTAGATTGTAAAGGATTAAAGAAAAGTTAATAAGTCTATAAAAATAGCCATGCTTTAACCAGAGGAAATTCAGTGATGCCCTCCGGCCTCCACCTTCCTTCCTTTCCTTTGGTATTCTCAATGGTTTCCAAGTATAGTTGTAATCGAAATAGAATTACATCACTTTCCCCCTCAGCCCCCGACCGCTCCCATGTTCCCCTCCCACTGTCAAGTTGTTTCATTATTATTATTATTGCATACCTGTATATGTACATGCACATGTATGTACAAATATATACAAATACAACCCGCTGAGTCCATTTTTGTTGTTGTTATGTGCATGGTTTTAGGCCTGGCCATGATACATTAGACAGCTGATGAGGGGCTCCTCCTTGGGAGAGGCTAATTGTTCTTCTCCCAACAATCGTTGTTGCCTGTAATTTACCGTCTAAGAGTGATTATAAAATATCAAGGAGAGGCGACAGTGATGTTCCCCCTTTCAATACCCATCACTGTTTTTCACTTACAAAATCAGTGTGTTACGAGGAACAAAGGGTGAAGCCCGAGGTTGGTTGTAAAGGAACAAAGGGTCCCGTCCCCCCTGAGCTTCAAGTCTGCTCACTTCTAACTAGCGACTTAAGATTTCCCAATGTGTTTAAGTAGATTGACTCTCATCTTCACACGCAACTCTGTAGTAAATGCAGGTGGGGAAGAAAAGCTAGTGCTCCAAGAAGAAACAACGAGACAAGTCCAGAAGGCACAGCGAGTCTGCGGCTGGTATCAGGAATAAGGCTGGTAGAGCAGGGGAGAGGGAAGAGGCAGTGCGGGACAAGCAACGCGTTTCCCTTGAGGGCACACTGAGCTGGGGTGAGGAAGTTTGGAAACGGACTAGATTCAGAAATTAAGGAATTATGAAATGCCTTAGGTGTGGTCATGATGTGGCATCTAATAAGAAAGCCAGGCTGGCAAGGTGAAACGCACCTCATTTCCTAAGCCGCGTGCGAGGGAGTATTGCAGCACTCCTATTGACCTTCCCAAGGAAAGCACTGAGGCAGCTACAAGGAGGAAGGGCGCGAAAACCCGCATGGAACACAGCTGCCGATCAACCTGAGGAAGTTTCAGGTAACCCAGGGTCTGCACGCTCCTTCCTTTTGTATCATTGAGACCAGAATACCTGGCCGAACAATTTAAGGCAAGGAGGATTTCATTTGCGTAGACAACATTGGCATTTTCGGTTCATGGCTACTTGACCCCAAGCACTGAAGAAGAGCATCATGGGAGCAGGAGTATGTGGCAGCGGCTATTCTCCCAGAGGACTCTGTGTTTCTTTTCTGTTGCTGTAATAAACTATTCTGACAAAAAGCAGCTTAGGAGAGGAGGGGTTTATTTTGGCTTAATGTTCCAGAGGATTGGGGGGGGGGCGGGTATGATGTGGCAATAGTCAGGGGAAGGGGGGGGGTAAAAGCCAGAAGCTGACTCATCACATTGTACCTGTGAACAGGAAGTGAGTGGAAGCTATAAAACTTCAAGCCACACCCCCTGGGACGTACTTCCTCTTGTAAGACCCCCCCCCCCCCCCCCCCTCTGAAGGGGCCATGACCTTCCCACACAGTGCCACCAGCTGGGAACCTTGCATCAGGCACAGGAGCCTATGGAGACATTTCATACCCAAACTATGACAGACACATTTTACCTACTTTTCATCATCTCCCAATATACATCTCCCAGCATGGACTGCAAGTCCATGAGAGGATTAATCCATCAATTAAGCCAAAATTCTCATGCTTCGTTTCTTGGGACATCCTCACAGACACCCAGTCATATGCTTTCCTAATCTCTCAGGCAACTGAGGTGGCAATCAAGGTTAACCAGCCCGGTTTGACTTATTCATAGATACTTTTAAAAACTGGTTTGAACTACGAGGAGCTGCATGAAAGTCCTGTAAGCATCCATCCATGCAAGGGAACTCTCTTCATAATAAGCAGAGAAATGGAGTTTCTGTCTCAGATACCTCAGCCACGCTAAATAGGGAAATCACAACAGAAAACATTTTCAACGAAGAAAGAATCCAATAATTTTATCCTCAGCCAATTGTGTATGTTATGTAGGGGCAGTGTAAAGATATTCTTATGTAAGGGCATGGAGAGAGAAAAAAAAAATCTTTCGTGAAAAAAAAATTATGTGCACATATTTTCCACTCAACCAAGAGATGCATTTTAAACACAGAGTAGTAAAATCACTTCTAAAAGTAGTTGTTGAGCCTTTTTTTGTTTGGTTTAGGCCCTGTTTGGTAATCCTGGATCCTTGCATCTGCTCAGAGGTAGGCTGGACCATGCAATCTGTCTCCCATTTTCTCCACCACGGTGACATCCTTTCAGTACTAGGAGGTGTGGCCTCGCTCCCAAATCGCAGTGGTAGTTCTCCATGCTTGACAGACTCAGAGACAATAACTGTTGCTGTTCCATCTTAGCGGTGGCAATGGCTGACAGTCTGCATGGTAACAGGGAGGAGGCTGCGCCAGGAGAACTGCTGGACCAAAAGTCATAGCTCCCTGCCTCCCACCGATAAAGAGGCTAAGTGTTGCCGCACAATAAGAAAGAACCCGAACAGCCATCATCCTGCATCATCAACCACAGGAAAGTGTTGGCTTGGGCTATCTTTCAGAGTGCCGGAGATAAAATCCCAGCCTCCCCGGCATGTGAAGCAAGAACTGAGTCACACTGAGTCACATACCCAACCTTCTTGTTTTCAGTTCTTGCTCCTAGAATACTAAGAAGTGAGCAGGCCACTGGTTTCTCTTCACATGGTCTTCCACCTAAGATATGTGATGACCTTTATTTCTTTTGTATGGGCTAGAGACAAGGCCCAGCAAGGAGGAGCATCAAGTACCTGGCAGAAGGCCTGAGTTGAACTCCTAATGCTCACGTTGGGCTCACAAATGCCTGCTAACACACACTCCAGGGGATCCAACGCCTTCTCCTGGCCTCTGTGGGTATCTACATACACATGCACATACAAGCACACAGGTAAATATAATACATTTTTTACTTATTTTTATCATCTGTGTGTGTGCAAGTATATATGTGCATGCAAATACATACACACACATACACACACACACACACACACACATACACACATATCCATGCCACGGTACACATACAAAGGTCAGAAGATAGCTTGCAGTAGTTGAGTCTCTCCTTCCATACTGTAGGTGCAAGGAATTGAATTCAAGCCATCAGGTTTGGTGGCAAGTACCTTTATCCCCTAACCCTTCCTGCCAGGCCACCTTCTGTCTTTTTAAACAACCAACTCGTATGGTCTGATCTTGAGTGTGTACATTACACTTATGCTTGTGTGTGCATGCACACATGTGCGTATGTGTTAGTTATAAAGAGAACTTGAAAGAGTGTGAATACAAACTAGAGACAAAAACTAATCTTATTTCCAAGCAACAGAATCCTGTCTGGAGGAATCGTCACTCAGTAAAGGCATTAACCTTGGCGAGCCTTAGTGTGGGTGGTGATGTCATCGGTTAATTTCCCAACCTAGTGGGTTTTGTTTTTTTTTGTTTATTGTTGTTTCTTGAGTGACAGATGCAAAATGGGATCATGTTAGAATCGCTCCAAAGTAGGGAAGGATGGGGGAAGACAAAACAAGAAAATGGTTTAAAACATTTAAGTCCTAACAACTCTCCTCTGTGCCTGTCTGTGAGACTGTTTCCAGCAAGGACTGAGAGAGGAGACCAGCCCTCAAAGTGGGTGCTGCCTTCCCATGGGCAGCCTCCGATGTCTGAGGAGAAAGTGCCTCCTGTGTTCTTTCCTTCCTGAGCAAGCATATTTGTGGTCACTGCCTCTGTCTTCTGTGACATTAGACTCTAGCTTCTTTGCACTTCCAATGTGGAGGTCAATACCAGTTACTCTCCAGGGAGCTCTAGGCCTCTGCTTCTGCATTAGACCTAGTGAGGATCCAGGCCTGTGGGCTGGACAGCTACTGGGTTCTCTGTCTCTGCCATGTGCAAACAGCCATTTATTAGACATCTTGACCCTCTCATGTAAGTGTGTCTAGCAAATCTCCATTTATAGTATACACTCATCCCCAGCCTGCTCTTCCAAAGAACCCTAGTTATCTATCCATCTGTCTTCCACCTAGCGTCTAATTGGTACTGTCCTCTGGACATTGTATTATTTTATCTCTGAGGAAACCTGGTATTATTCTTTCTGATTTAAGGATCAGAAACTCATCCAAGATTACAGCACTAAGGAATAAGGGAGCCTGGGCTTTGAACCCAGGTGCAGGGCGTCCATGGCTCTCAGGCTTGGGTAGCCATCAGGTGGGTGATTCAGCGTGCAGGTGTTAGATGAGGGGGGATGGGCAGATGAGCACCTGGACTAGGGCAATACCAATGAGGCTAGAACTGGCAAGAGAGAGAAGTCTTCTAGAGGAATTCTGGGTAAATTTCCACTCCTGGGGCAGCTGAGATTACAGTGAGGTCCTAGCTCAAAGCAAACAAAACAACTTCTGCTTCTGTTGACTGGGTTTGCCAAAGGAGGCAAAGCAGCCAGCCCATGAGACCTCAACATGGCCACAGAACTGGAAGTTTATCAGGACCACCTGATACGGGAGTGGGGCAGGGGACCAACTGAAGAGACGGAGCATCCACTTCATCTTGGGAAGCCGGGAGAAAAGGTCCAGAGTGACCATCGAATCGCAGATACTGAGAGTGAAGGTGCTTTGGAAGACATGGCCAGCCATAAGGTCAAACTCTTTTTAGGTCAAGTGGATTAAAAATCGAAACCTATTACCGCAATGGTTGGTTGGTTGATTCTTTAAACCAGAGTTGTACTACTGCCTAAGGCTAGTATGCAGCTTGATTATTAAAAATAATCAAGTCTGGGTACATATGTCACCCTGAGACCACCACAAATAAAAGCTCCAAAGTATGACAACCACCCACCTGAGGGAAGAGACTCCATACAACAATCCGCCAGAACACAGCCTTGCTTTAGTTGCAATTGTTCCCAGACTTTGCCTTTGCCTGCAGGCATCCTCCTTTGAACCTGATGACACTGCTTACAGAGAGCTTGAAGTTGGTAGAAAATGTGTGATGTGTGGGTCTCATCGGGCCCTCCTCACAGTTTTAGGAGATGTGTTCTCTGACACCAAAGTAGCAAGTTTACAGAAACCAAGGTAAAGAGATTTAAAAAAAAAAAAAAGTGTTCATGGCATAAACAAAAGAGGAAGGAAAATCTACTGGCGTTGCCAGGCAACACGATGAAACATTATTAGAAGCAAAAGTGCATGCACCCCTTACCAATACAGGCCTCCTGGGCCACACCCCTTGGCAGTGGCGTGGGGGGGGGGGCAGGGAGGGGGCGGAGCCTGAAGAACACAGAGCCCTGCCGTCATCACAGCAGACCTGCCACTGTCCTGGAAGTGGGACTCATGAACCTTCAGGGAGAACTTATTTCAACCACTAGGCATTTACTGACAGGGTACACCGCAGTCCATCTCAGGGGGACTTCGCAAGTTTGCAGAACGGGGAATGTAGAAATGAGGTTACACACACACACACACACACACACACACACACACACACACACACACTGTCCTCACCACATCCTTTACTTCAGTCCTCTAGGCAGCACATTTGAAGGACTCACCATGTGACACACACAGAGTCAAAGACAAAGGACATACTACTGAGGATGAGGCAAACTCTGGAAAGAGGCCTGCCCCCTTAAAGCTCACCACTGAGGCACCTGAGGGCAGGTTGGCCAAATGGCAGGGACGGCTTATTATGGCATCCCAGGGTGGACACAATGATCTTTTTTGAGCCAGATTTGTTAAGGAAGAAGGTGAAAAAGGCTTGACTGAGCCAAGCAGAGGGACCATGGGAGACTGTCTGGATCCAATTTCCAAGACTTCTTGCTTCTCTGAATCACCAGCTCTGCCCTTGGGTCATCAGCATCTTGTATATTCCTGCTCTACTGCTGTACAGCCAACTACCAGAAATGTGGGGATTTAATACCTGTCTGTGGTTCTGCAGTTTCTGAAAGCCAAAGGGCCAGGCTGACACCAGGAGCAGTCTGCCTAGGGTGTGCTCTTGTTAGGGTTTGGGGCTCTTGGTAGAATTCATTTCCATATTATCCAGCACCATTTTCTGGCCGACTAGTGACCAGGGACCACTGTCACCTAGCTTCTTCCATAGGCAGTTGGCAAACATGGCTGGCTGCTTCTGCAAATCCCTCAGACAAATTTCTACGCACTCTGCTCAAACGGAAGTCCACACAGCAGTGCCTAACTAAGAGAGCAGGCACATAATCTGAGATGGGTAGTTGTAATTTTCAATTCTAGGCACAGCAGTGCAGCATTGTCTAGATTAAGGTTCGCCTCTGAGAAGTCCGTCATGGACTGCCTTGACTGTGTTAACTGATAGGAGGAGAGCCATCTTAATTGTGTGGGGGACCACTCCCTGGGAAAGGGGTCCTGGAGCGCACAAAATGGAGAGGGCAAGCTGAGCACAAGCGTGCATTCATTCTCCTCCTTCTTGTTGTAAACATAATGGGATTGAGTGGCTTCAAGCTTTTAGTGTCCTGCTTCCCCTCACAATGGGCTGAATCCTGGAACTGTGGCGCAGGCTGCAAGCCACCCACAGATTCACAGACCTCTGATCTAGGCCTGTCCACTCCTCTTCATCCACTCCCACTGAACCAGCAGGTCTCCAAACAAGCCATATTCCTTCACTCTTTCCCTGTATAGACCATTCCTATCCGCTGCCTGGTCCCAGATGAGGGCCTTCCAGGCAGACTTAGAACCAGATGCTATTAATGCATATATCAAATCACCTTCTAATGATTCGTTTCTATGTTCAACCCTCTACGGGAAGACAGGCTCCTTGACGCTGCAAGGCAGACCTAACTCGGATTGGTGTCCTTAGCAAAAAACGCAAGTTCTACAGGAAAACTGAATACATGGTTGTTGGAAAGGTGATCAATTTTTGACAGCACCTAGTGAATCTTGGAGTTTGTACTTCCCTGAGTCTTGTTTGGCTTATTACTTATTAAATAGAACTAGTAACAATAGTCACTAATGCTTAATGTCACAGGCTGAGTCCCAGTTTCAAAATGAAGGTGGCCAATAGTGCTCATTCATTTAGTCACCACCAATATTTATTGAGAAACACGTACCATGCATTAGATTTGAAGTGAGAAGACAAGACCTAACTCCCCTCCTCACGAGGCTTATAGTCAGTCTGTCAGGCCTGTCAGTTTGAAGGAAAGACTCACTTTGACATTGAATGTATCAATAAAAAATTATAGACTGAGGCAAGAGTTGTAAAGGGAGAAGAATGGAGTGCCAGGTAGTAAGAGGATAGGTTTGACTTGATGTAGAGCAACTTGTCTCATGGTGGTGTTATGTCTTAATCAACTCACTGTAAATTGAAAATGCCACAAAGGGAAAATGTATTTGGTTAGTATAGCCAAGCTACCAAGCATCATAGCTTCAGAAACAGTATACTTCGGGGTTTGATCGCTCACTCTTGTGATCACATGGCTAGCTGTACAGCACCAAGAATAAGTGGCTGGAGAAATGGTTCAGCAGTTAAGAGCATTTGCTGCTCTTACACAGAGCCCAAGTTCAGTTCCCAGCACCCACATCTAACTGTTCATAGCCTCTTCTAACTGCATCCCCAGGGGATTTGACATCCTTTTATGACCACCACAGGAAACACACACACACCTGAGTAAAAATAAAATAAAATATTTTTTTTTAAAAAGAGGATAGAACAGAATGTGAAGCCAGGAAAGACCCAAATTTAAAGGTCAAAGTTTAGTTTCTACTGAATGCAAATCACTTTTGCACCATCACACACACACACACACACACACACACATGCACACACACATGCACACACACACACAGAGAAAGACATCTATATATCTATAGATATAGATTCAGAAGCAGAACCACCATAAATTGGCGATCATCTGTAGAAATGTTAGGAGCCTTCTCTTTGAAGATGTGAAGTTGGAGGGGGTGGGGATCTAATGAGCAAGGCAAAATCATGAAGAAAGAACATTCCATCTAGTGCCTTTCATTCTGATGAAGAGTCTCAGGGGCCCAGTTGCCAGAATAATTATCCAAACCCAGGTATCAAGCAGGGTGGGACCTTAGGAGGTCCCCCTCCACATTCCTAATACTCCTGTGGTAAATCCCCCTATGGTTCCCAGAAGGAGGAAGTGGTCCCACGTACCTAACACTCTTGGCCTTATCCTCAGTCCCACCAACATCATAGGGACCTATTAGACTCCCTTCAGGGGAATAAGGGGAAAATGGGAGGGAGGGGAGAATGGGAGGATACAAGGGATGGGATAACCATAGAGATGTAACAAGAATAAATTAATTAAAAAAAAATAGACTCCCTTCAGCAAGGTTTGTTAGGTTAGATGTTGGTGCAGAGGGCCCTACCTCCTGGGGCTTATAAACCTCCCTGCAGAACAGGTGGGCCGGAAGGGGGTTCCATCTCTCTGCACTCAGCCTTTGAGAGCTACTTGAGGCAACCTGTCACTTGGGCTTCAAGCTGCCAGCCAAGGAGGGAGCTGAGAAGACTGTTTAATGAGATCTTTCGTGGTAATTAAGTGCCGGGCTTTGTTCAAGCCTCTCTCTCCTGCCCTGCTTGATCATATCTGTCGGACAATGAGTAGGGAACGTGAGTCACCCTGAGATTGCACCCCAGCTACAACAGGCAGCTGTCATCTTTGTCCAACCTCCACGCGACTCCAGTCTTACTCCAGACTGACACTCCTGTTCTTGACCTGAGTTTCACCCCCCTGAAATACCACCTTACTATACAAATCCCCTCTTTTTAACACTCCAGTGGCAGCAGGCTCTGGGAGTCTTTTCAGCATGTCCTTTTCTAGAAAGGAGATCCACACCCCGCCCCACAACAGCAACCTCCCTGCTGCCACAGGAGCAGGAGAGTGGGAAGGAAAAGAGGGGAGCTTAGACAGGACCCTGGGCTCACAGGATGGGCAGCGTCTGTGCTCTCCTGAGGGAGACCACAACTTCCTTCTGCAGCCTTCGGTCACACATAGTAGCATCTGCTGACTCAAGCGTGACCTTAAGATAGTCCCTGCTAGGCTGGGGAGATGGCTTAGGTGGCAAAAAAACGCCTGTGCAAGCATGAGACCGAAGTTCAATCCATAGCACACACTTTAAAATGCCAGGCAGGTGTGGTGGCACTTGCCTGTAATCCCGGCACTGGGGAGATGGAGACAGGCAGCCTGGCAGATTTGGTATCAGGTTAGTAAGGGATCCTGTCTCAGTAAAGATGGACAGCTCCTAATGAATGATGCAGAGAAGTAAGGTTATGTACACACACACACACACACACACACACACACACACACACACACACACA
>OU015747.1:133978390-134026741 GCA_907169655.1 Acomys percivali
ACACACACACACACACACACACACACACACACACACACACACACACACACACATCTTCAGTAGCTAGAATAGAGAGAGGGTGTAGCCAAGTAGTAGAGGGCAAGATGCCAGCCAGCCTCACCCCCAGCATCACATCTTCAAGATCTTCCCTGAATTTGGCACACGTAAAGCACACAGGAAAGAAGGGAAGTAACTGCCTGGGCTCTGGTCCTGCTGTGCTGCTGATCCCGTCCAGCAGGACCAGTAATTACGGGGTCGCGAGGGGAGCCATACCTGAGGAGATGGGACGAAAAAGAGAGAGGCGAGATCAAGTAGAGCTCCTATCAAGGTCTGTTTATTGAATCAAAAGCAAAAGCTTATATGGGGTAGAGGCAGGAGCTAAGCAGTGTGTGGGGGGGTCTGAGAATGCCTCCAGATGATCCCAGCAGGGGAACATCCTGTGGTTCATCTCAGAACAATTTCTATCTTATCTTAGCTAACTATCTCTCGGAAGTTCCCGAGCTAACCTGCTAAATGGCATCTGCAGAGGTATGCAGAAGCTGAAAGGAGGAAGTTATGTAGAGCCTTGAATGACCCTGGGCTGGCTCCGAACAGACCAGCCCCCACAATAAAGCACAACAGGTGTCTAATTGCTGACCTACGACAAGGTCAGCTAGTTTCTGGTGAATGGCAGTCTTTTTGAGAAATAGGAACCTAGACTCTGACAAGATGGTTGAACACTGGCCATGTAGCCAGTCCTCAACATGCTGCCTGTGCGACTAGGGCCTAGGCTACCTTCCCTGGGTCAGTGCTTGCCTGCGTCATCTAGACGGCCCTCTGCCTCCTGTCCTGGGCTCTCTAATAACCAATATCCACCTTCTACCCCAACTCTGCTTTCTATCCTGCCTCAGTCACAAGCCGTTGTAGCAGAGATGGAGGTCTCGCCACTGGCAAGAGAGCAGAGAAGGAGCCTAGGTTGAGGTACCTTGGCTAGGATTTAGAAAAGACAGGCGCGGTCCACAAAGTACCGTCAGAGTTGTGGGCGGGGCCCCGTCGGTGGGCGGGCCGGCGGGGTTTTCTCGGAGGCCAGAACTAGGCTGCGGCTTTGGAGCCTGGAGAGGAGTGAAGTCAGAGCAGGAGCCCGCGGTGTGGAGGATCCCGCTTGGGAGGTGAGCACCTGTAGTTGCAGAGGGTCCCGTAGCATGGTCCCCAAGACTGGCGGGGCTGAGACGAGGCGGGACACGGTTGGTGGTGCCACCGCCCCTCTGTCCACCTCCTGGTTTAGTCCTGGGCCCTTTATACCGACTTTCCCGCCTGACTTTCAATCCGGAGAAGGAGAAGGCGCCCTCTGCCTCTCAGCATGGAAACCTGGGTCTGTTGGCTGAGAGAATGAATGGAAAGTGCGTACCTGTGCCCAGCGGGGCAACTCTAGGATTGACTAGTCACTTGCATGCTGCCCTTGGGACAAAGGGTTCCCTAGAGTGTCACCCTTCTGGCTTTCACCTTTGGCCCCACCCTCTGCAAGAGGCAGGCGGCTATCTGCTTTCTCGCTGTCTTCTTAGGAAAGGAGAGGCAGACAGTCTATCAGTTGAGCTATGGACACCTTAAAAAGTCACTGACAGTGGGTCTCTGCATGCTCCCATCAGCTGCTGGGTGAAGCCTCTTATGACAGTTATTCTCGGCTCCTGTCTCGTTCCCTCTCCCGCTTCCGATGCCTATGATGTCTATTTTATTCCCCCTTGTTAGTGGGATTCAAGCATCCTTCTTTGAGCCTGCAAAATGAGCAAGTAAATATGTTAATGAAGGAAAAACAGTCACTGGTAGTCAGTGGAGGCTTTGGACACCTTACCCAGCAGGGAGAGGTGGGACAGTTGGCCCCAAGGCTGTGAAGACAGAAAATCATTGGCCTTTGGCAATTGCAGCCGAGGCTCAGCTCTGTAAAACCACAGCAAGAATGGTGCTTCCTGAGAGATGATGACAGGTCAGTTGTCTTGGGATGTCTCTCCAGAAAAGCTGCTGGGGCCTCCTGGAACGTGAATCTGTGGCGACTGCTTCCTCCCAGCTGTGGGTTAGCCCTGTAGTTAGCTAGTGTGTGGGACGCAGCGGTCTAGCACTGTGCCCTGCAGTCAAGCAGCTCAACCGCAGGGCCCTTTGTGCACTGGTGCTGAGGGATGACCTTAATGGTCAAGCACATGAGCAATGCTTTCCTCCTGCCCAGTGCCTGGGAGAGGGTGTGGATGCCTACCTCCCTCTGTCATGTGGGGGCAGTGGGGCTCTGCCACACACTGGTGGCTTGGTCTCTTTTCTCTGCCTTTCTTCAGAGGACACAACTCTGACTAGTCTGTCCAAATCTTTAGTTCTTGACTCCGTTCGAGAAATCAGTAGTGAGCAACTCCCGGCATGCTGTGCGCAGTTAAGGTGGGATCCTGGGAAGAAGGTTCTGGATTCTGCTCTGCCAAATGTTTAGTCTTTCACGCTGTGGTGAGGTTCTGGGGGTGTCCCAGAGGAGGGCCCCGGGCCAAACTTAATTACAAAGTGGCACAAAACAGTCCCTATTATAACAATCAGGATGACTTAGCTCAGGCATATCGGCTTACTGGTTATCGTGGAAGATATGCCCATCCTAATTGACGGCCAGGATCGCTCACCCTCCAACCTTTGCTGTTCTGAGCAAAGCAAGAAAACCTTTCTGATTCTGCTGTGTGGCTGCAAAGCTAGTCTTGTCGGGTCCTAGTTTTGTCTGAGGGGGGGGGGGGCGGGGGGAAAGACCTCTCCTGGTTTCTTTGTTAGTTGCCTGCATCCCTCAGTTTTAGCTCCGCTGAGGAGTAGAAGGAAAAATCATTTTGTTTGCCCTTACATGCCGTCAGCCCCATATAGCAAAGCCCTCTGCTGTGCCCGGTTACTTTCTGAGCCCAAATGCGATGTCGTCTTCTTCATTTGGCAGGGAAGAATGTGAAGGGTGGGTCACCTCTTCAGTCAGATCTTGGGCTTTGGGGCCTCCCAGCCCTGGATTGTAGTCTTCGGATCTGTGAGCCATAGCCTGTGATGTGCTCAGCTCTATGGGACAAAGACAGGGTTGAGGTGTGGCTCCCGCGGTTCTGAATCGTGCAGGTGTAGGTGGGACGTTAAAACCCTATGCCCATGAGACAGTGAGAGTACCATCAAGACAAAAATCATACAGTTGGTGCCTGGTAACTGCAAGAGACAGGGGAGTGGGGGCTGGAAGAGGCAGAGAGCGTTCGGGACAGCTGGGTGTTCAGAAGCTCAGCTTAGAAGCACCGTCAAGGACCAGGCCAGGCTGAAGGTCGGCCTAGAGCTCAGGACAAGCAGAGGCTCCTGATGTCCACAGGCTCACATCCCTCTGCTTACGACTCCGGTCTCCCAAGTGCTGGGATTATAGGCAGGTGAGAGTGTGTGCACATCGGCCCATGTGTGCACAGAGGCCAGAAGAGCTCCTGGAATTGAATTTACAGGTAGTTGTGAGCCGCCAGAAGTCAATGTTGGGAGGCAAACTCGGGTTGTCTACAGCAGTAAGTGCTCTTAGCAGCTGAGCTGTCTTTCCAGCCCCGAGCCTTACCTTATAGTGGCCAGGTATTTTCCCTTTTACACAAATGAATAGCGTTCATAATCGTAATAAACACGCAAGTGGCATTTACTCGGTGCCAGTATCGTTCTAAGAACTGAAAGTGGTAAGTGGCGAGCTAGGATTTGGACTCAACTCGCCTGGCTTGCGATCCATTCACTTAAAACCTCTTTGTTATGCTCCACACAAGCGAGTGAGCTGGCCCTTTACTGTAGCTTTGTGTTCACATTCCTGCTGCCACCACAAGGCCCATGGGTCGCTGTCACCTGACCAGTTCTTTCTGGACTCTGCTTCGGTGTAGTTTAGAGCACTCTCACCGTCAAAACATAATTTAATAGTCAGTGAACAAAGTGCAACCTGTGAGAGACTGTAAGACAGTCAGGAGTCTGAGCCGGGTGTCCCGTCTCACTCGCTCTTCATATCCACCCCTATATAGAGAAAGGGAAACCTACAGGGACCTGAATTCCACACACATGTAGCAGAGGTGGCACCTAAAGCCACCACTGGCCCTGAGCTGCTGAGCACAGGTGTCTCAGAGGGACAAAACTCTCTTGTCTTTTCCTTTCTTTTCTTTTCTTCCTTGGCATGTAAAGCATGTGGATCCCTAATATGGACGTGCTCAGATCTACAGGATTGCCACACCGCTCCTTTATTTTCTAGGAATCAGCTTATTAGGTGCTTGAACTCGGATCTCACTGGGCTGGATTTACAGCAAACACCCTGGAAGTGTCACCATTTCTTTATCTTTCACACTTCCAAGCCCCTTGCCAGGGACATGGGACAAAGGTAGTCACTGTGGCCTGCCTAGTCATCCAGTCTCTCTCCGGTTATGCCTCAGGGAGGGCCCCCCTTAATATCTCCCCACCTCCCTTCCTCCCTCCCTCCCTCCCTCCCTCCCTCCCTCCCTCTTCAGCAACCTCTTCCAGTCTAATGGCTCTAGCATTCTTCTACTTCACAATACAAAACTATCCTCCTAGGGCCAAACTCAAATCCTGTCTTCCTGGGCCCTCTAGACCACATTTCCCTTCCTGTTTCTGTCACCAAGCTGCCCTCCCCTGCATTTCTCAGCAAAGAGTCTGTTATCATCAGCAAAGGCCCTGCTTGGGAACCTATAAGCTACTTCTGGGTATAATTTTGTCACATGTCTGCCAGAGACATGAGAGAGGTGGGGGTGGGTGAGGCAAGGTGGAAATACCAGGAAGGGAAAAGGAGAGTGCTAACCTCAAATGTTAGCAGTGTACACACTCTGAGAGTAAGTTTTCCTTAAAGCCAGGATATACGTGGGTCCATTTCCATCCGTACGTCAGGGTCATTATTTTCCACTGTTTTAAAAAATATTTTATTAATTTATTCATATTACATCTCAATTGTTATCCCATCCCTTGTATCCTCCCATTCCTACCTCCCTCCTGCTTTCCCCCTACTCCCCTCCCCTATGACTGTGACTGAGGGGGACCTCCTCCCCCTGTATATGCTAATAGGGTATCAAATCTCTTCTTAGTAGCTTGATATCCTTCCTCTGAGTACCACCAGGCCTCCCCATCCAGAGGACATGGTCAAATATGGGGCACCAGAAATTTTAAGAACCCCTGCAACAGGCTTTCAGTTTTGCCCGTGTGGAGATGAATATGCTGCTTCGGGGAGGCCTGGCTATGGTCTGATTGCTGTCAAGTTTCCTTGTGTCATCTTAGAGTTCACAAGCATGGGGCCATGCTTTTAGTTCCAGGTTGCCACTATACACATACTGACCAATTTGGAGCAACAGAGATGCTGCAAGTATTTGAACACACACACCTTAACACTGCTGTCCGCCCTGGGATGCTATGGCCTGAAATGCAGGAACTGGGGGACAAGAAAACCAAAGCTTACCCAGAATGCCCAATTGGTAGCCAATGCAGATTTCAAACTCAGATTTGGCATCTCTGGACCCAGCACTGCTTCTGTGACCTCATATATCATGGAGGTTAACTATCACCAGCAGGTGAGAGCCTAGCCACCCTGACTCCCACCCCAGCTTAACATGGAACACAGATACCTCTGTGTCCTGCCCAGGCAGACTGCACCTGCATAAGCCTACTTGGGGAAGCACGTGCTTCTATTCAGGGCACATCACCCAGCCCTTGCCTGTGCCAAAGAAATCATCTTCCTCCTCGGCACCTAGACTCTTTCTTTTAAAAATTCATTCATTCATATTACATCTCAATTGTTATTCCATCCCTTGTATCCTCCCATTCCTCCCTCCCTCCTGCTTTCCCCCTAACCCCCTCCCCTATGACTGTGACTGAGGGGGACCTCCTCCCCCTGTATATGCTCATAGGGTATCAAGTCTCTTCTTGGTAGCCTGCTGTCCTTCCTCTGAGTGCCACCGGGCCTCCCTGGCACCTGGATTCTTACAGCTGTCTGCTCCATACTCTGGGGCTCAGCTTGCATCTCTGCCAGCCACAGAGCTGACTTGGTGCTATGGGCCTAAGGAACTTTCTCTTCAAGTACAGAATACAGATCCTCCCAGGACTGTTCTCCAGGATTTTTTTTAATCATCTCACTTCCAATTTCCATTCTTTGCGTATCTGATCTGGGCTTAATAGGGTTCCTATTCCCTGTTCATACAAACCCCAATCCCAGTGGATTTCAGTTTACATCACTCTACAGAGGACTTCTTCCACTCTTAGCAAATTGTCTGTGTCCTTACTCGCCGGGAGGCTGCTTGGACTTCCCAGCTCCCTGGCCTGGCAATTACCCAGCTATCCTGGCAGTTTGCTTTGTTCATGGACACTCAAGGTTTAGCTGAGCTGCATTCAGGGAGTCTGTCAGAGCCTGCGGTGTTAATTTTCTGACTGAGAGAACTGGCAGAGCCTAACCTGGCAACAAACAGGTCGGAGTGTTCCGCTGCTAGGTCAGCTCACTCCCCCAAGGGTCTTAAGTGTGTCCCACCAGGCGCTAGTTTTCCATAATCACTCAGTTGAAATTATTTTATTTTGACCAGCTGCTGTAAAAGTGTGCTAATGAGTGTATAATAAGTAGGCAGAAGGAGACCATTCTGAGCCTAAACCATCGGGACACTAACACTGGTTTTACAGAGAGTATCAATGTGTTTGTTTGTTTGTTGTTCCTTGGGAATGCTAGGGACCATTACCTAGGGATATTAAAGCAAACAGGGGCCACTGTTATGTATTCTCCCCTGAATGGTAAGAGAACGACCAAGCCACTCCACGCCTGTTCTTTCTCTCTGCCTTCCCCCCCAGTGGTTTCTAAGAGTGTGCCTTTCTGGTGAGGTGCGCGCACATGAATGATGGCTGTCTACTAGAGCAAAGCAAGAACTGTTGGAGGCTTATATACAGGCAGCTGCTTCTCTGGTATGGGCCCCAGTGTTGCCGGAGGAAGTGGAAACGATTATCCTGGCTATTTTATAGATGATTAAACTGATACTTAAAGAGCTTCAGTGCTTACCCAAGCTCACATACCTGCTAAATTGTGGAGCTAGGATCGAATTTAGCCACTAGTTTGGTTGTCATCTGAATTTGGAAATGCACCCATCAAGCAGGCAGTTGTTGGTGCTTCCCGCCTGAGCCCAGGGGCCCGGTCTAGTTTTCCCAGGGCCCAGGGCTCCTTCCCTGATCTCTGCCCAGGGTGCTCCCCCTGCTGGTGACCAGGAGGAGTGCCTCTTACTGACCTGAGAAACTGATCACTAGCACTCTTGCTTGCTTGGTGAGCTTAGATTAAACCCTGTGGCTCTTTCAGCTCTCCTTCATCAGAAATCTCAAGCGAGAGTGAGCGATTTAGGGGTGAATGCATTAATATAGCTCAAAATCAGTAATGCAGCATCTTGGTCATAAGGCATTCACAGTGGAAGGAGTTCGTGCCAGACAACCGTGATGCTAAAAGCAGGTCTCCCGAGTCCTGCCCATTAGAATGTGGGCAGTGGGCCAGCCCCATGGAGAATCACCAGGGAGCATGTTAGAAATGCAGGCTCTCTAACTGTAAGACAGCTCAGTGGGGAAAGCACTTCCTGGCCAAGTGCGAGGACCCAAGCTCAAGTCCCACACGAAACCTGTAACACACAGTCAGCAATCTCATTACCTCCACGGGAGAATCTCCCAAAGCTTGGGGGCCAACTATCCTGGGGTACAGAGTGGGAAAGATACCCTGCGTCAAATAAAGTAGTAAAAGAATGACACCTGAAGCCTCCACATGAGCACTGTGTGACATGCCCATCACACACTTACAACACACACACACACACACACACACACACACACACACACGTTTCTCTTAAATTAAAAAGGCATATTCTTTCAGGTTTCCCAGATCAGATGGAGCAGCACCCCCACTTCCAGGGGACCTCTGAGCGGAGCATCCTTTGAGGCTACATATATGTCCACTAGAATTTTAGGATTTGATTTTGTTTAAAGATCACAATGACAACTTGACAACTGTGCTTGCAACTGGATTCAGGTCCCAACTCCACAATTTACTGTGTGAGAACTTAGCCAAGGGCCCAAGCTCACAGAGAAAGCGTTTGACCATCTATAAAAGGATCTGATGCTAAGCAAGGCACTTCTTCAACTTGTAGGGAACACCCATCCTTATGCAAGACTCGGTACTTCCACAGCATCTCCTACCCCTGCCATCATCACTCACCTGGCCCTCTTGCTTAGGAATGTCAAACTCTGATGATGGCCTTACCTCAACTCCTCCCATCCCCGGCTGCCCCCCACCCCCCCACCCCCCAATTCTCACTCTCAGCCCAGAAACCCACAAGATCCCTGAATTCAGCAAATTCTTGTTTCCTTGGGGTGCAGAGACAGGACAATTGTCTTGGCCTACTCCTGGAATCTCAGAAAGCAAATGATCACAGACAGGTCATGAAAAAGACCTCCAGGTCCCAGGGGGAAATGTCCTCACCAGGGTAGACTTTATTTTCCCTTCTGGTGTTGCCCATCTGACTGAATGACTGAATGACCGGACACTGGACCAGACATTTTTCAGTCTCTTCAGCCCTCATGTCTTACAGGTCTCTGTTTAGAAAACCATTTCAAACTTTTCTCTTCCGGGAAACATTACATTTAAGGGAGATGGGTGGGGCTCATGCCTCTAATCCCACCACCTGAGAGACAGAAAGACTTTGAGTTCAAGGCCAGCCACAGTGAGACTGTGTTCTAGAAAACCAAATATCAACATGAAGAAGAACAAAGTGTAAGGACAGTTATATGGATGGAATGCCATAATGAAACGTGTTGCTTTTGAATGCAAACTTTACATTTTTAATTTTTTAAAAAGCCCAACTGCAAAATGTCAAACAAGGAAGTGAAATCACATGTAGTATATACCAGCTAAAGGGAAAATGATATACAGCACGCACACACAAGAAAATGTGTAATGTTTTCTATTTATTCTCTCTTAGGAAAGCAAGTGCCATGCCTCCTGAATCATTAAAAACAATGCTACCATGGATGAGATGAGATTCCTATGGTCTCGGGAGTGTTCGAACAATGGGTGATCCGTTGCCCCTAGAATGAGAACTTATTACATGCCCCTGGCATTAGGATGGGAAGGTGGGGGCTCCTACTGAGACTGTGGCTTCAAAACACTAATAGGAAGAACACTGCTGGCATGCCGGAGCTGTGCTAGGGACAGTGGGAGGTTGAGTATGACTTTCAATCCAGCAAGGAAGGCAATTGTGTAATAAAATGCTGCCATGGAGAGAGAGCCAGAATGCCAAGAGAGGGAGGTGAATGTGCCTAAAAGATGTGAGGACTGTTTTGAGATGGCCTTTGGAGGAAAGATGGGATGGGATGAGCCAATGAGACAGATATATATAGACAGACATATATACATATGTGTGTGTGTGTATATATATATCAGAGCTTGGGGGCCAGGCTAGGCAAAGAAACAAAGAATGAGGGAAAGTCAAATTCTAAAAATGGTAGTAAAGTCAGGAAGCAGGGCAGTGACAGCAACTGTATGGAGATTATAAATTGGGATGGTTGCCTGAGTTAGTTTCTCCTCTGTGAAATGGGAGGTCAAGCCTGAAAGGTCCCCTCTAGGTAGCCTTGCTAGCATGGGTTGCAGTCTGAGGTGGGGGCCCTGGAGCCACCCTGAAGAGTTCTGGTTTGTGGGTCAAAGGACTCTTTGATGACTTTTCTAGTCAATTCTGCCTTCTGGGAAACTATCTCCAGTAGCCCAGTGAAAGATGCATGTGTCAGGGTCACACACTGTCACGTGACAAAATACCTGAACGAATCCATAAGGTGGGAGGTTTGGAAGCTTTAATCCATAGCCACTTGGCCTGTTGGTTTAGGGCCTGTGACGGGAAAGTAGGCCATGGCAGGAGCACATGGCAGAGGAGAATGTCCATCTCCTCACGTCAAGAAGCAGAAAGAGAGACAGAAGGAGCCAGTCTCGAGATGTACCGCAAGGGCACAACTGCAGTTACCCACCTTCACCCACTGCCCTCCTCTTAGAGGTTCTACGTCCCCTGGGAGCACCAGAAGCTGGAGACTAAGACTTAACACATGGGCCTTAAGGGATGTTTAAGATCCAAACCATAACTCAGTGGGAGATCAGCGATGTCATGTCAGGCATCGCAGTTAGGGGCAGTAGGCCTGAACTGAGCAAGGGGAAAGAGCACCATGAAAGCGCTGAGGTTCCCAGCTGTATTGCTGCTGGCTTCTTAGGGAATCCATGATGACCTCACCCACTTTGTAAGGTTTTAAGGAGAGACCAAGGGAAAATAAGGCTGCGCTGAACAAGCTGAGGCCAGTCCATCCAAGGGACCTAGAGAGGCACACAAATCTCTCACCCACTGAGCAGCCATCCCTGCAGGGCCAGGAAGATGGAGGCAGGCCTGAGAGCAGGATGCCAATGGATTCATCCATCCGGCAGCTATTTACTGTGAGCCAGAGACAACAAAGCACTGGTTAGCATGCAGCATGAAATTCTAATTGACAAAAAGGGTTGCAGGTAGGTTTTTAAATACAAACCGATGGCAGTCTGTGACTCTGAAGAAAGGGAGGCTATCACCGGCCTGCCGGGAGTCCCAGTGCCCCAGCATCACCCAGACTGGGAATTCAGGGAAAATTCTTGCTGGGCTGGGCCTAACAGACATGCTTTGTGTTGAGGAATCACAAACATTTAGAGAGGCAAATAGACCCTAATGAGAACGGGGAGCATCAGTAAATAAACCAGCCATTCTCCCAAGCCATGCCCAGAAACCTAATGTGTGGATCTCAGAATCCTGTTTGCGGAGCAGTTGTCAAGGGTTTGGGCATTCACCTGCTGTGCCCATCCCAAAGGCTCTGGAGTGGATGGGGTTGGGGAGTATGGGAGCGGTACCCTTCCCAGCTCTCAGGAACAGGCAGTCTGCCCCCAGCTATGGAGTCACATCTGCGCGAGTGAGCCATCCTGAAGCATTGGGTTCCCACAAGTTCAGCTGTACGGTGGCTGGAAGAGGGCAGCAGCAGACCTGGGGCTGGAGCCTGGCCTTTCCATTTCTTTTAGGAATGGGAACAGGAAAAGCAGGCTGCTGTCCTGAACGGTGAGAGAAAGAGGGATGCGGAGACAGTGTGCTGAAGGCACACCGAAGTGGCACACCTGTGTAGATGCCAGTACACATACGTGTGAACATACAGAAGACAGGCAGCTGGGGTAGGCAGCTGGGGTAGGCAGCTGGGGTAGGCAGCTGGCCTGGAATAGCTGGGAAGCCTGAGGGCTGAGGGTGCTGAGGGAAGAGATGGCTCATGGGACAGAAGAAGTGACAGCAGAGAATCAACAGAAGGAGCTAGGGACAGTAAGCCTCCAAGGACCCACTTCCTCTAACTAGGGCTCACCTCCCAATGCTTCCGCAAATCTCAGAACAGTACCACCACCTGGAGGGCCAAGGAGAACACTTCAGATTCAAATTATGACACCAACAAATGGCCACCCCCTGGGACAGTCCAGAGCATTTCTGGGTCCACCGTTCCTCCATCCAGCATTCTATTTGAATCTGCATCCCAGTACTCACACTAGATTCAGTCCACGGGTCATTACCAGGTGAACTTTCTTTGGAGAAACTCTCCGAGGCGTTGCAAACGAATGTTGGTTTTCTTGCGGTGCATGGAAGTCTCCCATGCTTGGTGCTCCAATGGTGCCCCAGCTTTGGACCCATTACTTGTCAGAAGAAACATTCTTTCCACAATTTGTCTCATGGATGCAGCTAACTGAGGACTCAGCTCAGAGCCCAGGGCCTTGCTGGCAATCCATTACTGGTGTGATTTTCTAATGATCAAGTATTAAATTAATACAAGGGTTTCCCTGGCTCAGCCTGAGGCATTCACCGACCAGCTGTGGTGTCAGGGGAGAAGCGGCACCCCCAAAATTCAACCTTATGAA
Source organism: Acomys percivali (assembly GCA_907169655.1). Lineage (NCBI taxonomy): Eukaryota > Metazoa > Chordata > Mammalia > Rodentia > Muridae > Acomys > Acomys percivali. Next base: position 133,990,323 of record OU015747.1, read on the forward strand.
TTTGCTGCAGATACTGCAGCCCATAGCTCAGACATCTTCAGCAGGCAACTCTTCTACTCAGGCAATTAAGAACGCGACCTGCTCTCTTAATGGCTGGGATTAACTCAAACTGAAGGCAACTGAAACGAAAGCGATGCTGACCTTCTCCCTCCGGTCTGATTATCTTAATTAACACTACGAGGCAGGAGTGTGAAGGCCAACATTGATTGTTCCACTCCTGTTTGTCCCCCTCAGAGCCCTAGACACAAGTTAACCAGGCCATAATAATCAAATCTATACTCAGCAGCCTTCCAGCCTTCTCACCAGAGCCTCTTCCCCGAAGAGAAGCAAGGGATTGTCTGACTTGGAGGGCATCCTTTAGAACCGCACTTCTCAAAGCCTAAGAATTGCTTGCATCAGAGGAGCCTGGGATACAGTTTTAAATGCTACTTTCAATAGCCTCTAGGCCTATGGGATCTTCTGGAGTGGCAGTAGTGAGTTTTAGCTTGTTAAATTGATTTTTTTTTTTTTTGAGGTAGAGTCTTATATTGCTCAAGTTGGCCTTGAACTTGCTATGTAGCCAAGAACTTGATTGTATATTCTCTCTCCTTCCCTCCCAAATACTGGAATTACAGGTGTGTACCATCATACCTGGCTTAGTTCTTTTTTAAAGTTGTAATAAAATACTCATTCGTGGCATAAACTTTGTCATTTAAATCGTTTTCAGGCTGCATGCAGTTCAGTGGCATTAAACACATTCACCCATGTCTATCTTCAGAGCTTTCTTGTGGTCCCGAATATTGGAAATTCTGGGTCCATTGCACAATCATGCTCCATCCCCCTCCTCTCAGCCACTAGTAACCTCGCTGTACCCTCTGTCTTTGTAAATTCATCTATTCTAGAAACCTTAGGATTGGGTGCAGCTCGGTGGGAGAGTGTTTGCTTAGCCTGCGCCAGAGTTTGGAATCGCACAATATTTGTTCTTCTGTGTCTCATTGCTTATACTTAATATAATACAGAATCCATCCATGTTGGAGCACATGCCCTAGTCTTATTCCTCTGCGGCTGGAGAGGTGACTCAGCAGGTACCGGAGTTTGGTCCCTGGAACCCATGTAAATGTGAAAGCAAAGAAGTGACTTCACAGAGGTGTTCTGTGACCTCCACGTGCACACATAATAATAATAATAATAATAATAATAATAATAATAATAATTATTATTATTATTATTATTATTATTAATTATTATTGTTGTTGTTGTTGTTATTATTATTATTATTATTTTAAAAGACTTCTATTCCATTCTAAGCCTGAGTTGTACTCCGTTACACTCACCACTGTGTGTTCACCCTTGCTGTGGATCTTGGCTCACTCTTGCCTTGGCTGTTTTGAGTCTGTTATTATGAACATGGCACACACATTCTTCTAGAGGTTCTGCTTTCAGTACCTCTGTGTGATCACCCAGAAGGAGAATGGCTGGGTCATCAGAAATCCTGTTGCATCGTGTTTCTATGCCCCTGATGGTTGGGGTGCAGTCAGGGCTGCAGCCAGCAGGTGATCAAACTGCCTGTGGCCAAGAGTCACCTATAGCGAGCTAACAACACTAGATGCCCTTGCCTGGACATACCAGGGATGTCCAACCTTTTGACATTACAGCATAGTGTCAATATCCTTGGGATCAAGTTGCAAAAATAACTTGAACAACAACAACAAAAATCTCATAGTGTTTTTTAAGTATAAGTTTATAATTTTTGGTGGGTAGCATTCCTGGCTATCTTTAGCAGCATGGAACCTGTGAGCGGCATATTGGACATGCCTGCCAGATCAACTAAAATGAGCCTTTCTCTGATAGGACCTGGGCTCAGACCCCAGGTGACTTCAAGGTGTTGGCAAATTCAGCAACTATTGATTTATGCCAGGGACTTTCAGGCTTGAGTGTCTATACAACTTTCACACCTGTTAAGCATACAGATTTCTGAGGATGCTCCCACCTGGTTGCAGACTGCTCATCTTGGTCAGTCTCTACGCAAAACAAGAACGCTGAGGCTGAGGAGAGGACCCTGCTCCTCCAACCTACCCTCCCCTATCCCAGTCTTTGTAGCTGATCTCCAAGCCACACTGTTCAGCACATAGGGTGAAACTGTTTACAAAACTGGAATCTCCCACCTTCAACTGCACTGACACCATCTTTTCAGCTATAACACTTGTCTCAAAATGTGAACTTGTTCCTAAGAAAATTGACAACGGACAATGATACTTATCTATTAGGGAAAATGAAGATTATTGATGTATTGGAGAACGTGGCTGGATTCAGTGAAAAAGCTCTTGCCTAACATGCCCAAGGCCATGGGTTCAACCAGCAGCAACAAAACAAAAAACCCTAGTATCAGAAGTGTGTTTCATATTTTCTTAAGTGCATTTTTATATATAAAGACAGAAAACCGCACCAAGCCAAACTAAGCCACCCAAGAGTACATGAAATACACCCTGGTGTCTGTCTGCTACCTCCACTCTCAGTGTATTTTGAGCCTTCAGGCATCTATAGTTGGTGCTAAATTTTCCCCCTGATATCAAGACAGCTCCCTCCTTTCCTACCAGTTCATAATAATTCATTGACTAAAACCCTCCTGGCACCCACTTCCACCAGCAAACCTCAGGTCTTTTCCAAAGTCAAGTACATGCCTATTGAAGCACTAATGGGTCTCTCGTTTATTTAACTGGCCTTACCACATAACCATTTTTATTTAATTCCTGTCCCTTTTTTGTGCTAATGATGAATCCTTTGAGTCTTATACTCTAACCCTATTTTTGCTATAAATCCTGGGAGCAGACTGTATTGGCACAGTGGTTTTGGTTTTGGTTTGAAATGAGGTGTGACTACGGAACCTAGCCTAACTTTTGATTCTTTGTCTCTGTCTTCCAGGCTCTAAGATTACAGGTATACACCACCACACCTAGCCAAAGCACAATGACTTAGGTTACCGGCAGTTCTGAGTGGATGTTTATCATGGGGTGGTGGGAGGATTACCCCATGCGTGCTAGTCCAAAACTCTACCACTATGAACAAGGAATGCATATGTTACTCGTAACTATGGAAGTAACTTTATGTGTTTTCTTTCTATCATGTAGATGATGACTTATGGTTGGCCCTGGAGTTTTGGTCTGCCTCTCTTCTCCCTTCTTCCTCTACTCTTGGCAACCACAAGGTGGCAGATTCCTCTGATAGGATCTGAAGGGATTTCCTGAAGGGTAGGGCTCTGGAGAGAAGACAGTGGTCACAGCTTGCATGCTCCCTTGGGCTCTCCACCCATGTACAGGACTTTGGCCCTCTCTGCGCTCAGATGCTTAGAGGGTGTGGCTTCAGGTCACTCGGGTCTTCCATGATTGGTTCCCCTCACACTCACACAAGGAAGGGCTCACTGCTCACTTCTTGTTCTTCCAGGACACTAATCTTCCTGAAGTTGGAGTCTGGGAGACCTCAGCTGCCTGGTGCTCATCTTTAAGTTACATTTGCCTTGCTGGCGTTGGGTGTGTTTACTTCCACACAATTGAGCTTCTGGCTCTTGTTTCAGCACAAATCCATGCCGGATCCCCTCCCAGGCTGTCAGCATTAGCCTCTCCAGACACCTCATCTCATTGCTTACCTGGCTCCCTCATCACCTGTCCTGCCAGCCACTTCAGCCAGAGATCTGCTTCAGAGAGAAAAATGGAATTGTTCCATTCTTCTCTACATTCTTAAAGACACAGGTCTACATAATATCTTTGTGATAGAACTTGGGCCCAAAGAGTTTTTTATTTTTATTTTAAATCTACTTGTTTAGCTGGTTTCATCTTCCTTGCTTTAATCTTTAGCTTCTCTTGTGGATTTGGAGGTGGAAATCTCTTGAGATATAAGTTATTTATGCCTGTCACTCATCACCAGAAATTCAAGGTCTTCTAGTTCAGTGGCCGCACCTGGGGATCAACAGTGATCCCAGCAAAAGTCAGAATTGGAATGAAGAAATTTAGTTGAGATTATTCCAAGCTGGCTCCCTCATGCTTGTGTCCCTGGGGGAATTTCTCCACCCGGCTACATAAGATGTAGCCTGATGTTTGGGTAAAGTAACAGTGGTAAAACCATCACTAGCTCTTTCCTGCACCCCCTCTTTTTTTAAAAAAGATTTATTTATTTATTATTATGTATACAGTGCTCTGCCTGCATATACATCTGCAGGCAGAGGAGGACATCAGATCACATTATAGATGGTTGTGAGCCACCATGTGGTTGCTGGAAGAGCAGACAGTGCTCTTACCCGCTGAGCCATCTCTCCAGCCCCTCCTGCAAACTTCTTGTAGCTCAACACCGTAATTATCTCAGAGTCACTTACAAACCCTTATTCATGCAGTTGGAGTGTCTGTTCTCTTTTTGTCTAGAACAGAAGCCAGCAAACTGTGGTCTGTGCTCGTACTGCATAGCCTAACACATTAGCCATCTAGCCCTTTGCAAATAGTGTTTTCACCCCCATCTTAGAACTTGAACCATGGTGGTTGTTTTCGTGTGAACTGAGGGTCCTCCATATCCCATTGAGATAGGTGGTCTCTGGGAGGCAGGTGAACTCTGAGTCTGGGCACAACATTAGTTTTGCGATGCTGGTGTAGGAAAAGGTCACAAAACTGTCAACAGATTTTCAAAGTACTGCAGACCTCAGCCTATGACGAAGCTGTGCGTAGTGTGGGATGTGCCAGTAGCCCGAACTCTACAGGGGATGGGTCAGGAAGGTCCTGAGAGCTTGTTGGCTGGCTGGGCAATTTAGAACAGTGAGTTCTGTGAGGAACCCTGTCTCAAGGCAGTAAGGCAGAGGGCAATAGAGGAAGATGCTTAACATCCTGCCCTGGCTTCTGCAAGCATGCACTTCCTTACACTCATTTGCATGTACTATACAGACAACACACACACACACACACACACACACACACCAGTATGAGGAGCACTATAGTAGGTTGCCCACTCCCAGGTGGTGTGACTGTGTGCAACTAAACACAGTGGCACCCTCAGGTATGATGTTCTTCCATGATTTGTAGGCCACAGTAGACCTCACTTCCCACTGTAAGATGTGAAAAAAAAAGGGGGTACATAAAATTTGATGTGAGTATGAGCTTTCTAACACTGTTTATTTTTCTTCCTGGGTCCCAAGCCTGGTTTGCCCATTCTTGTGTCCACTGGAGCGCGTCTTCAAATTCTTCACTCTGGGTACCACTCAAAAAGACTTATGCTCCACCGTGGATTCCTTTGTCAGCCTTTCAGGCTTCTACCAGCTTTTAGAATCATAGTCCTGGGGTTGCATGCCAAGCATGATGGAGCTTCACTTAGGGTCCATTTCAGTAACTGCCTCTTGTACCATCTCTCAAGCTGTCCTTCTCTTTCCTTATAGATTCTAGCCTGCCCTCTCTAGACTTGCTTTTTTTAGCCAGGATTTATATTCAGTTATTACCAGAGCTGTGGGGGACTGTTTGGGGTAGAAATGGTGAGGGCACATTTGAAGTTGGCAGATGCAGGAGCAAGATGCCAGCTCTAGGCAGGGCAGGCAGGACTCTAGAAGGAGAGAGATGGATGGCTCGAGGGATGACAGAAGAGGCAAAGCATCCTTTTAAGGCGCAACGCCAGTGACCTAACTTCCTCCCACTAAGCCCCACCCCCTAAAGGTTCTATTACTTCCCAGTCCCAGTGGTGTCGTAGGGTGGCAATGAAGCATTTAACACCTGGGCCCCTGGGGAAACGTTTTCTGGACACAGAACCTATCAACAGATGTTTGATAGGAGCCATTGACAGTAAGTGAGGAGATTGGGGAACCATACACATGGAAGATGTCTTAGTTACTGTTCTATTGCTGTGAAGAGACACCATGACCACAGCAACTCTTAGAAAGAATTTAACCGGAGCTTGCTTACAGGTCCAGAGGCCTGATGGGGAACATGGTGGCAGGCACGGCAGGCATAGGATGGAGAAGTAATTGAAAGCTACATTCTAAACCAGAGGCCAAAAGAAAGAGACGAACTGGGCCTGGCATGAGATTTTTGAACCCTCAAGGCCCGCCCCCAGTGATCCACTTCCTTCAACATATTCCTCCTAATCCTTTCAGAGAGTTCCATTCCCTGGTGACTAAGCATTCAAATATGTGAGCCTATGGGGCCATTCTTACTCAAACCACCACAGAAGACATTAAGCTCGCTGGAGTTGTTGCTTTTTTTTCTGTTCTTACAGCATCTATGCTTGGAACATATGGCAGACACATCTGTGAGACGCCCTTTGCTGCTGCAGTGCATGGATGGATGGTGAGCTCCCCACACTGTGCCTCAGCAGGTCGGTATATTTCTGCTTACTGTTATACTCTCATATGGTCATGTGTGTCAGGCATGCAGCAGGTGCATAGTCCATGTCATTAAGGTGAGCAAATCTGATTCTTTATGAAATACATAAAATGCCTAGTGCCTGGATGATGATGTGCACAGTGCATAGGGGTCAGCTCAGGTCTTTGGGGATGGGCTAGAGTCTGGGACAGATATAGTAGAGAGACAGATGTGTTTATTGTCTGTTCATCAGCTAAGCTTTTGGAAGTTAGGAATGGGGCTCTTTTGGATGAACAGAAGTAAAAAAAAAAAAAAAAAAAACAACTCTTCCTTATGATTTTCTACTTCCCTCAGCAAGTCTGGAACGAAAGCACAAACACTGAATGGGCAACAGTTTTGTTGTTGCTTCTTTGCTGGTTTTGTGGTGCTGAGGGGGAAACCTACAACCTAGCACATGCTAGCAAATGCTGTACCACTGAGCTCCCTCCCCAGCTTGGATGATATATCTGTGAAGTACTGGTGCCCAGTGTATAAAATATGCACTATTAAGTGTCTGAGAAGAAAAGAGTGAGTGTTTCTGCTCCACCAAGTAGAATCTGCCAGTACAATGTTTGAGGGGTCAGTTGAACAAAGGGCTCCAAGGGACTAGCCCCCCAACACATAGGCCACCCTCAAGTGCTGAGGACCTATGTGCAGAGATCCTCAGGCTGCAATGGTGTGGTTTTAGTCTTCTTTTTTCCCACAGGATCATGGGAGGTCAACTTGACCTTCTCATAGGTGTGGTCTTCATAGTCAGCCCCATGCTGGGAATGCCTCCTTGTTCTTCTGACGGACGGAGAGCCTTATTTCACTTCTGTAACCTTACTGAGATCCCCTGGGTCCTCAAAACCACTGAAAGTCTCCTGCTCAGCTTCAACTCTATCAGAACGGTCAATGCCACATCATTCCCATTACTGGAGCAGCTCCAGCTGCTGGAGCTGGGGGCCCAGAATACACCGTTGACCATTGGCCAGGAAGCCTTCAAAAACCTGCCCAATCTTAGGATCTTGGACCTGGGCCAAAGCCAGATTGAAGTCCTGGCTCTAGATGCTTTTCAGGGACTGTCTCGTCTCTTGGAACTGCGGCTGTTTTCCTGTGGGCTTTCCAATGCTATCTTAAGGGATGGTTACTTCAGAAATCTAACGTCGTTAGCTCGTTTAGACCTATCTGGCAATCAGATTGACAGCCTTCATCTCCATCCTTCGTTTCGGGAGTTGGACTCCTTAAAAGCCATAGATTTCTCTTTCAATCAGATCTTCACTCTCTGTCAGGATGAGCTCAAGCCCCTACACGGCAAATCTCTCTCTTTCTTTGGCTTCAAATCAACTAGCCTGTTCAGCAGAGTCTCTGTGGCTTGGGAGACGTGCCAGAGACCGTTCAGAGGCATGTGGCTAGAAACTCTAGATCTTTCTGAAAATGGCTGGACAGTGGCCACCACAGGGAACTTCAGCAATGCCATCCAGGGAAGCCGCGTTTCCTCTTTGATTCTTACGTACCATATAATGGGTTCTGGCTTTGGCTTCCAGAACATTAAAGACCCTGACCAGAGCACATTTGCCGGTCTGGCCGGGAGTTCGGTGTTACACCTGGACCTTTCACACGGCTACATCTTCTCCTTGAATCCCCGAGTGTTTGAGACACTGAAGGATTTGAAATTTCTGAACCTTGCCTTCAACAAGATAAACAAGATCGCAGATAACGCATTTTATGGACTTGACAGCCTTCAGATTCTCAATATATCATATAATCTTTTGGGAGAACTCTATAATTCCAACTTCTATGGGCTTCCTAGAGTAGCCTACATTGACCTTCAAAGGAACCACATCGGGATCATTCAATACCAAACATTCAGATTCCTGAAAAACTTACAAACCTTGGATCTCCGTGATAATGCTCTTAAAACTATTCATTTTATTCCAAGCATAGAGACAGTCCTCCTGGGCGGCAATAAACTGGTCGCTTTGCCACACACCCGCTTTACAGCCAACTTCATCGAGTTGTCTGAAAACAGGCTAGAAAGCCTGTCTGACCTGTACTTCCTCCTGCAAGTCCCTCAGCTCCAGTTTCTCATCCTGAATAAGAATCGCCTTTCGTCCTGCAGGGCAGTTGACACCCCTTCAGAGAACCTGAGCTTGGAGCAACTTTTCCTCTCAGAAAACATGCTGCAGCTTGCCTGGGAGAATGGCCTCTGTTGGGATGTGTTTAAAGGCCTTTCCCACCTCCAAATCCTTTATCTGAATAACAACTACCTTAACTTCCTCCCACCCAGCATATTCAGCGACTTGGTTGCATTAAGGTTGCTCAGTCTTAGTGCTAACAGGCTGACCACGCTCTCTCCTGGCAATTTACCTGCTAATTTAGAGATTCTTGAGATATCTAGAAATCAGCTTTTCTCTCCGGATCCTGGTTTGTTTTCTTCACTTCGTGCCTTGGACTTAACTCATAATGAGTTTGTCTGTGAATGTAAACTTAGCACTTTTATCATCTGGCTCAACCAAACCAACGTGACCCTGCTCGGGTCTCCTGCAGACATGTACTGCATGTACCCTGACTCGCTACTATGGGCCCCCCTCTACAGCATTTCCACCAAGGACTGTGATGAAGAGGAAGCCTTGCTGTCCCTAAAGTTTTCCCTGTTCATCATGTGCACCGTTGCTTTGACTCTGTTCCTCGTCATCACCTTCATAGTCATAAAGTTCCGGGGGATTTGTTTCCTGAGTTATAAAGCCATCCAGAAGTTGGTGCTCAAGGACAAGGTCAGGAATTCGGAACCTGGTGAGTACAGATACGATGCCTACTTTTGCTTCAGTAGCAAAGACTTTGAGTGGGCCCAGGATGCTTTGCTCAAATACCTGGATGTTCAGTACAGTTCCCGAAACAGGCTCAAGCTGTGCTTTGAAGAAAGAGACTTCATCCCGGGGGAAAACCACATCTCCAACATCCAGGCAGCCATCTGGGGCAGCAGAAAGACAGTGTGTCTAGTGAGCAGACATTTCCTTAAGGATGGCTGGTGCCTGGAAGCCTTCCGGTATGCCCAGAGCCGGTGTCTGTCTGACCTCAAGAGTGTCCTCATTGTGGTGGTGGTGGGGTCCCTATCCCAGTATCAGCTGATGAGACATGAGGCTATTAGAGGGTTTCTACAAAAGCAGCAGTACTTGAGGTGGCCTGAGGACCTCCAGGATGTCAGCTGGTTTCTCAATAAACTCTCTGGACGCATTCTAAAGGAAGAAAAAGGCAAGAAGGGAAACAGCCCCATTCAGTTACGAACCATAACAACGATTTTCTAGCTGAAGGAGCACCTTGCAAGCACCACAAATAACTCTCCACATTGTGTGTGGACAACCATTTGGGGGTCCTTCCCAGGGGTTGTTATCTGACCATGAAAACATCATCAACCTCTTGATTTTCATATCAACAGGGGTGTTGTGTCTCACTGACCTCCAGATGGAAAATAATAGGTCCAGAAAACTGCAGCCACCTTTAACGGTTCCCATTCGCCATTGATTTCCTTTCAGGCCCAATAACACTGTGTCCCCACTCCCACCCCATCCTGTTGCGCACTGCCAGCCTCCTAGACGGTGAGGGCACCTTGCGAGAAGGTACAGGTGGCTTCTTGCTCTCTGTGCTGTTCAGTTCAAGAATAGGCTACTTGAGAATCCTGAGTTCTTAACGCTCTGTAGGACAAGGGCAGATGAGGCAGGTCTTTCTCTGGCCATAGGGATGAAGCCAGTGCCGAGGACAGCTCTCACTCTACCTTAGTGACAAGAAGCTGTTGTGACCCTGCTGATCCAGCTTTTGTGGGTCACGACCATCTTCTACATGAGACCTCTCACCTGGTACTCGTGTCCTTTCGCAATGTAGCACCAGCCTGCCCTTTCCACTTTCTTCCCTACAACTATACAACTGTATAAGTTATTCAGATGTTACGGGGCAAAGCATCATGTGCCCAATCAATGTATCAGTTATACAACAGCTGTGAAAAGGATGTGGCCTCCACACGCTGATTTCTTATTGAATTCTGATTCTCTGGTTTCTTAGCTGTGTGACGCTGGTATGCTAGACCATGGATGGGCCTCAGTGCTCTCTCCTGTAGGCTTACCAATATCTACCTCATAAATATATTGTGAATGGCTATTGGCAGGAGTATCATGGCTTTTCTGACCTTTTCCATAATTGCCCTAGTGAGCATAGGAGAAGAAACATATTGAAAGGCCTCTGGAGTCTGTAGCGATTTCTTTGAATTTGTATTTTTTCAATCATAAAAAAAAAGGTTTGTGTATATTTAGCTTTGTAATCCTCTTTATGTGTTTATTAATATAGTGATGTTTCTCTCCAAAAGCATCAAGAAACTTTAAACCAAAGAGCGTGTGTCATAGTACCCTGGCCTCTTGCTTAGATTCCACCACCTCTAGGGTACTGCTGGGCCAGCAGTCGCATCATGAATACAAAGATGGGGACTTAGAAACTAAAGTGCCACTCCGGTACCCTCACTGTGACAGAGACACACACATACCGGGTTCTTTGACCATTTCTTACCCATGTGTCTGAGCTTACCCTGCAGTCGGCAGAACATCTGCCCTTATGCAAACAATACATATCTCCCTCTACTTCTTTTTTCTAGAACATTCTCCAATATCTTCCCAACCACTCTACATGTTCTTTGAACTCCAGTCCTTAAAGACCCCATGAATCCTTGGAACTCAAAGTCCTCCACTCTTTCTTTTTTGAAAGCTCTTGGTACGATATCAAGTGTTCGTAGTGTAGGACTTACGCCTTGGTATCCCGCTGGACTGTAAACTCCACAAGGAAAGGCCCTGTGCTCCATGCCCCACCCTCACTAATGATAGCATCACGTATGGCTGGAGGCCACGTGGGAGTCTTCCACCTGAACATCCTGACCAAGTTTCTTTCTCCACTAACTCCCACCAGGTCATTTCCCTATGGTAGCATGACTGCTTCTTTCTGGTGGCCTCAGATTTCTATCACTGAAATATATGCCAAAGATGTGTTTGAAATACGTGACAACCCAACTGTGAACCATTTGCTGGGACTTTTTTGTTTGTTGTTTGTTTGTTTACCTGTGTATCCTGGGCCCAGGCTGGGTCCTGGTCCATAGTAAGTTCTTAATAAATACCTGAGGTACCTGGTGACACCCACTTTCTTATGTGTCAGTGTTGCTGTCTTCTGCTCTTAGATCTCAGGGAGGGATAGGGCAGGCCTAGGCTGTGAGAGTCTCAGAGAAAACTGGAGGCAGGTAAAGGCGGAAGATCCTACAGGCACAGGGAAGCCTTGGCCTTCATCTACTGGAGGGGACAGTCTCATCTGGAGCAGCCAAGAGTGCTGGAATTGAGGAATAGGTATGGGGAGGCAGGAAAGGAGCCCCAGGTTATCCATGGAGAACATAGTCTTTTGATCCTTGTTCTTAGGGGGCACAGCAAAACTGGACCCCAGGCCCCCTGCCAGTGACAGTTGCAGCCCAGCTCCTGAAGACAAAGGGAGAAAATACTGGGCTGGTTTGGTCTCACCACCCTGCTGCTCACCAGCCTTGGCTCTGTGTGTGCCTGGGGCTGGCTATGATGCTCAGGGTGTCCTGGCTGAGCCTCTCCCTGGAATGATGTAGCACTGCACCTGCTGAAGAAGGCGAGAGCAGGGAATGTGTAGGTGTGCAGCTCTGTAAGTCTTCCTCCTCCTCCTCCTCCTTCTGCTCCTGCTCCTCCTCTTCCTCCTCCTCCTCTTGTTCCTCTTCCTCTTCTCCTCTTCCTCCTCCTCCTTCTTATATTTTTCTTTCTAGCTCTGTTTCTAAGCACACTTTCCCTAACACCCTGGACTTCCATTTTTCTTTAAAGCTCCCCTCTGTGCCATGTGGATGCCTGTCTGTCACCTGGCTGACCTCCATGCTGGCTTAACTCAAAGGGCATGGCTTTCCCTTTTCTTCCCCAGTCTACTCCTCCTGATATCTGCTGAGATTCACACCCTGCCTGCCCTGGGGTTTTTGTTTGTTTTGGTTTTAAAGTTAAATGCTTAACAAAATTATCCACAAGCTTAGGAAAAAGGACCCACTGCTCATCAAGGAAATTGAAGGATATTTGCTTTCTTTAGCCACTAGGGAAATATAAATGTGCCACAACCACATTGGTTTGGCACTATCTACCTTCAAGAATGGCCAAAATCAAGATGGCAAATCAAAGTGGTCAAGACATAGAAAAATGGAAATTCCTTGTTTGGTGGTGAGTATGTAAATTGGCATCATTTTAGGAAGCCAACTATCATTCCCGCCGTCCATACATGTCTTACACACACCAGAAACGTGTGCCTATCCCACCAGATGATTTATTGGCATTATTTACAGTGGCCAACACCGGAAGCAACTTTCTTGTCCATTAGCCATAAACGAACAGACTGTGGTCATTGAGAACTCCACAGAAACTTCAATAATTGAAATTATCTGCAACCACAGGCACCAATCTCACAGAAATGCTGCAATGGAGAATAATGATTATGTGTGAAGTCTTAAAAAAGACAGCATCCACGTATGGTGATAGTGTTGACAACAGTCACCTTTGAGGCTTTTGGAGGGGACTCTGAGGTCCTGGGTAGGCTCCAGGTCTTGACCAAGTGTGTATCCTGTGTGTTGATGCACTGGGTGAGAAGCAGGGACATTTTTGGTCAGGTCTGTAGAACAGATGGGGCAAGTGCCTCATCCTCCAATCCCTTAGCTTTAAGTGCCTCATCCTCCAATCCCTTAGCTTTGGGGGCAGGCCCTTGGGTGTCAATGTGTTTCCCTGGGCTCAATCCACCAAGACAGTGATTTCTCTGGGGACTCTGAGAGATCACTAGGGCTCAAGAGGACACAGCTGTCATTGTGCATCTTCGGCATTAATTTAAACTTTTTTCTTTCTACACTTCTTTTAGTGTGTTTCTGTGTCTGTCTGTCTGTCTGTCTGTCTGTCATGTGTACACCACAGCATATGTGTGGAGATTGGAAGACGGCTTGTGGGAATTAGTTCTCTTCTTCCACCGTGTAAACTACAGGGTTTGAACTCAGGTCATCAGGTGTAGGGGCAAATCTCTTTACCCACTGAGCTATCGTTGAGCCATGTCATTGGCACCTTTGATAACATGTGATGTTTAACCCTGTATGTGTATTGTGTTAATAAGTCTTTAAATAGGCAAAATAAAATAAAATCACATGAAATCAAGATGGTAACTATTCTGCCTGTGAAGAAGACAGAGACTATAACAATTATCACCGTGAATTTATTTATTTTTTTCTTGCGAGACAGAGACTTATTTTGTAGCCCAGGCTGGGATTACACACATAGGCCAGCACACTGGCTCATAATTTTTAAGTTAAACAAGCAGAGTAGAACAATTATTTCAATATGCAAACAGATCATGCAGGGCTGGCAAGGTGGCTCACTGGATAAAAGCGCCTGCTGTGCAAGCATGGTGACGAAATTTGACTCCTGGAAACCTACATAAAGGTGGAAGGGGATGACTGACTCCAAAACGTTATCCCCTGACCTCTACACAAAGCTGGCACAAGTGCAGACCTATGCACACACATCAAGTGAGTTCACACGTACACAACAATAATTTTTAAGATTTTATATATTTGTATTTTATGTGTGTATATATATATATATACTGCTTTGTTTTCCTTGAGATTGAAGGAATGTTTTAATGTTTTATTTAGCAATGAAGTATTTTATTTCTCACCAGCCACAATAGCTCTCATTTACATAGAGCCTTAAAGAAATGCAGCGTTTTTATTTTACAGAAAATTCCATGGAAAGAACTCGCTAAGCCTGTTGCAGTCCTGTCAGGCAGCATGGCCTGCGCAAGTGAGACAAGGTGGCTTTATCCCTGAAACAAGGGGCCCTGGCTCAAATGGCTGGAAAGCTTGCTTCTTTTCCTAGTTCAGGCCACAGGGCTCTATTTTCCCATCTCCTCCCCAGGAAGGCCACCTCACTGAGATGTGATAAAAACCAATGACATCATGTCTCTCTGGGGCTCAGCCTCACTTCAGGAAGCAGGTGCTTTGGCAGAAAGGAGCCTGGGCCCTTTTTTTCCACTGTGATGATCTGGGTTTGCTGCTCAAAGAGTCCTCAGGGCCTAACACTCAAGGCTGCCTGCGTGGTTTTTCCAGTAGTGACCTGTTAGTGCTCCGACTCTTGGCCTTTTCCTCAGCCGCAGCTGTGTTATAAAGCCAGCATCTTCTAAGCCAGCAAGCCACGTCAACCTGGAGGGATTGGCACAAGTAAGTTGCCACTGGTGTGGCCCCTGAGAAGATGAGAGAAGCTTTTGGGAGAGCGAACTAGAAATCCCCACTTGTACTTGGAAGTAAGGCATCCAACCGAGAGGCCATGATGAGGCTCAGGAGCAGGTATGGGGTCTTGACTGGCAAAAGCATCCCTCTGGCCTTGCCCAAGGTGCAATTTATGAAGCAAGCTTTGAGGCCCTCACAGCCATTCCCTAGAGACCTTCACAGAAAGTGCAAGGGATTTGGAATTGGAGGAGCCCAGTTTTCCGAGATTGCTGCAACAGTTTGCACTCGTGCCACTTGCGTGTGGGTTCAGAGTGCTCTGCACCCTGGCCAACATTTGCTCTTAGCTTCAGCATACATGGTCTTCGTGTGTATTTCCCCAGTGCCGAACCCCTCCAGTGTTTAGTAAGCATGTCTGTATCATTTTAATGAAGAGTTGCTCAAGTCTTATTCCCATTTTAATTGGTACCAGGTGACTTTTCCTAGGGAGACATAAAGAAATATCTGGTCACATGAGATACACAGAGTGATGGTTTATGAGCCCATGCCTTGAAGATGCTGGGCACTCAAGCTGGCCAGATCCTGCCTGCTTTAGACACTCTGGCAACGGACCAACATGCTGAGTTGGTTATAACCTCAACAGATTTAAGCAAGACTTCCATCTTCTGTCAACTCTCACGTAACTCTGAGGAGGACAGGGCCTTGGAAGCTTCCCTCCTCTCTCCAGGAACAGATATTTTTGAGCACCATATTTTGTGAGGTCTCTTGCTAGTGGTCACAGTTGCTCTGATTCAAGACAACAATGGCCATATCCAACCAAGGAGAAACAGCAAGACAAGAGTTGGCTTGCCTTTATACTATTTGTTTGTAGGCAACGCATGTTTTATCTATTCGGATACAATTCTTAGCCAGATATATGGAGTATTATTATTTTCTCATGAGATATAACTTGTCTTTTCATCTATCTTACCAACAATGTCTTTAATGCATGAGAATCCTTTTTTGTTGTTGTTTTGTTTTGAGACAGGGTTTCTCTGTGTAGCCTTGGCTGCACTGGACTCACTTTGTAGACCAGGCTGGCCTCGAACTCACAGAGATCCACCTGCCTCTGCCTTCCAAGTGCTGGGATTACAGGTGTGCACCATCGTGCTAGGCAAGAGTCCATGTTTTTGAGGGAGTCCAATGGATGCATGTGTGATTAGTATTGTGGCCTGCCTAGAAATGTTTGCCTGCCCAAAGATCATGAGAGCATCCCTCTACTGCCTTCTGGTCCCTTTCTTGTGCTTATATTCTGGTGTTTGCATTTTAAATCCATGATCTCAAGGCTACCTGGGCAGTGAGGCTCACAGTGGGAGGAGCTGCCACAAGCTGAGACCACATCTGCAGAAGGAAAGCCTCCAGGATAAGTGTCCTTCACCCTCTTGTTATCCTCCCTCTGAACAGAAGGAAACTCTCAGAAACTTGTCTGGGGCTGACAGTGATGGAGGGCTGGAGCCCTCCACCTTAGCCCATGACAGCATCTTGATGAAGCCCTCGGGCTCCCAGCTAAGGAGGGAAGAAACCAGTCTTTATTGGCCTCCGTCTCTTTGCCAGGCTCTATGCTGGGAAATTCACATATGTAACCTCATTCAAGTCACATGACTAGATCAGGCAGAGTGGACACGACACCATCCCATAGAGAAGGAGATGGAGACTCGGGAGCTTGAGCAACTTCCTATGGATGATGCAAACCTGGATCTCTCTGGTACTTTGCCTGCTATTCCTCAGCCCCTTAATGGCCCCTTTGCCTTTTCTTCGTTCCCAGTGTGTTTTCTCTTTGCTGGGATGCGGGTCCTTCCTCAGTGTTGGCATGTTATGTCCATCCTAGAAAAGCCCCCAGGCCACCAAAGATCTCAGAGGTCTGAAGACATTCCCTGCCATGCTTGACTTTCTCTCTTTCTAACTATCCAATCAGGATCTTATTAAGAAGAGCTGAGCCATGACCTTCAGGTAGTCAAACATCTTAATTAAGAGAATGGGGAATCTTACAACTGGCCTGTTGAAGACATGGGGAACAGGGCCAGGGAAGCCACACCCACTGGAGGTCTTGACCCAAGATTCACATGAAGCTTGCCAAAATGTCAAGAGCCCTGGGGTCTTATGTGGACACATATATTCTAACTACTGTTCCAAACAGAAGCCAAAAGCATACTTCTAACAACAAACCCAGTCACCTTGGCCTCTAGCTTAAAAACAGATAGTGTCATCCTCCAGCCTTCACCTCCCAAATGCTGGGGTTGCAAGCACGTGCCACCATGTCTGCTCCCCGTGCAGTGCCGAGGCTTAAGCAGCTGAGTCACTGTCCCAATCTTGGACCTCACCGATTTTTCTAGGATTAAAAAGCCCAATGCAGCCCTTGTTTTCCAAGGCCATTCCTGAGTGTGAAGTATCCAGCAGGGGGCACTGTGGAGACACCCTGGAGAGTGAGCCATCCACCTCAGTGTTTTCTCCCGGACTCTGCACTGCCCTCACCACCACCCTTGCTATGAAGGTTGTGTGAGTCCTTAGCGCCGGCGGTCACATGTCTGCTGGAGGGTTGCCTGGCTGGAGCGTCGGCAAAGAGCCTGCTCTTTGTCTGTTTTTCTCTAGTTCATCTCTGCCCGCAGTGGTCAGCACAGCGCTGTCTGTCACCTGTGAACAATGTCTGTTAAGGGAGGAAAGAGGGAAGGAGGCAGAGCTGGGCTGTCAGGAGGCCTGGAGCTGCAGCGGGAAGGAAGGCAGAGGTCAGAGCAATCACCAAAATCAGTTCTGAGCTAATCCTTTAGACTCTGTCCTAAGAACAAGGAGATGTCATTGAAGGCTGCTAAGCTGAGGGGACACTACCCGATTAGTATTTTGAAGACATAATCCTCTGCAGTTTAAGGCTTCGAAGATACTACACAGAACAGAGGGTTTATTTAATAGACTGTCGTTGCTCCTTAGACATCCAGGCAGCTAGAGATGAAGACAAAGAAAACAATGGCCCAGGAAGTGAGGGTCCAGTACTCCAACCTGCCCTGGGGATGAGGAGCCACGGCTGAACACAGGAATGGGATGACAAGTGCTCTGGGTTTGCAGAGTGAAGCCAGAAGTTACAAAGGGGCCACAGCTGGTGGACAGCGCAGGACTCCGTCCACAGGAAGGACATAGAGTGTGCACCTTGGTTCTCTTTCCTGCCTGTGACATTGGCATCGTGTGAGACCTGAGCTCATGGGGTTCACCAGGGTCAGTGGGAGAGCTCACGGGGTCATCTCTGTAGCACCCACACCCAGGAGATAGATGTGCCGCTAATTGTGGCTACTATGGCCAAATCAAGGTGCTACTGCACAGCAGCAAAAGCAGGCAGGTGGAGGTAGGAGTGGGAGGCAGAGCTGGAAGAGCCTGGACCTCCTGTGAGGAGCACTGGGCCCCTTACCTGGAGGTGTGGTGGAGCCATTAAGGAATTAAGCCATGTTGTCCAACGTGGGGAGATTTTAAGTGAAGCAAAAGGAGTGGTCCAGGATGGGCCCCAGGAGGCTAGAGCAGTGAGTAAGCACAGAGTGGGCTGTGGATACAGTGACAACCAGAAATCAGAGAATCCAAGAGCAGCTATGGGCTAGGCTCCTGCCAGAGAGGGCTGGCGGAGTCCTGAGGATCCAGGGAGAGACAGGAGCTGAGGAGCCCGAGGGTGAAGGGGAGTCCTGGGAAGCATGGTTGGTTATGGAGAGCAGAAGAAATGCTGATGGATTGATATGACTGGAGAGATGAGTGGACCAGGACAGAACAGTCGCCCAGAAGCCAGGAGAGCCATTCTAAAACTAAGACACTGAAAACAACAGATGGATGGGGGTGGGTGGATGGGTGGATGGATGGATGGACAAGGGTAGAGGGCGGATGGATGGATGGATGGATGGATGGATGGATGGATGGACAGACAAGGGTAGAGGATGGATGGATGGATGGATGGATGGACGGACGGACGGACAAGGGTAGAAAGTGGATGGATGGATGACAGGTGGTTGGATTGAATGGATGGATTATGAGTAGATGGATGAGCATTGCCAAGTACACCATAAGGGAAGGCCTGGGAAATGACCTATTGGCCTTGACTATGGGGAAGTCACTGGTGAACTGAGAACAATGGGAGGAAGCTCTGTGCGATGCGAGAAATGAGAAGTGGGTGAGAGATGTAGCCAGAAGGACAGACTGTCTCCCCAAAAGCAGGCAGCTTTGACTGCAGGACAAATGATGTAGGGGCTTAGGAGGGAGGTATGGGTGAAGATCCATCCATCCACCCATCCTCTACCCTTGTATGGCATTTTTGTTCTGAGATAAAAGGATCTTAAGATGTTGAAGCAGGGTGGAGAGGGCTGCGGGGAGGGACTCAGGAGACAGGAGGTGCTTGGTTGGGGTAGATAAGAAAATGGATGTAGGTGGGAGGAGCCCCACCCTAACCCAGGAGGGAGCTGATGGGAGAAAGGAATGTGGGAGAAAGGCAAGGACACACAAGGCAAGCCTCACACAAATGCTCGGGCCTATGTTCACAGACAAGGTCCTATGGATTGTTTTGTTTTGTTTTGTTTTGTTTTGTTTTGTTTTAGTTTGGAGGAAATAAAAGCAAAGAGAAACAGTATAATGTTCCTATTCTAGCCTTCACAGAGCTGGCTACTGCCTTGTTGCAGTGAAACACGTCTGTGTTGTCTGCTCTGGAGTTCTGTCTAAGCCATGTTCCATTCTGCACACAGCCTGTGTAGGAGCCTGCGCTAACTCACTATTTTATGTATCTGTTATGGTTGGTGATATTGAATGTAGGGTCTCTCTTATGCCAGGCAAGAACTCTACCATTGAGCTTCTCTTAAAAATAACAACAACAACAACAACAACAACAACAACAACAACAAAAAGAAAACAAAGAAAAAAAAAAGAAAAAAAAAAAAAGCTCTTTTGAGCTATTGTCTCACTAAGCTGCCCAGGCAGGCCTGGAATTCACAATCCCCCTGCCTCAGAGTCCCAGGTAGCTGGGATCACAGACCTGCAACACCAGGACTGACTTTCATTTATTAGAAAGAAAGAAAGAAAGAAAGAAAGAAAGAAAGAAAGAAAGACAAAAACCTTTCTCCATCAGATACCAGTGTGTCACATATAAAAGTCCATCTTGTTTATAGTTTCGGTTGAGAAAATTAAATCCTCCAGGTCTGTAATGGAAAGAAAGGGTCATTTCTGGTAAGAGCCCTGCGTTGAGAACACCAGTGGACTGCCCGTTTATGTGTTTATCAGGCAACGACGTAATTGACATTACAGTGAACACTCTGGAATTCCTGCTCCCTCAGCTCCCTTCTCATTAATTGCACTTGACTTCTTTGGAAAGAAATTTTTCCTTGAAGTGTTCCATCGTCTGAGTCAGACTTGGAGCAAATCTTTTCAGGGGGGAAAAAAACTGAGCTAAAATTGCTTCAACAATTTCTTACTGATGGGATGTTGGAAAACACACGAGAGCTCCGCCCTCCCCCTTTTAAAGAGAAGGAAGAAAAAAATACTGATCTATTTTTACACCCACGTTAAGTCACCAGCCGTGGAGCTATAAACCCCAAACTTGGCAAGGCTGGGGCTGACATCTTTGAAGAGGTAAACCCAGACGGATGGAAAGAAAAAGGCCACAGCCATTACAAAAGTTGAACCTCCCACCCCGCCCTACTGCACCCCCTCACCCACGGCCCCCACCCCCAGCCCCACTGCACCCCCCTCACCCACAGCCCCACCCCCCACCCCTGTTCCCGACCCTTCTGAACCTATAGAGAGAAAGCTCTGAATTTCAGTTCCTCCTTAGAGGAGCCAGGCTCTGAAGCTTGCGGGGTGTTGTCAGGTGCTGGTTCCCTTCTTTAAAAACAACCCAGAAGAAAAAGAAGCTGGAAGCCTGCAACACTTTAAGGGTAGCCTGATGGGAAAGCACACACTCCCACGCCTGTGCATTAAAGACCCAGGATCCTTCCCAGGCAGGCTCTGAGGACAAGTGCGGGTGATGTTTCCAGACCTACTGACATTTTACATCTGCATTTGAAGGCACACACAGTGCCGTGCAGGTTATGGGAGATGTGGGTGGCAAATCCGAGGGAGGGAGAAGGAGGGGGCCAGAGGATCCAATTTCCCCCCAATGCACCCACAGGTTCTAACAGCACAGCTCTCCCTTTTAAAACACCTCAGATACTCGCAAGGGCAGACTCTGGTGCCAATCTCCTGACAAGAAGGAGATGGATTTGACCTGGCTAATCCTTAATGTGTCTGTTCTACTTCTTACGTGAGACAGGAGATCCCCCGGGTGAGGTATTCCCCCCCACCCCGAGGAAAGAAAGGACCAGGAAGTCGGTAGAACATGGGGGCTGTGATGAGTGGGCCCACTGTTGGAGCTCTTCACCTCTCCACGGCTTAGTTTCTTCTCGCAGGCCTGTAGTGATGCCTGTTATAACGGATGCGCTCAATCTATGTGAGCTGCATGACAGCCAGCACACTCAGCCGCTGGCACTTCTTATACCTGGGCCAGCCCCACTTCTTCAGGTCTCAGTTACCTCGCCTGTAAAATGGGGATGAGAGCTGGGAGTGGCGCTCAGTTGGTGGAGTGCTTGCCTAGCGTTCAGGAAACCCTAGGTTTGATCTCCCGGCACCACAGAAACCATGCATGACGGTCCACACCTGCAACTCCAGCCCACAGGTAATGGAGGCAGAAATATCAGGAGTTCAAGGTCATTCTTGAACTATGTAAGTTCAGGGCCAGCCTGCGCAAAATCCTGGTGCATCGGCTTGGAGTTCTCCCTGAGCCTCTGCTTGAGAGTCTTCATCTTCAAGCTTGTCTTCAGCAAGACTCCTACCCAGTCATTCTGACAAAATCTCCTCGGGCTGGTGTGTCCCGATAGTACCGGACTCACGGACACCAACATCCATTCTGCTTCTTGACTCTAAGTCCCACTTGTCCTAGTTGGAGTCACGGAAACTCAGCTCCCTTCCCTTCCCCCTGCAGCCGTCCTTCTTCCTGTCACTGTCCCCGAGGAGTACAGACTGTCTTATCCTAAACAAGGATCACACATCACTCTTTTCTTTAACTGAACACCAAGAGTCACAGAGCCCTCTCCGGCCATTGCTACCAGCAGCAACAAATCTGTGACAAGGGACAGCAGATGTCATTACTGGCTTTTGAGCCCACGGCTGACACCTCTTTCTTGGATTCCAGGAACTCACACAGCTTGGTTCTTAGAACAAGCTCACACAGGGTCCCTCTCCATCTCTCCCAAGTGCTCTTCCCTGCCTGGGAAGTTTCTCTGTCCCCAGCTCTCTCCCACATGCCTCCACGCCCCATGTGGCCCCTCTCCAGCCCCTGACTTCCATCCTCCCAAAGTTCTCCTCTTCTGGAGGGGATCATTTGTCTCCCAGCATGATGTTGGCTCCAAGGCTGTGTCACAGGATCTGGATTAGGGGCTCATGGCTGTCTAAATGTCACAATCCATCTCAGGCACCGTGTAGGCAGGCGCCGTTATCATCTGCTTTGAGCGGGATTTATTAAGTGGGAAGGGATTCTCCAACAAAGTCCATCTTTGGTGTCTAAACAGCCCCTCTGAGCAGCCTGGCTGAGATCAGACCATGGGGCCCAGTGTGTCAGTCCTTCCCAAAGGCCTGGACCAAAAAGGACCTTTCAAACTTTCTAGCAACTTCCAGATCCTCAGGGGTGTGGCCGATGGGGTGGGGGAAGGAGAATATGAAGGAGCTTAGAGAGGAACCTCTCCAAAGCTGGGGGGTTGGGGGGGGAATGGCCATCAGCTCTACCTACTACTTATGCTCCAGCCTCTCAGCTTTTGGGGGGCAGGGAGTGAGGGGGTACAGTTTGGAAAGCTACAGATGATTTCTGAAGTGTCCCCTCAAAGTCCATGTGCGGCTGGACATAATGGTACACATTTTTAATCACAACACCTGGGAGGCAGACACAGATAGATTCTTAAGAGTTCAAGGTCAGCCTGGTCTACATAGCAACTTGTAGGCTAGCCAGAGCTACAGAATGAGACCCTGTCTCAAAGCAAAAAGCCTATGTGTTGAAGGCTTGGTTGGCAGCCCATGGTGATACTTAAGAGTGGATGGACCCTCTAGGAGGTGGGGCTAACAAGAAAAAGTTAGGCCATTGGGGAACACCCTTGAGGGTTGGGCACCTTGGTTCTTTACCCCTTCTCTTTGTTTTTGCTCTTTTTGGGGGTGGGTCACATGCTTCCACCACGTAATACTTTGTAGCCAGAGGCCTAAAGCAATAGGCAAAGGGCAAAAGTGATCATAGGCTGAGACCTCAGAAACCTTTCCTCTCTATAACTCGGTACTCAGGTATTTTGTCACAGTGACAGGAATCTGACTACTACAGTGCCCAACACTGTGCTAATGCTGTTATAAAGGAAAATAAGACAGACACTACCTTCCAGTTGTCTTAGCTCACAGGTGTACAATGTGTATGCTAAGTACTGTGGGGGTGGGGGCGGGGGTGGGGGCAGGGGTGGGGCTGGGGTGGGGGTGGGGCTAGTATCTGCAGGCCACTCTCTGGGGCACACTGCAAGGAGAGGACAAGGCAGGGTCAAATGGTGAGAGGGCACTCGAGGGGCCCTGGTAGCAGAGATCTGGCCATTGTTAGTCCAAGCCCTCCATCACCTGTCCCCATCCCCATAAGGGTCTATGGCCTCTCTGAGCCCTACACTCAGGGCTCTTCGTGACTTTGTTGTGAGTTAGTTCCCTGTCCTTCTGCTTAGAAGTCCCTCTACTGCCTAATGTCCTGACAAAATGCCCGATCAGGTACCTGCCCCAGGTAAGCTTAGGTGGCCTGGAACAGCAGTGGTAAGAGCATTTGGCTTGGAGTCAGGAGCTGGACCTCCACTTTTTCACCTACAAAAATACGGGTCAGGTGAACTCCAACCCCCGCTGACAATTTTAAGGATCTTTTGATGATGTTGCCTTTTAATAAGGTAGGCATTCTGACGACGAGGCAGGGACGTCAGAAACGAGACTACAGGTCCCTCGACAGAAAGACGCTCGGAGTCCCCAGCCTCTCTCAATACTGGGGACAAGACCGAATGGTTAAATGGGCTCATCATCTGGGGGCCTCTGTGGCCATTCTTCTCGTCGCCCCCAGGTGGCGCTGCAGGACCACAGCCCTGAGCCACATCGTCAGCCCCCAAACTCAGGTGTCCTTCCCCAAGCCTGCCTTGGTCTCTAAGGGAGGAGAAACCAAGAGACCAGCACTTAAATCCTCGACTTGGCTGTCTTCCAGCACTCCAAAAACCATTTGGAGGGTTTCCAAATCCATTCGACCCAAAGGCATCTAGCGTGTTTCTGCCATCTGCCATCAGAAGCCACAGGGCTTCAAGCCTGGCTGTTAGAATTCACACTCAGCCAACACCCAGTAGGTCCAAGCCCAGGGGCCTGCTTCACTCTAGTACTCGAGAAAGACCAGCACAGACACAGCCGCCTGGGCCTCAAGGAAAATAATCCCTATGTGCTCAAGTCACTCAAACAAACAACAAACTAAAACAAACAAAAACACAGACACTGGCTTTTCACAGACAGAACCATCTGGCTGGAATCACAGCTCACAACCTCCACCAACGTTCCTTCTGTTAGTCCTCTAGATGACTACAGGGGAATGCCACACACACACACATCACACAGATGCACACATACACACATACCTCCACAAAACCACGCACTCACTCACTCACACATGCACATACATATGTTCACACAGAGACACACACTGACACATACATATACACAGAACAGACATACACAGACATAAAGACACAGACATGTATGCATGCCATAACCACACATATACACTAATGCACACCTCTTCATACACCACATATAGTACATTTATACCATGAACATACCATTAACCACATACTTTTGTATATACACACACATACCACATACATATCACATATGCAACATATCACATATGCAACACACACCACACAATTCTGCGTACACACAACATGCATACCACATATGCCCACATAGCCATCATATACCACACATACACATATGATTCCACTCATATATAACACACTATACGCCACCTATTACCACTCATGCAGCATATACATACACCTACACAGCCACCACACATCCTACATACAAAAACATACACAACAATATGTACCACATATGCAGTACACATACCACACCCAGTACACAGCACATACCACATATATACCACACACAACACACCCGGTAGGTCATCTAAGAGGAAAATCTCCCCCTGCCTTGAATCTTCACTGATGTGTACAGCCGAGTGCCCATCCTCCCTGTGAAACACAGGGCACAGGAAGGGTTACGGCCCATGTCCCAGCTGACCCACAGGCATCTGTAGATTTTGGTGGACAATACAGCTGGAGGCAGAGAACTTAGAATGTGCTAGAAAGTCTGGTGATGAAAAAGGGGAAGAGCAGCCCACTCGGCCTTGAACTACAATACTCACAAGCTAAATGCCCTTGTTTGACCTTGATCCTGGTTGATACTGAGAGAGACTTTTTGTTCCCTATTCTTGGGGGGCCCACACAAGCAGGAGCAGCTCTTGCCTGAACTCCTGTTCTATCCCTCCTGGCTGTAAAGACAAGATTGATAACCTTGACAGCAAGCCAGACACAGAAGCCAGGACAGGCCCGGGAACCCAGGAGGCCAGAAATAACCAAGATTTGACTAAACCACCAAGTGGAAGATCACCAGAATCCTCTAGCCTTTAGGTCCAGATCCTCAGCCGCTTCCGCACAGTAGGACAGGGTGGTGTGAATGGAGGCCACAAGCCCCGAGACCAGGAAGAAGAGGCTCCTACATGAGCAGGGCCTGCGCCCAGCTTGTGGCTAGGGTCGGTGATAAACGCCAGCGTGAAAGACAGCAGATGCCATGGTCCCTCATGGGAAGCTCTGACCCAGGTCCTTCCCACAGCCATCCCCACGGCAGGTGAACACCGAGAGCTCAGTGGCTCTGCACAGTGCCACAGCACACACACGTGGACTCAGACGACAGCTGATAGGAGTCAGTTCTCTCCTACCATGCGCACCCCAGCACCTGAACTCGGGTTATCCGGCTTAGCAACCAGTGCCTTCACCTGCTGAGCCATCGCGCTGAGCCCATTCGTCATTAGTCGATGGGGAGATAAGGTCAGCTCCCTGGAACGGCACTAGGTTGGTTTGAGTTCTACCTCTGAAGGAGCACAGCAAGGCCTTCCTCTTCTCAACAGCAGCATGGCCTGAGTCTTCATCACTGACCAATGTCTGCGAGGGGCTATCTGAGGGAGTGGGTAGGCCAGCCAATGCTGGGGCTCAGGCAACCTCCTCCACTCTTGACCATAGCCTTTTTTGTTTTTTTGTTTTGTTTTGTTTTGTTTTGTTTCGAGACAGGGTTTCTCTGTGTAGCCTTGGCTGTCCTGGACTCTCTTTGTAGACCAGGCTGGCCTCGAACTCACAGAGATCTGCCTGCCTGTGCTTCCCGAGTGCTGGGATTAAAGGCGTGTGCCACCATGCCCGGCTCATGATTTACATCTTGAATGGACCCTATCCCCACAGCCCACCAGCTAAAAGTTTGGCGTCCAGTCCATGCCGTGGGAGAGGTGGAGCCTGGAGGAAGGAGGTTAGATCCCTGTGGTCTGAGGGGATTATTGGGACACTACAGTCTCTCCACTATGTGCCTTGCCATGGTGTCCTATGCCAC
Organism: Acomys percivali; assembly: GCA_907169655.1. Classification (NCBI taxonomy): domain Eukaryota; kingdom Metazoa; phylum Chordata; class Mammalia; order Rodentia; family Muridae; genus Acomys; species Acomys percivali. The sequence continues at coordinate 134,016,660 of OU015747.1, forward strand.
CACAAGCCTAAAGGTACAGAGCCAAATGACTACAGACACCGCTTCTGAGAGCAGGAACCGAAATACATGCATCCTCCCTCCAAGTCAGTTGTCACTACTAATACTACTGGGTGATGGTAACAGACAGCCTAGCAAACTGTGATGTCATCCAGGGCTCACCGCCGAGGCAGGAAGTCAGCATGTTTTCAGTTTCTCGGTCATGCCTCTGGCTCTCCAGGTGAAGATTTCAACAAAGGGTGGGCACAGATAGTCTCGGAACCATTTCATGCTATGCAGGCGGCATCAGTTGGCCTTGTCACTGGTCACACATGCCCCGTTCCCATGACCCCCCTCCCACCTCCCCTGCCTGTGGGATGAAGAATTCACCTCTGGACAGGTGTGGGTGCCCACCTCAACCAACCAAAGAAACGTAATTTCTAGACCCTGATGGTTTTCTCTGTCTCGTCTGTAGAATGCGGGCAATTGGGGCAGAAGCTCCCCTTCTGCACCCCTGGCCACGGGCAGCCATTGTCTATGTTCTTCTAGGCCACACCCACACCATCCTCACTTCCCTTCTGACTGCACTGCCTGGACCCAGGAGCCATCCCCTTCCCTCTGGCCTCTCCTCCTCGGCTCTACTCAGTCCAGGCCCAGATGGAAACACATGCCGCTGCCAGAGCTGAGGTGCATGGGGGTGAGGTCATAGATGGATGTTTCAGAGGTGGAGCTCAGGGTTCCCCTAAGATCTCGGAAATGTTGAGATGCAGGGTCCCTCCCAGGACTAGGAAAAGGAATCTGCTGCCCCCAGCCCTTGCCTGTGTCTGTCATGTCAGCTCCCACGAGCAGTTACAGACATGACCTCATCTGTGCAAGAGGAGCCTCTGTGACAGGAGGGAAAAGCAACTTCTTTCCCTCCCTCCCTCCCTCCTTTCCTCCATCTATCTCTCCTTCCCTCTCTCCCTCCCCCTCCCTCTCCCCTCTCCTTCTCCAGCAACTGCTATCCCACTCCAATTTGGAGCTGGGAGAACAGGGGTCCCCTAGAAGGGTATGGCATATGGCCTGAGGGTTGCAGGCCGGAGCCAGATCCTGCCTGCCTCCCAGGAATGCAGGTGCCTCACAGCTGCATACCGCCCTGGCCCCCTGCACACCAAGGGTACTGGTCCGTCCAAGAGGCAGAAATGTGTCAGCCTCGCTTTTATTCTTCCCATGACCTGGCTTTCTTAGCCGTGTGTCCATCCACATGCAGCTGGTCCACTGATGTTCACAGTCTTCTGAGAAGGAGGACTGAGCTCGCATAAGTAGCTTGTTGTATCACAGGCACTCAGCAAGTGAGATGTTAAAACTCAGGTGAACTAGAGCTATGTGGTATGGTGTTCACAGGGAAAGATCTGGACTTATCCTAGAACCCAGAGGTGGACCCCAGCCGGGGGCCCTGCCCAGCTCTGTTGACCATCACTTTGACCCAGAGACATAGCTGTGTGAGTGAGGTGTCAGCACTTAGACACAGGCAAACCAGGACATGTCTCTGTCATCCAGGTCCATCCTAGTGCTCCACCGCAGTGCTCCACTCCAGTGCTCCAGGTCAGGGCCAACTGTGTGCTCCTGGGGAGGGAGGAAGGACAGCATGTGGCAGGAAGCCAGCTAGGCTCTGTGGTACGAAGCCCATCCCTTGGCAGTAGTGCGTCTATGTACCAGGTCACTGCAGTCCCCCTTCCTTCCACGGGGCTATTAGTGGCATTGCCCAGTCAGAGTTAAGACCGAAAGGGAATCGTTAGAAACCACAAGAAAAGGAGGAGGTCTGGGAGGAGTCCCATAAGCCAAGACCTGCGAGCACTCAAGAGCAAACAGGAAAGCTGACTTTCCTGTTTAGACATCATGTCTGGCAAGAGGAAATCAAGATTGAAGTAACAATAATAATTATATTAGCCCATGATCCGTTAACATTGCCAGCATCAAAAATGACTGCTTGTGCAGACCCTGCCAAGCTTGCCAGGGCCGGGCCGGGCTGCGGTGAGACAGTGAGTGCTGGCTTTTTATTTGGAAGGCTTCTCAAGGGAAGCAGCTGCTTTACTCCCCTGGTGTCCAGGCTATGCTTCAGGGTTGGGAGGAAAGGGCCTTAGGAGTGACAGGGACATGCCATGGAGCTGTGAGAAGTATGTGCACCCAGTTCCTGCCAGCTGCTCCACTTGGACCAGCTACTCTATATCTCTCAGGCTCAGAATCCTGGACACTGAGATAGTGATAAGATTTGTATTGTTTCCAAGGGGATAAGAAATGGTGCACTGTCTGACACATGCTCGCCAACCCGTGCTGAGCCAACCTGAAGAGACGTATAGGCCCGAGGCATCAGTTTTTCTCAACAAAACAAAACAACAACATAAAGATGAAGATGTGACTCTATGCAGGTCACCATAGAAGAAGAGAACTTTGAGAAAGAGTGCATGCTAGTTTTAATTGTGTGTGCCCGCACACATGTGCAAGAGTAGTGCACATTAGTGTAGGTACCTGTAGAGTCCAGAAGATGGCACCTGATCCTAGGGACCTGGAGCTACAGACAGTTATATGCCGCCCGGTGTAGGTGCTAGGAACCGAACTCTAATCCTTAACCTCTAAGTCACCTCTCCACCCCAGAAAAAGAGATTTTCAATGGGAACCCAATTTAGTCTCTGACCTGATTTGCGATTCCTTGTAAGCTAATGGATCCACCCAGAGACACCCTCAGTTCCTTGTCCACATTAGAGGGGTGTCATCCTTGGTGGCATCTGCAGACTACCCTCATGCAGGACACATTTGTGTGATCACTACCAATTAATTTCAGACATGTCAGCTGAGAGCCACCACCATGCAAGGCAGAGTGCAGGCGAAGATCTTTGTGTGCAAAGGGAAATGAGAAAAGATGTAGTAGCCCCGTGGTCTCCAACCCCCACAGGAGAAAAGCATACCTCAGTGTCCCTTGGCACAAGTTTGACAGCACTATGACCAAGCACCCTAAAAGTGTGAGGGAGGTGCACAGATCTTATCTGTTTGGTTGGCGCCCCTACCTACCCACCCCCAGCTTTTGAAACAGAGTCTTCCGTAGCCCTGACTGGCCTTGGAGTCTGCTTTGAGACTGAGCTAACCTTGAATGGTTGGTTTCCTGCCTCCACCTCCTGGGTGCTGGGATGACAGACTTGACATCCACTTCATCCAATTTATGCAGAGCTGGGGACCGAACCCAGAACCTCATGCATGCTAGAGAAGTGCTCTGCCAGCTACCCTAGCACTGCTTGCTACTCTTCCAGTGTTCTTAGCGTGTCTTAACTGGAAACATGTTTGTGGAATGAACTGACAAAGGAGGAAAACTGAAGCCCTGCAAGGGGAAGGCTGCCTCTAGTTCACACAGCAAGTCATTTTCAACCTTTGAGCACGGCAGGTAGCAGGAGAAAGTGCTTTTATTAATATAATTCTACAGTGGTTAGCTTTGCCTGCCTACTCCCAGTAAGGAAATTCACTCCTTGAAGCCAATTTTTACTTAAATGCTTGCTTGCTTGCTTCAGTGTCTCTGGCATCTTCATAAGAGACCAAGAGAAAAAAAACCATGTTTACAGAACCTAAGAAATTATGAAAACTATCTCCCATCTATAGAATGGGCTAGCTGTTGAGCTCTGCGTTTTAACACACTGACGATGAACTGAGGGCCCTTCTGTGGAGAGCAGTTGAATAAATGCACCATTGTGCTTGGAACAGAGTCGCTCAGCTCACTCAGGCGCCTGCTTCCCATCTGCCAGCTGCCGGCAGACACCACGCACCCACACCCTTGTCCGCAAATACTCACTGCCCACGTCACACAAGCCCTGCACAGGCCGTGACCGACTTGTCACTTGCTGTCTTCTCAATCCCACAAAAAGCTAAGTATCTCTTTCTAAAGAAAGAACTGGCCATGGAGGATGGGGTGTAGGCTGCTTGCAATGCATGTGGCTGTGGTCACCACCCTGGGGACATCCTTCTCCAGGGTCCCAGTCATCTCTGGTCATCTCTGCCACCACCCGCCCGGACACACACACCCTCTAGACCCGCCAAACCAACAGTTTCATTCAACACATTGGGGGCCGCCCTGAAGCCAGGAAGTTTGCTTTCTGTCTGCCGCTATTCTGGGAACTTGGACTCGGCCCTGGAATTTCACTGGTCCAGGCCTCTGAACTTCTCTTTTATCCTTGCCTCTCCTCTTCAGAGCCCCCCACCCCTAGACAGAATTCCGCACCCACGGAAAGCAAGAACCCTAAACAAGCAGTGGGAAGGGCAGGAGGGTGCGACGCTGAAGGCAAGGGTGAGAGGTAGCCCTCGGCTGCCTGAGGTGGCCCTGAGCCTCTAGAGAGAGAGGAGGGCTCCTAATGGCAGAGAAAGGCTGTCTCATGATTGTTCATCATCTGGGTTCTCTGGCTAGTGTGCAACATCAGATGGCATCAGCCTTTTTGTCTTAGGTACTGTTTTTGGAACAGAACACCTGGCCTGAAGGAAGTATTCATACATCCTGGATGGATGGATGGCTGATGGCTGAGTGACATGCTCCCTTGACTCTATCTCATACCTATAAGTCCTTAGTCCCTGCAGAATGAGGAAAACAATGAGTATGGGTCTAGACAAGCCACTCCCTCCCTACCAGGATTTACAAGGTCAAGGGCCAGGCTCCTACTCACCAAAAGCCCTACACTCACCAACTTCTCACTCGCCTTTCACTTCCAGGAATCCCATGAAAATGCCAGACTGCATCAGGAGGGAATTAAGCTGGACAATAAGGACCCCGTGTGCCAGCTCCGCGAGTGACCCATGTATCTCTGGTAAGGCCCTGGGAATCAGGGCGTGCTTGTTATGCCAGCTCTAAGAGGGACTTCAGGCCTCTCAGGTGATTTTCAGACGAGGGAGGGTGACTGTGCTTCTGCTGCTGCCCTTCAGGGAAGCTTGTTAAGACTCAGGAAGTAAACAAGCCAGAAATCTCAGGAAGTCCCTGAAACAGACCAGATTCAAAAGGTGCCTCCATCTCAAGGTTATAGAAACCTGAAGGACTCTGGGATGTATGGTGTGGTGACCAGCCGTGCAGAGCTCCAGGGTTCTAGCCTTTGTGACTCGCCACTCATAGAGTTGGGCTTTTCAGTAATGCTGTTGTTCCTACCCTGAATACCCCAAATAATGTCAGTTTACCAAGGTGGACTTCGGTGCTATAGTTTACTTTGGCCGGCCATTGTTTTCCTCTCTGAGGTGAGCAGACATTTGTTCATGGCTCCTCAGGAATAAACTCAAGAGTTCATAACACCCAGAAAGAAATCTCTTGAGCCGTGTGGTAACATGTCCTTGACCTTGGAAAATGAAGTTCAGCCCTGGCTTGGAGTCCCTTTTGCAATTTTCCTTCTTCTAAGCCAGAGGTTCTCAGAAGCCAATTGGTTTTGGTCCCTTTATTGTAAAAAATCAAGACGCCATCCAGCTTTTTACACTACTAAGCAGACACCAGCAGTCATGCGGTCCTTGGCTTGATTTTACCAGTGTTTGTCACTTGAAAAAAATGAACGTGTGCCAGATGTACCTGATGAGTGTCACCTCTCCAGAAAGGCATGCTTGGCTGCAGAGGTATCATCTGCTTCTTGTGTTAGGGAAGGGAAAATGGGGGCCATGTGCCACAGGGCATATTTGGAGATCAGAGTATAGTTGGCGGGAGTTGGGTCTCTCCTTCTACTGTGTAGGTCCCGGGAATCAAACCCAGGTCACTAAGCTGGGTAGCAAGTACCTTTACTGCTGAGCAACCTCTCTGACCATTGGGTGACTTTGAGAACTTTTCTCTCTTTTCTTCAAAGGCCCAGGGATACTGGGTCTGTCAGTATGTCCAGTTACTTGATATATGTTTTATGGATCAACAAAAACATATGGAGCTTTGAGGACAGAATATGAAAGCTGGCTGGGGCTGGAGAGATGGCTCAGTGGTTAAGAGCACTGCCTGCTCTTCCAAAGGACCTGGGTTCAATTCCCAGCACCCACATGGCAGCTCACAACTGTCTGCAACTCCAAGATCTGACACCCCTACACAAATATACATAAATTAAAATTAAATAAAATATTTTTTTAAAAAGCTGGACTTCTGGTATGTGGGGCTGGGTCTCCTGGGGCCAGCAACCCTCGCCTCTGATCTGTGGTGATCAGTGCAGCCCAACTGAATGTTTTGACAATTTCCCCCTGTAGCTTCCGAGGTTATGAAGATGCAGGGCAGGGACTAGGTCCTGAACTTGCATGCTTCCCTGCCCTCCATGTTTGTCTCCTTGTTCAGAAATTGTCTCTTGCGACTGAGATGATGCCCTCATCCCTCATCCATAACACTGAGCTTCAAACCAGCAACCATCAGTGTGGTACCCGGCCATCCCCGTACACACCAGGATCTGCATCATCCTGGGAGGGATCTACTCACAGACCCAACAGTTTTTATTGACCACCTACTATGAGCTAAGCAGGCCAGGTGGGCCTGACTTTTGAAGACCTGCCAAGAATGATTGATTAGTAATGAGCGCTTTCCCAGTGGTCTAGTTCTGCTTTGATTCCATTAAGGTTTAAACTTTCACACATAATCTTCTTGACTCTGCTTCCAAGCTTAAAGGCTGCCTTCTGTTGGCCACTCAGCTTCACAAGAAATCTAGCTATGGGGACAGGGTTCTATGGACTCTGAGGGCTACTGGCTCCATCCGATCTGTACTTGAGTCTCTGTGAGCTTCATTAATGTGGCTCAGCTAAAGAGAATATGTCTCTGAGAACTAAAACATGGGGTTGCCAGTATTGTTTGTTTGTTTGTTTGTTTTGAGACGGTTTTTCTTTGTAGTTCTGGATGTCCTGGAACTTACTCTTGTAGACCAGGCTGGCCTCAAACTCAGAGATCTACCTGCCTCTCTCTGCCTTCCAAGTGCTGAGAATAAAGCATGTGCCATCAGGCCTGGCACATCTTAAAGAAAAGACCTGATGGGCCTTCTTGGTTTTCCCCTGTTTGGTTCTTTGAACTGCCTCAAACTGACCTCGATATTTTCATGACTGTGAGAAAAGGTCTCACACAGACCACTGTGGGGTAAACTCATTTAGCAGTTGAAGACAGACCACAAAGCCTTTAAGCTCTGATGGATCAGGCCTTCGTGGGTGTTGTCTGGCCTCAGTCTTGTAGGGACTCAATATGTGTTTGCCATAAGTGAAGCGTTGATAAATGGCTGATTTAAAGCCTTTTACTGCAACAAACCCAGAAGGTTGATTAAAGGAGAGAGCCTGCTTTTATTGACTTGAAAACACTGGGTGAAGACAATTTTGTTAATCAGTCTCACTGTTTTTGAACTCAATAAAAGTGGTTTTAATCCAATTACTTGTAATTCAATGTCTATTAACACAGCAGAGAGTTTTACAAAATTAACTTTCCCTAAAAAGTGAAGCTCCAGACAGAGTCTAAGCCACACAGAAACAGGTGACTCTGAGGATGAAGTGTGGTTTCCATAGTGAGAATCTGGAGTGGCCTGTCTGCCCTCTGATGGGCAGAAATGCAAGGATGCTGCCTCGGTGAGAGCCACTGCGCCCTTTCTGGCTTGTCCATGCCTGCTCATCACTTGGCTAAAGTTTCTTTTAGCCAGTGCTTGCCCCTTAGCCAGACTTCAGGCTTAAACTGTTTTTTAAGAGGCATCCCTTCCTAGAAATCTCATTCTTTTTGCCAAATCTTCAGGGACTTTTCCAATGCTTTCTCCTTCCTGCTTCCTTTGGAGCTTAGCCTGGAGTACCCACTGTTCTCCAGGCTTGCATCTCCACCCTCTTCCATTCCTGGGCTCATGATGCCCAAGAGGAGGCAGGGCTACATCCAGCACCACTTGGCTTCTTGAGGGCACAGTGTATTCTCATGTACATCCCTGTAGCTGGCAGTTCTTCCTCTCTCTCATCTCACAGAGTCCCAGGTGCTTTCAGGGAGTGGCATGGCATCCCAGAAGACAGATTCTGTCCCACGACAGTGCCCAGTATCCAGAAGTTCCTTTTGGAGAACTCCCTTCTCAGTCAGTAAGAATTCTGCTCCCATGTGAGCCAGGTGGGGCAGGGTGAGCCTTCTGTGATGACATCTTCAGCTGGGGATCAGAGGACGGGGCACTGTTGAGCTGTACTATCAACTCCAGTCTATCTTGAGGGGCCTAGCTGGGGGCAAGGACCACATCCTACAGGCCAGCTCTAGAGAACTATTGAGAGGTGGCTTCAGGTAAGGGTGTGTGAGACTGGGGGATCTCCAGGCTTGGAAGATAAGTGGGCTGGGAGCTGCTTGGTCTGGTCTAGAGCCACAGCTGCCAGATGAGGCTTCCCCCAGCTGCCCACTGCCCGCCACTCTACATCTCCTTTATGCTCAGGGCCGTTGTCATTACCTCCTGCACCCTCAAACAGACTAAACCTCTCAGCAGCAGGGGCCGTGTTTTAATCATCTCCACATCAGCCACTCAATAAACAGTTGTTGTGCAATAATAATTACATTAATCATAAGAAAAAGACAACTCCCCAAGTGCCAGGCACTTTGCTAGTGTTTATGTTAATGATTGTGTGTTTATGTTAGCAATTGCTTTGACTTTTCAGACACTGGGCGGTAAGAACTGGCAGCTCCATTTCAAAGAAGAAAACCGGAAGGGTCCAAAGAGGCTCGGCATCTTGCCTAGTCTTCCAGCTGGTGACTGGCAGACTTGGCTTCTTAAACAAGATGCATTTGATATTAAAGTCGGAGCCTTTCTGATACAGGGACACTCTATCTGACTCTGGTAAGAAAAAGCAGCCTTTTTGGGGGGAGGGAAGATGTGAATCAGGGAGGGAAAATCACAGAATTTGTCTGCTCTGAAAAATACTCAGCTATGGTCTGGAGACCATGGTATGGCCTGTAGACCTCTCTGGACCAGAGCTACCCAGTGTGGTTCATTCTTAGTCTTCTGTAAGTCACAAGAGTGCCATCTGCTCTCATAAAGGAAAACTTTCTTGGGACAGGCAGAAAACCTGGGTGGGGATGCCCATGTCACACACTGCAGTAAGCTCCAGCTTTGTAAAGGGTTTCCCCATCACTGGGCAGCAGCTAAGGACACCCCTCCAAAAAAACAGAAAAAGGGTACTTTAGTTCCTCTTAGACTTGCCTCAGACATTCACCAAAACAGTGCCCACTTAAGGGTGGCACTGGTCCAATGACAATCACAAGGGCAATGGGGCAGGGTCACAGAAGACCTGAGGCCTGACCACAGATCTCTAGTAGAGCAGAAAGATGAGACCTTTCCTGAAAAGGTCACATTGACTACCAGGAAAGACAGGGGAATGCCTGGGGGTGTGGGAGGCTTGCTAGGTTGTCTGCAGGTCAACACTGCCTTGCATGATGGCCATGGTGGACTAACCGAGCAGGTCATGGGTCCCTACTGCTGGGGCGGGAGATAGCTCTGTTCATGACAGCAAGATCACAACATCAAAAGACATAGTTCTTGGTAGTCAAGAAGAGCTCACTAGGCCCTATGAGTGCAAAGAAGGGGATAGGAAGAACGAAGTCACAGGAGAGGAAAATAAAAACAGCTAATAAATAAATACATGTTCAACTTTACCATTATGCCCAAAAGTAACAGATTAACTAAGTGCTATTACGTAGGTATCCAGTTTGGTGAGGGCATGGCAAAGCGGGGACTCTCCAAGAGTGCATTTTCAGATAGACCAATTGCTGCTCATCTTAGCTGTGTGTGTTCACATGTAGAATACCTGGTAGTGGGCCTGGGCCACTAGCTGCTCCCCACGTGTGACTAGAGGTAAAACAAACTTAAAATTGCATCTCAGGTGTTTCCTTTTAAATGATCACAAGTTCTACATGGCTTGTGGCTGTCACATGGAACCATTCTGGGTGGAACAGCACATCACTGTAGAATGTTTGTGAACAGTTTCACCTTGTATGCACAAGCATTGCTCGAAGGGGCTAAGTCTAAAAGAAATGAATGACAGCAAGCTTCTCCAAAGTGGCATGGGTGAGAATACAAGAAGCATAGTGTGTGAGTGTGTGTGTGTGTGTGTGTGTGTGTGTGTGAGAGAGAGAGAGAGAGAGAGAGAGAGAGAGAGAGAGAGAGAGA
>OU015747.1:134026751-134055600 GCA_907169655.1 Acomys percivali
GAGAGAGAGAGAGAGAGAGAGAGAGAGAGAGAGAGAGAGAGAGACAGAGACAGAGACAGAGACAGAGACAGAGACAGAGAGGGAGGGAGGGAGGCAGGGAGGGAGGGAGGGAGAGAGAGAGAACAACATGTGAGTATTGGTTCTCTCCTTCCACCATGTGGATTCCACAGATTGACCTGAGGTACTCTGTCTTGGAGGCATAAACACTTTTGTCCACTGAGCCATCTCTCTAGCCCCAGGACTTTTAATTTATGTCATGTGTGGATTTATTCAAACAAGATGATAAAAATCTTAAGTTTAATACAGTTGGGTTCTGTCATCAGAACACTGTGTGACACTTTGTGTTCTCTGTCCCAGTCCTACTGACCTGTATTCACGAAGTACCCCAAATATTGGACAAAAAGTGGCATTTGTTCACTGTGCTGACTGCCAGCCCCAGTGATCACCAGCAGCAGGCCCACAGCCACCAGCAGGTGCAGGTGGGGATGGTGGCACCAGCCAGCATTTCTAGAGGGACCTCAAGGACCCTGTGCCCTGAGCTGGACACTATCAGCCCAGAGCCATGCCCGAGGGGACGGTAAAGATGACCACACCCTCTCAAGCAGCACTCAACTCCCCTAGTCATCGCCATGACTTTAGAAGATGTCACCATCACCTGCTGAGCAGGAGAAATAGGAGGTGGCATTAGCACCTGGGCATCCATGGGAAAAGGTCTCAGGAGAGCCTGGGAAAGTGGAGAACAGGTGAGGTGGATTGAGTGGGAGAAAATGTAGCTTTATGATCACGAACTGTTTCAGTGTCAGACGGGCATTTAGGTTTGATTGGAGGCTATTACAGAGCACAGCAGACAGGGTGTTTCACAGACATGTACTTTCTCACAGTGCAGGAAGCTGGACACTCAAGATCAAAGTGTCAGCTGGGTGTGGTGGCACACACCTTTAATCCCAGCACTCAGGCAGGCAGAGGCAGGTGGATGTCTGTGAGCTCAAGGCCAGCCTGGTCTATAGAGCAGGTTAAGGATAGCCAGGGCTATTATACAGAAAAACTCTGTCTTGAAAAACAAAAGCAAAGAAAACAAAACACCAACCAACCAAATAAAAAAGATTAAGGTACCTTTGGGGTTGGCTTCCTCTGAGGCTCTGTCCTTGGCTGTAGATGCCTGTCTGTCTTTTCTCTGGATTGTCACAGGGTCATTCCTCTATAGAGACAGCCCTTATTTTAAAAGATATATTTGTAAAATGTAAAATGTACATGTGTGTCTCTGTGTGCATGTGTGCACATAGGTGCAGGTACCTAACAAGTCCAGAATAGGATGTGGGAATCCCCAGAAGCTGGAATTACAGGTTTTTGGAAGCTAGAAACTGAATTTGGGTCCTCTGCAAGAGCAATATGTTCTTTTTACCACTGAGCCATCTCTCCACTCCTAGGCATCGCATTCTAATTAAAGGGTTGAAAATCCACAGATTCAACCAATTGTAGACTAAAATGTTTGCAAAAAACCCAGCCTTATCACGCAATAAACATATGCCAATAAGTTCACAGACTTCTTTTCCTGTCATTATTCGCCAGGGCGATAAAACAAATATCTGCATGACATTTCATTGAGCTGGGTGTTGTAAATAATCTAGGAACCACAACAGGATAAGAATAGGATGTATGATAGTTATCTTCAAACCCTGCGTCCTTTCTATTCCCATGAGAATACACCATGACCAAGGGAACTTTTAAAAGAATGCCTTTGATTCAGAGTTCATGGTTCCAGAGGGTTAGAGTTCATGACCATTATGGTGAGAGCATGGCAGCGTGGTACTGGAGCACTAGCTGGGAGTTCACATGTTGATCCACAGGCACCAGGAGGAGTGAGCTAATTGGGCCTTGTGTGAGCTTTGGAAACCTCCAAGTCCGCCCCTAGTGACACATCTCCAACCAGGTCACATCTCCTAATCCTCCCCAACCGGTTCTACCACCTGGGGACCAAGTATTGAAATGTATGATAAGCCTACGGGACCATTCTCATTCAAACCACTGCAGGCACCATCAGATTTCACCTGTACAGAGGATCCTACAGCCAGCATTCCTTGGATGCTATGTCCAGTTCTTTTCTCATCACAGTGACAAATGTCTGACAGAAGCAAATTGAGGGATGAAGGACTTGATTTGGCTCACGTTTTCAGTCCACCTTGTCAGGAGGAGGTCATTTTGGAGGTCATGGTGGCAGGAGCATGCTTCAGAGGCTGCTCAAATCTTAGTGGATTAGGAAGCAAAGAGTGGGAAGAGAAATATCGCGGCCATCTTTCTTGGACACCAAAGAGAGTGGAGAAGAGGCGATGTTACTGGTGAGCTGAAGACAGGAGAGCGCCTGAAAGGCTTGGATCCCAGGTCCTTTTTGTGTCTTGGCCTATTCTCTAAACCAAAAGGTGAGGCTGGCTGGCAAGCAAGCAAGATGTTAACAGAAGCCAAAGTGGCAGCCAGCAGGTTGTTAAGGCCAAAGACCCATTGTTTCAGCTACTTCTCCAGGTCGGACTGTTCCAGGTAGCAAGTGAAGTCATGCTTGGCAAACGAACAGTCCAAGCAGTGCTGTAAGTAAATCACTAAATAAACCAACAAATCATTACTCAATCAGTTAAATCATTATCAGTCTTTTCTACCTAATTCTGCAGGTATAACCCTCACACCCTTGTCAACATCCTCCCAGTGGCCAACTTTGGCCAGACCAGCTCTACTTCCTAAAGGTTCAAAACCCTCCTCAAACAGTGCAATAAGCAGAACACTAAGTTTTCAAACATGTGGGCATGGGAGGAAATTTACATCTAAACCATAAGAAGCATAGAGGATCCACTGTGAGCCTATGTTGCCTCCTTGTAAGGTCACAGGTCATATTGAATTTAGGCCCAATCTAATGACCTAGCTTTCAGGTCCTATCCCTAAATGCAGTCCCATTCTGAGGTGGCGGGAGTTAGGATTTCAGACTACAAGTTCAGGAGAAACACAATTTCAACCCATAAAACTGAGCCAGCCTGGGATATACCCACTATTGACCCAGTCCATCATTTAATTCAGAAATATTTGTGAACATGGTCTGTAGTCAGTGTTTGGGACACAGAGATGACCAGCACATGGGTAAGTACCTCAAGAAACCCCCGGTAAAGAGACAAGCACACAAACATGACAGATAGCCTCTGGAGTGCACTGATTAGCCAGCCGCCTAGTCAATGCTTGCTCTGGTTCAGAATCAGCCTCCACCTTGGATTCTCGCAGCCTTGGCTCCGATCCCAGCTGAGCCAGCGCCTCTGCCCACTCTCTCCTATACCTGGCCCCTCCCTCTGGAGATCACCACTATTTCTAGGTATCACTTGTGATTCATCGTCTCTTCACCCAACACGCACTAAATAAACAAGCTCCAATCGCCCTGCCCTAGATAACTTATGGCAACCAGCCAAAAGGAGTTCCCAGTACTTGTGACTAGGGAGTCACGCCAGAAACAACAAAACAAGTCAATATAATTCCTGTGATGAACATGAAGTCAGGCAACAAACAGAGAGGAGAGAAACCCAGTGGGGGAACTTTTAAGCAAAGAGCTGAGGATGTGGAGAATGAATTGTGCTAGTGTCTAGGGGTCCTGAGTCAGGCAGAGAACTTAGCAAGTGCTCTCAAGTGCAGTAAGATGGAAGATCGCAAGGGAACTCCTAGTGTGGCGGTTTGAATTTGAGGCTCCCTCGATAGTCTCTGGCATTTAAACAAGTTGGTCCCCAGTTGGTGCTGCTCTTTGGGGAGTTTTAGGTGTGCACCGCCCTGTTAGAGGAAGTATGGTACTAGAGGTGGGCTTTGAGATTAACAGCCTCACACTGCTAGCAGTAAAGGAGGTGAGCTCTCAGCCTTCTGTGTGAGCTTCTCTGCCTGCTGCGTGCTGCCCTGATGTCGCTCATGCCAGACTCCTAGCCCCCTGGAGCCAGGAGCCCAAATAAACCCTTTCTTCTATGAGTTGCCTTGGCCATGGCGTGCATTCAGGACAACAGAAAAGCAACCAATACCCTGAGTGAGGTCACTCATTCTGGCTGTGAGGGGAAGAAATTAGTGGACTAGTGATGGGAATCCATGACAGAGAGGAAGGAGCCAGCAGCAGGGGCGGTGAGAAGTGATTCAGTCAGAGATGGTGGGCATCGTGCCAGAAGATGACAAGATGAAGAACAGTTGGATTGGCTCTCGTTTAGACCAAGAAGGGACAGCTGACATCAAACCCGTCTTCTGACAAGTCTCTCTGTCTCAGTTCAGTTTGCTAGCACAAAGCCCACTCCCCACCGCCGCGCCTGGGGCTGATGGAGATTGCACCGAGAAGCAGAGAAAGATGATGTGGCTGATTTTTTTTATTAAATTTCATAAGTGAGTTATTAAATCACCACAGAAACAAAAGTAGAGGTATCATTATGTTATAAAATAATTCATCCATGGAGGTCAGCCAAGGAGCAGCTATATCCACCCACTCTGTGGATCTGATAGTTACCAAGGACTCGGGGCAAAGATTTATGGTCCCATCCCACAAGTGGGTCAGAGCGGCCCCGTGGAATGCACGTTCCTCCTGGTGTTGGGAAGAGAAGGGCCTGTGAATAGCGCCACAGAGATGACCACTGGGGCAAAAAACCAGATGGTGTTCAACACTGGAGTTCCATTTCCAGAAGAAACCAAACCAAATCTGAGTAGTCCCATTTGCATATGCTCCCGGGAGAGCTGCACACAGAAAAATGACCAAAGTTGTCACCAGACAGGACACTTGGACTGAGTTTTGATTTGATGCTGTGGCCAGGTTTCCCCATCTATAACAGTAGTGCCAATAAATACCTTTCTTTCTCCCCTTGCTGGAGAACAGAGGTCCTAATGCTGTCCAAGATGTTGATGTAATGCTTGGCAGGGACCCAGCAATGCTAATTCAATTCTTGCCTCCATACTGGGTTGGTGCTGGGTTGTATGGGGTCAAATGCAATTGCTCTGTGCTGCGTGAGAGACACGATCTCACTGTCAAAGCACTTTCTAGCCAATCTAACAGGGATACCCACCAGCACCATTTCCAGTTAACACCGCAGTATACAGCGAGGGAAAGAGCCAGGGTAAAGCTATCTCTATTAGCAAATGGTGCAGTTACATATTCAGGAAGTCAGCGATCTCTACCAAGTACTAGATTTAGCCATTTAATTTAACAGTGCATTTGGGGGAAAGGTCAACATAAAATACATGATATACTTCTTATTAATTGCATTTGTTCTTTGACAATTTCATGCATGTATATAATATATTCTAATACTCTCAGCCCCCACCTCTCTGATCTCCCTCCCACCCCTGTGAGCCCCATTTCTTCCCTACAAGTCTCTTTCCTATATTTTTGTTTTCTTGTTTTGTTTTGTGACCCACTTGAGTTTAACCGGGGCTGTCCCTTGTGACTGTGGGTTTGGAGATACCCAGTGTAGCTTGACTGGCTCATCCCTGGGTAGCAACTGATGATGGTACTTCGGTTCTGAAAAACTCCCCTTCATCCAAAATCTGTCAGCAGACAATAATAGTTCAGCAGCAAAGGGCAGGAGCCCTGAGCTCCTCCCACATCTGTGACTGACTGCTGACCGTCCCAGTGTCAGTAACTTCTGTGAGTTCATGCATACAATGGCCGCACAGTGCGCAGAGGACAGCGTTTCACAGCCTTTCTCCCTGTCTTTAAGCTCTTGCAGTCTTTCCGCCCCTCTGCTACAATGGTTCCTGAGCCTTAGGGGGAATAGTATAAAGGCCTTACTTAGGGCTCAGCCCTCAACTGTCACTTACTGCCTGGCATCTTGGACAGCATGAGCCCCTGCATTCACCACCATCCTCTAGCCGAGGTCCAGCCATGTGGAGCCGAGCATGAGGCGCAGAACTGCATTCTTATATATTAGCAACAATGGTTGGAGAAGGAAAATGTTTTCAAAGACATTCATGATAACGTGAAAGAACATCTATAAGTAAGTCTACCTCAAGATGTGCAAGGCCGTGTAGTAAGATCTTCAAAAAATTGCTAAAAGAAATTATATATATGTATATATATATGTGTGTGTGTGTGTGTGTGTGTGTGTGTGTGTGTGTGTGTATGTGTGTGTGTATATATAATTTATAACTTAATATACTTGGATTGATGGTGCCCCTAAATCTGCAGTCAGGGTAACCAATATCAAAATCATAGCACTTTTTTTAAACTTTGAGAAGATGACTTTAAATTTTATACGGAAGCAAAAAAAGAATGAACCAAGAACATGTAAAGGAGAACAAACTTGGAATGGCTGTCCTGTCAGTTTTCAAAATGCCATAACCAATTTCAAAGCAACAGGAATCTGCAGAACAAAGCATCCAAGCAAAATAAGACACATAGGCTCCGGAAAAGAGGCAGGCCTCAGATATAGTCTCATGTGGTTTATGACCACTCAGTGGGGAGCAAAGGGGACCCTGCAGCCAACAATGCCAGACACTGGCTATCTGGTGAGGTGTGTGCCTCCAATCCTAGAACTCCCAAGTCAGAAGAGTTTCAAGGCCATCCTCGGTTACACAGAAAGTTCCAGGACAGCCTGAGATACAGAAGGGAAAAGAATAAGAAGTACTAAAGCAAGAGGATTGTAAGTTCCAGGTCAGCTTGGGCTGTAACATGAGTAGGGACAGAAATCCTGCCTCAAAAAAGAAAAGAAAAGAAACAAAAAATGAAACAAACAAACAAAAAAAAACAACAACAAAAAAGAAAATAATACTGGAACACATGAACAATGAACAATACACAAGACACTTGCAATAGTAACTCAACATGCCAAATATAATTACTTAACTCCACAACTAAGGGTGTGAAATATTTAATTTATTCTGCTAGATGTAGAATAATGGGTCATAAATAAATAAGAAAAAAAACCAGATGACTTTCAAATTTCAATATCAAATTGCTTAATAGTACCCATCCCCAAACAATACTATATGCTTATTAGATTTCAAGGATTAAACCAAGGTAGACATCCGAGTCATTGGAAAAATGAATTATAATAAATAAAAACAGCACAATAAACTCCAAATGAGTCTTTGCGAACACGGGCAATAAGAAAATCTGTCCCCATCCAAAAGGTACAGAGCTGACACCGTTGACTGACACCCTCCCATCCCCAAACCCTTACCCCACCCCCACTTCCATCCCCCATTCCACCCCCCATCCTCACTGCCTATAAAATGTTCACTGGGTCCTTTGCCTTTCTGGAGCTGGAAGGCCAGGTAGGTGCTGCCTTGGGAGCTAACCTGGCTGGATGTCTTAAGGTGGGTGGCGGCTGCAAGGGGGTGTGATCTCATTGTTCCCCTCCTATGTAGGACTACCTAAAAAAAAAAAACCTAAAAGAAAAGGAAAGGAGGATTCAGGAAGACACGTATGGGGCAAGCATGTAAAAGCTTTCTTTAAGAGTGTAGCTGGGGCTTAATGTGCCAGGGCAGGTTGGTACCCATGCGGGCCTGCCCCCTTCACCGAGGAGAAGGAGAGGGGAGAATGGAGGGAGGAGGGTGTGAGGGTAAGACTGTGAGGAGGGTGGGGCTGCAATCAGGATGCAAAGTGAATAAATAACATTAATTAATGGAGAAAAGAAAGAGTGTAGCTGGGTGCAACTTGATGTGCCAGGGTGGGTTGGTACCCATGGGAGGGAGGGGGCTTCCATCAGGATGTAAAGTGATTAAATAAATGAATGAAAAGGCGGGGGGGGGGGGGAGAGTGTAGCTGCAGCTGAGGACGTGGCTCAGAGGATAAGAGCACTTGCTGCTCTTGCACAGGACCCAGGTTCGTCTCCCAGCATCCACATGGAGGCTCGCAAGTGTCTGCAATGCTAGTCCAGGAGGTGCAATGCCCTCTTCTGACCTCCACAGGCAACATGCACACATGTCATACACAGTCACATGCAGGCAAGTCAACCATATTTTTAAAAATTAATTAAAAAAAAAAAAAGAAGGGAGAAGGAAATAAACGAGTGTGGTTGGGAAGGAAGCAAAGGAGGCACACTGAGCGAGGCAGGGCAGGGACATGTTCGAACGGAGCCAGTCAGTATGTTCCTGTGCAACCAGAAGGGCTCAGGGAAGAAGGGGGTGTGGTTACAAAGAATACAGTGGCATAAGCATCCTGCAAGATCAAGTACAGACCCCCTGGAGATACGGAGCTTTGGGGTCCAGACTACCTCAATAAAAGGAATGCTGCAGCAGGTGATAGCACATGCCTGTAGCCTCAGCCTGAGGGGCCAGCCTGGCTGCATGGTGAGTCTGTCTCAGAGCACAATAGCAAACAATAAAAGGAATAATGCAGTAAAGCTAGCCATGGTGGTTTGAGGTTTCCATGTGCACATAAAAGCTTTGCACGTGCTGAACTGTAATCCTTAATCCTTTCACGTTCTCCTTTAGTTTGTGAGTGTTGAGGCTCACACTCAGTGCCCACTGCTAAGCATGCTGTCTACCACTGTGTACACTCACAGGTAAGACTTTACACCATGTGTAAGGGAGATGAAGGCATGCCTTCCCAGCTTATGCAAATCACACGGACACCTCCCCCCTCCAACCTCCACGCCTTACATCAGACAATTAACAACCACGTTATAAAGGGCATTTTGAGGTCAGGGTGGGGAATGAATTGATGAATGCCTAGGCATGGATGGTGTTAGCCGACTGCACTTGGGTTCAAGCAAGGGTGCAGGAAGCAACCTCAACATCTCTATCAAAGCTCCCTCATCGCCTCCTGCAAACACTGGTAGCACCTTTCCACTGTTTTACTGTTTGTTTGTGTGCTCACTGGAGAAGCATCCTCAGCTTTTCTGTCTGGTGTTAGAGGCCCAGCTCCTGGCATATCTCAGCTTTTAACATCTTCCTAAGCACAATCATGTCCGAGTTAAAATGAGAGATGCATGAGTCTGAGTCTTCCTTCTCCCTGACCTCTGCAGGCTACCACAGGGTTAACAGCTGGCCTGGTTTAAATGTTGTGTGTCTCTGGGCACAGAGGACAGGGAGAGAGATGAAACACACCCAGCACTTAGGAGTCGGGTTTGCCATCCATTGTGGACATTGTCCTTGATGCCATGAATAGTTAAACAGAAGCGCTGCAGGTCACAGGTCACCACAACAGATACGGTAAGGGAAACGTATGAAATATCACTAGCGACGTAAGCACAAAGCGAGTGAGTGCTGTTAGGAAGATGGCGCCACAGACCTGCCAATGGTAGAACCTGCAGAATCTGCAGTGATAACCTGAAGTGAAGTAAGTACAAGGTGTGCTAGCCCAGGAACCCAGCGTCTCATTTTCTATGGGAGGGTCTTCCATAGAAACAGGAAGGAAGGCTAGAGCCAGGCATGAGTAAATCAGGGCTGTAGATGCCATGGGTGCTATGTACCGGCACCACACCCCCTGTTGTCGGTCACTGCTTGGTTATCAATAAGCTCAGTAAGTGATCCGTGGAGAGTCAGCGTGGGGAAGGCAGCCCCTAAGGAGAGAGGAGGGCAAGAAAACAAGGTTCTCTGGCTAAGGACCGGTGCCGCTTTCTGGAACTATTAAGGAGATCCTGGGCACTGCACAGTCTGTGGGCTGCAATGTGGATGGCCACCACCCTCATGACATCATAGACGACATCAACAGCGGTGCTGTGGAATGCCCAGCTAGTTAAGAAGCAACAAGAAAATATTTCAATAAAAGACTATCTGATGGCCAAAAGAAAAAAGAAAAAAAAAAAGAAAACAAGGTTCCTTCTCCTGGTAGAGTGAGAAAAGCAGGGAAAAGGCAGATGGGTGCCACAGGAGGGGTGTAGCATAATATCTGTTCTCGGGAGAGAGCTGATTCTGTCAGAGCAAGAAGAGGTAAGGGACAGTCGTGGGAGGGACATGTGAGGTGTGAGGGATTATTGACAGCTATTCCCAAAATTCACACTAACAGGCAGCTGGGAGAGCAGTAATGGGATCACATAAGGGACTATGCAGAGCTCTATGGGGTCAAAGGTCAGGGAGTCACTTCCCAGCTCTGCCCGACTCCTGGTGTAGACCAGTAAGCAAGAAGGATCTTCAGCAACCAAGGTGAGTGAGGCACAAAAGCCCCTACCGTGCCCCGGCCGGGGCTTGGAGGCTTCACTCCCCACACCCACTGGTTGTCCTTTTCAGTATTGCCCACAAGCACCAGCTCTTCCTGGATGCTGGGGCAGGAGCCAACTCAAGTCTGCATCTGCTCCTCTTATCAGCATGGAGTTTCTGCCATATACCATCCTCTAGAATAAGAAATTTGAAGTCCCCTGGGGAATTCATCTCTCAGCTTGCTTCCCTCTCTGTAGAGCAAGGTGGGTTTCCCAGGTCCTGCCCTGACATCTAGGGTTCGAGTATCTAAGAGCTGTGCATGACTACTGTGCTGACCATATGTGTGGGGGTGCTATCCTGGCTTCTCTGCCCTATGGGGACTGCAACACATAGCAATGCTGCTCAGGGTTCCCCAGGGACACCACGGCTTCCAAGTCAAGGCCACTCTCACCAAGTAGAGCTACTGTCTAAGTCACTAGCAGGGCACAGACGTGTTATGAGGAAGACAGGGCTTAGAGCTGAGCACATGGCTGTGAGTGCTCATCAGGGGCCTCGGAGGTAGACAGAGACAGCAGCTCCGGTAGTGGAGACCCAGATAGCGGCAGGCCTTCAGGGGGATGGTAAACACACCAGGAGCCAGAAGACCTTGACCTGCCAGGTGGGGAAGAAACGTGAGCAGAAACTAAATGGAGACTTTATTGGGTGTTGGGCCTTACGAACTGTTTTGGTTTGAGATTTAGTCATAAATTAATCCTACACATAAGTGCTCCCAAGGAGGGAACCCAGGAAAAATATTTCAATTTTAAGGCTTGAAATAAATCTCACAGTTTCCATGGCTTAATGGAGGCCTCCCTCAGACTGGCACTCTCTCCTTCTCTTCTCTCCACTACCCCCCACTCTCGTCTCTCCCCCCAAACCCCTCTCCCTCCACCCCTCCCCTCCATCATCTCTCTTCCTCCATCTCTGTTCCTTTTCCTCTTCTTTCTCTTCTCTTCCTTTCCCCTTCCCTCCCCTCTCCACCTCACTAACACCTTCCACCCTTTCTTTTCTCCTCTCCCCATCTCTTTCTCATCCCCTCAGCCTGAGGACAGGACCCTTCCAGGGGTCACCACCAAGGGGGAGGATAAGCTCTGCCTGACTTCTTGTCTTTGCTGAGCACTGGTCCCCACCCAGACCTCCAAGGACAGGTCTGCCCGGACAGACACAGGCCGTACGTAAACACATTTTAAAGGTAACATGAAAGAGAAGTTAGGACTGTCCAAAGGCTGTGTGGGGACACCCTCCCCATCGAGAGCACCAGGCACAGCAGCCATGTGGCTTCTTAGCCGTGACAGAACAGAGAAGTGGGGTTGAGCTCAGAGATCTGACACAGTTGAAGCTGGGGAAATCTAAAGAGTGGCGCAGGCCCTGGCCGGGGTGGGGCTGAGGAAGGTGGCACTCTATTTTGACCCACAATGGAGAAACTGTAGTGACTGGAAGTCATAGCCCATGGGCACCACAGTCATGTTATGCTAAAAGGCCTAGAAATCTTTCCCCCACACAAAACAGGGGCTGCTAGGTTCCAGGCTTTATCCTTCCTCTGGCTGTTGTCTTTCCCAGGGACCAAGGCATCCACAGGATCAAGGGAATGCCCCTAAGTGAGTCCTGGCCCGGTCTCCTGGAGTTCGGACTACATCTTGTGAAACCAGACACCCCAGATTCCATGCAAAAAAGTCTGCCTGTTTGATAACCATGAGGAACTCCCAGGTCTCTCTCTTCCAAGAGAAGGCCAGAACACAGGATCTGTGGAAGATGAGACCAGCCAGGGCATAAAGACATAAGGTCCCATGTGTGTATTTAAGTCCCCATCAATATGAGGTGGAATCCAGCTGGAGGAATGCAGGGGGCTGTGGCCAGCTCTCCCAGAGCCTCTCTGCCTGTGACTGAGGAACACCACCTGCCCCTAGTGATCATTCTAGAGTGTAGTTGTCAAGGATGGAGAACAGGGCACTTTGTCTTCATCATTTGTTGGCTTCTCAGGGCTTCTCTCCTCCCCCCCCCCCCCCCCCGCCAACCTCGAGGCAGGGTCTCTCTGTGTAGTCTTGACTGTCCTGGACTCACTTTGTAGACCAGGCTGGCCTCAAACTCACAGCGATCCACCTGCCTCTGCCTCCCGAGTGCTGGGATTAGAGGCATGCGCCACCACCACCCAACCTCAGAGCTTTTTAAATACTTAGACATGAGGCAAGCCAGCCTCTCTGTGCTCTGCCCTTGTGACCAAGGTGGGGCAGGCCCACCTCAAACTGAGTGTAGATCTTGATCCTTGCTCAGGGTGACAGACGGAAAGAAAGCAGATTATTCAAGGTAAGTCTGTGGGTGGCCGGAGCAGATATAACTCTGCAGGCGACATTGTGTGGCCCTGATTGGTGTCCAGGACTCTTGGGCCCCTCTCCACTCCTCGAGGTCCTCCTCTTCCTCCTGCTTTTCTTCCTCCTCATCCTCTTTCTCCTCCTCCTTTTTCTCCTTTCACTTCATCTTTCATCTTCATCTCCCCTTCTCCCTCTTCCCTTCATCATCTACACATTGACTGTTCACCCCTACTTCTTCACAAGCCATGTTCTCTCCATCTTCCCTTCCATGGTTGCCTTCCTTCAGAGTCCCTTTCCAGAATTCAGTTCCTCTCTGCAAACACGCAGTTCTTCTGGGGGTTTCTTAGATGTCCTATCTCATGCTGCCTCTTCCCTACTGGGTTGAGCCTGCTTGATATATGAGCAAACAGAGGAATAAGTGGTAGCTGGACACACACACACACTCACGCACTCACACACACACACATACACTCACACACACTCACGCACAAACTCACACTCACACACACATATTCACACTCACACACACATACACACACACAAACACACAAACACACACACACACACACACACACACACACACACACACACACCACGGACTGGGAATGGGAGATGGGAGACTCATGTTGTAGATTCAATTTGGCTCTGGTTTTTTACCATCTCAACTCTTATCTTTAAAAGGGCCAAACCGTTTGAGTGTGCTCTGAGACTGTGGGTGAGATTGTGGGGGTAATTCTGGCCCTCTTCCCCACCACCCCCAAGCGAAGCAGTTGAAACAAGTGGTTAAAAAAAGTGGCAAATACTAGAATGTAAACTAACCTCCTACAGTCTGAGAACGGTGCCAAACGATGTGTATGTATTATGAAGTCCAGCCAGCCACACCACTACCTCAGAGCATGGGATCCAGTTCCAAATGCACAAGAAGTGGAGATCCATTCAACGAGACTCAGATACCAAGGGAAGAAGCTGACTATGCCTGAAACCCATCAATTACCCTCCAAATTTAGGGGCACATCAAGAGCCCAGGTTCTTTCACAGGCATAAGCTGGCTCTTGTTGACATCTCCCAACCCATCTACACCAGACAGCAATCGCTCTGTGAAAACAGACAGTATCTGTTAGGCTAATTTGTGGCCATGTCATATTATAGCCAGACAGTGTATCTTAATTACTCTGTTACCATTCCCAGAATCCTCTCCTCCATAGGGTAGAAAACACTTACATCCAGTTGTAGAAATGTATGAAACAGGAAAAAGGAGGGAAACAGTAATGCAAAGGACCTAAGAAGACATAGGAGACGGGTCCCCTCTGTGATGACTAGCATGACAATTAGCTGTGGGCAGCTTGCTGGCCTTAGCCTACACCAAAATCCAGAAAATTCCTCCCAATCGTCCTCCTCACGGCCTTTCATTTGAAAGCCAGGTTTGCCTGTTGGATGGTGTCCTTCCTTCTCATTTCTCATACTCCATTATGTTTACTTTTTATTTATTTTATTTTTAATTTAGTTTTTTTTTTTTTTTTTTGAGAAAAGGTCTCCTGTAAGCCCAGGCTGGCCTCAGAGTTTCTATGTAGTCCAGGATGACCCTGAACTATTGATCTTTCTTCCTTTATCTCCCAAGTGATGGAGGATGGCAGGCCTGTGCGGATACGCTGGCATCTCCATTTGCTCTCTCACAAGTGTTTTCCTTAATAAAAGTTACTTGAAGTTAGTTTCATCTTGGCCTCTGTGTCTCAGAGGACCTAGGACGACAATGCTGTTCAGTCACTGCCTTTCCCTCCTGACCCCACTTCACTCACGAGTCAAGATAATCGTGATTTCATGACAACACAAAAATGAATGAAATGAACATATGTTAAACACATTTGTTTACTGCGACACTGACCATCCTTTATGGACACTCTCCAACCACAAAAGTGTTCCTCAGAGACAAAGGGAAAGAGAAAACGTCCTGTGAGAATAACTCATGGGCTAGAGACATACAGCTCAGTAATGGAGCACTTCCCTTGCATACCCAGGCCCTTAGGGCCAACTCATTGGCTGAGTTCTCACCCAAGCTAAGGAGGATCCCCACAGGCCTGGTGTCTCTTCACCCGAAGGAGAACAGCCTCCAGCCTAAGCCAAAAGCACTTCTAGTTCACGTGACTGAAAGAAAGCTCTGATGTCCTCAACTGTGCATCATGGGGCCCTCCCACATCAGGAAGGTAACATCTTAACCCTGATTTAATATCCCCAAAGCTCAGCTGTGTCCAAGTTAGAGCTTGCTTCCAAACAATTCTTCTCAGGTCCCAGTAAGGGGAATGCAGATTTGCCTTTTAGCTGGTGCCAAGCAAATTGGCCCTGGACCAGCCCCTTTAATCTTTGACATGCATTTCCTCATCTGTCAGTGTCTTTATAGACCATATCTAGAAGGACTTTGAAGACACAAATTGTTTACTGAAAATAAAGTGGCCTATTGTTGTCGCTGTTGCCACATACAGTACAAGAATAAAATAGCACAGAGTGACGCTGAGGGGTCCTTGGCTAGATTCTGGCAGATCTCCAGTTTCCTCCCAGTGTGTCTGAATGCAAAGTATTTATTTATAGTGACTTCAGATGCATTACTTCCTGACTCTCGAATTTGTGAGAGCATTCTCAGAAAGAAAAAAAAAAACTCTTTGCAAATATGGTATCCAGGTGACTTTTCTGTTGCTGTGACAAAGTCCTGGCCAAAGCCAACTTTAGGAGGAAAGGGTTTACCTCAGTTTACCACTTACAGATCATCAAAAAGGGAACCCCAGGGCAGGAACACCCAGCAGAAACCTGGAGGAACTGAGGCAGAGATTACGGAGGAATGATGGCTGACGGCTTGCTCCCTATGCATTGCTCACCCAGGGCCGCCTGCCCTTTGCATCTCTCTCCAGGACCTCAGCCCCTCTTCCGTGTCCCTCAGCGGCCTTGCTACTGACTTTAGCTCCTGCTCAGAATGCTCACACCCCGATCCCAGGGGTGTAATCACTAAGGACCACTAAGCTGGGCAGAGCCCTTCTGTGAATTTCACCTTGGGGGTGGGAGTGGGAGTGGCTCATGCTAAGTAGGGCCTGGGAGCCTCTGTGAGCCTCTGCCAATTCAGTGCCAGCCCCTGGCATGAAGGGATGGCTCTTACGCAGGCTAGCTGCCACCCTTCTTAGGATCTGAGAATCAGGCTAAGTGGCTGCAGAAATCTTACAAACATAGTGACATGCAGCCCAGAAGGCTGGGAATTCCCACCATCTGCTGGGAAACTGAGTACCCCAAACCATAGAGCAAAGAAACCACAGACCCTCTAAACCACCTGCACAGGGAGGAGGAGGTGCGCAGGAACATTGTGGGGAATCTGGGAGGAGGAGACAGGGTTGGGGAGGGCTTCTGCAGCATTTCCATGGGGGTCCAGGGCTGCTCTGCCCCAGGCCTAAGGTTCCCCCTCACCAGGGACAGAAAACACCACTGGCCAGTGTGTACCCCAAGCAGGACAAGGCATGGATGGCCTCAGTCTCAGGCCTCCTGCTCCAGGGCACATTGCTATGCCCAGAACAGATTCTCTGGGGGAGGGGGGAGAAGGTCAAAGGAACGCCTGGCCTCTTCTCTAGATGGACACATTTCCTGAGACTGTCACGGAGCCCTCATGAGAGGACAGCACAGGGGTGCCCTTCCCCGGCTTCTCTGCTAGGGGAGCAGCTGCTTTAGGGGGTGGAATGTGGCAGCCCCTCAGTCGTCCCTGCCTGTGATGGGCCCAGGGTGAAGATTTAGAAGAAGGATCCTTTAGACAAGGCCAGGCTGCATGCAGATGGCTGTCCATCTGACTTCAGTTGCCCCTCCCCTCGTGCCCTGCTTAATCCTCAGCCTTGCCAACCTTGTGTTCTTCTCTGCCTACCTATAGCTCAGTTCTCACTGCAGCAGGGGCCAGTGCAGGCACCGAGGTAAGATTCAGAGCGACAGGTTGTTTTCTGAATGCCATAAAGATGTCACACAATTTGCTGGTTCATGTGGGTCCCATATTGTAACCATAGGACTAAGAATAACTTGGGAACAGGATACCCAGGGGACAGCAAGAGGAGTAACAGTGGCTTTTATAAGGCATGAGTGCAAAGCAAATGGGTTGTGGAGATAAATAAATCCAGTTTCAAAACCAGCACATGAGGTCTGGCTTTAGTAGAGTCATTTAATCTCTCAGCCTCAACTTCCTCATCTGAAAATGGGAACCCCACTGTAAGTTTAAAGGACCAGAAGCGGGTCTATAAAGAGGGCGTTGGACAAACACTAGCCATTACCTTTTCTTGGGGGTAGAGGGGGCGGGTTACATTGGTTCAGTCTCAGGAAGATACATGTCTGTCATGGTGGGGCAGCACAGTGGCTGGAATAGCTCCATCTGTGCTAGTCAGGAACTGTGCTGAGGCTTCCTCACACCTTGACAGACCAGGAAGCAAGAAGCTTGGGCTAGAACCAGGAACTGATTATCACCTACAAGGCCCAGAGAAACATACTTCTGCTTCCCAGGCCCCAGGTCCCAGTGGTCCCACAAAACCTTTGCAAACAGCACAGCTCACTTTGGTGCAAAGCTGAGAGACAACCAGGCCTGGAGCCCCACCCTGGGGACAAGGTTCTGACCCAACTTTGCTCCAGAGTTGGCCGGATATGGGGAAGTGACCTGGAGCTACTGTGATCACTCAAGCGACACAGAAGGCATGAATGTGGTGCTCATACTAGCCTCTTGCCCATCAGGCTAGGGTGTCACCATAGAGACCCTAGAGTTGTTCTGTAAGGGTTTTGAGAGCCTACAAGGCTACAGGGCTTATAGCAAGCCTAGGTGCCTTTCTCCTAGCCTAGCGTCCCTGAAAAGGCATTCCACAGCTAAGACTTTAGAGAAAATCCTTTGCAGTGGGTGACAGCTCTAGAAAGGATTGCTGGGGATTCTTGGGGCCATGTGGCATAGCATTTGATGCCCTGTCTCCCATACCCACTGTCTGAGAAGGTCAGGGATCCTACAAGGTTCTTGGCAGAAGAGCTTCTAGCTGCTGTCTGGTCTGTTTCCCCAGGGACAGCTCTGGGGACCAGATAGCGACCCTGTGGAGGCATGGGGAAGCACTGCATACCTTCCCTGCTGGTCTAGCATGGGTCCATGGATAATTCTGCTTGACATCGCTTCTACAACTGGCAGACCTCCTTGCAAGTTCTTGGCAGTGGTGCCCATACTTTCCTGATATAGTGTCTAATTTGAACTTCTGCAAGCATACTCCCCTCAAAATGCTTAATTATCACTTTCTTCTAAACACCAAGGGAGTCTTTCCAGCCATCCGAAGTTCCCTAGAGGAAGGAAGGATAAGCCAGTGGTTATTGACAGGCTCTCAGAGCCTGGTAAATCCAGATGACCAAGGCCTTATTCACAACAGAAGGAGGCTGCATCAGTTTCTACAGAGATCCAGTTAAACTTTTCACATAGTTTAACTATCTCATGGTCAATGCAACTCAACCAATTTAGATATTTCGTTTTCTTCCCTGGTGAGTGCTTCAGAACGCAGATGCTCAAGCTTAGAAGCATCTTAGAAGCCAGTGAGTACTCTGCAGTTGGATATTCGCCTGAAGCCTGTGCTGTAGGCGGGTACCACACCTGTCACGTGGTCATGTGGCATCTGCTCTGCCTCTGCTTTCCTCCAAC
Organism: Acomys percivali; assembly: GCA_907169655.1. NCBI lineage: Eukaryota > Metazoa > Chordata > Mammalia > Rodentia > Muridae > Acomys > Acomys percivali. The sequence continues at coordinate 134,044,839 of OU015747.1, forward strand.
TGCAAACGCAACAGTGTAAACTTGAGCAGGTGTGATGACCGGGGCTCCAGCTGTGTTGGGTTTTTTTTTTTTTTTACCAAGCTCCATGCTGCCAGACAGCAGCACCACCTCAGAGAGGACAGGTACTGTGCCTACAAAACAAGCAGAGGCCCATCTTAGGTTCTAAGAACTCTACCTGTTTCCCCAAGTCAGCTGCCATCTCTACTCTGGGCCTGCCCCCACTGCAATCTCTGGAGACTAACTACTAGGTCTCTTTTTGCTTTAATGTGGGTTTATGGAATGTACAACAGATATGTGTGTGTGTATGTTTGTGTATATGTATATGTTTGCATGTTCGTGTGTATATGTATGGTGAGTGTGTATCTATGTTTGTGTGTGTATGTGTATACTGTGTCTGTCAATTTGTACATGTCTCTGTATGAATGTGTGTTTGTGTGTATATACATGTGTGTATGTTTGTGTCTGTATGCATATGTTTATGCATATGTATGTTTGTATGTGTATATCCATGTGTATGTATGTGCATTGTGCTTGTGTATGTATGTATGTATACATATATATCTATGTCTACATGTATATGTGTGTGTCTACTTTCTCTTTTGAAACTGAGCTCTCACTGGCCTGGAGTTTGCCATAGGAAGCTAAGCTAGGTGGTGAGTGAGCTCCCAGGGATTTGCCTGTCTCTGCCCGCCCCAGGCCTGGGATTGTAAGCACACAGCACCAAGTCGTCATTTAAGTGGGTTCTGGGGTTGGATTCAGGGCATCACAGTGGAGATCTTACTTCTTACAAACCCTCAGCACCTGCTCCTGTATGATCAGCCTTGGGCCAGCCAAAGCCACACAGCAGGACAGTGATAAGGCCAGAGTGTAAGCTCTGAGGGTGTCCAGCCTGGACGATGGCTCCTCCCTTTTTCCACAGGGCCCTAAGGATGGAGGGAAGGGCACAGTAGTGACAGAAGGAGCCTTAGGACCCTTGCTCCCTTAGACACATGTGGCTTCCCTCACCTGCAGCACCTCAGTACCCAGCCCCCCACAATCAGAGAGTTGTTCATGAGGTGAGGCCTCCAGCCTACACGCCTTCCAAGAGCAGGAGACAACTCACTATCAAGTATCCAGGAGAGCCAGACTGCATCATCCAAGTGTGTAATGGTGGGGTAATCAGATCACTCCAAGAAAGCTGAGAAGCCTGCCACGCAGGCAGAAGCATGTGGCACCAGGAGCCAGCAGCCCACTCCATGTTCCTGGGGGGAGGGAGGGCACGGAGATGAAACCTGTTCTCTCAGGAAACCTGGATCTGAGGGAGAGGGGCGGGGGCCGATGGCTGCCAGACTTGAAAAGTTTCTATTCTCAGTGGTCTGAGCGCACAATGACCTCACAAATAGGCTGGTGATGTGGGCCAGACAGTGAGAGCAGACCATGGAGTAGTGACCATATTGTTGAGAACCTGACTTCCGGTGTCTCTGAAGAGAAGGGACAATGGAGAAAATGTCACCTCTCATTCTCAACCAGACCCTTGAAGGGAAGTTAGGCAGAAGCAGCCTAAGGAGTTTCCTGAACAAACCATGTGTGATGCCTAAGCTTGGCGCACATCCTATCACCCAGCTGGGGAGGTGAGCAGTGTGACTCCATCCAGTACGGATGCAGATAGGAGACAGGACAGGCCGCTGCCCACACAGCTGCTGCCTGAGTCTAGATCTGCTTCTTCCCCAGTCAATGTCCCAAGATCAATTTCCCTTTGCTTTGTCCCTCAAAGCCAAGCCCAGCTGTTTCTGGTCTTCACTCCAGCTGGTCCAGTCCAATTAACAGGACAGCTCACACCCTGCCCCTTCGTCTTGTGTGTCTGGAAAGATTCCCAGCAGGGGCCATGTCACTGGTCAATGTCAGGATAACCCTTCCTTCCAGTTAAAAAGGAACACGCTGTCTGGGAATTCCCACGGTGCACGGCCTCCTGTTTATCTTGGTGCAGCCTTGTCCCAGAAGATGGAAAAGAGCCACCGCCCAGTCCCTCTCGCATGGCAGTGTGCTTCCTGCTAGCCTCGAGCCTTGCCGTAGAGTGGACTTTCCTCTAGGGGTGAAGGTTGGCACACAAGCCCTAGGCTTCTGAGAAAAAGGCAGTCCTAGGGAAGTGCAGCAGGGAAGTGGGAGCAGGGACAGACCTGCTCGAGGGGCCTTGCTAGAACTCACAGTAGACTGTCCAGAGGAAACTGGCCCATTCTCCCTGGCTCTGTGGAGGGCAGGACCCTGAGCAGCTGACATTGAGCAGATCTGGCTGAGGCAAGAATGTGTAGGCCTGGGGTCTCCTGTGTGCATGCATCTGGGTACTGTCCTGGGGAAGCACCATGTCACCAGACAGGCTCTCAGCGTTTAAAGACTCACACCATTTCTAGGTTGCTCTCTCCGCTTCTTGCTTGTGGTTCAGTTTCCTGGTCCTGCTCCAGCATGCCTGCCGTTCACTGCCTCTGCTCCAGCACCATGGGTGCTATCCCTCGGGAACCAGAATCCAAAATAAAGCCTCACTTCCTTTGGTCTCGGTGTGTTAGTCCATCAACAGAAAGGTAACTAATACAGCCGGGGCAGTTGGAGCCGCTAGAAGGGAACGGACTACTGGTGTTTGCTAAATGCACACAGAGCCAAATTGCCTTCTAAATATTTATCCTCATAGTCATATAATTTCCTGTCAGCCTGGGCCAGCGAAGCTTCTGTTTGCAGTGGGACCGTTAATGCAGAGTCCTTAGTGCTTAGGCCTAGAGGAACCGGCTAGCTCTTTCCCTCCAAGCTCTGGGGGGCGGTCATGGAAAAGTGGGGAGAAAGACTGTGAGAGCTAAAGTATGGAGAGGAGTGCTGCCAAGTGTTGGCTTCTGGGAATAACCCACTCGGCTGTCACAGGCACGAATACACAGCACAAGTGCAGAGCCTGTCAAACAGCAACCAACTAAACCGATGATGACGACGATGGCCAACAACAACAACAACAACAAACAACAACAACAACAACAACAACAACAACAACAACAACAACGCTTGGGAGCAGGAAGGAGACTGGCTGGAAGGAAGGAGGCCATGGAGAGCAGAAGAGGGGGGGAAGGGAAGGTAGTGGGAGGCATGAATACGTTGTGAGCAGAAGTTCCCGGAACAAAATCTTGCCTTCTGTGGAACCTTCTGCGAGGCTGACTGATGAGCGCCTCAGCTGAGAGGCTGGGCTGTTGCAGCACAGAGTCTGTTTCCAGTATTTCTTGTGCTGTCTTTAGCCTCCGAAATCTCCTCGGCCACGTCTGTAGCAGATCTAAAGTCCTGTGGCTGACAGGATTTATTAACTCAACAGGACTCTAGTTTAGCCAAGCAAAAAGCCAGGAGTCGTTAGGCAGCCTCTGACGCCTGCGGGACAGGCTTCAACTCACCTATTTAATGTCTCCATCAACATATTTGAAAAATGCTTTGATTTGTGACTGACTGTCCGTGCTCTCTTTCTCTCAGAAACTCAACCTATTTACCACTTTGGAATTTGGGGCCTAAACCTGTGTTTAGGCATGAGGACTCGCATTTGGTTCCAGAATGAACTCTTGTCCCCTTTGAAGTGAGGTGTGTGCATGTGAATAACATGTACATAATCACTAAAAACAAACAAATCTAATTACAAATATATATGCATATGTATGTGCATTGTATATAATTGTTCTATTTTATAACTTATTTTTTCACTCAACAATGTTATAAATATCTTTAAAGGCTATTTATAGATATTTACATCACTCTTGTTACTGTGTATAGGATATTCCATAGTTTTAGCTCATTTGTGTCACCATTTATAGAGAAATTTTTTCTAGGAATGAGTCTTTTCTAACACAGAATGAATATTCATAATGTCCCCAAAAACTGCCCTTTGAAAATGCTATTTTTATTTTATTTTTAAACGGGTCTCATTATGCAGTCCTGGCTGGACTGGGACTCACCATGTAGACCAGGGAGGCTGGCCTCGGACTCACAGAGATCCACCTGCCTCTACCTCCCCAGTGCTGGGGTTAAAGGCATGTGCAGTATGCCTGGCTCTGTTATCATTCATCTTTACGCATCCCAACAGAACCTCTGTCACCTCTTCCAACATTGGTTGATATATGGGCTCATGACGACTTCAACAATCTATTCTCTCATGCTTTGGTCCATTTACTCATTCATCCACTGTGACTTAGTGCACAGCTTATGGGGAGGACTGCTTCAATGTAAAGGAACATGCTTTTAGAGAACCTAGAAATGTCACATTGAATACTCTATAGTCATAGTTTGGGGACTGTCTGAGGGACTTGAATGAACACAATGAATTAGTACATTGACATAACTCTTGGGACACAAGTCAATGCAGCTTATTTGCTATCAAATTCTTGGCAGTCTGATAGGTTAAAATGGGAAGCTCACTACTGGGGAGATGACTCAGTGGGTAAAAGTATTTGCTGGGCAAAAGTAAGGACCTGGGTTTGAATCCCCGGAGCTCACATAAAAGCTGGATATGTGGCTTGAATGTCTAAAACCCAATGCAGGGAGATGGGATTGGATGCAGGAGACTTCCACACATTTGCTGGCCAGCTAGCCTGCCATTCTCACTGGAAGAACAAGAGACCCTGCCTCAAACAAGGAAGAAAGTAAGGACTAATGCCAAAGATTGTCCTCTGACCTCTGTATGCTACCATGACACATGAACATCACCCCCAACACACACACATACACACACACACACACACACACACACACACACCCAACACACACACCATTAAAACAAATAAATAAAGAGCAGGCTTAGTGAGTAGATTATCTTTTTGCCCCTTCCTCCTGGTGAGTGTCTGTTTATACCACCTGCCTGATTTTTGGTTTCCCCACTTGGAACTGTGCAGTGGAGACACTGCCCTTTGTGATAGCTACCGTCTAGTTGTTTTCCTTCCAGCTGCTCACTTGTACCTGATGCAGATCTGTGTATTACTCCAGGCTCTTGGAAGGAAGGGGCCTTGTCTTGTTCTGGGCCCAGCATCCTGCCCTGCACAGGTCCTCAGCAACACCTGTAACAGAAACAAGGCAATTTACACATAGATGACAGACAAAGCAAGGGAAAGTCGGACTGTGTCAGCAAGAACACAGAGGCAGGGGATTCTAGAATAAGCCAAATATTCTGAAAAACATCAGCTGTGCCTCCTCTCTCTCTCTCTCTCTCTCTCTCTCTCTCTCTCTCTCTCTCTCTCTGTCTCTCTCTCTCTCTGTCTCTCTCTCCCTAGAAACTCCTGTGGAGCCCATCTTTTGCTTTTTGGTGACCAAGTAATAGGACTCTCCAAATGAACATGAAACAAACACTAGATCTCAAAGAGTATGAAATAAACGCTACGCCTAAGTACCCTCACATGTAGGATATAAGTAGAATAATACCTAGATGGCTACTTTGAACATGGACCAGGCATGGACAAACAGGCTAGTGGAGAATGAGTCAGAGGAGTGCCCTCATGGAAAAAGACAGGGTGTCAGGTCTGGAGAAAGAGTTCAGCCGTTAAGTGCACTTGCTGTTCTTGCTGAGGACCCAGGTTTAGTTGCCAGCACCCATAACCACCTGTAAACTCTCATTCTTGCCTCTGAGGACACATTTGGTGCCCATACAGACATATATATAAACACTCAGACACATAAGCAAATCATTTAAAAAAAACCCCGAGATATCAATGAATCCTACCATTTTAAAACATGATTCATTCCTGTTAGTTTTAAATTATGGGGAAAATTTTGTTGCTTTCAGCTTATGTGCATTAAGCTCTATTTCATAATTTACAATGAAAACAAATCTGCTCAGAATACTTCAACAACCCATCCATTTATACCTTCATCCACTCACTCACTCATTCATGTAAAACTTGTCAGCCCACAGCTTACAATGAAGATAGCCTCAGCTCAACGGACTTGCTCAAAAGAGAAGGCATATACAGATGACTTAAAAGGTAGACACAAAATGCAGTCATATTTTGTTTATTAAGCTGGAGTTTAGAACGTTTCTGTGGGTTCCTAGTGACTGACCACATTGATAGAACTTTTGCAACAAAAGAAAACACATTTCATTTAAACATAGTTCTGGGCTGGGGGTGTGACTCATGGCAAGCACAGGACCCTGGGATTGATCTCAAGCACCACAGAGTAAAAAAAACAAAACCCTGTAGCACCAGTCACAGTGAGACAGGCTGGGCTAGAAAAACTTTCATTATACAGTGAGTATATACACCAAAATATGTATGCATGTGTGCATGCATGCACACACATACACACTGTATAAAATGTTTGCAATGTGAATGCATACACAGTGGCTGTCAACGGATGACCTGATCAGCTGGTTGCAGGTTATACTTTGGTAAGCAAAACCTAATGATATGATGGGCATACCAACCAACAGGTGGGACAGTTAAGATTTACACAGTAGAACCCTACTTTCTACACCTCGTTCAGTCCTTACAACCCATGAAACGGGTGGTGTCTTGGTTTGCTTTCTGTTGCTGCTGCAAACATTATGACCAAAAACAGGTAGAAAAGGTTTCATTTAGCTTATAAGTTATAATCCTCCATCAAAGAAAGCTGTCTCAGTCAGGGATTCTATTGCTGTGCTAAAGCACCATAATCAACAGAAACCTGGAGCAGAAAGGGTTTATTTGGTTTACATTTCTCCATCATAGTCCATAACTGAAGGAAGTCAGGACAGGAACTCAAGCAGGGCAGGAACCTGGAGGCAGGAGTTGATACAGAGGCCATGGAGGGGTGCTGCTCACTGGCTTGCTCCCCATGGCTTGCTCAGCCTGCTTTCTTACAGAACTGGGGACCTTCAGCCCAAGGGAGGCACTGTCCACAAGTGGCTGGGCCCTTTCCACCAATCATTAATTAAGAAAATGCCCTACAGATGGATCTCCTTTTCCCCTCCTTCAAAACAGAGTTTCTATATGTGGCCTTAGCTGTCCTGGACTTGCTTTGTATTCCAGGTGGTCCTTGAACTCAAGAGATATCTGCCTGCCTCTGCCTTCCCAAGTGCTGGGATTACAGGTGTACACTACTGCACCCATCTTACAGCTGGATCTTATGAAGGCATTTTCTCAACTGAGGCTCTTTCCTTTCAGATGATTCTAGCTTGTGTCAAGTTGACAAATTTAGCCATCACAGAAGCCAAGGCAGGAACTCAAAGCAGGAATCTGGAAGCAGAGGCTGTAGGGGGTGCTGCTTGATGGCTTGCTCTCCATAGTTAGCTCAGCTTGCTTTCTTATAAACCAGGACCATCTGGCCAGGAACAGCACAGCAATCAATCAGCAATCAAGGACCCCCCCCCCCATGCCCAATGTCGTCAGGCCAATATTTGGGAGGTGATTCCTCAACTGATGTCTCTCAACCCAGGTTTGTCCTTGTTTGTATCAAGTTGGCAAACACTACGATGACATGTGTCCTTAGCTTACAGATGTGTCGTCCTTACATATGGGGAAGCTGAGGCAGGAGAAAATGGCTGGCCTTGCGCACTATAGGTCATTAATCTTTAAAATTCCAGATCCATGGGTTATGGTTCTGTGGCTGCACACAGGAGCAAAATTCTTAAGATGATTTGAAGTTTGAAATGGAACATTTTTCAAGTTTCTCATTTCAGCTTATTGATTGATTCCTTGAAACAGGGCTTACTACCTACATTGCACAAGGTTGGCCTTCAATTCCTGAGCTCAAGGGCTCCTCCCCCATCACCAGCCTTCTGAGAAGGGGGAAGTGCAGGTGGACACCATCATGCCTCATGTCCACCCCACCTTCATGCACAGTTGCTTGTTCCCCAAACCTTTCTTCTTGGAAGGAAGACATCTGAAGGCAGCAGTTCTTTGTCACGGGTAGCCCCTGCCTTCGGGCCCCAATGACGTAGACTTTCTGTAAAGTTCTGTCACCAGCATAGTAGTAGGTAAAGCCCGTGCCTGCTGTCTAGGAGGCAGACAAGTGATGGAGAAACACACATGGCCAGACAATGGAGAGCCCCAGTGTCCTGGGAAGGAATGGGTAGGTCACATCCTCCCACTTTGAATCAAGAGGAGATGGAGTGGTCTCCTATCTGCCTCCAGGATGGATAAACCCCAATAGCCTGACTTTCCCAAGCCCCCGACAGGATATGGAACCAATGTACAAAGAACACAGACTTCTCTCCACCTTGAAGCGGAATTCCCTTTGTTGCTCATTAGAGCCCAGGCTCCTTTGGAGGAAAGAAGTCCAAGTTGGAATTTGGGAAGGGATTATGTAACATCTCAGAATTATTCAATATGCTTCCATCCCCTGCTGGTATAAATGATTAACAACTGCACACTCCATAGCAATGATGGCTCTCAGCCTTCCTAATGTTGCAACCCTTTAATACAGTTCCTCGTGTTGTAGTGACCCCCAACCATAAAATTATTTTCATTGTTACTCTATAACTGTAATTTTGCTACTGCTGTGAATAATAATATAAATATCTGCTATACAATCCCAAAGGGATCACGACCCACAGGTTGAGAACTTCTGCTCTAAAGGCGAGACCTGTCTAAGGTCTAGAAAAGACCAAACATTGCAAACTAGTTGATAGCATATCACCTGGTCACCAGGGACTAGCTTAGTCCACAAAGCCTTACCTCAGACCTCTTCGCAAAATTAAATTCAGCTTGAGAAAGAAAAGGAGGAAGGGAGGGAGCGAGAGAGAGAGGGAGGGAAAGAAGAGAGAGAGACAGAGATACAGATACAGAGACAGAGACAGAGACAGAGACAGAGACAGAGAGAGAAGCTTGTCTGTCTTCCAAGAGTTCAGTAAAGTAAGCTAGTTGGTGTCAGCACAGAGAACAGAAACCACCCTGCAGATCTGGGTGCTTCCCCTGGTGGGTGATGGTGCCACAGGGAACAGAGAGGCCACGTCTAAGGCTATTTGAACATCCATGCACAGTCATTTTTCTCAGCCTAAATTGAAGCCATTGCTGAGAGAAAACCCTAGCAGACTAGTTTTTAATGAGATTTTTAACAACTGTATCACACTGCAAAAGCAGGATTACAGGTTTTTCGGTTTTGTTCTTAATTCTATCCATTTTCCCTTTGTAATCTCGTTTAGATTATTGACTTATTTAGTAAATACTTTCTCCTTTAACTATGTAATTAGCCCCAGGTCCTAGGTTGAATTCTAAGCATGGCAAAACAAAATAACAAAACAAAGCAAACCAAAACAAAACACAGCACACAAAAATGGCTAATTGACACATAAAACGTGGGCAAATTTTACTTTGCAACTTTGCCTCAAATTACAAGTTTATGAGAGTCTGATTTGGCTCCAAAGACAAATATTTCTTGTGGGAAAACCTGCCTTCTGTTTTCTAGGAAGGGAGGGATTCTGTTACGGGTGCACACAAACCTTGAGGCTAATAAGCCAATATCTAAATTTAGCTTCTAGTTGCTTCTAGAACTCAGAGTCTAGGTCTTATTTCAGTACAAGGTGGAATGAGTCAAGAGATGCACATCATCTGAGGGGTCTGAGGGAAGGGTGGAGGCCCCGACTACTTGGCATGAGTCCCCACGGTATTACCAGGGCACACTGCAGGTAAAGCTGTTTGGACCACTGACTTAGTGAACATCTGATCTGGGAAGAACCCTTTCTGGGACAACGGCTTCTGGAATGTCACTGCTTTATCCCATGCACTGTTCTATAAGCTGCAGCACCACCTCTACTTCTCAATCCCGGCTGGCAGCTGCACTGTCCACTTTATGTCCAACAGACAGCTTGGGTTGCTGAGAGGACCTGTTGGCCCTGGTTACTCTGCACTGGTCCAGGCTGTGTACCCTTTTCTTTAGGAAGCTAACACAAAGAAAAACACCATCTTTTTCTTCCTTTACAAAATAAACAATTATAGCAGTTAAAATATTATTTTAAGAACAGGCAGAAGACTCCACTGGTTCACCAAGCTACTTTCCCAGGATATGCAGTGCAAAAATAGCAATACAAAGCCAAACATCAATAAAGATGGCTTATAGAAAATGCCTTTTAAAACCAACTGGAGATATATTAAATACCAGCAAACATCTGGAAAGATAATGCAAATGAGCATTTAGACACAATAGCATCTTTTGCATTTTAAGATAAAAATCTCTAGATTTCAGCAAATTCCTACTTCTTGCTTTGCTTCGACTTTATGAAAGATAAAATGAGCTCTTTCCTTTGTAAAAAAATACAGACCTGATTTCCCCCTAAAATGACTCTCCTTGATAATATATGAAGGGATACAGCTGGTTTTGGAGTCACCAGTCTTTTTTTTTTTTTTTTTTTTTTCTTCATTCAGAAATTATCCTAATTGCTGGTGGTGAGATGGTTTCCAGGCAAAGAGAACCAGGCACATTTCCTAAACTGCTGTAGATCACATCTGTAAAACTGCTCTACATACCGAGCCTGCAAATGTTTTTACATTTAGAACAATTGAGGCTGGGGCATAGATTACTGAAGTTAAATTTTCGTAACAGTTTAGCATTATCTCTGAAGAATATTGTTCTAGAAGGAAGCACGTCTATAGCAATTACAGACCAGAAATGAACACACGCAGATGAAGCTGTGAGATTATTTCAAACAATAAACTCTTCCTTGTGAAAACTGTCTTCTACTTGGCCAAGTCTACTTCTCAGTCTAACAGGGATTTAAAAAACTGTCTTGCAAGGGAGGTGAGCAGGACCCAACTTGGCGACGGGGACTGGCCATCAAAGACAGGTTCTGTGGGAGTAAGAGACA
>OU015747.1:134055610-134084975 GCA_907169655.1 Acomys percivali
TCCATGTTGAAAGCGTTTCACGGGGCACTGGGTTCTGCTTTGTGTGTAAGGTCTTCGCTGCTTTAGGTGTCACCTTTAGGAGGACAATGTGGGAAATGTCCCTCGAAATAGGACCAGAAGTCGTGATGCTTTTCTGCATAGTAGTGAAGAATTAAAACTAAATATTTTTTAAAGCTTTGGATTTCCAGTGGCAAAATTATTATAAACTAATAAAATAAAAGGCTAACATCCAATCCAACCCAATGAACCAGCCAACCAGTCAACTCTCCTATGAAGCTCAGGGAGTTCAAAGCTCAAGTCTGCCCTTAAGTAATTGTGAAAGGGCTCACAGCTAGCAAGGTCTGGGGCAATTAAGCAGACCTGGGGAGGGACAAAGGCCACTGGAGGCTCCTTACCAGGAGAGCTGGCAGAATACAACATGGGGGCCTGGTGGAGCACACACATGTGCTTTGAGACTCTGCATTTTCATTACCCAAACGGGTAGTTACACATTTCAGAGGAAAACCAGACTCTCATCATGGCACTGAGTCCTGCCTTTCGAGGGCTCCCATCTCCCTCAGGTCACCTTACCTAAGGACTAACTGCAGTGGGGGTTGGGCAGATACCATTTGAAACCTCAGCTCAGCAGCAGACCTGTGCCAGAGGCTGCTTTCCCTAGGGTTGGCTTTAATGCTGAGCCCAACAGTGTTTCTATCTGTAAGCAAGGCAGCTGGAGTACCACCCAGTCTCCTGGGGCCCAGGCTTCCTCAAGGTGGTGTCAGCAGTCTATTCTGGGTCTTACACTTGGAGCTTACCCAAGGAAGATCGTAACTGCCCCATGTGATAAACAGAACAACTGAGCGAGCAGAGCAGGCTCTTGGGAGGATATAGGGACTATTTGAGCATCTGGAGATGCTAGAAGTGTTTGCATTGTTTCAGAGACTTGGGAGAAGCCCAGCTGAGTAACAGACTGGCTCAAGAGAGGCAGACATGTTTGGTCGCTTGTCAAGCAAAAGTTGAGAAGATGTGCTTTGATGGAGATGAGTAAGATTTGATGACTCATAAGACCCCCTTCATCTCTTGATTTTTTTTTTCTCCGCAGATCCTAGGATTATAGAAATCTATTTTGGAAAACTATTTTTAGAAAATAACCACTAAGACTTTTCAAAAGAAACTTTTCTATTTAGGACTATTCCTACTGGATTCTTCAGAGGGACAAATCAGCAGAGTAGCTCCAGAAGGCGGGCTCTGTATTAGTGAGCTGGGATGTCAGATGTCATGGTGTGCTGGAGCTGTCATCTCAAGTACTACCCAGACCACACGTATCCACAGCTTCCACCAGACTGATCTGACCCATGGCATGGTGTCACCAAAGATGCTTCCCAAAGGCTTAGCATTCCCACCTGCTAACTGCATGGTGAAACTCTCCTAACATGGAACATGGGTGACAGAAACCTTCGGAACATGGCCTCTCAGGCCCAGAAATGGAGGCAACACTCCATCAACAAGACCCTTTACTCTGAAGGCTTCAGAAGGTCAGGAAACGACCTGGGTCCATCTTTGTCACCATGCAGTGCTACATGGATGATCACAGCTCTTCACGCTTCTCTTTCTGTGGAACTAACACAACAAATCACCTGACACAAGGCGATGCCCATGACTTCTAGCCTAGGAGGTGCAATACAAACTGCATATCTGGCTGATGTGGAAAGATTCCAATTTGGATATAAATGTGCCATAGGCTTCATGTGGGGAACTCAGGAAGACAAGTGGAATATACTATCAAGGTGCTTGCATTAATTTCTCATTAACAGACATCTGAATGATGCCTAGTTCCTGGTTTCTGACTGAAAGTCAGTTTCTCTCTCTCTCTCTCTCTCTCTCTCTCTCTCTCTCTCTCTCTCTCTCAAGATTTATTTATTTATTTATTTACTATGTATACAGTGTTTCCCCTGCATGTCAGAAGAGGGCACTAGACCTCAGGATAAATGGTTATGGGCCACCATGTGGTTGCTGGGAATTGAACTCAGGACCTTTGGAAGAACAGCCAGTGCTCTTAACCCCTGAGCCATCTCTCCAGCCTCTGAAAGTATCTCTCTTAATGTGAGTCCTAGTGCCTATGCTGAGCAATGAGAAGGTTTAATTACCATCAGCCAATGCACTACAATGAAGATGCCAGGAAATTGTCTAAGGGAACAAAGCCTTCTGGGTAACTTGCACTGTTCGTTTGACAGAGGTTAAGGCAGAGCTGGATAGGATGGTACAAGAACTACTTTTTGAAATTTAAAAAAAAAAAATCTAGTAACCTGAAAATCTGATAACCTTAACACACTAGGTCTGTGAGCTTGTTCACCGTTCAGAGAGAATATGAAAATGTTCTGGACTGCAAACGCAGTGACACATGAGGCATGCCTGCTGCTAGCCTCCCTGTGTAGGCTCCCAGCTCTCACTCCTAACTCAAAAGAACAACAGAGGCAGAGTCTCTGAATGCAATGCTGGATTTATTATAGTGTTTTTATTAACAGACTTTCGCCAGACAGTTCTGAGTGTGTTGGTACAGCAGGCACACTGGCTTCAAGGGTTGGCATCTGGCAGTCTGCAGACCCGCACTTCAGTCTCACGATGCTTCTACAACTCTGTGGACTGTTTGGGCAGGACCTGCAGCCAGCCTCCCCTATTAAATGGCTGGGTATAAGTTTTGGTTCATTAGGATTTAAATGTTCTGAATTCACAATTTCGTCAGTCCGCAGAAGGCTTGGCTCCGCCTTCTCTGCCCTGTCAGTCTGGTTTGGTAAACTAGAGGCCTTGGTTTCAGTCCTTTCACTGCCCTCTGTGTCCCCTGTGTCTCTACTTTTGCAGAGTCCCCTTTGGTTATTCTCAGGATTGCAACAAGCTCTTTGGAAAGACTCAGTGCTCCTGCCGCCAGACGGTGATGGCCCTGCTGTCCTGGGAAGATGCTCATCCACATTCTGCAGACTGTGCATGCTGCTGTGCCTGAGGTTTTCTTGGGCCTGAATGTGCTGCACTGGGTGGAGACAACAATTCCTAGGCAGAGAATTCTGCATCCCTGGTGGCAACATGTGCTGAATGGGATGCAGAAGGCACTCGGCAGCCTGGTGTGTGGCCATCAGGGGCGCCACTACATTCTGAATCTGAACAAAGCTGCCAGCAGTGGAAGCACACTTGTGACATAAGGAGTCACCCATCTGCTGGCAAGAGTGCGGGCCATATTTTAAATGTGTGTAGGCATTTGGGCAGCTACATCTCGGACTGAGAGAGAAGTGGCACACGGCATCCTGCTCCAGACAGGGCTGTAACAAGGCTGAGCCTGGCTCACTTCTGGGGCTTTGGGTGAGTTCGCTGCTGTAGGCTGCAGGCACAGGCATCCTTGAGTTCTTCGCTTGTCCGTTGAAAAACTCAGAGCAGATGTGTGGCTCTTCGTAACTGTTCTTCACTGAGGCAGTACAGCCGTGAGATGCCAGGGGTTGTAACTCGTAAAACTCATGTTCCAGTTCTGACTTTTGGTTCCTGGCATCTACATGGTAAGCACTGGCATTGTGTGTTTTGATTGGTCCCCTGTCACTAGGACTTGCGGACAAGGTGTGGGAAAAGGCACGGCACTGGAGCTTTTTAGGTAAAGGAATCTGGCCGCAGGTGCCTTGTGGCCCAAGGCATCGGCACATGCACTGGAAAAAGAAGGTGGCGAAGGCCCAGCTGATGCACATGACGAGCATCATGAAGGTGCCCAGCTGGGTGTAGGCCAGCACCGTGGAGGGCATCATCATGGCACCGGCTACAAAGGTGGTCAGTGCAGCCATGGCGATGGCAGAGCCCATACGGCTCAGAGAGAAGATGACCTTGCCTTCTCGGTCGGGATCTGGAGCCAAGCGATACGCCACCCCGTAGTGCACAGCAAAGTCTACAGACAAGCCAACTGCCACCGAGATGGTGACAGACTCCAACACATTCAGCTCCCAGCCCAACAGCACAAGGGACCCAACTGTGACAAATATGGTCCCAGCTATGGAAATGATGGCATAAAGGCTTATGATGACATTCCATGTGGTTAGCAGCATCACACTAAAGGCAACAGCCACCGAGAGCCCCATGGCAATGAGGGTGCCGTCGGAAAGGCTGTCCTGCAGGTCATAGAACTCCAGGTTGCTGACAAACCAGCCGTGGCTGAGGCCCTCGGGCGCTGAACTCAGCTCACTGGAAATCCAGGAATCCACCTCCTTGTAGAACTGCTGCATCTTCTCGTAAGCCAGTGTGAAGAGGAAGGTACTCTGGAACTCCAGCACCACGGCTCTGATGGTGTCGTTGATGTCAAACCTCGGCCCAGGGGTCTTGTTGTTCAGATGGTACCCGGTACTCCTGTCCAGCTCCATGATGGCCTTCTTGATGCACAGCTCAAAAACCTCTTGCTTATAGGGGAAGCTGCAGTGGCTGCAGCACGGGTACAGGGCAGGCTCGTCGCAGTCCTGGTTTTCCATCCACTGTTTGAAGGTCTCAATGAAACAGCTGGTGAAGTCCTGCTGGTCGGTCTGGTAGAAGAAGGTTTGGTTCCTCAGTTTTTGACAGAAGTGCAAAATCCAGGCCTGGGAGGCTGGACTAGCGATGTTAAACGTGCTATCTAGTGTCAGCTTCCCTTTGCTCTTGGGGTTCAGAGGGTCACCGCTGTCTTCTGGGGACACGCCCCAGATCACTGTGATGGGCATATGGAGCTCCTCTCCATGGTGAACCCGCTCAAACATGAACAGCTTCTTGAACTCGGCATCGTAGCGCTCAAAGGGATGAGAGGACCGGAACACCTGGAACTCGGACAACTCCAAGGACGGCAGCTTCATCTTTGGGTTTACACACACGATGTAGGCCCCGCCTACAGTCAGGGCAAGGAACCAGATGAGCCAAAGGTAGCGAAACTTGATGACGATGCATGGCAACACCTTTTCAAAAAAGATCCGCGATGCCTCGGATACGGTGAAGAGCGCCTTGCGGCACTTCTGACAGACCACTGCCCAACAGCTCTTGCCATAGGCTTGGGGCTGGGGCTTTCTGAAGCAGGTGAATATATTGAGCAGGTACCGCTCATGCAGAACAATGACGGCCGGAAGCCAGGTGACCATCAAGACATAATTCACCAGGATAGCAGTCCCTGCATACACCCCGAAGCATCTGATTGCCGTAATGTTGCTGACGTAGTTGGCGTAGAAGGCAGCGGCAGTGGTGAAGCTGGTGACAAACATGGAGAGGGCAGCATGCTGCAAGGTGATGCTCACCGCCTCTGACGTCTCTGCACGGGGCTTGTCGGATTTGGTGTAGCTCCAGACATCACACAGGACAAAGGCATCGTCTGCGCCGATGCCAACCAGGATGACGAGTGCGGTGAGGTTCATAAAAGGAAAGAATTCGAAGTTAAACACAACTCGGTAGAGGAAGTAGGAGACAATCAAGGAGCTGATGATGGCGAACATGGTCATCAGGGTGATGAACATGGACTTGGTGTAGACACACATGATGAGAAGGACGATGACAATGGCTATGGCGGGATACACAGTATCCATGAGGAGGTAGTCCTGAAACAAGCTGTGCTTGATGCCAAACTCGATCCCAGTGACGGTGGTGATGCCGTCCGAAGAGTTCCAGTTTTCAAAGTTGTCCAGGTAGATGTCCATCATGCTCTCCCCTTTCTCGGTTGGGGAGAAGAGCATGCTGTACTTTAAAGCGGGCACAGCGTAGTCGGCTGTCTTTGGGGCCATGAAGTCCTTGTCTACCAGGTAGTGGAGAATCTGGTACACGGCGTTATACTTGGTACACTTGCGTGGCACACTGGTGCACTTGAGCTGGTCCTTCCTCCTGGCTGCCTTGTCCCAGCAGTCTGGCCCCAGGGTGCCGTTTTGGTAGTGCTTGGCACAGGTCCGAAGCAGCTTCAGCGTGTGGGAGACATCTCGCTCGACAATTTTCTGGCAGGATGACCTGTTATTCAGAATGGCGATGTAATTCCCCAGGGTCCAGCTGGGGCAGCAGGAGACGGCAGTGGTCCTCTGGCAGAGGTCGCTGAACTGGGGGTGGGATCTGATCTGCAGAGACAGACACGCAGAAGGACTGGAGTTTAAACAGGCTCTCCTCGGGGCAGGTCACTTCTGCCTCTAGGGACATGGAAGGCACAGGAGCTAAGCAATTGCCTTTCACAGTATGTGCTGGTGTGTATACAGGTGAGCACTCTCTCCAAGATACTACACATTTCAGCTATTCTGCAGGTTGCTAGATTCTGAACAGCCAACTCCTGTTTGGGAATGGATACAGGTGTAACACCATGCCAACCAGTATGAGTCTGGTTTATGAAGGGGGATAAAATCAACACCTACTTAGTAAACAGGTCTTTTCATAGTCCCGGCATAAGTAATGAAGTGGACAAGCCGTAGAGTTCATGCATTCACAGGAGTACAGAAACGAATGTCCAATTGCTGTTTTCCTTAAAATTCTGGCTCTTGGCACAAAAGTTTTGGTGACAAAACTCCCAATAAACACAATTAAAAGCCAAGATGCTGGTCCTAAAAGTATTCCTATGGCTGGAATACATTCCCCAAAATCACACCTTGCAATCTGATCCTCAGTGTGATAGCGCTGGCAGGCAGAGCCCTCTGGGAGGTATCAGGATCAGTGCCCTTAGAATTGTGGCTGAAGGGAGTTGGCTGGCACTGCTGATGCCACATCATGGCGCAGCGACGGCACCACCTTAGAAGACACCCTGAATCTACAGACCTCTTGAATTTAAAACTTACCAGTTTCTAGAACTGTAAGAAATAAATCAGTTGTTTATAAATTATCTAGACTAAAGGACTTTGTTACTGTAGTCTGAACAGACTAGGACAGAACACTATTTGACAAATCAAAAAGTGTCTAGATTTATGAAAAATTTACACTAAAACTGTTCTCTGAAATAAGGTGAGAAGGGTCAATATTTTAAGATTAATAAATTTTATAACTGATTTTAAATGAGCATAAGTTAATCAAGAAATGAGTAAAAAATGTACAATTTTAGTTCTTCTTCTACATCCTTGGGTTTACTCAGGTTGGCTAAAACCTTTTCTGGAAAACTTCTGTCCATTGATAAACGGGGGCTGGTGCCCTTAGGAACTGTGGCGACTCTGGGCCTCTGGGTTGGTGTGGGCAGTGTTTCATTTAGCATGCTGCCCCTGGGAAAGGCTTCTCTTCCCAGAGCTGGCCTTGTCACAGTGAACTACAAGCATGGCTAGATTATGAAGCTGGCTCCACTCTTAGGTTAGACGGTGTACCTCTCTTCCCTGAGGGTTAGACTTGGAATCAGCCCCTTTCCTGGGCCTGCCCAGAGATTTCTGTTGAGAGTAACAGAGCTAAGAAGGCCCAGTCTGACCACTTTCCCTCATCTGTATTTACCAAAGGTTGTTCTAGAGAACCACTCCAAAGTTCAGAAAGGGTGTGAAAAGCTTTTCTAATGCAATTTACAACAGTCTGTGTCATGATTAAACTAGGCTATGTCAACTGTTCATTAGCAAATCTTTCCAAGGCAGAAAAGCTGGCTGGCACACACAGTCACTTTAGAAGCCAGACCTACCTAAGAGCCATGCTACACATTACTACCTAAGGCCAGGCAAAGTGGAACTAATGTGTTGTGGAAAGCTGTGGTGGTACAAGGAGGCTGCGGGCTAGAACTGCACGTGGAGATTCGTTATAATGTTCGAAGTTTTCCTAGGTCTCTCTCTGTGAGTTCCAGGCTAACCTGATCTACATAGGAGCTGCAGGCCAGCAAGGACTACATAGTGAGGCCCTGTCTTTAAAAACCAAACCAAGACAGGAAAACAATCTCCACACAACAAAACAAAATTACTTGTTTTGAATGAAAATTTTATGGGAGTTTAAAAGAGCCAGAGTTATTATCTAAATGCAATAGAGTAGGTTTTACTTTCCCAAAAAAAAAACCCCTTAATTTGATAGCTTGTTTTTGAAAACACACACGTATTTTCGAAGACTGGATAATTCATATTTGTTTCTAAGTTTAAAAATTCATATATGTTAACTTGTGAAAAATGAGTCATGGAACCCTAAAACAGCATCTCTAGTATTTATGACAGATAATAGCTCTCCCCAACAGGGAACCCAGCTAGAAGGGGCATATGTGCAGCTGATGAAATGCCCAAGCAAAGCTAAAGGAAATAATGCAGGCACCGGCTACCACTGGGATTAGGGGCCTGGCACTGTATCTGTGCCCTTTTTTCCTAGTGAAAGTCTAAGTTTTATATGTATATTTGACCAAAGATTAAAAAGTTTGGCATTGTAACTACCAACTACTACTTTACTGGCTACTATAAAAAACAAAATACTCATTTGCCACCAGGGGACAATGGTGTTGGCTGATTACAACATTTGGGAAAACTGCTTTCAAGGCTTCAAACAGGGTAAGAAATAGGGTCACCAAGAAAGGTATCACGATGGGCACACTCTAACTATCCCTTCAGGGCACCAGCCTCCTGAGGAAGGGACTGCAGCACTGGGAAGTGGCCGTGCTGCCAGTGAGGGAGGCCCTACCTCTCCCTCTCCCATGAGGCCCTGCACTAGAGAAGGCACTGTGGCCCGAGCTCTCAGTTTACCCTCAGAGTGGCAGAGAAATCAGACAGAGACAAGCAGTATACTGTGTGGACACATGGGGACCTACAGAGGAAACGTCCACATCTGAAAGGGTCGCAGCACAGGGGCAATAACTAGTCAGTTGTGAGGGAGAAAAACACAGAATCCCTATTATAGTCTGAGGCCAAAAGAGACTGGCGGGCAGGTATCTCTCTTTATGGAGGAGGCAGACATATTCTTGTCATACTTTTGGAAAAGGATCCTTTGGAGTAATTCCAAAAATGTAGATGTTTGTAAAAAATAAAATAGAGTTTATGAAAGTGAACCCCTCATGGGGAACCCAGCCCTCTAATTCCAGCAATTCACCCAGGGGAGCTGGGGATCATTCCGCTTATGTGGTTGTGATGTGTCTCTGCACAGTTCCCTAGTTAGATAGCAGCAGGGGTGGAGCTGACTTAAAATAGGGGTAAAAAGAGAGGAGAGAGAGAGCAAAGAGAGACCAGTAGTATTTAAATGATACCTTAACTTTAAAAACTACAGGCTATACTAGAGTTATTTTAAGAAGCCGAGAAAAGAAAACAGAGAACGATTAAGCCCTCAATAGCAGGCTCAGCTGGCTCCTGGACTCTCTTCCTGGTAACCAAACCCACAGATAAAGCTGAAGGGAGCTTTTGGGGAGTGAGGGCAAAGGCCCCTTGAAAGAAGTGTCAGAAAATATATTCTGGGGCCTCTAAATCCTGGGGGGGGATTCCAACAATCCATGATGGTTAATCTAGTAAGCCTGAGTCTCAGACAAAAATTTCAAATCCCCCTTACGAGCTGAGCCCTCAAAGATCTAGTGTCTCAAATGTACAGGGACAAATACAGGTAACAGATTTCCAGCTTAGAGACCCTTCTGGTTATGTCTGTCAGCCAGTGGGGCCTGTACAAGGACAGAAGCAAGGACTAGAGAGGGTCAGAAAGCATGGAGGCTAAGCAGAGACACCTCTGGGGAGGTGGACAGGCAGCAGCAACAGAACAGAGCCACTCTTTCTGGAAGCCCATGTCTCTTCAGGAGCACAGGTGGCAGCTAACTCCAGTGGAGTCTGGAGAGCACACACACAGCAGAAGACAAGGGACGTCTGGCCCTCACTGAGGTGCTGCACTCATCCCAGGCTCAACCCACTGACAGTTAAGCCCTCTGCTCTGGATCAAGGCTGGTCCCATTAACAGCCAAGCAATAACAAGGACTGAGGGATGGAAGGAAAGGCCCCCAAGCAGGCAGAACACCGTAACAAACACAGATTGCCAAAGCAGCTCCAACTGAGGACTGGAAAAAACTCCAGCAGTAATATCAAGGCTGAGCAGTTGGCCCAAGTTATTACCTAACATGTGGAATGGACATTTTATCATCTTTTTCCAGAGCAGAATCTAAGATCAGAATGCAGTCACATTTGCAACTGGTTTAAAAAAGGGTATTACTTTAACAAGTTAAAATTATAACCATGTTTTTGAAGTAGCTGTTTAGGTTCTCAACTGCCTGTTTATTCATTCAATGTGATTTTGTAACTGGCCATACTAAATACTCCTTTGGATGTAGGTTTTGGGTCTGTCCCCCCAATTGTCACTTTGTAAGCATGATGTTAAGAACTGGTGAGATGGCTCAGTGGGTAAAGGTGCTGGAGGACCTGAGTTTAATTCCCCAGGACCCACCTGATAGAAGGAAAGAACTGACTCCTGCAAGCTGTTCTCTAATCTCCACATGTGTGCTGTGATATGTGTACCCAGGATACATGCATGCATGCGTGCACACACACACACTTAAAACAGGAGCTATATACACAGCCTCATACTTCTTTTATCAAGAGTATGAGAGAGGGGCTGGGGAGATGGCTCCGTTCATACAGTGCTTGCTACAGAGGCATGAAGACCTGAGTTCAATTCCCAGAACCTACATTTTAATAATACAATAAAAAACAAGCCAGGCATGGTGGCATGTGCTTATAATTTCAGTGCTGGGGAAGTGGTGACAGGCAGATTCCTACTAGACAATCTAGTCTATGTGGCAAGTTCCAGGCCAGTGAGAAACCCTGTTGGTGTCTGAGGAAGGGCTCCTGAGGTGGTCCTCTGGTTCCTCTCGCACCATACATGTGAATTCACATTCACATCCTTGTTTTACCTAACCCCCATCTCTCTCTCTCTCTCTCTCTCTCTCTCTCTCTCTCTCTCTCTCTCTTTCATACACACACACACAAAGTGGGGGAAATGTTTTCTTCTTCAGCATTAGGAAACACTGGGTTTCTAAAATACATTCTTGTTCCTCTCCTGACTTACTGCCCATTGCTGACTTTGGGGTAACGATGATCCACTGAAAGGCAATTCTGCCCTCACTGGCCTCTGGGAGGCTCCTTGCACTGCCGATGCTGTCTCACCCTTACGTTCATTTTCCCTCCCTTACTTACTTCTTGGTTAGGCATGCCTCCTTTGTCTGCTACTCACAAGGACCGTTTGGTGCAGATAAAGTGCTGTACTAATCTCACTGTTGAAAGCTACCAAGACAGTGCTACTTCCTGGCTTTTTAAGTCTTGGAGTCTAACACACACTAAAAGGATAAACTGCTATAAATGGATACTTAATCCAGGCCACGTGGACGCTTTAAAGGTTGGTCATTTGAGCAGAAGACGGCATATACAGCAAATCAACTGAACAGAAACAGGGTGGAGTATAATCTTCATTATGGAAACACAAGCACCAAGGGCAGGAAGACTCCGGCAGCAAACCTGCTGGGGTCAGACCTGCTTCTTGCTATTTGTGTCAAAGTTTCTCCTCCTATTAAGTGGACTAAGAAGGTACTTAGCTCATATACTGTTATGGGGAGTATATGACTCATCAAGATGTTTAGAATGCACACAGTGAGCAGGAAGGCAGGCCTGAAGACAGAGGGCAGGCAGGACACTGAGTAAGAGGCGTTCAAATTCAGAGTCCTGTCTCATCCAAGCTATGAAGACAAGGAAGCAGTTGAGCTTCGCTTCCCCAAGCCTCACGGTGAGCGGTGCTGAGATCCCAGCCATCTGGGGCCCACAGAGACCCATCACAAGCACTGAGCATAAATTGCTGCCTGCACGAAGTGTCACTATGTGCTTATTACTTTGAAATTCACTGTCTACATAAGAGGTGCCACACGTTACGAGAAACACAGGCACAGCTTCCAAGTAAGGTGGGATCTGGTAGCTATTGGAGAGCACATAGCAAATAACACCAGACCATTGACTAGAAAACTGTGGTTTTTTTATAGATCACTTGTGGGTTTGACTGGTTTGGAGCCAAAGACAAGGCGACATGGATAGAAAGCTGATGATGTAATCTCTGGCATGATCCTCTCAAGGTATCGAACAGCCTTTGCTACTGGAGACTGGTATAAAGCCAGGGCACATAGGACTGACTCATTGGGTGACTGTGAGTCAGCACAATGACACTGCTGGTCTGGGTGACTCTATGAGTCCTTTTCACCTCGTGTTCACAAGGAAGCCCCACTGAGCACCTGGTGGGAATTGGGTTGTCCAGCTAGCTCTTACCAGGCAGGTGCTTGGGTTTGGGACTAACCTCTGGTGTTGTATTTTAGGGTTATGGTAAGAATGCAAGCTCCCTTCCACTTGGCTGCCGTCCTTGGACAGGCCCATCAGTGATGTCAGAAGGCAGTTTGGCCCTACTCAGGATGTCAGCCCTTCCACAGCCAGACTGACTGCCATCTTGGCTTTTGGAGCTGATGTCTGTGTAGCTCTGGAGAGTCTGACAGGAAGTTCTTGTCCTCCCGAATCCTAGTGCCTTCCCAAGCAGCAAGGTGTTTGGAGCCTGGGGGAGTCTGGTTTGGAGTACAGGGGCCATTGAGACAGACATGTGTTAATGTCTTTGATGCCCCTTATCCCTGCACCCCTTCTTAGCCTGCTTCCTAAGTTCTTCTTTGAAATCACTGCCTGGAATGATCACTTACTGCCAGAGAGGCATTTAACTGCATAATGACAATGCTGAGAAATGACTTGGGGAGGGGTAATGTACAAAGCAGTGAAACTAAGTTAGAGAAGAGAAAACACAGGAAGAGAAGAAAGAGACAGTTCTCTAACTATTGTCCTAAAAAGAAACTGTGGTGAAATGACAGAAGATCAGAAGATTGTCACAGAGAGAGGATGTGAGTTGCAAAGGAAGAGGGTTCTTTATTAAAGAAGGCCAGTGTGCTTTAAAGATGGGGAAACACAGGACATGTTGATGCTGGGGTCCAGAGAGCAAAGCCTGCCTGCTGGGGCTTGCTCCTTGGTGGTAGGCCTCACTGGCATTTTATCGGTCAGACACCAGGGCAGCGGTAGATGTTTCCATAACATAATTTTATTGTGCTAAACAGATCTCAGCTGTCATTTACATACCCTGGAATTATCCACATCACACATTGACTTAATTGCAGGTAAATTCCACAGAGTTTCCCCTCCTGCTGAAGCAAACACCACTCTGGAGTATCCGTCACCTTGAAAGATGAAAAGAGGGAAAGAAAAAAAATGTTTATGCTATTTATTTGATGAATCATAATTCAGAAATAATTCAAATGAGAAACTGCACAGATAATTTGTTAGCGGTGGGAAATTCTTTCCTTTGATAAATTGCAGAAGAAAGTCTGTGTGTGTGTGTGTGTGTGTGTGTGTGTGTGTGTGTGTGTGTGTGTTAGTGTCACTTTAGCTCAACGCCTATACCTACTTGCCACATGGGGACCTTGTAGTAACAAACCTATTAGGAAGAAAAGGCTGTAAACTATCAGTAGAAAATTAACTGAGGGTCTTTCTCCATCCTCTGTGGCGGCATACACAATATGAGAATTGCACACCAGAGAGTATCAAAAAGGACCATAAAAGTGGTTTCTCTGGAGGCTGTCTATGGAGGAGAGACGGCTGGTAACTGAAGTACAAAATTCACAGGAAAGGCCACCTGAGTGCTGAAGCACTGTGCCAGCCAGGGCCACAGGTGCATGGTAGGTCCTGACTGTGCTCAAGGCTGCACTTCTACCCCAGAGTCTAGAGAAAGAACCAGAAGTTAGACTAACACAAACTCTGTGTTTGAACAAGGTGTGCAATGGACCAGAAGAGCCATGGTCTTTAAATCGGATCTGGCTGCAGTCAGACCCTGCCACTTATCACCTGTGTGACCTTATGTAAGCAACTGCTACCTTCTCTGGGCCTCCTTCCTCATGTGCAAATGGTGACAAGCCCGATGCCAAATAACCGTGAGAATGAAATGGAAAGCAGGTGCTCCATGAGACTGTGTCTGTCTGGATTATTTAAAAGGTTTAGTATGTATCAAAGAAAACAAAGCAGATTAACTTTACATTATCTAAAATGCCTAATTGCACTAACAAGTCATTTGGCAAAGGTATGAAAACGTCATGGGCTTATTCATGATCACTCAGTTGTCCTTAGCAAACATTTATGCTCACAAATAGCTATTGCCTTACGTAGACTGAGTTGCTTAGGTACAAAATCAGCCCATGGAAACAAGTACGTCATTCCCACGGAGCCCATGGGGGCTTTAGTCAAGCCACAGCTTACTGCTCTGGACAGTCATGGAAACAAAAGCTAGACATACTTCCTGAATTTGCTATTGTTCTTACTGACATTACCAAGTGCTGATTAAGCATTGTATACTAATACTTTGAAAGGAAAAACAAAACGAAACAAAAAACCAGCCCAAACATGGAAATAATCAGAATTCTATTTTTCTAAGCTGTGTTCTAAGAGGAAGAGGCAGAAAATGTTTGAACTAGAACTTGTGTTGCTGTCGAGAATCTGTATAAAATCTGGATTTCCTTTCTTCCCCCTCTCTGTCTAAGATACCAAGATCTTAGAGGGTTCTCTGCTATTTAATTAGGCAGGAACTACACAACGAAGAGGTTTTCAACAAGCTGAAACCAAAAGAATGTTACCATTCATATTTGCTCAGTCAGAAACTACTACCCTCACCCTCCTAGTCTCTCTGGCCACTGAACACCAAATGTCACCTGCAGTTCCACACCGCCACTTGTACATCCTTCCCTGGCGCTGCCGGGTAACAAGCCACTTTTAAGTGTAACTAAATTTCTCTATTCAGTTGAATGCCAACACTTAGAGATCTGTGGTTCTACACTGAAGTCTGGAGGCTTGTGAGGCCTGGGGCTCAATTCCACGAGGCCCTGTTCTGCTACAGTTACCCTCCAGGGCTCTATCCTCAGCCCCACACCTGCACGTCCTCTCCAGCCAGCTTGACCCACTCACAAGCTCTGGGCCTCTGCACCACACTTGATCACATTTGAACCAATAAAGAATATGTACTTGTTATATGACCCAGAAATAAACAGTAAAGATGATTTGACATATGATTTAAAGGTTCAGACAAAGTAGAAAGTTTTGTTAATCTCGTCCTTCAATTTGAGCAGAACCCTTTCCTTAATTTTTACTACAGATCAACTCAAACTAGTGGCTGGCTACCCTGAAGGCAAGCGTGTTTGTTACTCAGCTGGCACGCCTGTCTACAGAACCAGGGAGCCTGCTGCGCAGCCTGCATTTGTAGACTTGGATCACATTCCATCTTTAACACCAGGTCGCTGTTTGGTCCATGCAGATGCTATTCACTCACTTGGAACATCGCAGAAAAAGCTGTCTTTCTGGAAGTTCCAGTCTACTTCTCTCTTCTCTCTCTCATGATGATCATCGGACCATCTGTCATCCCGGTGGCTGAAAGGGAAAAACAAGTTTATCAAAAACTTTGATAAAGTTCAAGCTGTTTCAAGGAGCTGGGTGGGGTCTAACAGCACAACCCTAACCTTCTAACCTACTTAGCACTTGATACTAAGCTGGACGGATCCACGTGAGCAACATTAATTTTTCCACATGTAAAGAAGAAAATCTTACCTTTCCATCACAGTACAGCCAAGACATTTTAGCGACAAGTTAAACTTAATGGCAAAGGAATTAAGCCTTGTTTTTTAATTCAGCCTTTTGGCTCAGGCAATAAAAAGGATTCATTAAGTAATATTTTATCGAAATGTCATATGAAGTAAGTGATTACCTGTTGGCTTGCTCTTCAGCATACTTATAAGGATAATTTGCTAATGTTGCTTTGTATCCTGTATTTTTTATCATGTTATTCCATGTGACCAGCCTCTGTCCTATTGCAGTCCCTCTTGGTTCAAAACCCTAAGACAAAATATTACATGTTCCCATTAGTATATTTAATTTCCCACTAAACACAATCATCTTAACAACTTAGGAAAGCAATATCAAAATGATGTAGAGTTTTCAACAGGAAACACAGGCATTCCTCACTGCTGAGTGGCCTGTGTTAACATGCTGCCTTTCTAACCATCACCTCTTTGCTGTGACAAAGGCATATGGTTCTCTAGTTACATGCTTCAGGAAGTTGCAAAGTGTATCTGAAACATACGTGTGCCCAAGCATTTAATAAGTGCTAATTCTAGCCTGTAGGAATTATGGTCAAATCAAATTATGTGAAGCGTTCTTACAGTGCCCGCCAAGAGTCATCATTACCCTTGGTCACACTTTCTCTTTATCCCACTCCAGAGGAACATTCATGTAACAGATCCTGCTATCTGTTAGTTACACAGAAATGCCTTTAATTTCTGGGACGTGGGAGAGATATACAGCATTAAAATCTTTATGAAAATACTTTCAGAGTGTTTAATTCTTTAATATGTTGCTCCTTGAACAAATGTGGGGACAGAGAAGATGGACGTCCCCACTTCTTGAGCTTGAGTTGGGGTGGAGCAAGGTCCTTTGCGCTTACCTAAGAGCACAGACAACACATCTTTACTTGTAGAAAAAGAGCTGTGCACTTACTGGTGGCTGCAGTATGTTTTTAAAGAAATGGGGACCTGGAAGTGGTGGCTTAGACTGGTAACCCCAGTACTCACAAGGCTGAGGCAGGAGGATGACAAGTTCAAGGAGCTACATTGTAAGACTCTATCTCAAAAACAAAGAAGGCTAAGGCTGCTAACAGAATGTACCATGCATTTAAGTACTTAATTCAGGGACATAGCTCCAGGGTTAAGCCAGGTCAAGTTCTCCTTACCAGCAGAGGATCAGAGAAGTCAGGGAGCTCTGGGACTAAGACCCCCACCAGGGCACAGACCACGATGAGCAGGGTGCACATGCCCAGGACCACCACGGGCCAGTCGGCTAGCAGGGCTGCATAACTACAAGGCACAAAGTGAGCAGAGAGAGGACATGTGAGAAACAGGGTGGAGGTAAGGCTACACATGAGGAGGGCTAGACCCCGTGTTTTAGATCAGCACAGGTGTTACCAATATGATTAGAAGTATTTATACACCCTGAGGCAGAACATTGCCAGATCACTGTCCCTTCATTTTTCTGATAAAGCAGCAGTTCTTAAAAAACGTCTATGAACAAGTTCATGAAATCTAAAGACAACTAATTACATTTCTCAGAGCTACAAAGAAATGACTATGACTATCAGCAGACTGAGTCCACACGGGCAGAGGCCCTTACTCTGTCCAGTGTGGCACCAGTGCCCCGACAGTACCTGCAGGAGAGGCCTAGCTAACTTGTCAGGCTGATGAACACTGCCCCAGCTTCCTACCACCCCTGGGGGCTCCAGGCACTACAGGCTGGCTCTTCTCTTTCTCCACGTCAGAACCTCCCTCCATTACCAACTCCATCACTGGCTTTCTTCATATACTGTCTCTGACTGACCTCAGACCCCTCCTGAACTGCACTTTGCCATCCTCAATCTTTATCAGAAGAAGAAAAACCCAAAATATGCAGTGTGTGACCACTACTCTTGAACTCTCAACAAGATCAGCTCACTGGCTACTATGATGGCTAGTTATGGTTCACATGAAGCAGACTTCATAAGTATATATTTATGAGGAATTTCTTTGAGAACATGCTAGTAATTACAAATAAAGCCGTGGGCTCTAAATGCCTGGAAATACTGCTATATAGCTTTCCAATCTCCAAGCCCAGGGTGCTGGTTTTGAAGTTCCACAGAACTGACTCTGTGTGCATATTTACTTCCAATTACCACTCTAATAAAGGATTTATGTCACAACATAGTTATGCCTAAAGGAGCTTGCCCTGGCATTCCCCACTGCTGTTCTTTTAAAGTACCTTTACATAAATAAATACATAACTAATAGTCTGTCCTTACTGCAGTATCAGTGGCTCCTGTGCTGCACACAGACCATCAGCTCATGCCAGTCTTATACCCATTGCTGAAGTTGAGGCACAGACAGGCCACGTAATGAGTTAAATCTTAAAGCCTTAGGTAATCTGGTTCTAGACTCTGGCTTTTAACTAATGTTTTTTCCATCTGTTTCTTCAAATACAACTGAAACTAAAGCCATAAGGAAGAAGTAAACTTGCCAAATTTTGCTTCATCAAATTCACACTTAAAAATGTCTAGGGCTGGCTACATGTCTCAGCTGCTAATGGGTACTCACAACTAAAGACAAGAGTTCTGTTCCCAGTGCCCACAGCTGTCTCTCTAACCTTTTGCCAAACCTTCAGCCGAGCACTTGGGAAAGAGAAGTGGGTGGATTTCTGTGAGTTTAAGACCAGCCTAATCTACATGGTGAGTTCTACATCAGCCAGGACTACACAAGCAAGACCCTGTCGAAAAAGAAAAAAAATTCTACCCCACTAGTAAATTTCTCTCTGCAAAATCACATAGAACCATAGGGCACTGAGTTAGTTGAACAAATTCTGGGTTTAAGACTTTATTGAAGGAACATTTTGTCAGGCAAGATAGAATTGCCTTTACAGATAACTGTGGATGTAATGTGAACATATGAATCCCAACGTGTTGCCTGTGGCTGTTCAAATGTCCTCCCTGAGTGGCCACATGCCCAACGCAAACATTTGTCCCGCTTTCTCCTTATTCCACTCCGCACAGACTAATGAGATCACTGGTTTTGAGGCACTAATGTGCTTTGTCTCAGCAGCTCTTCTGACACACTCTGTCCATCACCTCATACTTTAAAAAGAGCACTTTGCACTAAGCCTTTAAAATATCAGCCTGAAGAAATGAGAGTGGCTTCTGCCTAAGCATTCATTCATTCCACGCTAAAGGGATCTGCTCTCCTTCAGTTCGGACAGCATTTGTCTTATAAACATCTTATCAATAGAAGGCAGCAGCCTAGCACTGCTTAGTTTTCTTTTGTGGCTTAATTTATCCATAGAATGACTTTTGCTTTCTGTTCTTAAGAAACATGCACACACATACACAGAAACCCTAAAAACCTCTTCCAATAACTGCTTTCCTTCCCTTTGAAAACATCTGGTTTCCATCTCCCAGCCCTGCCACATGCTGCATACGTGCACCAGCGACACGTGGAAGCTTTATGGCTAGCTCTTTACCGCATTCTTCCACACACACTTAACCTCCCTATATCACAATTTCTTCTGCACACAGCAGATGTTTTGCACACTGGCCTCTCCTAGACAACTGTTCAGCATCGTGTCTTGAGTGTGCTCAGCACTGTGGGGAGATGCACAGCCATTTAGACACGCACTTCTCCTGAGCACCGCAAACTGCTGATAGCATCTCTGTCACTTGCGCTGTCTAGGCCCAGCTATGGGCACTACAAAGGAAATAAGTGTTTCATGTATGATATGAAATCCAGACAATGATTATAATATCACTACCAAAAACACTATAAAACTGGGAGGAATAAGGAAAAATTTAAATGACTTATAAAATACACAGACACCTATAACATTTCACTTCTAACAGTAAAATATGTTCACGTTATTTTCTTTGAAAAGTGAACCACATGTGTGTTAAAACCATTTTTAAGAGGAGCTTTACCACAGCTGCCCTGCACACCAGGCAACACTTACCTCGTGCCCACCTGCTCTAATTGGGAGGTGTGTATACAGGAACACAGCACAACTGTGAATTCAGTCCTCCTCTGTAACACCTGAGTTAGTCAGGGAGTGGCCTGGGGAAGAGCTGGGGGTAGCTCTCACTGAGGGGAGGGCCTGCAGCTCTAACCTGGCCACCACTGTATAAAGTTCACATCATTGTTCAACTGGCTGTCTCAAGTCGTCTTAATGCACCATGACTGAGTGAGTAGGCAGGCTGGCTCCCTGGCCGAGGATGGCACTGCTGTGCTAGACTGGTAGCCAATGGAACTCCCTCGAATATACTTACAGAGGCTCAACCTAACTGCTAGGCTTACTCTGGAAACAGACTGGAAATAACTATTAAGTCAGTGTCTTGTAGAACCTCCTTATGTTCAGGTAGAGGTCACTTACATTGCAGTAACTCCCATAATGAATTATTTGCTCCATTCCTGGCTTATCCTTCATGGCCTCTCCAGAAACCTTCTCCTCTACAAACTGCCCTGAAGGGTGTGACTTGACTGGGTGCCCCTCTTCCGACCAGCCCTAACAGCTTAGCCCCTAGTAGCCTTTACTCTCCTGACTCTTTGGCACCGCCCAAATCAACTACCTGGACTTGGTTTCGAGACCTTTCTGATCTGAGCAGAGTGTAAGATCTTGTGTTCGCTCTTCTTTCCTAAAGAACCCTTCCTCCCACAGCTTATTGCCCTCCCCAAATTGCCAGCCCAATTTTTCTTGTCCCTTAAGGGAGGGCTTCAAAATGCTCACAATGTTTCTAGTGGCATCAACTGTCAACTTGATGGGAAGGATGACTCAGATTCAAAAGAATTCACACATGAAAATAGGACAAACAACTGTTTCCTTTGTGTGAGTTATAAATTCATCTCTAACAGTAAATCAAATGCAAGGATGCAAGGCACTGTGGAAATGCAAAGATTGGCTCAAGGAATTTACAGCTAAGTGTAGAACATAAGACAGGCACAGACATTTACAGAAGCAGGCAAAAGGGTGCTTTTAGAAAAACAGATGCAATGTTTGGCCAAAGAAAAACAGGAGATCATTTCCCAGTGAGATGGGACCTGGGAAATCAGGAAAGGCTTTTCTGAGTAAGCTGTACTTAGGTAGATATGTATGTGGTTGTATGTAGGTAGATATACTAAAAAAGAAATAAAGAAGAAAGAAAAAGAAATTAAGATTTCTTAAAACCAAATTTGTTAACAGAGGAAAACCCAAATATTTTCAAAATGTCAACCTTTAGTCAGCTGAGGAAAATCATTATTTCCAGATAAATGAAATTCTTTTTGTTAGTGTTGGATATTTACTTGCATATCTGCTCCCATGTCTCTGTCTCTCTTGAAGGAAGGGGCAAAGATGGAATGACTAGATAAAGTACGGCATCTACAAACAGCATGACTGAACAGAATCAGGCCTGAAAAGAAAGACACTTATGACATGTGCTGGAATGCTGGGAAGGACTCGGAGGACATTATACAAATAAATGAGTCAGTCACAGTGGACAAGATGTGCAAGATCTCTGATATGTGACCACTGCGAAGGGTTGTTTGACCGATAGAGGGGTCGTGACCCACAGGGTGATAACCATTGCTCTAGATAGTGAGCACTCCCCTTAGGAGGGCTGGATTGTTCTCTACCTGAGCTTCTGGGGCAGCTGAATCTCACGAGTCACTTCAAGTTTCTTAGGTGTGATGATGCTGTACCTAGAACCACATTGTGTAAGAGGATAGGCTAGTATCGTTCTGTGTTTTCAGGAATTGTATCTACTTAAAGATTTCTAGGATTGGCAGGTAACAGAAAACATAGCTCTTGCAGAGGATCTGAATTCTAGTCCCACCACTTGCATCAAGTGTCTCACAACGGCTTGTAACTCTAGCTTTAGATCTGACACCCGCGGCCCTCACAGGTACCAACACTCATGTGCATATACCCCCATACATATACACATATATACATAATTAACAAATAAAATAATTCCCACATAAAGGAATACCTTCATCTTAATACAGTCACATATTTTTAAAAAGAAAAACATTTGATGCATTTGAAATAAACTACGGTGTATTCAAGTCACACTAATTGGCAGAATGGCAGATACTGTTACATAAAAAATTAGTTAATGAAGGTACATGTGAACTTCCTGCCAAAAAAGGATAGAGAAGCCAACTTAAATAAGAAAAAAAATGCAAAACAGCTAGACAAATATAAATGCAAATCCCAAAGAGAATTTAAAGATAAGAAAACTTAGCTGGGCATGGTGGTGCACGCCTTTACTCCCAGGACTCAGGGAGGCAGAGGCAGGTGGATCTTGGTGAGTTCAAGGACAGCCTGGTCTATAGAGCAAGTTCCAGAACAGCCAGGGCTACACAGAGAAACCCTGATGCTAAAAACCAAAACAGAAAGAAAAGAAAATCTACTATGAGATTGGAAAGCACTTTTGTAATATGGAGCCCTGAAAGCAGACAATGTATAAGAAAACTTTTTTCCCTCAAAAAGGATGCATGAAGAGGGTGGAAAGAGCAAAGGGTAGAGAGAGCAGAGGATTGGAAACTACAGAGAAGTTTATCATCAAACAAGATGACTTATAATACTCTACCTTCTCGGGAACTTGAAAGGTCTGGATGGCCTGAAAAAAAGGAAAAAGCAAAGAAATAATGCTCAGGAACAAAGCTACGTAATGTAAGGAGACTCCACAGATGTGCCAACTCGGTGCTCCCTACACACACACCAGTGCTGGGCTTAGTGCTCCCCACATACACACCAACACTGGACTTAGCGCTTTCCACATACATGCCAACACTTAGTATTCCCCACATATTCGCCAATACTTAGAATTACACACACACACACACTAACACAAGCCAACACTTAGTACTCTCCACACACATGCCAAGGCTGAACTTGGTGCTCCCCACAGACACACCAACACTTAGTACTCCCCACAGACACATCTACACTTAGTACTCCCCACATACATGCTACTGCTAGACTTAGTACTCCCCACATACACACCAACGCTTGACTTAGTATTCCCCACGTACATGCCAACACTTAGTGCTCCCCACATATACGTCAACATTTAGTGCTCCCCACATACACGCCAAAACTTGGTGCTTCCTCCCCCCACACTAATGCTGGACTGAGTACTACCCACATACATGCCAATGTTGGACTTAGTGCTCCCCACATACGTGCCAGTGCTGGACTTAGTGCTCCTCCCATGAAGACTCCCAGGAGGGTTAAGAGAAATGGCTTGGGGATGTCAAACATGTGGAGAAACAGAACCCTCAATGCAGGGCTTTGTACTCCAGAAGACGCTTAAGTGGCTGAGCAGAGGTGGCACCTTTGAGGACTCCTGATGGATTCCCAGCACGACCCTAGGTGAGCTCCAGACCCCTGCCCGCCAGCTTCAGTCCTCTCTCTCCTGCAGGAGTCCTCGTCCTCTTGTCTAGGCAGCATTCTCTCCTCCCCCAACTTGACATCAATACATCTTTGTGCTAGAAATACTGTTTTCTCTTTGAGACACCAGCCGACTCTCCAGTCCTTGTTTTCTTGCTACCTACCTTCCCAGTCCCTTAAACAAGGATGGGCTTGTATTTCAAGTCCCCACCTCCCTATCATGTCTGTAACTATCCCTCTCAGCATTGGCACCCTGCTACCCACATACACAACATCAAGCTTGCTAAAGAAATCCCAAACTCAGCCTCAACTTCTGAACTCTTTATCCCTACCATATTCATTAATTTCTCACTTGCTGGCCTATGGTAACCTTTTTCGTAAGTATTCGGTGAACAAATAAAGCTCACTATTCATGGTTCACTGCTCTAAAGCACAGTGGCTCTCAGTGTGGCCTGAAGACCACAGGGAGCTCCCGAGCCCTTCATGAGGTCTGTGAGGGTGCAAATATGTATCTATGGAAAAACATATCTTCTTCATATACTTTAACCAGACAGGCTGCAACATACTACCTGCAATCAGAAGCCAGTTCTGATGAGCACACATCAGAAAGCCTCTCAAGAAAAGTGCATGAACACTCACATCACAAGTTGTATCATTAAAGTACTTTTCATCAAAATGGCACTTATATGTTAATGGATATGTTATGGATATTGGAGGTTGAACACACATAGGAAACAAGTATTCCAACAGAGTTATCAAAGACTCTTTCTTAACATTTTTGAGAGAGGACTTCACCAAGTCGTTTGAGCTTGTCCTGACTGTGCAGCCCAGGCTCCCCACCGCACCTCACCCTCCTGAGTTGCTGGGATCACAGGTTTGCCTTGGTAGGTCTGGGCTGCAGCTGCTGCTGTTGCTACTACTACTACTTTACTGAGTTAAATAACTTACATTTTCTCATCCTCAATTTCAATGATACAGTTTAGCTACCACGAATAAAACAAAATCTCTTCCCATTTTGTATAAAGGGACCATGAGAACAAAGTTTGACTTCAGTAATACAGACAGGCGCGTGACTATCTGCTGACCGAACGGCATGCTGCCTCGCTTCAGACGTTCCCAGTGTGAAATGTACTGCAGTGTTGCACACTCAGAGGAAAACAACTTGAAATTCTCCCACCCCAAGCCTTGACCCCTCCCACAATTCAAAGCCTAGTCTGGGATTCCTGAAGAAGGAAAGTTTTCTTTCTTAGTTCCATTTTCAATTGTCACTGAATTTCTTTAAAATGTATTAATCTAGTTCCCAGCAAAGCCAAGAAGGAGACAGACAAGCTCCCAAACTCAGAGTTTACATTGTGGAACGCACTGTGTGAATCTACAAAGCACATGTGTTCTGCATTTCACGCTTTATTCACACATCTATTAAAACAGTCACAATCAAGAAGGCCCAAGAATAGGTCTTGAAGAGCATGCACCCCAACTCCATGACAGCCCTAGTTTCAGAGACAACCTCAGGTGGCTTCTAGTCTCTTGCATTCTCAACAGCAGAGCTGGAGGGACCCTAGGTTCTCCCTGCAGCCCTTCCCATGGCTTCCTCCCACTCTCAAATCAAAAGCCTCCTTTTCTTTGATTATTATTGTTATGTGTATGTGAACAAATACATAGATCTATGCTGCTGAGCCCATTTTTGTTGCTAGTTTACATATGATTTCAAGGCTGACCACTGCGTGTTGGACAACTAATATGGGAGAGGCTAGTTCTCTGCCCAGCAGCCATTTTATATGTAGTTCTTTGTCTCAGCGTGGGACCTGCAAAAATTTCTCCTTCTGCATTTACACACCCACTGATATTGCCTCTGCTCCAGCGGTCCTGTTGGCGCAACCCTTTCTCTGAAGTCTCTCAGTAGCGAATCTGTTGCTGCCTGTGCTGTGGCTGTGTATATGCAGAACCATGAAAGACGGGAACCCAGAGGGACAATTGTAAAATATTAATCCCTACAGAAGAAAAGGAGTTTCTTTTCTTTTGAGAGATGTGGATTCAAAGCCTGCTCCTCATGAGAACAATCTAGAATAGACATGTGTTTTATGATAAGTTAATATCCACAGCATTATTAAGAATACTTAACAACACATTCTTTCTCTATTTGTAGAAATTATTGTTAAACTCTAAAAGACTGCATGCCCAAGAAGAACCCTCTCTAGTCTCATTCCTCAGCATGATACACAGTTCCTTTGTAGCTATAAACCGACTCTGGTGAGGTCAGTGTGCGGTGTGTGTCATCACTCTGCTCATGTTCAACAATGTGAAGTCAGCGCCACTAGGAACACAAACAGCAGGAAGCAAGGGACACCAGCGACAATGTGGGTCCACTTAGTGTCTCTCTGTCTGCTCCCTCCCCTGCCCCGCAACACAATCCATGTCAGAACCAGGCTACTTTACATTTTTCTAAACATTTTTCTCTTTGGTTTGTGTTTCTGCATCCTACATTAGGGGCTCTATGATTCAGTGTCTCAGGAACTCTTACTTGGATAGATAAATGTTTTTGAAAATCTTTTTTTTTTCTTTTTTTTTAAAGCACGCTACACACACTCTGTGACTGTACAAGTGTAACTTAAGCACACATGCTCAGCTGACTCCCCTTCATATAAGCCACACAGAGGGTGCAGGGTGCCCCTCTTCTCTGGTTTAAGACTGAGGATATTTGTAAATATCCTGGGAATGCTGACTGTAATACCACCTATGCTTTGATGGCTTCTCCTCAGACCTTTTATATTTGTTTCTCCATGCCTAATTCAACAGTATTTTTTCTTGATAGCAATTAACTGTATCTAATTTTCCAAAGGCAATAACTTTCTTCTTTAAAAAAATCCAGTATGTTAGAATTTTTAATTAGAAGACATAATTACAAAGACATGACCAGCTAGCACCCATATGTTTGGTAAACACTTGTGTCAAGTGCTGGAAGGGGAACTGCATTTGGAAAAGAGACCAGCTCCCCCGACTCTCTGCATGGCTGGGGCTGCACACAGAGGGATGGGTGAGCTAGCAGAGCTAGCATGGGGCAGAGCTTAGAAGCAAGCTTAGGCCAGCCTGGTTCACAAAGTGAGTCCAAGCCAGCCGAGGCTCCACAGAGAAACCCTGTCTGGAAACAAACAAACAAACAAACAAACAAAGCCAAAGGAGGAGGAGGGGGAGGAGGAAGAAGAGAGCTTAGAAGCAAAGCACCCTTTTCATAGAAATGCTCACTCCTGGAAAACTCAAGAAGCACATTAACTTCTTCTGAATAAATCTACAGGAGAATATATGACCCTGTGATTTCAAATGTAACTACACATTAATTTTTATTAAAATAGCGTTGAGATATAATTTACATACCACATATATATGTATTTTTTTTAGCACTTCCAGAGAGCTGAGCAACCAAAATCACATCTACACACAGACATTTAAAGATTAAGCCATAGGAATAACATGGATGGAGCTATTAATGAGCCATGAGAAAAACTTACTCTACACACAGTGAAACCAAGGTCCTGAGCAGGGCCATAACCACTGCACACCGCACTGCGCCTTCACTCGGTCTTCTAGTCACACATGCCCTCAGGATATCTTGAAACTCCACAAGCTAAGGGATGTTGTTATCCTTAGACCAAAAATAACGCTACAATTCTGGACGACATCATAGTAAGAATTTGCAAAGAAATGGGATTTTACAGAAACATTTGGGCTCGAAAATACGCAAACATTCTTTCCTCCCACTCAAGCCCGTCACATTTTGTTTTTAAACTGAGAAATTGCTGTGGATCTATGACCACTCTGCTCCCTGCAGAGAGGGAGCATTCTTTCTGCTTGAGTGCAGACTTCATTTTACTTTAAATGTGAGACAATGTGTAGAGGCTGTCAACATCAGAAAAAAAAAAAAAAAAAGACTGAGGTTACCACAAGGATACCCCCACTGAGGGAAACATTAGATTTGTTTGAAGTTTCTGTACTAATAGGCATGACGAGCAGATGTTAGAAACAGTCCTCCACACCACAGGTAAAGCAGCCAAAAGCAGTCTGATTCGTGGGACTGCTTTCTCTAACCCTCCTCAAGATGATACTGTGGAAAGAGGCGAAGCAAAGGAGTCTAGCTTTGCTAGTGTTGCCTCTGTCCATTGCAGCTTTGACAGTTACTCTTTAATATCCAGCTATTAAAAATCCTGCTGAATGAGTTTTCATCTTAATTTCAGTATCTAGTGCTAATCAACAACCTGGAAGAACAGGTACACAAATAATCTCTTTTTTGTGGGTAATTCACCTTTTAGTATGATATGGTCAAAGCACATGCCTGCTTCCAGACAGTCAAAGCATCCAGCCTGAAAAACAACAGCCTTCGGAAGCAACATCTGCCTATTTAGTGTTTTTTGTTTGTTTGTTTGTTTTTTGTTTTTTGTTTTTCTTCCTTGCAGAGAAAAGCCCTAAGAAAGACAGCACTTGCACACTCTTGTAACACACCCCTACACACTGGAGTGTGGTTCTTGACAGTTCCCTAGCTACAGACTGGCTGCAGTGCTAGTTTCTTCTTCAAGAAAGCATCTAACAGACTTGAAAAATGCACTTGCAAACTGGGGTACTCATAACTAGTAACTGCCCAGTACCTCATGCCAGGGAAGGGAAGGCGACTGTGCTGGAGAGCGTGGTTCAGTCTCTGTTGGCCAGTGATTGCCAGGCACATATAAATGTTCAAGGCAACAACCAATTGGTGTGGAGGATAGAGAAGTGACTGGAGCTTTCAAAGACGGTGACAGTAAAAGAGAGTGAAGCAGCACAAGGTTCACAGGAGACCTGGGACAGGTGGACAGCAGCAAGGCTCTAGGTTTGTTTCTCTCAATGCATTTCTTTTCATTATATTTGGGAGGAGAGACCGTAGGACAAAGGAGTAAAGATATTGATATAAAACTCTGTCTCCAGCTGGGGTCTACCTGCTAACTGTGAATTACCATTACAGCCAGCAAAGGGACAATGTCAGTTTTATACATTCCAATCAGCTTCTCCTAGCATTTGGGAAGATCAACCCTATAAAAGATGGCCTTGGGTATTTCTGAGCTTTATGGTAGTCTCCACATGAAATCCAGAAAGTGCCTCAAGCAGCACTTTGGGTCTCAGCAGTAGCATTGCTCAGTGCCCTGGCATCTCTGTAAGGGGACACTCTGCCAAGTGCTGGTGTGGCAGGAGAAAGAATCTGCAAAGAGGAGTCCACACTCTGATGAGCACCCTTTCAAAGACTTCCAACAAAAACAAAGCCATTCTTCGTCATTAAGTATTTCCATGAGTCCTCACTGGCACACGGGCTACATCTGAGGATGAAACAGATACCCGGAGACAAGCTAAGCCTGGACTCCAGGGCACTTTTCACGCACCACAGATGAATGTTTACGGTCTGTGTCAAGAGACTCGAAGGATAACAATAACCATAACCACAGCTGTGTGTGTAATGCACTTCCTGAATGCTTAAGAGATGTAGACTCAAAAAGGTTGCCTACTTGATATCTTGAAGTAACTGAGCAGAGGCTAGGTTACTACACAAAATAAACCAAGAGGTGAGAAGAACGTGGGAGTGAAGACTGGTAAACACCAAATGCTTCATAAATGTTAAGAAAATAAATTTAGCATATGTTCAATAAATATTCTAAATATGAAGACCCTATGTATGAGAGAATAGTGCGATCAAAAGATACATGGGAAGAGCAGGGGTTTATCCAAATGTCATGAGCAAATCCCTGCAACCAAGATTTGGGGTCTAGTGTGGGCTTTCTTAAAGTTATTGATCATTACCCAACAGGAAAATATATTACAACTGTTGTCTTGGAAGAGCTGTCAAGGATGGTCAAGTCAGAGATGACTCATGGAGAACTAAATACAAAGCTCTTCATTTATAGGTTCTGTGAACCTCTACCTTTGACTTTGTAAGTTTCAATGATGCTTTCTAATGGCTAAGTATAAAAAAAAGTAATGGTGACTAGTGGTGGGACTCAGTGCAGAGCACTTGCTGAGCATGCACACACTCTGGACTGATTCTCAGCATTGTTAAAGAGTTGGCATAACTCTCACAAGCTTAATTGGAATGAGGCCTTTAGAACTGTTAAGGAGCCTCAAGAGCCACCCACTCAAACAAGAAAAAGGTCTCAGGCCACAGAGTAATTAGTGGGAGGCCAGATCTATAACCACAACCAACCTTGCAAAAGGGAAGCTACACACAGATGCAGGCAGGGGCAGCACTGCTTGCTAACTGAAAGTGGACAGGAGGGCACAGTGGGAGAAGCTTCTTCTTCACCAGCAACTGCTACAGGTAGACAAGAGGGTGTGTAAAGGCATGCTCACTGGGGTGTGGGGAGAGCGGGAGCAAGCTGAGTGTCGATCCATTAGCAAGGATGCCTAAATAAATGGTGGTGTGCCCAGGCCACAACACACACACACACACACACACACACACACACACACACACACACACA
>OU015747.1:134087564-134099407 GCA_907169655.1 Acomys percivali
ACACCGGCTAACCCTTATCTGCCTCACCAGGACAAGCTCCTCAGCACTTCTCTGACTAGGCCACCCGGTGTCATCATCTGTAGGAGGATAGGGTCAGCTCTCCTGCCTAATGCCCTTGGAGTGAACTGACGCCTCCAGAGCCAGCTCCACTGTAATGGCCAGTTACTGCAGAGGGCCCACTCTCCCAAGTGCTGTAGACTATGAGGAGATAGGCCAGCTCTCATATTCTTACAACCTTGTGGCCGTAGTCATCAGGACCAGCTCCACTCTGTTGCCCAGGTAAGGTACAGGGCCCACTCTCTTGAGTGCTGCAGCCAGTTAGGGAAGGGATAGCTCACATGCTCTCATGATACTGGGGGGCTAGGCTCTCCCACCTGCCTCAGGTGACAAAGGGCAGGGGAGCAGAGAAGATCTCACCCTCCACTGCCACCTCACAACAGAAGAGTCAGCTAGCTGGGCCAGCTCTCCCTCTCTCATGCCCTGGGGCTGTCTAATCCCTATCACCCACCACCAGGGCAAGCTTTGCTGTGCTGTTCAAGAGAGCGACTGCTCTCCTGAGCGCAGTCACTGGTAAGAGATGGGGCCAGCTACCCAGAGAACCATGGGGAGTGAGGGGTGGGGCCAGCTCTGTACTCTCTATTCTCCCTCCACAATGTTTAAGCTGCTCCACTTCTCTTTCTGTCCTATCTGTCCGCCACATACTTGCACACTGTGGTAGTTCCCACTGCAGCCTGGCCACACAGTT
The DNA here is from genome assembly GCA_907169655.1 of Acomys percivali. NCBI lineage: Eukaryota > Metazoa > Chordata > Mammalia > Rodentia > Muridae > Acomys > Acomys percivali. The sequence goes on from OU015747.1 coordinate 134,088,310, forward strand.
GATGGACCACTGGGTGACATCATCACTCCGCACTGCCAGGTGGCAAGTGGGTATCTACAGCCCTGGCTGTGCTATAAACCAGAAGGCAGGTCTGTAGGCATCTTTCCCTGGCCACACCATGGGGCATTGCAGATTGCAGGTCTCTCTGTGTTTTCCTCTTCCCATGATACACTGCCTGGATTTAATTAGATTTGACTTGAATTTTATGTGTCCTAGGCATAAGATAGCTTTGGCCACCAAGCCAGGCATCAAGCTAGGATGAACAAAGGACTGCCATCTGCTCTGCCCCTGACTGATATAAGAACACCACCACCAAAGTGTCTCTTTGTCCACCGCCAGGGGATAACATTTTATATTTTTAACTAAAAAATTAAATTTATGGGAGATGGGGTATAGTTTAATCACAGAGCATTTTCCTTGCTTGCTATATTTGAGGCTCTGGGTTCAATTTCAGTACATTTTACGCCCCCCACCCCTGCCCCATAATTAACTTAATGGCTGTCAAGAGCTTTATCTAAACAACATTCAAAGGAAAAATGCTTAATAATTTAGATAAAGATAACACTGGCCCAGAAGGAAACTTTTCCCCATCTAAGTCTAATTAACATGGGAAACAAAAATCAACTGAGCTGAAGAGACTAAGGACAAATGAGAATGCTCTATCAGTGAGAAAGCACTCCCTGTGCTGAGACACACGCCCTCAAGCTGCATTGATATCATTGTTGACTGCCAATTGGGCAGCCAAGCTAAACGGTTCACTTTATATTCTGTGGTGCTGGGTACTTAACTCAGGATCCTGTACATGCTTGGCATGCACTGCACCACTGGGCCTCACTCCAGCCTCTAAAATTCTAGGTTCATTGCATTTTCCTCCCCTAGACAAGGTCTCATGTGGGATGCGTCTGGCCTCAAACTCCCTCTGCAGTCAAGGCTGGCCTTCAGCTCTGGATCCTCTGCCTCTGCCTCTCAAGTGCTGGGATCCCAGGCATGTCCTACCAGGCCCAGCTTTATTTGCAATTCCACAACCACTTATATATACTAACAAAAGCCAAATGATGAGGTCACAGTCTTTAGGAGCATAGTGTAAGGATGCTGTTTTTAATAAAAAGATCACAATGAGAAGTCAGAAGACCTGTTTCCAACTGAGCTTTAACCTCTCTGCCTTCAATTTCCTCATCTGTAAAATAAAGAGTTGGATTAAATTGTTTCCATGGTTCTTTCCTGCTGTGAAATTCTATTACATTCTGCTCTGGAATTTTAGACAATTCAAATCACTCTATCTTCTGTCTCCTGGGAAGTATTTCAACACTGCCAGGATAAAAGCTGCTGAACTAAGCACCTCAAATCAAACTCCTGTGTTAAACATTTCATGTGCATGTCAACAGAAACCCCCCCAGGCTTAAAACTTCTAAGTATATAAAGTAAAGATTTAATGGGGAAACAAAGTTCAGTGAAAAAAACATAAAAACAAAACAAAAGACCTCAAAACGGAAAGGAGAGCAGAGTCCCCAGGTGCTAACTTCAGATGAGCTCAGAAACTGGTGAGCAAGTGGCATCCAGCACAGATGGAAACTGGTGAGCTGGGAATGCCCAACACTTCTGGGCTGGCGCTTGCCACAGCTAGAAGCACTATGGAAAATAATGCCAGGTTATTAAAACGCTGGTGAGGATTGGCTGGCAATCATCTGGCTCGCCACCTCATGAATTTCACAACAGCAAAAATCAGAGTGCTTTAAGATGAAAGGGCTTTTTAAATTCCAAAAGCATTTGTTCTGAGTTTCCCATCTAATGTCAGACGACCATATATAACTTTTTTCCTTTTTTTTTTTTAATTATAAAAATGTACCTTTGGTAGACTTTTCATTAAATTTTTTTGTCCATTTAAAAATATGAACCTTGACCCAGTGGCAGGTGCTGGCTGCCTTAAGCATGTGCAACGCCCAGGCTGGGGTTCAGTCCCCTGAACTGCAAAAAGAAAATAGGAACTTGAATTTTTAAGGGAAGAGAAAAACTTTCATTCAAAGGTATTTTTGAATTTTTTTGTTATCTGATTATAAAATACATACATTTGTTTGTTTAAGTCTGAAAAACGAGGACTGTTACAAAGGGAGACAGAACACTCACCCCTATTCTCACACAAAACCTGTGACTTCCCCTTGTGCTCAGTTCAGACACTGAACATGTGTGACCAGGGCCTCAGGGCAGGCATAGCGAGGTAGCACTCTGGGTTATTATTTTCCATATACTTCAGTTCTTATGAGAAGCAGTTGCATTAGATTTGCTATAATTTATTTCAATCACACAACTGCAATCACATTACTTATCTCTTAATTTACATATATTTTCCTTATTTAAAGTAATCTCAAATTGCCAGGCAGTAGTGGCTCACACCTTTAATCTCCGCACTCAGGAGGCAGACAGGATGACCTCTGAGTTCGAGGCCAACCTGGTCTACAGAGTGAGTTCTAGGACAGCCAAAGCTATGCAGAAAAACCCTGTCTCAAAGAAACAAAACAACACAACAGCAACAAAAGGAATCTCAAATTACTGCTATGACATATGACAACTCTGGCAAATACTTCTAGTTAGCGACATGTGCAATAATTGTTTTTAAAGTGTGAGTGTGTGTCAAGTTTTCTCCTTCCACCATGTGGATTCTGGGGATTTAACTTGGGTTGTCAGGTTTGGTAGCAAGTGTCTTTACCCCACTGATCCATCTTGGTTGCCTGACACTTTGTAACATGACTCTTCTGACACACAGTTAAGTCCTTTCGATAGTTATATTCTTCATAACTTCTGTGACTACTTCCAGAGCCCTTTTTGACCTAAGGTTAGGTTTCCGCATTCCATTTGTTGGAGACCTAGGCCAGCCTGAGTCAGGGCTTACCTTCAGCAGTGCCTTGTGTTAAGGGAGAAGAGTAAGACCCGTCAGCACTTCCACAAAAGCACATAGGAATAGCATTCTGTGGCACAGCCATGGGCCCAGGAGACAGAATTGCCAGCATCTGGCTGAGCTGTGCTGACTATAGGCCATGGTCTCATGCCACATGGTAAAAGTTTTTCACTTGCACTTAATCACCGGTGGGGATGCATGTGAGCCTGAGGCTAGCTTTTCGGGATTATAATAGGAGCCACAGACATCTTCATGTTACATGGTGTCTGTTTTGTTAGCCAGATTTGATGAAACTGGACTTAAACCCCTTTAGAAATTACAGTGTTCTCGGTCATAGACCTAGGGGAGGGGAATAGAGTGAAAGTGGGAGAGAGGGAGGGAGGGAGGAACAGGAGGATACAAGTGATAGGATAACAATTAAGTTGTAATCTGAATAAATTAATTAAAAAAAAAAGAAATTACAGTGTTACTCTTACATCTATACTTTGAAAAGAACTTCAGTTAAATTAATTTAGAAAATAATTTCAGACCAGAAAAGACTACTAAGCAAGCCATCAGCCAGTCACTGGGACTTTAGTTCTCCATGGCGCGTGCATGCTAAATCACAGCCTGGAACAAAGATCCTGAAGGAACTGTCCAGGCCTCTGAGCTTGATTCCCTAACAGGGCTGCAGGAACTCCCACATGCTCATCTCATGAGCAGACATTTCCTACAAAGGAAACTCACGCAGGGTTCCCAGTCAACCAAGCATGCCAAGTTTTCCCAGACCCATGTTACAGGATGAGGTACGGGAGAAAAAAGGCTTATGACTCTGGGCTCCAGGGCTTTCCTTTGTCATAAACGTTCAAATCACCCTCCCATGCCTTCTTCCCGACCCTAAACCTGACTCTCCCATCTGGAAAGTTTAAATCTTTCTTCAGTCTTGGCGTGCTTGTCTCCGATCGCCTCAGACAGAGATGGGAAGATGTATGACTGCCTTCCCTGAGGAGGGCTGCCCAAGCACAGCCTTCTATTTTCTCAGCAGTATTAAATCATTTTTTGTCATCTCCCCTCCACCCTAAAATTCCAACTCACTAAGCACTTGCTGAGCAACTTAAAAAAAAATCAAGAGATATAATTTCTGCTCTCAAGGACCAAATAGGAAGATGAGAGGCTGGCGGAGATGCAAGTAGGGACAAGAGGCAAGAAATGCACTAACATGCTCATGTCACAAACTATTTTCCCACCTTGTGAGATTCTAAAATCAAAATGCTGATCATTTCACTATCTTGGAATCAGGGGGAGACCAGAGAAGCTACTGGGAGCAGGTGAGGCGGCTGAATAGGGCCTGTCCACCAGCCTCTGCACAGTACTGGCCTGTCCATTGCCTGGGAAAGGCCAGGAGGGTGAAGGGAAGCCAAGGATGCAGATGGAGCTCCCGTGAGTCCACACACTCTCCTTTACCCTCCCACTCAAGTCTTCAGAGAAAGGCACAGAATTCAAGTAGAGTCTGATGGATGTTTACACACTCACACATCTATGCAGCCACTGTTCACACCACATCACATTTTAGCACCCACAAGCTCCCTGTGCCTCTTCCTAATCAATAATCACATTTTGTCCCCAGAGAGTCAACTTGAAGATTCAATCATCATACACTTGATTACTTACTGTATTGTCTTTTATTAAGAGGAAGATAAAATTTTAAACAGAACTTTAGATCATTAAGCTTGGATTTAAGAAAATACATAAAAACAATCTGGTAATGTTTTTAATGTCTGAACAGGAAGTGAGGCTTCACCCATCTTTTCTCTTGCAGTTTTAAGAAATACCCAGTTTGATGACTTACAAGTTAAAGACCTTAGATCTCTACTGAGCAATAAAATTCTCACCTCGCACACAGAAAACATACTTATTACCACTAGCATTCAAAACCCTTTGTGTGCCCCACATCAGCACTCACATGAAGATACAGGATGCAGAATCAGGAGGGATTCTTCCCCAGGGTCCGGATGAGGTGGTGGTGTCAGGACACTGTTTCCATGACCCAGTCATCACTAGAGTGTCTAAGGCACATTACCTGTGCCTCACAGTTATTCTATGATCTGTGTGCTCAGTGGGATTTCAGTTTTGTGACCTCAAGAATGAATGTGCGTGGTGCCTACAGCACAGATGTGGTAACTAGTTCTTATACTCCTGCTGCAACTGAAAAAGTTATAGCGAAGATTCTCTAATATGTATGCGACACACAGTATTAGGCAGAAGGGTTCAAAGCCTCTAGAAAATGCTGAGTTGTTCATCTCTTGGGCATCTTTTTAAAAGCATGGTTTTATTATGTCAAAATTTAGGGATCAAGTAAGTGCATCTAATATGGGGGCTTCAATTCAAACAGACCTGGACTCACTTTCAGGTTCTACCACATATTATTAACTATTGAATTGATAGTTAAAATATTATTCAATTGTTCAGTCCTTAGTTTCTTCTATAAAGTGTAGATGACAATAAAAGGACCAAATTCCTTGGTTTATTTTCAAAATTGTAAAATATAATATGATGCCTGGATGCAATAAGGTCCCAGTGAAGTCATTAATAATGTCATTATATATTTAATGGCAACCTTGAGCCATTAAAGCCCAATCATTTTACCAAGGACATAAATAGTGTGTGACCAAGTACCGCGTCATAATCCTTAAAAGTTTAAACTCAGACTATTTTACAGAACTGTGGACTCTTTTAGAATATTTTTGGTAACAAACTTTATTATAAAATTATTAGAAAGGTCATTTTAATTATAAAAACCACAAATTAAATAAAGGAGACCATAGGATAATTAGAATGTTATGTAGTCTGAGTTACAAGGCTGATGTACCACTAAATATTCTCAGCAGGTTCTGTGACCATATGTAGTCAAGCACATTTAAAGCAGAGTCTATTCATAGCTGGTTATTTTTATGCAAAAACTACATACCTGTGGATGAGTACCAGATATACACCACTTCAAAATGCTGACCTCTTCCCACTTTGAAACCCTGGTGACACACTTCCAATATTTCACTCAAGTACTTCTGCAATAATTTAATTTTTAGGACACTTCATAATAATGAAATTGCTTTACGTATAATTTTAAACAAAAGTCTTAGATTAATTTTTGCTGGGTGTAAATAAAATATTTAATCTCTAAACAATATAATCATAAACTCTTACCCCAATACTGAACTGATCTCTTAATACCTGTCTAGCGCCAGTTTATGATGTGTCTCCAGTGGTCAGGAGCTGCACTTTAAACACACAGAGTCAAATTCTCTTCCCAGCTGACAGGAATGCACCAGTGTACAGCAGAAAATGAAGCACATGTTTCTGCTGACGGGAACAAACACCAGGAAGACAGTCCTGCTGCCAGACTGCTTTCTCTTTCACGTGCTTACGTTAAAGTTCACTTGAGAACTCCATGGCTATTGATTACCTGGGCAGGGCTCTCACCTCCAATTTCACTATTTTTAATTTGCAATTTCTCCCTAAAGCCATTAAGAATATTACTGGGAAGATGTGCTAAAAGGCTATATATATAGCAAATGAAGCAAAAATACAACGAGCCGACAAATATCAGATCTCCATGCCAACATAGACAAAACTTAACAGCTGAAACTTCAAAACGCCCATGGCATCTTGAGGCATGGCAGAGAAAATTGTGCGGATCTGCTCAACAGATGTCAATTACAAACCAATCCTGGCAACCCATGAAGATACTGTTATGGGATATTCCAGAAGAAGAGTTATTTGTGCATAAGGCACATGATGTCTGGCTCATCTACATGGGACCAACCCACCCCCAAGTTTGTACGAGTCAGATGATCTACACCGGCTCAAACCACCCTCAAAACTTGTACAAGTCAGATGCATATATCAGCCTCAGCTCAACTTGGGGTCAAAAGAAACTTTCTCTTGGGCTCAGGAGATGAAAAATGAGTTTGTTGCCAAGCCTAAAAACTCCCTTTCATCCCCAGGACCCCTAAAGTAGGAGAAGAGTACGGACTCCCACTAGTTGTTCTCTGACCTCCACATTCATTGTGGTGCATGTACACACACACACACACACACACACACACACACACACACACACACACACACACACACACGCACACGCGCACACGCACACGCACGCACATACACACGCATAAGCATGCGCATGCACAAGTAAACAAACAAAATTTTCTCTTATTAGTTGAGTTTGGTCCCAAGTAGCAAGCAAGGAATGAGACTATTTTGGCCAACAAGAAAGGAATCCTACATATAAAGTACAGAGAAATGAAATAACTGGGAGCCTTGAGGTATAACTTCTTTGTATGATATTAGCAAAGTCTTTCCCCTTAAGGCAATCTAAGACCTTGCATATCTCTGAAAGGTGTCTATTCTACAGTCAGCTGACAGGTGATGGAAGCAAGCCATGGGGTATTTATTTTTAAACACACTGGATCTTTACACTTACCATAGGGACAGTGGAAAGCATTATGATCAAAACACCACAGGATCCTGTTCCTGGACAACGTACACCCAACAAGAATCTAGGAATGTCTATTTACCACCAATGGGAATGAATTTGTTCAAAACAATTAGAACTCTAAACCTGATTAATTAAAAATTGTTTTAAAGATAGTACCTTTGACATTCTTTTTCTAAACACTCAAGTTAATATACATAAATTAATTGGTTATGAAGCCATGCAAAGTTGCACTAAATTATAAAGTACTTACACCTAAGCCCAAGCCTTTCTCTGCCAGACTCACTGTGAATATTGTGCAAAACAAATTTAATGAGTGCATAATATAGGTTTCTTAATATGACATGAATAATAGTCATTAATAAGAGACCCAAGAAAAGGCTGTGAGAAAGGCAAAAAAGCCTTGTCACACTTAAGTAAGTGCAGAGTGTGGAATGCTGGGTGAAGCCTGTAGTCTCCAAGCCAGAACATTCACTAGACACTGATGTTGTTCACTGAGAATTTTCAGCTGGGTAAAAATCAACACAACAGGAGCTCAGTGTGGCGTCTAACCATTAGAGAGAAGTCCTGTAACGATGAAATAGCACGCTTAAGGAAATCTTTCTCGAGTACTCCTTCATACTGAAGCAGAATTAGCTTCTCATGTCCTGTCAGCAAATCACTGCTGACAGCACAAAACCAAAGCCCTGCACTAATGCCTGGGACCCAGACTACCTAGAAAATCGCTATAATCAAGACATCTTTTCCTGCTGCAGCTCCCCACTGCATGCAGAGTGGACATCAGTAGTCAATTTCTGATTAAACTTCTGTCCTGGAAGGACCTCCCCTGCTGGAGGACTCTGCTCTCAGGCTGGCTGTCCCTGCGCCACAGTTACCCGTCCACATCCTCTCCCTGGACCAGCATTCAGAAATGAAAGCGGGATGTTGTCTAGATGCTGGGAGCAGTGGCCTGCACATGTACCTTGGACTCCTCTTCTCCTCACTCATGAGGTAGGGTTGGTTGGTTTTATCTTTTTACTTGTTAAAATGTTATACTTTTATGTATAAATGGCTTTGCTTACATGTATGTGTGTGCACTGTGTGTGTGGCTTGCTGCCTTTGGAGGCCAGAAGAAAGTGTAGGATCTCCTGGGACTGGAGTCACAGGTGGTTGTGAGACACCAAGTGTGTGCTGGGAATTGAAACAAGGCCTCCGGGATCACTGAGCCATCTCTCCATCCCCCGGTTGGTGGTTTTCACAGAAAGCAGTGCATTTGGGATGAGGAGATTTAAAGGACCAGCCTAATTCTCAATATTGAAGTATCACACCATGTCATTGAACTTTCTACAAAAAGTGCTTGATTGGTGTCCAATTATCTATTTAGGTCTTTCAACAATTAATATCTGCATGCCTACCAAATCCTAGGCATCTTGCTAAGTCTTGAAGACACAGAACAATACAAAAATGATTTTAAGAACTTAGGTCAATATTGATCGCATGGATTAGAAGTAAAAAATTACTGCACACAAAGTAGTCAGCAATAAATGTATGTTGTTATGATGGTTATAAAACATTCAGAGTGTTCTTGGACTAGTTGTTGTAGATTCAAAGTTGAATGTGATGAGCATCCTGTGACAAGACGCCACAACTGGCGTATGTCCACACCAAGGAACCTGCCAGGCTGAGGCCATTCCTGATTTAATTCCTACAGGTCTCTGCCACCCATATTTTGAGTACCTGGCCAGTTGTTCATGTTTGAAAAGCCCTTCCCATTTCTTGTAATGCTTTCCTCTAAACTCTCCTATGGCCCTATCTCCTCCTTTAGGGCTCATGTACCCTCTAAGCCTTATTTTGTTCTGTGAAGCCACTGGTGATTTCTGCCTAAATCATTCCTTTTTCTAAGACCATAAGTTGTTTGATCACAATTGACTAATATACCTCCATGAGGTGTTTTTAAAATTTTAAGTTTAAGGTTGTTTGTAATATATTTTTTAAAAGTCTCAGAAAATCTTTTTATTCTTTCATTCAGCACGTATTTACTGAGCCCCAAATATGCCTCTGGCACTAAGCTAAACTTTAAACTCCCAAATGCCAAGCAACCAATTGAATATATGGTCTGTGTTAAAAGCATTATTCTGTACAGTTAAATTTACTCACAAGAGTGCCAGTATAGCAATCAAAATTCTTCTATAAATGTTAAATTTTATAAATTATTTTCAATTCTACTTAGCAACACACTTAGGTTTAGGAAGAAGGAGCAACCATCAGCAGCTGTGTCCGTCTTGGAATCTGAGGAGTAACCAATCCTGAACGCCTCACTGTTTGCAGAGTATCTTACCATGTTTCAAAAAATTTAACCAAACAAAACCAGAAAACTCTGAGAAAACTCGAGCCATACCCTGCCCCACTGTGCTCTGGACCTAGAAAATGACTAGCAGTGACATGGAAAACACAGAGTATATCTGCTTCATTTCCAGGAGCTAGGCTAAGTTATGAAATAAAACCCATTTTGTTTCTTAATATTTACCATTAAGGCAAAGGCTCACCAAGACTCGTATTCTGAAATGCGTTACACACTGTGCAATGCATTCCATGGGGCAAAACTCTATAAAATATGCTCATTTATAATATAAAGAACTCTAAAAGAACTCTCCTAATAAAATAAGCCTTTGCTCAACCTGGCTGCCAAACTGACTGGCTTTGGCAAGCAAGCTTGGAACATTTTACATATTATAAACATTATCCCCTTTAAAACAGTCAATTTGACTATGTTCAGGAATGTAAAAATAAACCCTGGTTTTGGTAAAATCAAGATGAAGTCTTACCAGACTTCTAACATAATCTGTAACTATCATAATCTGATTATGTAATTGGTAGAAAGGCTCTGAGTCGTTAGCCTGGGAGTCTTTTTAATAAGTCTTTCTTAAAAAGAAAACTAGTGTCCCTCTTTTTTCCTATGTGGATGGAGTAAAGTGTGTAATTTATACTTAAGAAAGAAATGGGGCTCCATGCCTTCATTTAAGCCAGGGTGCAGTACGGCTGCCTTCCTGAAACACAACCAACAGAAGGAAGCAGATGACGAAGAGCAGCAATAGAGCATCACTGTAGACGGAACAAAATGAGAGCAGAGCAGAGCAGAGAGGGTGAAGTCTGGAACTAGGCCTTGTATCAAGTAAAACTCAGCTCTTACTCCTACGTTCACAGGACTGGAAACTAAGGCAGAGATATTCAGTATTTGTTAAAACCACCAAGCTAGCAGGGAGCAGAGTCAGGCTCCAAACACACTGAGCATCTTCCAAAGCCCAGCTTTCTCCCCGCACATAGTACAGCAGGGAAAGGGGGTCGCCGTCAGGTGGCACCAACTGTTTCTACAGCTAGATGTACTTGGCTACTCTACACACACAACTACAGATCATGTGCACTGATGCTTTTGGTTTCCGAGAGACAGCAATGACGACATGCAGTGGCTTTTGTGGAACCTGTCATCTCCAGATTTTGAAGGATATTGTTTATGTGTTAAATAGTTTTTCTAATGTAGGGATTTGGTCCTTGAGATTTTGAAGATAATTTTAATCATTTATCATTCCTTTGTTATACAATAAACAAAATACAATCAATGTAACTCCAATTAAGTTGGCAAAAAAGGGGTTGTCGCTCTCAAATATAACTGTTTTTGTGCCAGGGAGAGTATTCAGTTGGCCAATTGCAAAAGCATGAGGACCTGAGTCCAACTGTCAACATGCATGTGA
>OU015747.1:134102000-134124838 GCA_907169655.1 Acomys percivali
TGCTGGAAACAGAATTTGGGTTTTCTGGAAGAGCAGCAAGCAGTCTGAACCCCTAATCCCTCACTCCAGTCCCTGACCTCACTCTTTCTCTGTTACTGATCTAGCCCTCTGGCCCACTTTAATACCATGTATCACCAAATTCCAGGCTCCTGGAAAGCCCAGGCTCTGTTGTTCATGCAGGACTCCTTTCCTATCTTCCCCATCTCTGTGACTGGTGTTATCATTCATCCACCTCCTCAGACAATAAAAATCAGCGTTGTTCTAGACTCTCATCTAATGAATCACTGAATCCAACAAAGTCTACTTGCTCTAGAATCGAGTTCTTTCTAAGTCATCACTGAAGTCACCGTCATTGCTATCTACTGCTGTCCACCCACCCTGGCCTGAGCCAATCTGCTCTGCACACGGAGGGAGAAACACAAACCATACCATGATTCTTACCTGGTATACTGCACCCAAAGGATGGCTCCTCTCAAACAAAACAGGTAAAATATCAAGTGACAGCAAGGGTGTAAAAAACAAAACAAAACTGAATTTTGTACACTGCTGGTGGGAATGTAAAATGGTACAACCACTATGAAAAAGGAGTATGTGAGTTTTTCACAAAGTTAAAAACACAATCACCATAGACTCCATGGATATATACCCCAAACAACCGAGAGAGGGATTTCAGGTTCACCCCTGCTTACGGTAGCATGATTCACAGTTGTCAAAAGGCAGTGTCCATCAGCAGATGAGTATATAAGAAAAACAGTAAATACATATGCCACATGCTATGACTTTGTTGAGTCTTGGCAACACACTATGTGAAAGAAACCAGTCACAAGTGGACAAATACTGTATGACTTCACTCATATGAGGCACTAACAATACTTAGCTTCATGGAGGGAGCAGGTAGAAAGGTGACTGTCAGGGGCTGGAAGGGAGGAGAAAGGGATTTTTAATGGGTAGAATTTCAGATTGGAAAGATGAAGCTTCTGGACTTGGGTGGTCACAATGCTTATTCAGTAACATGAATGTTTTAATGCCACTTAACTGAACATTTACTCAAAAATGTCTAAAGTTGTATTTTATATAATTCATATCTCACACACATACACAAGGAGAAAGAAACAGAAAGAGAGACAGGCAGGCACACACACAGACCCCTGTAACAACTCCTCAGAATAGAACCTAGAAAACCATGGTTCACACTCCCCTTTAGGACCTGGACCCAGTTCAGCACTCCTCTTACTACCACTCTCTCTTCCACTACAGTCTAGTGATAGTCAGCTATGCTGGAGCTGGGCTCACCCTGCTTGCAGCTCTTCGCTTAGCTGTTCCTGCTGTCTGCAAGACAACAGCCTCTGCTCTATCTCCACTGGTGTGATTCGTCTTCAACACTGTTGCTCCTTCTTGGTAGAATTGATCATTGATCATGATACCGTAGCTGTTTATTTGACTTAACTTTCCAGTAGTTCAAGACTTGATGAAGGCAGAAAAGGTATCTCATTCTGTTGAGAATGGCATCTTTGGTATGGGTACATATAGTATCCAATATATATTATGGAATATATATATGTGTGTGTGTGTGTGTGTGTGTGTATGTGTGTGTGTGTATGTGTGTGTGTGTGTGTGTGTGTGTGTGTATGTGCAAAACTATGGGAATCATTCTCAAAGCAGAATAAGGTATAAAATATGTATATTATCTTCTGCCCAGGAAATCAGCTAGCTTTGCATTAAGACCTAAAGGAAAATCTACAGGGACAAGTCTAATTGTCCTATATATACCATCTGCAGTAAATGCACCTCACTGTAGGATCCCCAGTGCCAATCATGGGTAGTGGCAAGCTTGCCATCAGTTTGAGTTTTAATGGCATTTCACTTAAAGTACACACAAACCTTTCATTCCTTTTGAATTAGGCAATGAACAAATACTAAGTAAAATCCAGAAACTCTTGGCACAATCAGGTCCATTGAAAGTACTGGTATTTGCCCAGAGTTTTAATACTTAAGACTTATTATATGGAGCACAGCTTCAACAGCTTCAGAATGTGTAACTAGCTGTCTCACCTCACACTCTGTAACCAGATATATAATTGATGACTTAATCATATAAATACTTATGAGTATGTAATTTTAGAACCTACTAGTTACAGAGCTTAATTCAACATGGGAAGAATCCAAATCTGATTATGCAGCCCAGAGCTGTTAGGACAACTCATCTAAGGCCTAGCTTTGGGGAATTCCATACACTCTTTAGAACACTGAGGCGTTCAAATCTGACACAGAAGTGCACTCGGAGCCCACAGAAACACACTGTAGAGACCCTTCTCCTCCCTCCTCACGCTCTTTGCATTTTCTCACACCTCTGTCTCTCCTCCCTGTAGAACTAAGACTACCTCGACAACCTGCAAGACCTGACAGTGATGGAAACTCTCGGCATTCTGGACCTGGCTCTTAGCTGATGGAGAGCCCGCTGCATGTGCACAATGGATCACAAGTCCACAAAAGAAACAGAACAGTTACATACATCTTTAAGACATTAGGCTGAACAAAACTTGCCAGACACAAAAGAATAAATGTGTAGCATGACTGTGTGTGCACATGGGTCCAGGAGACGGTCCACAGAACAGCCACAGTTTGTCCTGCAGTGAGAGGCAAGGACTGACAGGGGCATGAGGAAGTTGTCTGGAGTGACAGAAACGGTGCACATCATACTGAGATGTGGACAACACTAGCGTGTACCCCTGACAAACTGATCAAAGTGAGCCTTAAGCTCGGTGTGTGTGTGTAAAGTATACCTTGATTGTAAAGGGACTGTTGTTCCCTTTCTGGTTCATCAAAAATCACACGAATGCTCTTGTTTACAAAGAACTTAGTATTCCCTGAAGCATGCCGTCAGTACTCACCTGCAGTAAATATGACAACTTTCATATGACAAGCACTTCTGAGACCACATAGAAAAGAAAGTGGGTTGCAGCACGGAGAAGGAAGGCTTGATAGTGATGGCGGATCTTATACCACTTTTCAATTTACCAAATCTAAAAATGTCTTACAGCCGCACGCTCACACTGATAGGCTCTGTCTGCTGTGGAAGGGCATTATTTCTCTGATATCAATGTACTACACAATCACTCACAGAGGAATCAATTTTAACTTCCTTTTCATACAGGTTGGCCACTACGAGTAACACAACAAGAAGAGTCTTATTTGGGGAATTTCACTACAAATACAACTCATATGTGCAGTAACAGAAGTTGCTAGCTATAAAACTCTTTATTAAACACAAGCCCAGCTGGGCCTCCTAGCCTGCCTCAATACATAAGGTAGAAAGCAATCGAGAAAGACACCTGACATCAGCCTTGGCCTACACACACAAGTCCCCAGTCACATACTTGTATCTATGCCACACACACATATACACATACAGAAAGCCAATGGACAACACACATACGTCAGATCCATTATATTTTAGTGGGCTTCATAAAATTCACAAAATAAGTGTTTGAATGAGTTTTATTTCCTGACCATGTTTCCCCTCTTTCTTATGGAGAAATCAATAGAAGCTGTCACGCCCATGTGAGACTCATTTAATGTTGAAGGCCCACAAGGCCTGATGTGTACTCACCTGATGATGGCCAGGTGCTGCTGGACAGGTTGATGTTGGAAATGGTCAGGCCACGGGTGATGAAGGCAGAAAGATGGTGAGGGCTGAAGGCAGTGCGCAGCCTGATATACAGGTGAATGATTTGGACACAGAGATGCAGAGTATTCGGAATGTGGCTGCATGCAACACGAGGCCACAGCAGAGGCTGCTGCATGGCCAGCCTCGGGATGGCACTCTTGGTGATTGTTATGGCTGGTCACAGGGTGATGGTATGGACAAGGGTGGCAGCACTGAGCTGACATCTGAGGTGTTCTTTGGTTGTCTAAGGGCAGAAAGGATGACTTAACTGTGCCATTAAGTTGCAGGCATCCATTTGGACTTGCTTTTGTTCTTGGGGCTTCTCGGGGTGGGAACTGCTGGGCTGTGAGGTCTCCATCACTGGGGGTGAGGGGACTAGGGTTGGTAGTGCTGGTTGAGATGCTGCCATTGCTCAGAAGCATAGAATCACTTCCGCTGATCACAGCCATGCTCCAATTTCTTGGCCCTAGAAACAATAAAGACATAAAGCCATCTAGTTCTAAGCAGGCAGGAAAAATATAAATAAGGAAGACACGTAAGACATCTAAACACAGCTCTTGGGAAATGAGGGTTCCTGTAGGAGTTACGAGCCAGCCTCTGTGAGGGGCCAGGCACCACGGAGGCCACTCTGCTACCTCGTGTCTCCCTCTGTCCTCACTGACTGCTTTCTCTACCCCAGCTTTCCTCTCAGTGCTTGATGTCTTTTCTTCCCAAAAGAAAGAAGATAACACCTCCCTTCAACTTTTCCACTGTGGTACTTGGGCTGCTACTTTAGGAGTGATGAGTAAAATGAAGAGTGACACGGCAGGCAAATATGTGTGTATGTTAAAATAACACAAACAATCTTAAGGTTGGTTTATGTCTTAGAAAATTCTCAGCAATTTAAGATTTCTTTCTCTAAGTCACTTGAATTTCCCAGGAAGAACAAGCCTATTGAAATAAATATACTTAGCTAAAAATTCTTACAACACATATTATTAACATGCATAAAAGTTTTTTCCTTTAGGCACCCCATAAAAGTTGTTCATGAGTTCACTTTCTATGTTGTATACAGTAGGTAACATTTGCACAAGAAAAACAATATTGTGAATGAGATTTACTTCACATTAAGTTTTCTTAGATCCCCCCCCGCCCCCGCCGCCCCTTCCACCAAAGGGCCCAGGACTTCAATGTTCAAGAAATCCCTCACACAATGACAGCACCTGGAACACTTGTGTTCGGTCAACATGTAACAGCAGAACTAGACACCCTGACCCCCCACCCAGCGACCTGAACCACCCAGCCCATTTGAGCAATATACACGGAAACAAAATCTGGGGATTTACAGTAAGACTAGTTGTCACTCCACTCAGGGACTCCTTTGCATCCTAGAGCAACCTCTCTCCAGTCCCTCACTCTCTCGGACATAGACAAGAGTCAAGATGAGTAGCCTCTTTTCTGTCTGTGTGAGCACTACCCTACCTGGGGCACCCAGGTGCAAGCAGCTGGTCCCACTTTCCCTCACTACATCAGCTCAGCAGGGGATGGTCTAAGGAGTGCCTACTGGTGGAAGCCACAAAGTTCCCACGCAGCTACAACCCACAGGATACTCAACACACTCTGATGCAACGTTACCATCATTAGTTTAATATTTATCTCTCAGATAAAAACCTTCTCACATCCATGCACTCATGCATAACCTCAGCTAAACAAACACCACAAGGAAACTAATTATACATTAAAGTTGTCTTTACAAATTGTTGTGGGAGAAAAATAATTTTTTAAACCTTAAAGTATTTTAACTCTTGTACACATAAACTCAAAAGGTCTAAAGGTCTTGCCATCATTAGTCCTGCAAGTTCCAACCTCCTTTACTAAAGGCCATTGAGAGAAATTGTGATTATGGTATATGAAGTAGCTTTCTCTGTCATAAACTCACTCTTGGATAAAAGCATCCAGTCTCAGCACTCAGATAACATCTGCAACACAAAACAATGTGAATTCAGTGTATCATCTCAAGGCGGGTCTAACTGAGGTGACTGGCCAGAGCTGAGGGGTCAGCCACCACAAGGCTATCTGCCATCTCACTGCCATCCACTAATGTTCCTGCTGGGAAAGAGCTCAGCCTCACACTTAATGTTAACAGAAAGATGGGGTGACTAGGAATGCTCCTAAACCAAGAAAGCGTGAAGAACATTTAAAGAAGCTTAGCCTTTTAAAAAGTTAACTGAAGTTTAACACCTGTAACTGCAGAGTAGAAGGCCATCACTAGATGAGATCTTGTGGGGATGCCCCAGGAGCCTTCACTTTTCCAGCTACCACCTGCACTGCAGGCTGCCAGGCTGCCCTCTAGGCCTCTGCACAGCCAACTCTAACAAGATGTCTGCTGAGCTGCATGACAGACGCACCGCGAGGACCGGAGGAAGGCACGTCTGCTTTGCTGGTTGGTTTTTAATCACACCAGTCCACTGAGATCGCATCTAAAGTGGCTTGTTTTTCACATTTAGTGCAATCAATCCTTCTGACTAGTTAGTCTTACTACTTAGCAGCAGAGCCATTGGGTGGGCTCTGCTAGGAAGCATATAGAAACAGGCATCTAAAGTAAGCTCTAAAGTAAAACAGGGCCCACGATTACTGGACATCAATTTGTAATGCTCTCCAGAGTACCCTAAAAATGTCCCTAGATTCTCTGATTTCTACCCAGTTTTCTTTCTTCTAATTAAATCTTCCGGTCTCGGGCAGGGAAGGGGTGATGCTTAGTTTTCTATATAGCCAGAATTGCAGCACTCACTCTCCTTCACTCTTACTGTAATGTACCACCTGTCGCTAAGAGCTAAAATGTTTGTGTATGCCAACGGAGGCACTTCACTTTACCAAGTAACTTTTTTCCCTCACTGTGATAAAATGCAGCTTTGCAAATGCTATTTAGGAATGCAACCCACTTTGTAACTTGGAGATTTCTTGTAACAAAGCAAGCACCAGTGGGTAGGGCAGCATAATGTACACGCAGACTCCTGACTGCAGTTGGAGAAAATGGCATGTGCCTTCTCTGATTCAGTTTCTTTAATCATAATCATAAAATGGGAACAACCAATTAGGTTTTATAAGTAAATAAAACACAGAGACAACACAAAAACAATACAACTGCTTTAAGAAATGTCAATAGCTATATTGGTAGAGGGGTTCAGATGAGCAAACTAGCAAAGCCGCAGTCTGAAGTTAGGAGCTGACACTAAAGCCCATGCTGAGAGACCAGAAACAGAGGAGGGAAAGTTGGTCTAATCCTAGGATGGAGAGGGACTAACTAACAGCGGATCGGCGGAAGAATATATATATATATAGTAAGTAGTTCTGTGGAAGGTCATTCTAGAAGAAAACAACCATTTTCCATACGACAAATACTGTGCTAAATTTAACAGTGTGTGATGATAAATGGAGGAATAGCAGTGTTATTGTGAAACTTAAAGGGCAGTTTTGAGTCAAACTAAAAAATTAGCTTACAGAGACAGTGATGTTCAAACTATCATGCTCTCTTGAGAGCGTATCCAAAGAAAGCTCTTTCTCACACTGAGTCTGAGGCCCCAGACCACACATTTCAGTCTCACTCTGCAGGAATCTGATATGCCAATATCACTCCATTAAAAGCCACTGATCTCACACCCACTTCAGCTTTCCCAGCAGCATTTGTCATGTACTGGGTGATTTAAATATGTAAAGATATGGAATGTCATGCTTCCCAGTTTTAAAGACCAAATTGTGTTTTAAGATGGCAACTGGGAGATCTGTAATTGAAAAGAAATAGCACAGTAGGCCTGAGTTTTAAGTTGATTCTGCCAGCCACTAACCGAGAAGCTAGCTCAAATTACCTCAGTCTCCCTGTCTCAAAGTCCTGCTTTCTTCTTAAATTTGTTTGAAATGAAAAGTGATATGCCTTTCTAAGACATTACAAAATTTGAGCTATCTTTATCTTCTGACCCATAATTCTACCAGGGCAAAATGTGTATTCAGATACAGATGAATAACGTGCATATCACCAGGGTCTGGGCAACAACACTTTAAAGGTGAAAACTGCAAAAAACTTAAATTACAATCAACAGAGAACTTAAATTCTGCCATATCTGGCTAGTTAATACATACACTAGAAAAGAGTGAGTCAGCCTGGCATAATGCTAACATGTCTAGAATCGCAGGACTGAGGAGAATGGTGAATCTGAGTCATCTGAGCTACATCCTGCCCTAAAACAGACAAACAAACAAAACAGAGCACACAACAAAACTACAAAACAGTAATTTAGATCTGGATGTAATGGGTGGTATGAAGTCAATGGACACTGTTATATGCAAACAAAGCTCTCTGTAGACAACTATACTGATAAGAATCAGTGTTACGGCCAGGGGCTTGCAGCTCAGTGGTAGAGAACTTGCTTGTGTGAAGTTCCAGAACTGCCAGAAACAGTCTATGTGGTTAAAATAAACGTGTGTGTGTGTGTGTGTGTGTGTGTGTGTGTGTGTTGTGCATATACAAGTCTGCAGGGTCACCACAGTTTGTGTGCTTAGAATTCTATCCTATAAAATACAAAGACCCACACTTCAAAGACAAAAACGAGCACATAATTGAAAATCTTACTAATAATCATGATACGGTCTGCCTGAATTATGAAAATTTATTCACTAATACAATATATACCAAAGTGTGCTAATAACACAATTCATTTGAAGAGGCAATGCAATCATTGAAGAGCACAAATGCATCTAAAGTACACGAAGAACCATGCAGTCCCTGCTTGGAACTGGAAATCACAACTTCTAACGCGGCCAGAAAACTGCCAAGCTAAAGTCTAAAGTCTAAGTATACTGTTGGAGAAGATACACAGACCCACGCACTTACCACAGGAATCACTTAGTGAAGCCATCACTATCCTTAACAAACACAGAACTCACAGCCTGAAGGGCAGTGTCTTCCTTGCCATCAGCAGCATAACAGTGTGCTCTCTCACATGCATCAGCTCACTGCGGTTGATCCCACTAATAGCCTTCAGGAAAACAGTCTATTTTGCAAAACAAAACTTGATATAAAGGCTAAGTAGGGTGCCCAGAGTCACATACCAATGATGAGTGGCGAAACTAGGAAGACTGATGCCAAGGTGGGGAGCTTTCTCTAGAACTACCTTCTAAAATCTCAGGTGATGTATGTTGGACTAGCTGCCTCACCGGGCTCACAGCACTAAATTAAATGATTAAGCCTGCATTCCATTTTGTAGCCAATCATGTTTTCAGAAGAGGGATGCTCCCTAGAGCACAGTCACCAGATTAAAATGTCGGATGTTGGCCCAGTGCCTCCAAATGCAGGGGTCTGCTGGGGATATGTGTAAAGACAGGTTCTGACCATCTACCCGGAGTGAGCAACAGCCTCCAGCAGTGTCTGTGCTGCTAGTCCTTGGCAAATATTCTCCAGGTACAGAAAGCCTCAAAGAAGGCTGTGAGGCAGCAAGGCACTAGGCCTAAGTAACAGCAAGAGAATGCACAAAGCAAGAGGGGTGAACAAAATGGCTGAGAAACAAAGAACCATTTTTCTAATTAGGGTAGAAAAAGTAAGACATTTTAACAGAAGTTCTAATTAATAATCAAGTTTAATTATGGCTTATATCAATTTCTCCAAACTGTGTCATGCCCAATTTTGATAAAATGAGACAGGATTTGAATCTCTTAGGTACAACTTATACATAAGGAATGAATTACTGTGCCTCTTTTTCTCCAAACAGAAGAGAGGCACACAAAAGGGCTTCAAGTCTTTTCACAAAGGATGCAAAGGCAAACTGGGAAGTGCTTGTGTCTCATAATCATCAACCTTGCGTTGGCAGGAAATCATTCCTCTGACACTGATTGATCTTCCCCTAAAATGATGGCATGGGTTCTGATCGTCCGCACCACGCTGGCGTCAGAGTACTGCGGCGGCTTCTGAGTGCTGTGGGAAACGTCTGTGCACTAGGCATCTTCCACAAGGTGCTGTTAAGCTGGGAGGGATTTGGAAGGAGCCAGCAGGCTTTGTCTCTTGGAGGATTTCCTCTTAAAGCACTAGTAAATTGTTGAAAAGTCATCTTTCTGTGTGAATCACTTTCTCAAAATGTCTCTATAAGGACAGTTTAAGCCATCAGAAAGAAAACTAAGGGTCAACAATATTAAAACTACATACAGATCACGTGACTGGGATTCAATCCACACCAAGACTCTAAGGGCAAGGCTTTCCACTACCTCAAGATGACTCCAGGGAAATGTCAAGCTTAACCAGTATTTATAGGTTTCCCAGAGAGTACTGACATAAAATTCTGTCTGAAGACCCATATAAAAAAGCCTCTAAATTCAGTATTTCCCAAGATAGTTGAAAGGTTACAATACAGCTTTCAAGGATATCAGAGACATACCTCACTGAATTCAGTGTTATCCATTACGAACTAGAAAGACGCCAAGCCAAGAGATCCATCCTTGCTTTCACCTGCTATTCAGATAATATCACAGTAACATAATTCTAATCTGAAATGAAGCCCATTGGTTCAGTTAGAGACTTAAGGAGGTAGCCTTAGGCAGAAGTGTCTTCTTACTTTCTGAGACAAATTAATCTTTTTTTTTTTTTTTTTTTTTTGATTTCAGAAACTTTGTCATTAAGCTCTCTTTCAATATATATATTCCACCAAAGCACTTATAAATATTTTTGGGTTGCCAAGAACCATATAAAAGTAAGTATTGTTGCTACTCTTCCCCATAAGAATAAGCTGCAGCAAATTTAAAGCCATTTCCGCAGCATTGCCATGCTTCTGATGAGGTCCCACACTATACCTCCTCCAGAGACATCCTGTCAGAGCCTCATTGTGTGTTTCCCTTCACCACGAACATGCCAACTGACTAGATGAGGAAGCTCTGAAAGGATGATAGGCCCCTTTCAATGAGAATTTGCTCTTTGACCACCAAATTTATTTTATCAACTAGGTAGTTTCAACTTAATAACCACTACCATCTTTGAAAGTGAAATGTACAAAGCATTTTACCACTACACAACTTCTTTGAATATAATTATATATGTAATATATATTGATAAGATATCAAAGAAGATAAACCAAAATGCTTCATGATTTTATACAAAAGCAGATAGTATTTATAAAAACATAATGCTACAGAAGAACAGCAAGATTTTACCCACACTTACAACAGCTCAATAAATGCTGAAGACCCTTAGATAGACAGGAAATGAACCAGAGTGAGGCAGAAAAAGGCTAAATTTAGTTAGCTAAAGATGCAGCCATTGTTGAGGTAAGAATTTATATATGCAGGGATTAGTTGAAAAGGGGAATTTCAGGCTTACAGAAACAGCAGGCTTATTTTTTTATTTGTTTATGTTCGATGTGCTTTTGGTATCAGGTCTAAGCAGGAAGAGACAGGAGTGTAAAACGGGGTTTCTTGTTTACAATCTGGGACAAAGGATACTAACTGTCATCTGCACTACCACAAACACCCACCGCCCTAACTACATCCTTCAGCAGCTCTGGTACATACGGTAATTATGAAAGCAGTTCTTGGAGAACCACGGAAGCGATCATGTCCGTCACACAGTACCCATCACTTCTCACACTCATGGTCTATAGTCGGTGTTCAGATGAGGTTAAATTCCATTAAGCTGAAATTTTGGTTTTGTTTTGTTTTTCAAGATAGGGTTTCTCTGTGTAGCCTTGGCTGTCCTGAACTCAATTTGTAGAAAAGGCTGGCCTCGAACTCACAGTGATCTGCCTACCTCTGCCTCCCTGAGTGCTGGGATTAATGGCTTGTGCCACTGCACCTGGCTTAAACTGGATTATTTTTTAACTGTAAATCTGGAGTCCTATGTTAATTCATATAACCAAAATTATACAAACTAAAGCCAAAAAAGCTTTGTAACTCAGATATGTCAGACAAAGTCATTCTAAAGGTGGTTAATTAACCCTCACCCAAGGCAAGGTACACATTTAGATCACAAGTCTTAAGGGAAGTGCAACAAACACAACACATATTTGTAGAACCGTAAGTCTGTGACAACAGTCTACACCTGGCTACACATCAGAATCACTTTGGTAAAGTATAAATTTGTTTAATTACAGAAACAGACCCCGGGCCAGCAGTTCTGATTTCATTCACACTGTAATGGTATGGCCATCATACCATATTTTCCCTAACACTCCCAAGTGATTCTAATGTGCTGCCAAGGCAGCAACTCATAGTTTATATAGTTAATATTCATTAATTTTTAAGAGGATCCAATTGTCACTCAAAATCTTCAACATTCAGAAAATATGTCAGGAAATGTAAACACTGCTGCACATTTATAGACATTGTGACTCTGTGGCATGTGCTTTCTAACATCTGCATCATTTCCACTTGTTTCCTTGGTGACAGTTCTTGCATTGGAAGGAGAGAGGCAAGGACACAGTACCGACATCCTTATCAAGACACTGGTGTAAATGAGAGACTGCTGCAGAATTCCTGGGTACAACGTGCAGAAACCTGAAACAACTGTCACGTAGTCTCAGTGACTTGTGAGTCTTCTGAAGGCAGTTTAGGAAATAAATAACTTGGCTAATGAGTTTATTTAACCATAAAGAAATGTACATCCACAACTACTGGTCAGGTCAGTTTCTAAAGTGACGCCTCCAGCTCCTCCAACAGAAGAGCGTGTCCCGCAAGGTTCACACCAAGAAAAGGGGACAGACTCTGGTTGTACTTTGAGCATCTTAAATTTCTAATGGTAGGGTCACACACCTCCAGATGCCAGGATACTTCCCAGCTTCCTGTCCGCACCAAATAAGAACATACTGTAACAAGGTACCCTCTCTTCTCTGCTCCAGCTCTCCCTGATCACCCACGCTCATGGTACCAAACCAACTCAGGAGAACAGGCTCATGTACAGACAGCGCACTGTGCCCAGCACATCACACACTGTAAACCCTCAACCTTTATCAGCTCAAAAGAAACACCCATCACTGAGGTAAACCAAGAGGAAAATGTTCCTTTCATTTATTGCCTCACTAAAGGATATTAAGAATTTTTAATTTTTTCTCATTTCATCAAAACATGAGATTGCTTGCCAGAAAGCATTTCAAACGATCTGACTTAAACGGCAGGGTGTTCACTGAGAATTAGCTAATGGGCCTCTACAAATGCTAAGCGTCCATACCAGGCTCCCACTCCTGTTGATTGGTGAACTTTGAACAGCAGCAAATCAAGTTCCCAGGGCAGCTTCCCAAATGGGTCCTTCCCTGCAGAGTCTGGCCAGAAGCTCTCAAGGGCATCTTTTAGTTTACTGAGCAAGTTGGGAAACATCACTCAAGTATTTGTATGAAACACTGTTGAGAACATCCTTTTATGAAGCTTAGAAAACATGGAATCTGTAAGAAAAATTTCCCCCTTAATTTGATCCCTATATTTACTTTTAGTAAAGCCAGGGTACAATTTTCATAAATATTCTTCTATTCCATCCTTAAATTTTCCACACAAATGCTCCTGAATCCTGATGCATACCTCATTGTATGTTTCAGGTGAACAGTAAAGCATCTACTATTGACTTAGGATTCTTGTTTGCTTGCAAAACTAATTAATCCATATTTTTCAATTAAATAGGTAAATATTTCCATTTAGTAATTCATATAAGAAGCACCTACTTTGCTCCTTGTGAGTTTTTTTTTAATAATTTAAATATGAAGGCTCGCATGATCCTATTTAGCAGTGACTAAAGTAAGAAAATAAAAAGTAAAGTGAAGAGAACACTCATCTATTTTTCAAAGCTAGTGTATATATATATATATATATGTTATAGTATATTGTATATACTATATAGTATATAATTATTTAAATATAATATATAGTAATATATATAATTATTCAAATATATAATATATAGTAATATGTACTGTAATAGCACATATATCTTTTGTATAATATATGTATTTATGTGTGTATACATATACATAACTAAGAAATATATGCCCATTCCATATCACAAGCAGTTCACTGCCTTGATCTTATCTCAGTTTTATCTCCTGTATTGGAGTGTGATCACTAATTGCAATGTTTTTAAAATAGAACATGTTCCGTGTATGTTCAGGCTTTAAGAGTCACACTGTAAGAACGCTCAGATCCAAGCCCAGGACTCACAGCAGTAAAGGTAGGAAGAGGAGAACCGGTAATAACAACCATAGAAAAGGAGATTTCTCAAGAGTTACCAAAAAGGGCAATTAGTCAATATAAGCTACGAAGACAGGAGATTACAGCTAAAGGTTAGAAGAATCAGTCTTACAAGCTGAGACAGGTTAATGTGTATTTCTTAAACTGCACTGTAAGGCAATATCAGACATTACATATTTTTTATAATTGCTATAAGTAGTTTCTGCTCACAATTCTTAATTTCAGGTCTGCAATGTAAAGGACACAAAGCACACGACATTCCAAATGAAGTATAATTCTCTAAGTAGTCTAATAGTCAATATTTCACAGTAAAAACCTCCTAGCGTCACCACTTAGACAAAACTAAAGAATAAATAAACAAGATAACTGTTTATTTTAACACACTAAAGGCAGAATGTGCCATGCCATCAGGAATTAATGGCACAGGAGCAGTGAGCCCGGTACCCACTGGCCCAGAGCTTACTTACTTCTGATCTAGTGACTGCTCACTCACAGGGAACTGGAGTTCCCTTAATTACAAATGCTAGGATCTGAACTCATGCTCTAATGAGTAAAAAGAGCATATTTTATTTTCATGTCCACATGAGTACTTCTCAGTTAAAGACAATTCTTGGTCAATCACAAAGTGTGCTGCAAGCCTTGCACCGTCCCTGATGAACGACACCTCTGCTCACCGATGGACGGCGCGTCAGTTTTCGTTACCACACAGAAACAGACTTTACAAATTAAGACCAGTTTGAACGTTTTTCTTTTTTTGCCAATTACATATAAATTATCCATTCCACTTTAAACAAAAGTCAACATAGGAAAGCCTATTTTGCTAACAGGACTTTACGCAGTAAATGCAGTCCTAAGGTAGCCACCACTGGAACCGCTAGAGCACATACATGGTGGACGTTCAATTAGTGCAGTGCAGCTCACACTGGACTCAACATCTGAAACCAACTGAGCCCGCTGCTCATCAGCTCCGGTAGGCACCTCCACCCAGCTGCTCTTTACATAGCCTGAAAGACTAGTGTGTTTTCTTAACGTACTTAATAGGTAGATGTGATAAAGTGACTCAAATGATTCTTACCTATCTTTTTATTGACTGGCTATGGTAGAGGCACATTTTGAATTTTTCCCCCAATTCAGGCAGAGAAGCTATGAAACAATATACTCCACTTTAAACCTTGGTTCCCTTCCAAGTCCAAAAATAAATAATAGTTTAATAAACTGGAATAGCATGCCCTCCTATACTGTACCACACTATAAATTCAAATAGACATTGCAAATTTTTTAAAGCATTAAAACACTATTTAGAATTTACATTGAAAAAAAGTAAACTGGATTTGTATATAGGCTCAGAAAATAGTTTCAATTTAAAAAGAAAATTCCTTAAAAACAACAAACACCCACCTACAGAAGCAGAAATAAAGACATTACCTTCCTGTTAAAAGAAGAAACTTCTGTCTCAGTTTGGTCTACAAAGGTAGCAGCAGCTAGGACTGGGCAGGCAGCGGCACAACAGAAAGCAGGAGGGGAGTGAGTGACAGGCGCATGCAGAGAGTGCTTTGAGTTGGGCACGTAAGGGGCTGGAACTTCTCTGTTTGCTCTGGGATAGGACGGGAAAGTTTTTCTCCTACTTAACCCCTTGGGGCAAAGTCTTACTAATGGTAACAGCTGGCGTACAGAGGGACTGATCTGCACCGAGGTCAGCCAGCCAGGATATGAAGGTGACATGTAATTTCTAGCCCTTTCCTGCTTCTACAGGGAAATTGCAACAAGGGCTGTTTTTAGTTATAATGCCCTTTGATCTTCTGGATTTAAAGTTACTTAGTAGATTAAAGCCATGTTGGCTGATACTGTTTGCGTGCTCAGCCTGGTTTAAGAGCCTCAGACTGAGTTTTCTGACACATTGGCTACTACATCTAAACTAACACAAATAAACACCAACGCCTGTTTATTTCCAAGGCTGGATACTGTGCTCTTTCACATATGGCTCTTGAGATCTTGCTTTCAAAGAAGAAAGTTCACAGTTTAAGACAGGCTGTCTTCTTCCTTTTTTTTTTTTTTTTTTTTTTTTTTAAGAAGGAAGTATTAACTCAAGCAGTAATAATTGGTTTGTTTTTCCCCCAATTTTGCCAAATAAAAATAGCCATTGGCTAAATTAACTTAACACTGCTTTTTATAAACAGATGGCCATAACGATGCTAGGGTAAATCTATATAAATTTTAATAAACCCCTGCAAAAATACCATATATTTATAAATTATAACCTTTTCAAAAGCAAGTGACAGCTTATTAAAACCATGACCTCTGCCCTGCTTGTCTTTAATAATAAAAATGTGTGAACAGTTTTCTGTCAGGACATGCTGATTAATTACATGAAAAGTGGATATTCAAGTTTCCAAAGCATGAACAAAAGAGAAATAGGTGAAACTGAGCTTCATCAAAACAATGTTTCATGCATCACAAGGCATTCTCAAGAAAGTAAAAAGATTAAATATACAGAATGAGGGAAAAATTCTCAAATTATATACCTAAGTGTCTACCATTCAGATGCATGTTTATAAACAAACAAACATAAAAACCAAAAACTAGAAGTCATCCATAAAAAGAAAATCCATTTTAAAAGAGGCCAGGGTTTTAAAAAGGTGTTTCTCAGGCATCCAAGTAGTTAATACTTATTAATAATTTAAGGAACTAAAAATTAAAACCACAATGAAATGGATACTATTTCATATCTTCAAAGATGGTCATTACAAAGAAAGAATTCCAAACATTGCCAAAAGCATAGAAACCGGAATTCTTCCAGGCTGCTGGGGGGGACGACTGTGAAGAGCCTAATGGCCTCAGTGAATGTCACATGATCCAGCAATTCCACTGCCAGGTGCAGTTGATACTGAGCATTAAATGCATTATTTCTGGGTTCATACTTTGTGAATTTGCCTATTAGATATGTTACTTGTAACCCTCCACAAAATCCTTAGGGTATTTTCACAGATACTGAGCCATGCTACTGCAGTGGTGGGAAATCTGACTTGCTGGTGCACATGTCCCAGGGGAGACCAAACAGGACGGAGCTCTTCTGTTTGCCTGTCATACCACAAACAGATACATCTCTGGCAGCTGAATGAATGCCACAGTGTCACAGTGTTTGTGCTCTCTGCTGGCAATCTTGCTGTTTAAGGGCCTGGTGCTCTCATGTGCAAGAAGGCTGGGATGTATGAATCAGAGTTATGTGTGAAACAAACGCTTTCAGACACGAGTTACATTGCTGTTAGACACAAGTACTAATGTTAAGGAACCAGCAATATATATCAGGGGAGCTGTCTCTAAGCAGAAACACACAAAGCCAGGCTTCATTGATTATCTGGTGAGAATGCCGTGAACATGGATGGGTTCAGGTTCACAGGAACCTGAATTTCTGGACGATTCACTGATCGCTTATTTCCAGTGACTTTCTGGTCTTATCTATCACAAATGATAACTGACTCCATGTGCCAAAGAGAACTGAAAACAAATTGTTTCAAAATGTGGACATAAATACTTAGAGCACAAAAAAAAAAAAAAAGAAAAGTAGACACAACCTGCATTCCCTCCATCACATGACAGCGGGATAAACATGCTGCCAATGTAGCTTTCCAATACAATGCAATTTGCCCATGAAGATAGCAAAGTGCATGCAACAGCACTAGTCAATCTTGAAAACTTGGTTAAGTGAAAGCCAGAAACAAAAGGCCACATATTCCATGACTTTCTTTAGACAAAGCATGCAGCATAGGCGAACCGTGGCAACAGAAGTGAACTACCTAATGCCCACCTAGAGCAGGGGAAATGGCCACCTAGAGCAGGGGAAATGGCCACCTAGAGCAGGGGTCGGAACTAACGGTGGGAACAGCTGCTGATGGGTGTGGAGTCTCCTTCTGAATGACAAAATGTTTCAGAAAAAAAAAAAAAATTGCAGAGTGTGGCGAAACCCCACTCAGCCAGACACTGAGAAATAGTGAAATCTTTGGTATGTTAACTATGTCTCAATAAAAAACAGGAAAGGTGTAAAATCGCAGCCATAAGCCAGTGGCTCTCAGTGGAGTGTGCATCAGGATTCCCCACTGGTTACTAGGTCATATCACCTGCATTCTGATGCTGAAGGCTTTGGACAGGAGTCAGGGTTGGAGGTAGGCTGGAACTTTTCATTTTCTAGAAGTCTGGGCGTCCTAGATATAATCAGACCCCTGTTCTGAGAAGCACTGATGAAGGCAAAGCTTAGCCTCCTAAAGGCCCTTTTACCTCTTCATCTCCCAAGTTTAACTAAAGTACCTCGGTGTGGGAGTGGGAGGCAAAGAAGGCGAAAGGACTTAGTTGAGCCAGAGTGTTGGTCCCTACCATCAAAGTCTGATGATTTGATATCACACATACTCTAATACTGTAACATCTAAAAATCTTCAACAAAACTACACTAACTAATTAAGAATGAAGGTATATTAACACTCTGGTCATCTTAACAATACTTCCATTTAGTATTAAAATGACTAATCCCATTTCACAAATGAAATGAAAATGCTTTACAACTGATTCCACACATGGCTACAAGAAACTCCTTAGAACATTACAGTGTCACAAACTCCAAAGCCTAACTCTCCAGCTTCCAAACCCACACATCATATTTGCATTTGTAGCAGCTGCTGATTTCTAGCTGACCTCTCAGAACTGGGGTGTGTGCAAACAGGCAAGTGAAAGTACGTCTGGTATTATCACGTGGTGTTTAGTACTAACTAAAAAACATGATTAATTTCAAGCTTTCCGTAATAGCATTCAGAGAAAAAAAGAAAATGCTTGGTGACCTTGAGAAATCCTAATACTCCCAGGAAAGTTTTACTTTTTTCTGCATAATCGCGATCTCTTCCTTCTTTGTGAAGGGCAGAGAAGCACAGGAGAAGGATTAGGGGGCAGGGAGCAGAAGAAGCACAGTTGGTACTTTTTTAAAAAATGATTTTAAAAGGGGGGCTTCTCATTGTCTCCTTCCTTCCCAGCTGAAGCTGGACCAGTCGGCAGGCTTTGTTACATGACACTCATCGCCACTGACTCCTCACTGGTGACCGCCAGCTGCAACACATGAGCATGCTGGGGAGACCACAGAGCAATGCTCCAGCAAGGTGTTTTCCAGTTTGGTCAAGTATTTATTTGTTTGTTTGTTTGTTTTTGAACAGGATTTCTCTATATATCCTTGGCTGTCCTGCACTTGCTTTGTAGACCAGGCCAGCCTCAAACTCACAGAGATTCACGGGCCTCTGCCTCCCTAAGTGCTGGGCACCATTGTGCCCAGCAATAGCTTAATGACTTGTAAGTATAAATTCAGAAAAAGAAATGCCAGTAAAGCTACAGACAGTACTACATGCTGGGTTTCTGGTGTACAGATCAGCAGACGCCTACTTAAGATCTCAGACCAGAACCCAGGATTGCTCAAGTCACAGCGAGTGCAGGAGGCAGTCCATGCAGACCTGGAAACCCAGGCTAGGCTTTCTGAGCTCATAAATAACCTGCAAGTCATCATGTAACCCTGATGTCACCTTTTCCATCTACAAATTTTAAATGTAGGGAAAGACGATCTCACAGGCTCTGAATACAGTGTTGATGAATTTTGAGGCCGCTACAAAAAGATAAAATAAATCGCAGTTTTACCATTCCAAACTATATTAGCAGATTGGGAACAAAGACAGAGCACAGGTAAACTGTAGAATAGTCACAGGCTCTGGGCACTTGGAAAATGTGCATCAATCGTGCTTGCTCCTCTTATCTGACAGCTGTCATCGGTTAATCTCCTTCCCCCACTTCCTGCTGGAAATCCTATCTCCAGATCTGCAGCTCCCAGATGCCACTGCAAGGCTGTCTGGCAGCTGAAGAATGTGCCTTTCCCCTCTCCTCAGGCCCCAGCTCCACTAAAGCACGCCCCTGGCCATCTCCACTTGCACAGCACTGACTTACTCAACCATCACACTACAAAATCCTCCCCTAAACCTGCTCTCCACGTCCCTTCATGCTTTGTTCTCCCAGGTTTGGGGATGTTAATGAAAACAGCCTCCAGAAAGGGAAAGACACTTAACACTCACAGGCACCTCCTGAGGAAGGGGGTGCTCTCTCTCTGTTGCTGCGATTCCCATCTGCCAGATGTTAGGGTACTGGAAGCCCCCCCCCTCCGTGCTCCTCGCTGGTGTTTTCATACAAGACTAGGAAACTTGGGTCCTAAGCTTCTTCAGCACTACCACACCTGCCTCAAATGTCTTCTAGACCCTGTCCATTATCACCTGCAATATCTGACCCTATTTCCTAACATAGCTATTTATGTTATTTTGGGTATCCCCAAAGGCAGCTACAGGGGCTGTTTCATTTCAAACTGCTTTACATGTACAGAAATTAGAAAGTGAAATGCCCAAATGCACTCAGCAGCACTCTGAGCCTCAGAGGCCTGAGCCTCTCCAGCCGCTGAGCTGGAGAACTTTGCCTCACTCTACAATAAGTGCATCTCCATTGTTCCTGCTTTGTCAGCTCCTGCATTCATAAACACTGCTATGCTTTCTTCAACCTGCTGGTCCTTGGGCTGCTTAGCCAACCGGTTCCTGTCCTCCAACTGCCACACGCCACCCAGGGCTCATCCTACACTCTTCTTCTCCCCACACGGACACAACTGTTGCTTCAGCAATCCTTTTTCCAATATGCAATTTTGTTTGTGTTTCTCCACCTGCCAGGCCTCAGGGAAGTCTCCTTTCTCTTTACTCGGTTTCCAGCACTTTCTGCTTTTGTAAGCCTCTACTGCATATCCTTGGCTGACCCTCTAGAATGTCTTACTCCAAACCCTGGGCAGTTCTTGACGGCGGCTTGTTTTTAACTCTCTTGCCTGGTTCCTGCCTGTATCATCACACACTCAATTTCTACTCTTTATTCTGCAGCTCCTATTGTCCAAGGACATTCCCTTTATAAGTCCTCCTGGATGGTCAAAGTCAACAATATAAAATATAAATTGTCAGCATCAAAGAACTTCTTGAGTTTTCCTTTGTTTTGTTTTAATTGAGAAGTTTTTCACCATGTAGTTGCATTGTCCAGAGGCCAGGAAAGAGCATCATGTCCCCTGAGACTGGGGTTACAGTTATGAGCCACCATGGAATTGTTGGGAATTGAACCTGAGTGTTCTGAAAAGCAGCCAATGCTCTTAAGTGCTGAGCCATCTTACCGGCTCAGAGTATTTTCATCTACTCTCTCAGTCACCTAAACCCACAAATTCAACTTCAAGAGTTACTTATGGACCACCAGATCTATGCTGCATCCTGAGATACAGTGGGAGTCATCTTTGACCTTTAAGCAACTACAGCTTTTCTGACTCCCTCCCTAGCCACCGCCACCCACCCCCTCAATCCCATTTCCTGGGTCATCTTAGTGTAACTGTCCCTTGGATAACTGCCAGAGCCTAACAGGTGTGATTAATGCTTAGTTTGTACTTTTCCAACCTAGGAAACTGAGTTTCTATATTCATCAGCAGAAGAGACAGACCTGATCAAGCTGCTGTCATTCCAAAAATGCTAACGGCTCTCCCGTGCCAGGGTGCAGTCTAGTCATTTCAGTTGGAATGTCAGATCCTCCCTTACTGAGGTTCTTTCTCTCCCTCCAAACCAGACTTCCCCTCCTCCTTGTGCTGAGTGTGGCTCAGGCTTAGTAAGTGAGTTTACCTGGCACACTGGAGGCCTGGGACTTAATACCCAGCATGGGGGATGCTGAGTTGGGTCACAGTGCTCTGCACTGAGCAAGTCTTCATACATTCTCTCTGTACTTACACTATATAGGCTTCTACCATCAGTGCCCTTCTATTACATTTCAACCTTCCCACAATCCCTTTCTTTGTAAAGCATATGGCCAACCACGGGTCTTCCATGAAGCCTTCTCTGATTGCTGAAGCAGAAATTATGACATCCTACTCTAAGTCACATGATCCTGAGAGCACTATTACACCACTTATCATATGCCAATTTTAAATATTTTTAAAAATCAAGGCCATTTATATCTCCCCCCTGCTTTAATCTACATTTAAAGGCAAAGGCTCTATTATCTTTAGACCTCTGAGAAAGGCATATAAATCATATTATACTATGTGCTAACTTAAATATTTACACTTAACAAATGTTGACTGAAAAGTCACATTTCACAATTTGTTACTATTACATATATTATATTCTTATTATGCAGAGTATAAAATTGAAATATAGTGTTCAGTATACAAAATCTATTTTCCTGCTGACTTACATAAGCCCTTTAGACCATTCCCACCAAAACTGTGAGAAAGAAACAACCACCAAGATTCATTTCATGTCAAGTTTGACTGCAGTACAGGAGCTAATATGCAAGCTCATTCTCAAGACAGCTTTTCAACTCTCAATTGTTGTTTGTTTGTGTGTGTGTGTGTGTGTGTGTGTGTGTGTGTGTGTGTGTGTGTATGTGTGTGTGTGTGTGTAAGGATTTTCCTAGACATTAATGGAGATATTTTTATGTTTGCACTTTGTTTTCTTTGTGGCAGTACTGAGGGCTGAACTCAGAACCTCACACATGCTGGCTGAGCTACATCACTTAACAGAGGTATTTTTAAACAACATTGAAAGAAGGTTTTTTTTTTCTCTACAGTAAGCCATTATAGGCACTAGTCTATAGACTTTCTATTTAACCTCTGGCTAATCTTACTGTACAAATCTGATCTCCATGATAAAGCATCATGGAAATTCATGAATGTAGGAAGCCTTGGATTTTAGCTCATATATTCTTTGTTTGATTTGATTAAAAATTAGAAAATCAAACCCATCTTATCAACAATACCAAAAAAATGTTTTGGTCATCTAGAATGAAATACACTCAATATTAACCTATGAGCTATCAAATGTCTTAGAAAGCTCAAAAACTGGAATATGTGCTTTAGAAGAAAAGGCATGGCCATCAGTGGGTCTCAGGGAGAAAAGGCACAGGC
>OU015747.1:134151584-134186165 GCA_907169655.1 Acomys percivali
AGAGGTGTGAGATCCTCCTGGAGCTGGACTTACAGGCGGTTGTGAGCCACTTGACATGAATGCTGACTGAACTTGGGTCCTCTGAAAGAGCTCTCTCTGCAGGCCTGACCTAGCCCTTAGTCCTTCCCAATCATGCTCACAACCTTAGTCCTCACGTTTGTCTCTATCTTCTCCAGGCTTCACACTTGTCATCCTGATGGCACCTGGGGCAGCCTACCTCCAACGGCATAGCTCAGTCCCTATCTTCCAGGCCACTGCTCAACCAAGTCTAATCAACCATGTCATTCTATCCATGAGCAGCCCCTCCCTCCTGTGCACACCTAGCCTTCCTGACCCCATCTGCTTCTTCTTCACTGTCTGTCACCCTCTAACACTACTTAAGACTTCATGATGACTAGTGTGTGTTGTCCCCTCCTGAGAATAAAGAATGCTCGTGCTTTGGTGAGTGAGCCCACCCAGTGCCTGCCTGTGAATCTGTGACTCTCCAGAGCTTCTTGATTACAGCTTTTCACTAACTTCTAAAATGTTATTCAAGTCTCTACTGCTGCCACCTCTTCATTTAGGTATGGTCCTTTTCAGTAGAATTTCAAAGCGATGCAGGAAGCGAGTGTGTGGCCAATGCCACACTTACCTACACCACTCAACAGCTAAGCCCTGTAACTATCTTCCTTTCCTCACTCTCCTTTGTGCTCCAACACACCTCTAGAGGATTAGTGCTGCACACAGCTATGCCCCAGTGGTAGCTAAAAGACTCCGCCTCTGTTTGCTTCCTTCTCTGGTTGTTCTGTGTACACAGTGTCTACTTTGGCAAGTCCAGTCTCCCCAGAGAGATGGAGCCCTGAGGATACTGACGCACCATCAGGCTGAGAGTCAAACATCTTCAAAGCCTCTTGGGAGATAGTCGGCAAACCCTTTATTTATTTATTTTTGATAAATTTATTCACCAAATGGGTATCTTCACACTGATGAGTTTCAATAGAAGAGAGCTATATTACCAAAAAATAGGGGAAGCCTAAAAAAGTAATATAAGATAGGTGAATAGGCAAGTGGGCTATCTGTGATATAACAGAACCACCATTTTCTGAATACCAGGCATGCCTCAGACACTTCACATCTGCCATATTAATACATCCTTCTACCAAGTCTGCGATGTACTGCTCCAGTCCATGAGCTAAAAACCTAGGCTAGTCTAAAGTCACAGAACCAACTGAAACAACTGTCCATCATGTTGTTTTTAAGTATCAACAAAAATAATTTAAAATATGAAATGATGTGAGTGGGATATGGTGGTACCTGCCTGAAATCCCAGTACTTAGAAAGCAGCCACAGCAAAATCACAAGCTCAAGGCTAGCCTAGGCTAATGTCAAGAAAAACAGAAGAAATAGTGAGAGACCCAATGGGCAAGGGTGAGTTTCACCAAGCCTCATGGTACATAGAAAGAGAGGCCCGAATCCTGCAAGCTGTCTTCTCACCTCCACATGTGCACCCTGACACACACGCGTGCACCCTGACACACACGCATGCATACACACACACACACACACACACACACACACACAAGGGATGGAGAGGGGAAGGAGATGGAGAGTCCATTCAGCCTGGTCTGAACAGAATGGTAACTGCTGATGATACTTTGAATGTTTCTAAAGTCTTGTGATTAGTGAAAAGAATTGTAAAACATAAAAACATACATTTATTTAATTAATTTCACATTCTTCCCCCAAATGGCAACCATAATCAAAAAGCATTTCGGGGTAGGAAACAGCTGCTCTCCATAGCATCCACTTGCAAAGTTATCTTTCCCTAAGGCCCCAGACAGCCTGTCCTGCCCTGTACTGTGTCTATCAGCAAGCCATGGCCACACCGCCCTAAAACAAAGCTTAATTGTGTCCACGTGGACAGGGCCGACAGTCTGCAGTGGCTGGGACCCCGGGCACATTAGCACTGACTTCTCATGGGAAAGGGCAAACACTGCCTTTAAGTTCAGAAAAGGAAAATTAACAACAGTGAACAACCATACCTGGATTAGTAATGACTGACAGCAACACAGCCTGGAACTATTAGTTTCATCTGGGCCGGAAGGAATCTCAACAGAGGAATTTTTGGCTGCAGCTCTATTTGCTGAGAATTTTTAAAACTAACACGTACCCTCTAAAGAGGAATGTGACAGTGTGGATCTCAGCGGTACAAAGCTCCACGCAGCCAAAGGACTGCATTTCAAAATTAAGTTTTCAAATTTTCCATTTAGACTTGATTAAAAAATAAATGACAGGGATAGTATTCAAAATATTCACACGCCAGAGTGGCCAAACTACATAATTTAATCTTTTTGAACCGGAAAACCTTTTCCCCCAGGACATATTTTTCCAAATATAAAATGCTCTGTTTCGCTCTCCTCTTGCAAGCCGCTGGAATCTTTTGAAACTGGAGAATGATAGGCTTGCCCTCTGCTGTAATTGGAGAAAAATTCCAGTCAGATTAAACAGAAAGCATTCAAATCACATACCTATGTAGGTTATATATAACTCTTTATAGTATGTGAAATTATATCAAAAGTCTGCTAAAGGTACAGAGGGCATGCTTAGAAACAAAACAGAAGCATTCCATGCTGCAGGATCAAGCTAACCTTCTCTTCAAATTTAGTTTCATTAGGCATGGAAAGCATCTGGCCAGCAATGAGATGAACTGTGAACATCAGAACGACCTGCTCTAATGAAGGCTTCTGGCTGGAGAGGTGTGGTGACACAGTCTATCTGCTGGCACAGAATAATGATTTCCACGTGTCCGCCCTGCAGAGGTTACAGCTCATTACTGCAAAATATGCTGCCTTCTAAATGCTTGGGTTTGTTGCTTACTTCCATATAGTCTTCCTAATGAAGATAACATATTTTTCCAGTTAGGTAGATTTAAGAACATAATTTTGAGGACCCTGAAACATTAATTGCTTGAATCTATCATTTCTGACAGGTCTTAAATGGCTTCTAAAAACCCTGGAGCTGAAATGTCACATATCTTTTTCCATTTTCCTACCTGCCTGGGGGCAGTAGAGAATGTTAGGAGGGAAGAAGGGGGCAGCCAGGTGAGAGCGCTTGCTGTGCCTTCTTATTGTGGGTGACAAGCCCAAGCCCTGGTCTCAGAAACTCTACCTAACTCAGGAATGTCCTACTACAAAGAAGCCATAATCAGGACAGACAGACAGACATGCACGCACATGCACACACACCTGTTAGGGCTCCAAAAAGCTACTCTCCTGTTCTCCAAAGTCTTGTCCATCCCAAATGGGGTGTACTATGAGTCCCTCACCACACAGGTTGAAGTAGGCAGGACGTTGGCCGTTTTATAAAAGGTTTTCTTTCTTTCTCTTTCTTTTTAGGCTCAACTGTATGATTCTCAAAGCAACTGAAAGAACACAGCAGCCTCCACTTCATCATCTTTATAAGGGGGTTAGACTAGATAAGAACTGTCTGAACTGTCTTTCTTAGAGCCCCAAGTCCAAAGTAGTCTCCCAAATAGACAGAGGGGTCCTCTTTGTCACTTTACTAAGGGATCTGCCAGCGGAGCAACACACCCCAGAAGTCTCCCAGTCTCACTCCCTTTATCAGCTGTGGCTCACATCTTTTGCATGGATCATGATGTTCTTCATTTCCAGAACAAAATGTGTTGCAGGGTCCAAAAGCTTTGTACCATCACTTCTGAACAGCCAAGCATAATGGCCTGCCACCTACTTCACTATTAAAATAAAGAAAACAGACTAATGGTGACAAAATGAAGGTCTTTTTTCCCTATCAAATCACTACATTAAATGGCATTCCACAATGCCATTCTAACACTCTCCCAATTGAGCGATTTTGGTGGCTGTAATTTACTCTCTCCTCAGACTCTATTCAGTCCCTCAATGTACTTAAGACTGCTTGCATAGGAATTACAGCACATAGACGTGAATTCAGCTCCTTTGCTGGAGGACAAAGGCCCTGTGTACTATATTCACTATTGGGCACCAAGAGCCTAGCACACGCCAGGCACTCCTTTCATTTCTGGTACATTGCTGTGTGTTGTTCACTAAGCAAAAGCTGACTGCTGGCAGTTAAGAAAAGGAGGATGCACAGCACTGGTGTTTGTCCATCTGATCTGATTATTATGATCACAGGAAAGGACCCTGAAAGCGCATATATTTCTGAGGTCAGAGTAGCAGTGCAGAGATGAAAGCAGCATGGCCTTCAAAGGAAGGCTTCTTTTCCTCAGGCCTCTGCAGCTACTAAGATGCATGAAAATGCCTTGCTTGGTTATCTCATTTTCCTGGAGGAATTCTAAATTCTTCCAGCTGACACAATGATTCATGCTAGAAATAATATACTTTAAGTCTACATGACTATTTTGTTATAGCTGCCATGTTTGTCTTCAAAGGCTAAAAAAAATCCAAAACGCTGTCAGTGTGCATTTTTTTTCTGGGGAATTTATACCTAACTTTAAAACATTCTTTTTTCACTAGACAATTAGCTTCTAAAATATTGACTGTTTTGGTTCCAAGTTGACACAAATAATTCACATATAAGGAAGAAAACAAAAGTGATTTGCCTTGTTTCAAATTGAGTGTATTTCTATATTGTTACTTTTCTATTGCTGTGATAAAACACCAAAAGCAAACCAACTTATTAAGGAAAAAGGTTGTGTGGGTTCATTGTCCCAAGGGGTTAGAGTCAAGATAGTAAGATAAAGGCATAGTGGCATGAGCAGGAAAATGAGAGGTCACATCTTAAACCACAAACACAAAGCAAAGAGAGTGAACTTGAAACGAAGTCTCAAACTCTCCAGTGATGTCCTTCCTAAACTCCCAAACAGCGTCACCAACTAGAACCAAGTTTCCAAATGCGATGGGCCGATGGTGACACTCTCATTAAAATTACCACAACTAGAAATGGAAAAAAAAAAATAACCTTTAAGGCGTACATACTGCTCTAGCTCTCATGCTGTGAAAAAACTATAGCAGGCTGCTGCATGCACAGAATGACGCGCAGTAATCAACTTCTGGGGACAAAGCTCCTTGTGGTTCAATGGCACAAACTCAACCCCTGAGTAAAGACAGCTACGGTGATGAAAAGGGTCCATCACACCAAGGCAAGCGAGTCACCTGGGAGAGAAGGGCACGTATATCCCATGAAGGAACAGTTCCTAGTCTTGTAGAGTTCATGAGACAATATCAGAGATGCTGAGGTCCTCTGAGGACTATTCAAAGATCTCATGTTAAGAGTTTCCCATGCAGAACTACATGTTCATGAAGTAAAGTGTGGCACTGGGCCTACTCAATAAACAGATAGGAACTGGGGAAGAAGAAATTTAAGATTATACGCATCAGATAAAGTAGATAAAATAAAGGGTTGGGGGGTTGGGTAGAGAGATGGCTTGTCAGTTAAAAGCAGAGGAACCAAATTCAGTTCCCAGCATCCAGATCAGGTGGCTCATAGCCGTCTACAGCACGTCCCCAATCTTAAAAAAAAAAAAAAAAAAAAGGAGAAAAGGAGCCACAGGGTTAAAGAAAGATGTTGGTGGGGAATAATGTGACAGCTAACAGACAAATATAAAAGAGAAGAAAAATGACAGTGGAAAAGCAAGACTGAGAGCAAGCACAGACAGATTGTTTGTGCCTAAAGGCTGCTAGCACGAGTCAGGCAAGAGTCTCATGCTGGTAGCACAGTCAGCAAGCAGAGCCTGTCTTATGCATTTCACAGCTCAAGAGACTGAGGGAGACATGTTAATTGTCCTGTGACAGAGTCAGGATTTAACTAAGCCAGTCTCTAATCTTTATTAGCAGCACCTGCTGTACAATCAGCACCTGTTGTACAATCGGCCCCTGTGACACCCGGAAAGTATGCTCAACTGCACTGTCCTTCTTAGTAGGCACTGCTAGACTCTATACTCACAACTAATTGTCATAATTCTCCTTAAAACTGAAATGGTACTCTCAATGGGGTTTTGATTTTTTTTAACTCCATAATTTCACTTGTCAAAATATTCCAAGTGCACTAGATTGTTAGGAGTTGTGCACAGAAACATGGCCTGTAGCAGTCCCCTGTGCCCCCACCCCATCACCCCCATACCCTACCTGGCCTACTTGGAGTCCCATGCCTTCCTGTCACAGCCTGGCTGCAGGGTGCTTTGCTTTACTTAACAGTACCGTTTTGTTCAAGCTGCCCCAAAGTCATGGCTACATTCTTCAGCTGTATTCATTTTGAATGGTCTAGTGCATTTGGTCTAGTCATTTGGTCTAGTGCACCTCATTATGGTTTTCATCTCAAAGGGCTTAATTCCTTCCTTCCTTCCTTCCTTCCTTCCTTCCTTCCTTTCTTTCTTTTTAAATGAACACTAGGTTTGCAAGTAATTGTTCTCAAAGTTTTTATGATTGGTATTGTTTACATGGCTAATGGGCAAAAATACAGAATGTGTGTTTCTAAGCTAGGGCATGCCCTGATAATATATATTTTTTAAATATGTGAATGGTTGAAGTTATCTTGTCACAGGTGTTAAACATAAAACAGAGGAACTAAAATGCATTAATTTTAATCTTATAAAATATAAATGAATTGTTGACTTTAGTGATAGAACACAGACCCACTTGGAGAAAGTGGGTCTTAGAACCAAGTGCTGTGGTTGCTGCCATATTGGATGCACACAACTACTATTTGTGATTATGTGTGGGCTGTACCGAGTCCAACATCTTTAAATGCAGAAGATACATGGTGGAGGGAAGGAGGCAGAAGCAATCCAAAAGAGCAAGTGTTGGCATCTTTGCAGTTGGTATGCAGGATTGGGGGTGGGGGTGGGTAAGTACTTTGAGACAATGCATAGGAACATAGAATAAAAGACCACTTAAACATTTTCCTAATCTCTGTATTTAGAAAAATGGCTCAGCCAGTATATGAACCTGTGCCCTGACCTCACAGTTCCGCATTAGTGGAAGACAAGCAGTAGACTATACACAAACTGGCAGTTCTTTGTGCCTATCTGTTTCTATGCTTGTTTTCCCAAGCAGACTGTGAGCTGTATCATATAACCCATGCCCAGTGTCTGATACACTACATAAAAAAACAAGCACTAAGTTAATAAATAAGACACAGGACTCTGCCCTCGGAGAGTTTATAGTCCAGAGCACCTATAATCTTGAGTTGCTAACCTTTATTTAATCTTGAATGCATTTTCAAATATAACTGATCTGCAAGTGAGAATGTGAACTATTACATGTCTGCAACCATTTTAAAAGAATTAGCTCTAAGCTTTCAGTGAGAGGGATGCCGGAACCTGTTGTAGAGGACTGAGGGAAGGTAGAACCTGCCTATGTAACCTCACCAGCCTTGAACTACCAAGCCTCCTACTTCAGCCTCCCAAATGCTAAGGTTACAAGTATGCACTGTCAGGGCCAGCTCCACAACTTCTTACTGAACTTTTACATGTGTCTCCTTGATAGTGACTTTAATTTACTCTCAGTATTTTTGTTGTTGTTGTTGTTGTTTTTCAAGACAGGATTTCTCTGTGTAGCCTTGGCCTCATTTTGTAGACCAGACTGGCCTCAAACTCACAGCAATCCACCTGCCTCTGCCTCCCTAGTGCTGGGATTAAAAACATGCACCACCACCACCTGGCTACTCTCAGTATTTTTAAAGTTGATTTATTTATTTTGAGATAGTAGAAATAGCTAATGTGTTGACTTAATTCTTCCAGGCTGGCAGCAGTCATTTTATACACAGTTCTCACTTACTGCTTGCAATTGACCACTAAAGTAAATCCTACACTGCCTCACTTCCAGGTACACAGTAGAAGAGACAGTGTATAGGGGCAGAATAAGGCATAACTGGACAATGGGACTGGTGTTTCAATCAGAGTGGCAAAGGTGA
Source organism: Acomys percivali (assembly GCA_907169655.1). Classification (NCBI taxonomy): domain Eukaryota; kingdom Metazoa; phylum Chordata; class Mammalia; order Rodentia; family Muridae; genus Acomys; species Acomys percivali. The sequence goes on from OU015747.1 coordinate 134,159,472, forward strand.
ATTAATCAGTGTAATGCTGGAATGAATAAAAAAAGAAACAAATGTGGATATGCATGTAACTCTATACATACCTAATAAATGTATGCATTCATTGTGTGTATATATATATATACATATACACACACACACATAAATATTTAGTGACATTTAGAATCAAAGATCTGCATACTGCATCTGATTTCTATGGTGACATCACTGCTTTTAAGTTTTGTCAGTACACAGAAGTTGGAAATCACAGACACACTTTTACTTAGCAATTTTAGCAAAATGGCTAAACACAAGGCTAGGGCAGGAATGTGTGGATGAACCTAGAGTATCTTGTCATCATAGAATGTGAGAACATCTCACATGTCATTAAGATGTATCGAAAGATACAGGCATTGGTTGAAAGGGTTATTTTTACTGGCCACATCTGGGACAATTTGAGGGTGCACACAAATGTAAGACCAGACTTTAGTGAAAGATCTGAGATGCCTGCATCTTGAGATAAAGAGCAAGTGCAATACAATCACGAAAACTACTTTCATGGGGTTTTCAAAACATTAGTCTTTCATATAGCTACAAAATCTAAACTGTATTGTGAAGCCATAAAAGCCATCATAATGAAGAATATCTAAAAACATGCAGAATTAGTCACAGCCATTAAATCCACCTGTGTCCTAACATGCCATCAGCAGTGACTCTGCTGACACCACATGAACTAACACCTTGAAGGCACACTGCGCTCCATCAGCCAGGAATTGTCTTCTCTGAACTCCAATCCTTGTCACAGACAAGCTCCACGTGCTTTCTACTTCCCCTCACACAGCCTCCTCCCAGCATTCCCTCTGCTCTGGTCTGCCGTCCCTGGGGGCTGTCCTCAATCAGCTCACTGTGTGAACTGAGTTGAAACTTTAATTATTGTCCAAATCCAGTCCTCTTTTTACATTCACAGTTCGTCCCGTGATTGAAAACTAAATGTTAGCAAACTGTCCTGGAGGACTCACTTGGAAGGACAATTATCAGTATCCTGCAGTAATGGTTCCATTCTGTTCCCTCCACATGGCACAGTGCCACATAATGTACTTTTTTTATTCAGAAAAACTCAATGTCTTACTTAGAAACAGCTTGGAAAGCTGGCTCATGGCCTATTTGTAACTGATACTAAAGCTTAAATACCTTCTCAGCAAAGCTGGACTAACTTCAAAATACTCTGGGATCAGCCATTAAAGTGTTGTTGTTTCAGTTACAGCACTAATGAACCCCAAATGCTGGGATGTTTTAGCGGTCAAGTGCACCAAGGATTTTCTTTAAAGGAAAGCTAGATCAGCTGCCCATTACACAGCGAAAGGCAGATTAGCCAGCACTGATACAGATACACTCGACAGATTTAATACCTCAGTGTGCAATCAAGCATAAGAAAGTTTAATTTAAAAAACCTGCCCAATTAGCCATATTTTTCCTATAAAAGTACCAAACTCGCACTTTCTGAGCTGCACTTGAAAGCCTCCTTTCTTTCATTCTTCGCACAAGGGATTCTACCTTCACCGTGATTTCCCCATTCCTATAGGAATTAGGTGAAGGCTTACCTGTTCCTTCTCCAAATTTAGAACAGAAAGTACAAGCATGGGGAGGAGAAGGAGTCCTGGCTCATCAGGACCATTCAGAGTGGCAAGAAGTATGATGGGATTTTAGGAAACAAAGTAACTCATGATGTCTCTATCTATCTTGCTGTGCTAAGGGCAGAAGCAAAAGCTCCTGGCACCCTCACATCATGCTAGCTAGGGCAACCATCATTGTCAACGCTGTCTCTTGGTTTCTGCATCTTTCATTTTTCTCTTTCTTGTCCTGTGATGGACATTTTAATTTACCCGTTGGGGCCTTCAATATGGACTTTTCCAGAACCCAAGGTGTAGCTGCTTTATATTTTATCAATTATTTATCATTTCCTTTTGTTGAAATAATCTTCAGTGCTCGCTTACTAGTTTTAACACTGTTAGCTTTGCTTTATTTCTGCCCTTCTTCATTTAGAGGGAACTCTCCCATCATGCCCTATTTCCATGTTCCAGTCTAATCTCAGGACACAGATAACTAAGAATTTACAAGATGTACAATAGCCAGGTCTGGAGACACAGGCCTGTAATTCTAGCTAAATAGAAATCTGAGGCAGGAGCATAAAGCCCAAGGGCTTTGTGAGCTCCAGAACAAATTCAAACCTAGCCTGAGCAACAAGGCAAGAGCCTGTCTCAAACTGTTTTCAGAAGTAGAGGCAGGAAGAGGGTGGAGAGCAGGGTGGCATGCCCGCCTAGTCCACAGGAGGCTGTAACTTCAACCCACAGCTGGGGATAAAAACTGACTATGCGCAAAACTGCTTAGCAAGTAAATAGTGTAAATATTTGATTCTTAAAATGAAAATTAAAGCTTTAAGAGAATTGTTTAAGTAGTGTCTGTCACTTCAATTTACTGTAGACTTAAAGATGAATAGTAACAGCACTGCCACCTTCCTCCTGGCTCCTCCCCTTGGGTCTGTTTTGTTAATGTGGTTTTAGATACAGTGTGTACAGTAATAAAACTGCATTTTTTGGTGTGGTTTGTTTTTCTTTTTTATTACAATTTATTTATATTACACCCTGATTGTTATCCCCTCACTTTTATCTTCCCATTCCCCCACCCTCCTCTTTTGCCCTATTCACCTCCCCTAGACCTCTGACAGAAGAGGCCCTTCTCCCTCACCATATGACCACAGCCTATCAGGTCTCATCTGGATAGGATAGCCTGCTTCCCCTTCCTCCGTGTGCTGCCTGGCCTCTCCACCAAGGGGAAGTGATCAAATTGAGGTCATGTCGGAGGCAGTCCCCACTATCTCCACAACCATGAAGAGTGAGCTGTCCATTGGCTATCGCTGAACAGGGGATCTAGGTTTACCGCATGCATTGTCCTTGGATGGTACAACAGTTTGTGCAGGTCCCCTGGGTCCAGATCTGCCAAAACTGCATTGGTTTAGAAGCCTGTTTTGTTTTGACACCTTAGATTTGCACAGATTCCCTAATTAGTTAGAACAATGAGGTTTTATCATGCTACTGTTAAATTCTAACAGAAAGACAAAAAGTCCTTTAAAATAATGTGTTGTTTTATGTTACCACGGAAGATACAAATATGTATAGAACTCTGCCCACAATCCAATGCAGTCTTTAATCATTAATATAAAATACGTGCTATCAGGTTCTTTACTAGTAAAAAAAGAAGGGAATGTGGAAGGAGGGAAAATGAAAAACAAAGTACTTAGGGCTAGAGAAATGGCTCAGTGCTTAAAACTACTCACTGCTCTTGCGGCTAACCTAGTGAGTTTCCACCCCCAGATGGTGGCTCACAACCACCTGTAGCTCCAGTTCCAGGGGACCCAGTGCCCTCTTCTGGCTTCCACAGTCTCCTACACATACAGGGTACATATAAACTCACAGAGGCACATACACAGTAACACATAAAATAGTAGAAAAATAACTAATTCTTTTTAAAGTGCTATGGCTCCCTCTAAACCGTTAACAGTGGAGAGGACGCAGTGCTGCAGCCACATTTCACCTGCTGCATTTACAGCAGACAAGCCGGCAGCACTGGTTTCTTAAACATGACACAGTTTGTTTCACAGATCACTCTGATCTTAGACAGTATTATCCCCATTAGGCTTTCTAGAGAGTTTGAACAACCACACTATCAAGTAGTATCTCAGAAGACACCGAAGGAGAGCTGTAAGTAGGAACAACTAAATGTGAGCTTGAGAGGGGCATGAAGCCAAACCCAAACTCTGAAGCTTCAGACTTCTTTCTTGAGCAACAGAAACGGGCAAGGAGTGGAACCTCTCCATGTCCTCAAAAACAGTGATCACTAGAGTAAATGCATTGCTAGATCCTACACTCACTTGTCAAAATGAATGTCAAAAATAGTAGTGCAAAACTAGTCTAGTAACATGTCTAAAATACCAACTCTCCTGGGTCCCAACTCCCATGCCTCCTATCCTGAGGGCATATTTAAGACACAAACAACACTTCCCCAATAGCTAAAAGCGCAAGCACCCAACAGCCACACACCCACACAAATGTACACATGGAGGGCAGAGGACAACGAGGGTCCTGTTCTATTGCACTCTACCTTACTCGTTTGAAATCTGATGTATTTATATTTGTGCGTATGTGCGTGTGTAAGGGGATTGTTGGTGTATGGGTATGTGTGTGTGCGTGTGCATGGGGTTGTGTGTATGTGTGTGGTGTGTATGTGTGTGTGTGCATGTGTGTACACATGGGGAGTTGTGGAGGTGCATGTGCATGTGCATGTGTATAAACATGTGTGTGTGTGTGCGAGCGCGCGTGCTGTAGGGGTCTGTATGTGTGGCGGTGTGCATGTGCATGTGCATGTGATGTGTACACAGGAGCCTGTTGAGACCAGAGGAAGACACTGGATCTTCTGAAGCTGGAGACATAGGCAGTTGTAAGCTGTCCAAGATAGGTACTGGAAACTGAAGTCAGGTCTGTGCAAAGGACAGCAACATGCCTAACCTCTGAACCATCTTGGCAGCCTATACACCTTATCCCTTTGAGACAGCTTGTCACCGAAACCTGGAGCAAGCCTGCTGCCCAGCAGGCCCCAGCAACTCTCTTGTCTCTGCTCCCAACAGCACTGGGGTACGAGCCCGCATGGACCATGCCCAGGTTTTAACATAGGTTATAGGATACAAACTCAGGTCTTTATGCCTATGGAACAAGTGCCACTACTAACTGAGCCATCTCTCCAGCTCTACACAATTACATTTTGAAATAAAGTCCATCTTGACTTAGAAAAATTTGATTATTAATATATGAATATCCAACATGTTTATACTAATTAGAACTCTGACTAAAACAGCAGTCCTATAAAACCTCTTGCTTATAAAAGATAAGAGACAAGCACAGTGTTACTGTTAGAAAGCTGAGTGTGGGAGGTGTTCTGGAGACAAGATTCTTTCCAGAGCTAGTGCTTGCTTTAAAGGGCTATCTGCCATGCACAGTGGCTAAGTCCATGGACTTCGGAAGCCTAGACCTTGGCTCTCAGACCTGACCCTCAGCAAGCTCACATCTTTGTGCTCAATACTTGATGTATGCAAATGGTAATCACAGTAAACTCGTAGGACTTTAACTACAATTATTTTAAGTGTAAAATAAGGCAGTAAGCAAAGCAGAAGACCTTGTTAAGTTCCTCTTCTTTATTTGTTCTGAGACAATGTCATTTGTACCAGATGATTTCAAACTTAGAATCTCTCTGCCTAAGTCTCTTGTGCACTGAATACAGGCATACATCACCACATCCCATTTAAACAAATAAGTATTTGTTGTTAGAAAGAATGCTTATAGACTTAAAAATGAGTCAACTGTATAGAGGAAGCAAATAAGACACATTCATAGAAGGTTTACAGATAAGCCAAGTGGTGGTGGCGCACACCTTTGATCCTAGCACTCAGGAGGCAGAGGCAGGTAGATCTTTGTGAGTTTGAGGCCAGCCTGATCTACAGAGCAAGTTACAGGACAGCCAGGATTACATAGAGAAATAGTGTCTTGAATAAAATGCTATTTATCCCATTTTATCAACTGGTACACATTTATTTGGTCATTTAAATAATTATTAATAGCATCTCTCATGCCTTGGCATTATGCTACATAATGATATCGCATGACAAATAAGTTCAAATCTCACTTATAAATGTCTGCTGACATTCAGGTACTTATTAATAATATAATTAAAATACAATGTACATATGTAAGGACCTAAGTGCTATAGTCATGTGCATTATTTGCTGAAGACTGCGCCTAAACCTTGTGCAAGTCAAAGCGGGTGGCTAGTACCAGGGAAGAATAAGGATCTCATTACATTTCCTTGCACTCTTGTTCCAGGCCCAGCTCACAATTAAGGAACGTCAGATGTCCTAGCACAGTGGTAGTGCCTTCTGCTTCCCAAACATCGACTACTACTGCCTCTCTTTACCAAAGGACTTCCTCACTCCAAGATGCTGACGTCATCTGCAGCAGTTTGCCCCTTTCCTCTTAGGCAAATGTACAGCTGCTCAGACTTCCTCACCCTGCCACTGTGTGGATGCTCTCAGCCACCTCCACACCACATGTACAGTTTCCTTTAAACTTGGCGGGTCCGTGTGCCTGGCCGTATGTCTCTAGCTTAGATGACTTACGTACAACACACTAAACTTCAGTCAGTATAAACAAAGGACAAAACAGGATTTAAAAGAAAACTCTACCTAGGAATAAAAAGCTTTACAAGCATTTAAAAGTAGACAGCAATTACCAAAACAACTGTCTTCTGTAGCTCTATGCAGCTGCATATTCTTCCATTTAAATATTTAAGAAATGAGATAATACATTCCTAGGAAAAGACTTGGACGTCCAGCTTTCCCTATTCCTCAATGGCTAATCCACCGGAAAAAATCAGTTGCATCTGTTTGTTTTTTAATTGAATTTTCTTAATTTTCTTCTATGGTAAAATACACTTACACAAAATATGTCATCTTAGCCCCTGTAAAGCATAGTCATGTGGAGCAATACACACTGTTGAACAAACAAACCCAGGACTTTGTCTTACAACACTAAACCCTACACCACTAAGCGGCTCTCCATCCTTTTCCTCCCTAGGCCCTGGCAACCACTATTTTCCCTTCATCTCTGAGACTGTGAGTCAGACAATAGACAGCGCATACACTATCTGACTTTTTGTGACTGTTTATTTCACTTAGTATAATGTTCTCAAACTTCATTTATGCTGCACTATTGTCTGCGTTTCTTCCATTTTAAAGCTAATGATATTCTACTGTGTAAGTACAAATTTGCTTCTCCAGCTACCAATCATAGAGATAGGCACTTGCTTCACATAATGACTATTAGAATGCTGCTGTGCATGTAGCTACAAAGTGATGTTTAAACAATTACTCAAAAGCTTAGAAAACTGACTCACCATGTAGCTTCTAATACAACGTTATCCTTCATACAATAAAACTAATAGAAAATGGATTTTTAGGCCTTATCTATTTGAGTTGTCACTAAGTTCTACTTCTGCATTCAGGCATGTAAGTCTAACATCACTGAATGGAACTTCTATTTCTGGAATGAATATACGCACTTTATTATGAAGGAGCCTTCACCAATGTCTTCTTCACATGGTAAATACTTAGTTTTATAAGAAAGCATAAAACAATGGTTGATTTTTCATGAAACATCCTTACAGCTTTACTGACCAGTTCATGGATTTCTTTAATTTCCACTTTTCAAAGGGACACATTTAACCACATGATCAATAAGCTGCCTAAAGGTTCAAGTATCATGGATAAGGACGTCTGACGTCTTAGACAACACTAGGTACGAGCTTTTCAGTCATGATGGAATGAGCACAACACATGCAGAGCGCACGCTTCCACTGCTAGACAACAGCAGGCTATTATGTGCAGTACTCCCAAGGCTTCCACTGTGTGCATTACCACCAGTCCCCACCCCACAGTGTTGCTATGGCAGAGCATTAGATATGCTACCTTGCAGCATTATTCCCAGAGGACTGCTGGACAGAAAGTACACAGAGCTCAGCCCTCAGCTCCCCAACAGTCCCTCCCTTGAAGAAGTGTCAAGGTGGCTCACTACGCTTTAAATGGGAAATAAACAAATAAATACAAAAGCCCATCTGTTTATAGGGAGCATTTGCACTCACTGTTCCGCTAGCTGGATGGACTGCAAGGTGCTCCTAAGAAGACAAAATGGAACCTGCATTGCTTCCTGGAAGAGCCAGACTGGGGATGCTCACAGAGGGGGGCTTCTCCCTTCAAAAGCCCATAGAGATTTTAAAGATGGTGGCATTTGTCAGCTTCAATATGACAGCACAACATAAATCTTAATATAAAGCCTAAGCCATGGGCTCTAGCTAATGACAGCATGTATTATTAATTCAAGATCTGGAAAAAATGTTCCATGCTAATGCAAAAATGTTGGGGGGAGGGGAGAGATCACTGAGGCAGGGGATAGGGACATAACAGAAGGCTCTATATTTTCCATGAAAATTTTCTGAAAGCCTAAAACTAGGAGCCCAAGCAATAAAGTCTATGGTTAATAAAACTCCAAGAAAACTCACTGGTTTTTATATGCAACAAGTGTTTAGGTATGTTTTATGAGACGATTTAGTTAAAATCAAATCAATAAATATAGACATAAGAGCTACGTAACTGCAGGACTCTCTTTCAGTAAAATATTTTGCCTTTTCAAGAAACGTTACGACCCAAAATACAGAAATGCTTCACCCACAGACTGAGGAGGCATCTTAGCAGCTGGTCAGACACTAGAGACTTCAGGAGAAGCAGCAAACCTGACCCTTCTCTCCTTTTCATGATCACTTCCTCAAGGTGAGCCTTGTAAGCCTTACCTGTGAAATCCAAACAGCACTATTACTCTCCCATCACCGTGTGGTTGCTCTCCCACACATAATCTAACTTGCTATTTCTTTTTCTAACTATGGGGGGAGGGGAGGACAAAGCCACATACCTAGATGGCCTTTATAAAATTGATTAGAGGATTCTCTAGAGTTTACAGAAGAGCAGCCAGAGAACAGCTACTAAAGGTTTAGATGCACAGTCCCAAGGTCGCTGCTGCCTCTGGTCTCAAGTATAACCTATCTACAACATGGAATAGTCATTTCAGAGAACAAACGGAAAACATGCCAAATACAGCTTTTTTTGTGTATTAACACGTCTAACAGCTCTCCCACTTTTAAAACAAATACTACTTTTGCAACAGAAAAACATTTACAAGAGCTTATTTTCAAATTGGCTCCATCCAAGCACCTGAAATCCTTCAATGACTACTTTCAGTGTTCAAGGGCAGAGGCAGTGTGGGTGTATGCAGGGTGTGGATGGGCAACTACAACAGGAGCTATCATCTCTGAGTGTCCTCAGCAGAGGCAACGGCCTCACCCTCTCAGACTCCATGGCCATGTCCAGAAAGGGAGGGTACCAGTCAGCAACACACGGGTTGCCTGAAGGCCTAACTGAGATTGTAACTTTAACACAGAGGCTGCGCACCATAAACCCCACACACACAGAGACAGGGGCTGTTACAGTGTGGCCCAAGTTGGGCACATCTAGTTTGTTAGTGGGAAGAGCAGGAAACTGCCAGTAAGCTGTAGGGCGCACGGAAACCTCCAACAGAAGCTGACGATGCAGTGGCTACGTAAATGTATGAACTATGAAAGGCAAGCTGAGAAACAAATAGCCATGCACAGATGCTGAACTCCAGACCTGAATTTGAAAGCTACTTAGCAAGCACATACACACTGCTCCACCTCCAGGCCTCATTGCCTAATCACTGAGGGGGGGATAACGTCATTTGCCTCGCAAGGCTGTTAGGCAGATGAGGAATCAGTCACGTGACACTCTCCGGCTCACATCTAGGACACTGCAGGCTGCCAATAGAAAGCACAACGGGCACTTTCACAACCCAAAGACAAGAGCGATAATCTCACTTGTCTTGGCTGTTTCTCCTTTAAAGACAATGTGGAAATCCCACTTCGTCCATGGAATGAAGTTTTTCCTGAGAGCTGGCTAAAGATGCAGGTCCACACTCTTTCTGGGTAAAGCAACAGACAGACAATTAGTCACTGAAATGACCTCATCTGTGATTGATAAAATTAACCCACCGACCACTGGAATGCTACCACCTCCAATACACTAGAGCTGCTGCTGCCCACGGCCAGAGGCTCTTGTAAGTCACAGCTAATAGTGCAAGTGGCAGGAATAGACAGCTATGGACGTGCCTCCTTAGTTCTCTGCGGTACCCAGCCTTCTTTTCTGCTGAGAGTGAAAGAACTGATGTTAGCATTAATTTAAAGTAAAATAAAATAAAATTAGGTTTCAGTGAGAAGCCAATCACAGAAGGTCCTCTGCTTGTATGCAATATCCAGACCAGACAAATCTACAAGGACAGGAAGTGAGCCTGTGGCTGCAGAGGAAGGAGGGTACAATGAAGGACTAGCGAGTAGAAATGACAAGTGCCTACTGTCTATTCAGGAGTAAAGCTTTCTTTTACGAGTGTTGAAAACTTTTTAAAAGTATGTGTGGTGATGGATATATACTAGCAGGTATACTGGAAGTCACTATTCTGGCTGCTTACAACAGTTACCTTCTATGGTGTATAAGATGCATCTCAGAAAAATGTAAATAATACCTGTGAATTTTGATACACGTTTGGGCTTTTCCTTTTTATGAGTAATATTAAAACCACAGGGCCTGATTCTCTAAAATGCTTGTTCCTCTTTTAATAAGTAATAGTAATGGTAATACAGTACTCTATTACAGAACTTTTCACTAGTGCCAAAAAAAGTTCCTGTTCCTTCATGTGATAAATCAATAATATCTAGGTTGATTTCAAAATATGATTCTCATTTCAGTGATATAATTAACATATATATGTATATATACATACATATACATGTATGCCCAGGCTTGCTACCACCCAAGAAAGAATTATGAAAGAATCCATGTATGAAACACTAGACTAGCACTTGTTTCTGGCTTTCCAGCCACTAAGAAGTAGACACTATGGTACACTGCCCAGACCTGGCCCCCAAGGATCCAATCACCCACTGAAAGCGCTGGCTACTGTTACCTCATACTGAAGACTCACTCTAGTGACTGCCCTCCATCATCAATAGGAAATGAGTACTAGAAGCTCTAGGCGTGCAGATGACGTATGGAAGAAGGAGAATGTGCTGGCGACCACATTGCAGGCTTCTGGGAGAAAAAGCAGTCATTGAAAGGGCTGGGGAAGGGCCAGGATGTAGCTCAGTGGCAAGAGGGCTTGTCTAGCGTATAAAAGGCTCTGAATTATCTACACCACCACAAAATATAATCATAAATGAAAAGCTCCTATCTAGAATCAGAACCCAGTCCAGGAACAGAGTCATGTGGGGGGATTCTGAGTGCTTGTGAGAACACTCCAAGAAGACAAGAGTCTTGTGGCCTCAGTTTCCTCAGAACATGAACATGCTCCCGGACTGTGCTCTCACGCTCTGCCCAGCTCAGCGGACAGGCGTGTACTTCAGATTACTCAGTATTGCTTGTTGCTGTTGTCTTTGTATGTCTCTATGAAAAAGCGTGTTTTCGTCACATATGGCTTGTCCCGTGTCTACAGACTGAACTCATGAGAACATTACCCATGTGGCCTTTTGTTTGTTTGTTTGTTTGTTTCAAGAGAGGGTTTTTCTGTGTAGCCCTGGCTGTCCTGTACTCTCTCTATAGACCAGGCTGGCCTTAAACTCAGATATCCATCTGCCTCTGCCTCCTGAGTGCTGGGATTAAAGGTGTGTACCACCACCATCCAGCTTCATGTGACCTTTCTTAACCCTCAGAATATAAATTGTCTGATACTTTGAATAAAGCTGGCTACTGCCTCAGACTTCAGACCACCTCGTTTATCAACTCCATCCCCCAGGTCCCACAGCCTCAGAGGGCGACAGTCTAGAAGCTCACTTATAGGCTAGTATCCACAGAGATTTAAATGGTTCAAATGTACACTTCTGCATGATTGAAAAAACAAATCTCAGGCTTAAAATCTATGTTTTAGAGTGATCACGGGTGATAACACTGCTAGGCTAGTTAGAAACAAATATAAAACTACTCCATACCCACAAAATTTCCACAAAATGGATGAATAATTACCCATTGAAGATGACCTCCAAATGTTAAGCTGTATAATTCAGGCTGGACATGACGGCACACACCTACAATCCCATACCTGAATGCATCACATGTTTTTATATTCTTGTCTTGATTATAAATTGTATTTCTTGGACTGGAGAGATGGCTCAGAGGTTAAGGTCACTGACTGCTCTTCCAGAGGTCCTGAGTTCAATTCCCAGCTACCACATGGTGGCTCACACCTATCTATAATGTGATTTGATGTCCTCTTCTGGCCTGCAGGTGTACATGCAGGCAGAGTACTGTATACATAATAAATAAATAAATCTTTTAAATTAAAAAAAGATAAATTGTATTTCTCACATTTCCTTGTCAATTTGTTATTATTTAATTCCATTTAAGCATATTTTTGGTTTCTATTCAGAATGAGACTATAAAGATTTTCTTCTCTAACTGGTTACTGCAAGCTATTTTAAATTATTTTCCTAATTTAAAGAAACTTGGGGGTTTTTTTTATCAACTAGCATCAGAAACCATCTTCATAATCTTTGCACTTAGCATTATACCCACTCACACTATGTAGAAAATGAGCTTCCACACCAGTACACAGCATTGATAAGCACCTATGAGGAGACACACTGCAGTAAGCACTTAATTATCTCTAGCCTTCATAGCTCTCTAAGTATGTGATTTTATGTAACTAAGCCAATCAACTATGACAAGGAAGTAAATACACAGACTTAGGTAAAAGTTTATTCTCCATCACATAACAGCTAACGGGTGATCTGAGGCGAACATAGCCCTCTGTCCCAGGAACAGACCTGGAGTGGGCTCTGCCATCCTCACTGTGCGGTGTCCATCTCTGAAGCAAAGGGTGGTGCTTCATCTCTGTCATTTCTCAGCCAGACGGAAAAAAGAAAATAATACATCTAGGAAAAACAAGACTCCTTGGGGCTGGAGAGATGGTTCAGTGGATAAGAGCACTGACTGTTCTTCCAAAGGTCCTGAGTCCAATTCCCAGCAACCACATGGTGGCTCACAGCCATCTATAATGTGATCTGATGCCCTCTTCTGGCCTGCAGATGTATACGTAGGCAGGGCACTGTATACATAATAATAAATAAATAAATCGTTAAAAAAAGACCCCAAAAGTTGTCCCCATCTCCTCCTCTTATATCCCAGTGGCCCAAAGCTATAGATAGGCCCAATCTATCTGCACCTACCTGAGCGACAGAGTTGCAGGGAGGGGGAAGGAGGGAGGCATGAGCAAGACAAAACACTAGGCCTGCTGGGCGGTGGTGGCGCACGCCTTTAATCCCAGCACTCTCGGGAGGCAGAGGCAGGCAGACTGCTGTGAGTTCAAGGCCAGCCTGGTCTACAAAGTGAGTCCAGGACAGCCAAGGCTACACAGAGAAACCTGTCTCGAAGAACAAAAACAAAACAAAACAAAACAAAAAACACAGGGCCTCTTGGGATTCTATCTCTGCAAATGAGAATGACAGCCTCTGACTCAGCTGCTACAGAGGCCGAGAAGCAGGCACCTCGAAGGACACAAGCCAATCCAGGACACCAGTCTATTTCCTATGTCTAAGTCATATGCTAAATGACGATAGGAATAGATGGAGAGTGGCAGACACTCACAGATCCATATGACCTACCTTGTGGACTGGTCCTACACCGGCAGACCAGCGTGTCAAATCCAATGGCAGTCTGAGCTTTATAAAGTGAGGCCCCGTCTCAACAAACAAACCAACACAAAGTCTAAGAAATCTACTTAGGTAATGTTTAACAGATGCCAAAGCTACCTAATGAAACCTAAACTTACCACTGCACATAATTTCTAGCAAGCTTATTTTCTCCCTAGTGAGCGCTAAACTCCTCAGTGAGATTATACCAGAGCGCAGTACTCTGCTGCTTCACAGAAAACACTCATATGCACAAATTATGTTTTAGTCAGCAACTAAGCACATATCCACACTGGTCCTGTGACAACAGAACTCGGACTTCCTACTGCCTAATGGCGCCACAGGGCACAGCAGCAATGCATCGTGTGCCCGCAAGGATGTGCTGATGACAGCATAAACCCATCTGCAGTGCCAGTTATGTAAGGGTACAGTTATGTACAGTTCAGGATACCTGACGATACAGGACTATGTAATAAGTGTATGCATTTATTACATTACACTTTTCCTTGGTATTTTACTAACATGAAAAGATTCCCTGTAAAACAGGCACTGTATTCTACCATCAGCAAGCAGCTCTATGCAGAAGTCTTATTTGTACTTGAATTACTATCATGGATATTTATCACGACCTTAAGAACAAAAGCCCACAGTGTATATGTATACATCATATAGCTAGTTGTACACACAGTATGTTATACCATGTAGGTATGTATATACAGATTCTATGATGGTCATGCTACAGAGTGACCTACTGATATATTTTCAGGCTCTATCTTTGTCACTAAGTAATACAAAATGAACACTTAAGATCATCTGGGGGAACTTAAATATTTGCAAGGCAGTAACTTTACCCATACCACAGCTCAGTTTTAAAGACTCCACTCACTATCTGTATCACATAGCACAATAGTGGTGATCACAGTATAAACTATATTACCAAATGTTTTTTGAATAATAGAAAACAAAACAACAACAAAAAATCTCCAGTAAAGAATGACTATGTAGGGCTGAGGAATAGCTCTGTTAATAAAGTGCTTACCTTGCAAACACATGGACTTAAGTTTCATCCCCAGAACCCACATTTAAAAAGCTAACCAAGGTGGCATACGCTGGTAACCCCAGAGCAGCGAAGGCTCAACAGCCAGCCAGCCTAGCCAGCTTAGAGTTCCAGGACAGGAGAGCTTTGTCTCAAAGGAAAAAGTAGGTGGTGCTGAGAAACAACAGTGGAGGTTTCTCTCTGGCCTTTGAACACACTAACCGTAAGCATGCACATACACCCACATGCATGTGCATTTGCACATACACATGTACACAAAGAAAGAATACGATAGCTATGTTTTATAGTATGGATGGGTCCAATTTAGTTCAAAAGGACCATTAGCACCCATGTTAACAACACAAATACAACCCACATAAATTAAAAGATAAGCAACACTTTTAAATTAGAAATTACCTCTTTTTCAATGATGCTGCTGTGACAGTTGGTGCATGAATTACTACACATAATTCAACCACCAAGATGGGCCTTCACTCTCAGGAATCTACAAGAGAAAAATACATCTTAAATTTAGTTTGCAATTACTGAAACCCACACAACCGACACATGCAATGTGCATATCACAGCAGACAAACTTACCATCGGGCAGCATAAAACATTGAGCACAAAGCAAAACTGATAATCCTGTCCCACATTTACTGCATGCATTATTTTCCATCTTAACAGTTCTGAAAAGTAAATAATATAATCTACTTTGCAGCTGAAAATTTAAAACTCCAAAGTTAGGCAACCTGCCCTATATCCAGTTGCTCATCTATAAGGTCAACTCATTCTTTGAGAAAAGCTAGGTAGAAAGTCATAGATAACCTACTAAAAGGAAATATAAAATTACCATCAGAAGTTATAAAACCTTGCCCATCATGTGTCACTGTAAGAACACTGACTTGCACTCACAAATGGTTTTTGGTTTTTTTGGTTGTTTTGTTTTGTTTTGTTTTGTTTAAGGCCTGCAGTCTAGATTCCTTCCCCTTCCTTGCACAGGCTCCATGTGCACTACCTAGCGGCAACAGATTTCTCAATAGTAAGCTCTGAGGTAAAGAAGACATGTCTAACCTTTGACATTGCAACTCACCAATGTCATCCACAAAGTTCACACTGGAGAACAGCATCATTGAGTTAAAGGCAAAAATCACATAATGTTTTAAGGAGTTTACAACGTGGCATCAGGCCAAATGCACAGCTATCATGGGTGGGGCCCCCTGTTGATCCATTCCCCTTCTCTTCCAGGGACCAGCACCCATGAGCTGGCTTCTCCATCTAGCTGTAGGGCACAGTGATACACTGTGTCCACCCATGTTTTCAGAGATGGCAGAGGGTTAATAAAGCACTAAGAAAAACAAACGAGAAAAGAGAAAACACAAACCTATAAAATCTTAACTTAGAAATGAAACAGGCATGATCTACTTGGATACTGAGTACGACACAGACAAGGCCCAGCCGCAGAGCTTCCAAACTCCCGACCTAGGACGGCTTTGTGGGGCAGGGCAGGCACACAACAAGCCCCAGGGTTTGGATGTTTTGATGCTAGATGCTCAGGTGATAAAGGCTATGCAAATATTTCAAAATTCAGAAAACCCTGAAATCTGAAACATACCAGTCCTAAACGACAATACCATCTTGCAATGACTCAATCAGTTTACCACTGATCCATGACATTTAAGTAGCCCTTGGTGTTTTATGAAATGCTTTCCAAGCATCTCTCTCGAAACCTCACCCCTAACATCTACAGCAAGAATGAGCAGTCTCCATTGACTAAGGAGGAAGCAGATTATGAAACACTGCATCCATATCTGGGGTGCTACAATTTACAAAAAGCCAGCAGCAGTGTAAACCCAGATTTAGGTTGACTCCACCCAAAGGCTCTGAAGAAAAGGCGACTCTGGTTTCCATCAAGTAAATTCACAGCTCAGTTCATAACCTCTGAAGCGAACACCTCATAGTCCATCTATCCAACCACAGTTCACAGTCATGGCAAAGCAGTGGATATGAGGAAAGTGGACAGTAGCCAAGGTCAAGTCCTAATCAAGGCTGGACAACAGGACTCACGTCTCAGGCCACGCCCACTCATCACATTCTCCACCCTGCACCCGAGTGTGAACTACACTGTTCAACAGTATGGGAGAGTGAATGACTATGGAACATTTACATAGGGTACTAGACAGTGGTGATGGGACATGCAGACTAGATGCCATTCAGTCAAAAATCAAACATATACAAGTATCCGGAATAAAAAGTCATCTCAAATCATCTCAAACATGTATTCCCTGACTTTTCCACATTAGTAGCAGCTCCTGTGCGGTTGCTCTTGTGGCTTAGCTCTTCATTCAAAGTCAGTCGGAAGAGTCTTTGCTCTGTGTGCATGAGGTCTGAGTTAGGTCTCCAGCACTGTGGATGACAGGGAGGCAGGTCCCACGCCCAGTCTGTAATAAGCTGTGAAAACTCTACCTCTGCCTCCCCAGCATGTCTTTCTAATCCTCTTCTGGTTATGAAATCAGCAGGAATGACAATAAGCATCTACTGTGGCCGCAGAAATCACTCCTCACTCCGTGTTGTCTTCCTACGGCTAAACACTCCCACCCCCCAAGGTTTCCATGGCACCCTTTTGCCCCACAGATGGGTACAAGTATTCAGACAGTGATTGATTTCTAAGGGAGTGCCTTGGATTTTAAATTTAGCATGGCTCAATTTAAATTAAAAATATAATTGAAATTATAGCCTCTTATATTTAACTTGAACTTAAATTAAGCAATATCCACAAGAAATCAAATTAACTAAAAAGTATTCTGCATTTTTAAAAATCTCAACTGAAAAACTTTTTTGGGGGGGTGCTAAAAATGAGCCTGGGGCTTCACACTCTAGTGTTAAACCAAACCCTAAGCCCCTCAGCTAAAACAGCTTATGAAATACAAAATATGTTAGCAATAATAAAAGTTTCCTATATATCTTAATGATCAGTTGGCCAAACTGAAGGTTCTTATAATACCTTCTTAGATCATAAACATTAGAATAGTTGATAAAGCTTGATGACTTGGTGATTTTATCATCATAAGCAGGTCCAGACCTACCGGCAAGCATTAAATTTCAAAGTTACAAAGTCATTATGCCATCAAGCAGTAAATTAAGACTTAAATATACCAGCTTAGGCCCCCTGGGAGTTCTGATCTTGCCTAGTATTCTACCTAGTTGGCATCTGGCACACAATAATTATGCAACTGGCTGTCAAGTGAATGACAGATCACTTCGCTGTTTCACAATCTAGGGCATGCGATGCCTGCATGTGCTGGTCCCACCTTATAGGAACCTTCCTTCTACCATGCACCCCGTGCTCCAGCCGAACTGGCGCCTGCAACACATCCTGTGCTCTCGTGCCTTTCCTAGGTTTCCTCTTCAGACCAGGCTTCCCTGCATCTCAGTGTCCTCATCCTATCAAACCCTAGGCCACTACTTCATCAAGTTACTCCACTGTTTCTGGTTTGGGGCACTATCTTTTGTCAGAACCAATAAAACACTGAGATTCCACAATTTTTTATACAGTGTTAAATGAACTGGAGACGGCTCCTCTATCTAAGCTATTCTTCTGCCTAACCAGCATGCTTCCCTAAGTTTCTTCTGAGCAGGAACTCAACAGCAATAGCAAATATCATCTTTGCAGAGATCTCCGCACTCTGTTATAAGGGTGGGGTTGTCAGATTCAAAATCGCTGATCCATCCTACCCCAGAAATAATTTCCCCGTGCTTTACATGTCACCACACATTGAACTTTAATTCATGATCCCATGTGTGTACATCTATATAAACAGAGCTGAAGTGGCACTGCATCATGCTCAGTTCTCACAAGAAGCTGTCACACACCAGCACAACCAGAGGTCAGCACTAAGGGCTCTGTACAACTACCATGTAACCATATTCTGAGAAAAAGAAAAAAGAACCTGGAGAGCAAAATGGCTAAAAACATTCTAGGCTTCCATGCCCATGTGCCAGTGTTAGCAATTTCAGTTGGTTTTTTCTTTTTAATCAACTCAAACAAGTAATGATCAGCCCAACCCTAGCCTAAAGCAGAACAACAGCCAGAAGTCAAATCCAGAGGTTAAAATCTCACAAATGTTTCCACCTCTGAAAGACAGCATGTGGCCTTATAAATAAAGTGTAAGCACCTGTTAGCTTCAGCTAAGCAGTTGACTGCAGATGGCAGGGACTAGGTGGGGAAGCCCAGCCAACCTGTACTACAGCAATCTCAAGGAAGGCAGACAGAATGAGAGAGAGGGAGAGGTTCCGGTACCCACTCACAAACTCCATGATGCTCTTTTCATTGCAGTGACCTAAAGAAGTCCCCTGGAGGGGGAGACCTAGTGGCACTCAGAGGAAGGACAGCAGGTCACCGAGAAGAGACTTGATATCCTATGAGCAGATAGATACAGGGGGAGGTAATCCCTCTCAGGAACAGTCATAGGGGAGGGGAATAAGGGGAAAATGGGAGGGAGGGAAGAATGGGAGGATACAAGGGATGGGATAACCATTGAGATGTAACAAGAATAAATTAATTTAAAAAATCTATTTAAAAAAAAAAAGAAATAAAAATCAGGTCCACTTACAAAGGGGTCTTTGAAACCATGGCTTGATTTTATAGATAAGCTATGTGATTCACAAGAGCTGAAGATCAAGCCAGCGATGCAGCGAACCCCAGGGGCCACTTAAGGAAAAGTCAGGAAATGGCTCTGGAGTTTATACTGACTGCAAAGGGATGTGTTCGGTTCTTACTCAACACCACCGACAAGCAAGCCACTGGCCCTTGAAACACTCATCTTTTCTATCAGAGCAACTGAAAACCATGGCCCCAAACATCAAATTAACACCACCTGCTAGGAAATATATTTTTCCAGTATAAGTAAGCAAAGCAAAACATTTTACATAGGTACCAATATTACAAGATTATATTGGGGGGAAAACATAAAATACTGCTCTCAAATGATTTTCTACTCCACGATGTCCTACTAAATTTACTGCTAAGTGAAGTTAAAAAGAAAATATTACTGAGCAGCCACTGTGTGCTGCTTCCATCCTAGGCATTATTTTTGGTAACAAAATTTTTCAATAAAACCTCTTCTAATTTTTTTATTAAAAAGGAAAATTGTTTTGAGCCCAAAATGCCTCCAGAAACACATGAAAAATCCCATTTATAGGGAATTCATGAAGTAAGTTGTCATCTTTTAACAGCTTCATTAAGAGGTTAACTCCTCGAACAAACTCTGCAAAATTCCAATACAAATATGTTTTGACATGTTCATGATAATTCCAGTCTTAATGTCATAAATGTTCTTCAGGGGCTAGAGAGATGGCTCAGCCATTAAAGGCTAGGGTCACAAACAAAAATAAATATTCTTCAGAGCAGTGGCTCTTCCTAAGCTTCAAAACACAGGATCTCAGGCACAAAGCAAGCCATGGAGCTGTTCACTTCAGAGTAAGATGCGCAGGAAACAATACTTCCTTCCCATTAAAAGGTCTGTCTTTATATATTTATAATTGAATCCATTTTCATCTTCAGATCTTGAGCTATAGACAATACATGCAGTAAACTTCGAACCCCTACCCAGATCTACCCAATGGACAGGACATTCTTTACAGTTGAGTGCCCCAGATTTGACCATATCCCCTGGATGGGGAGGCCTGGTGGCACTCAGAGGAAGGATAGCAGGCTACCAAGAAGAGACTTGATAACCTATGAGCAAATACAGGGGGAAGAGGTCCCCCTCAGTCACAGTCATAGGGGAAGGGAGTAAGGGGGAAATGGGAGGGAGGGAGGAATGGGAGGATACAAGAGAGGGGATAACCATTGAGATGTATCATGGATAAATTAATAAAATATATTTTAAAAATAAAATAAAATAAAAGGTCTGTCTTCAGACTGCTGTTCTCCTTCTTCCTTGATAAGGAAGTCTGTAAAAGTTCCAAGAGGGGACATTTTCAAAAGCTCTCTTGGAAGTCATTATGAACTGCTTCTTCCAACATGTTTATCTTTTTGTGTGTGTGTGTGTCTCTCAATGAAAACTGTTCGCCAGTTACTAGACTGTTAGGCTAAAATAAATGAAAAGTCTTCTCTTGCACCACTGTTCCACAATATTGGCTCAATACAAAATATTGTAAGTCAGCAGATGACAAGGTGCCTTGTTTCTGGCATGCAAATACACGCTTGGAGATTACCTAAAATACGTTGGGTTACAATGCCAAAGATAAGATACTTAGCTCTCTGTAAATTACTAGTCAGAAAGGCTCCAGAGGCACCTAAATCATACAGGCTAATACCGTTGCTCTTGGTCACCCACCAAAACTAGATGGAAATAATGCATTACTGGCATGAGTATTGTAGGGGTAACCAACCACTTTTTTTGTTGTTGTTGTTATTCATTATATCATGATTTTTTTTCTTTTTTTCTTTTTTCTTTTTATTAATTTATTCTTGTTACATCTCTATGGTTATCCCATCCCTTGTATCCTCCCATTCTCCCTCCCTCCCATTTTCCCCTTATTCCCCTCCCCTATGACTGTTCCTCAGAGGGATTACCTCCCTCTGTACATGCTCATAGGGTATCAAGTCTCTTCTCGGTGACCTGCTGTCCTTCCTCTGAGTGCCACTAGGTCTCCCCCACCAGGGGACATAGTCAAATGTGAGGCACCAGAGCACATGAGAAAGTCAAATCCCTCTCTCCACTCAAGTGTGGAGACTGTCCTGTCCATGGGCTAGATCAGGGTAGGGGTTTAAAGTTTACCGCCTGTATTCTACCTAGATGTGAGGTCCAGTCCATAGAAGAAAATTCATACCTAGAACTGTGTCTTACTTAAGGTTTCTACTGCTGTGAAGAGACACCATGACCATGGCAACTCTAAGGAAAAGACTTTTTATTAAGTTTAAAAGGGAAACATTTAATTGGGACTGGCTTACAGTTTCAGAGGTTTAGTTTCTTATTATCATGGTGGGAAGCATGGCAGCATGCAGGCAGACATGGTGCTGGAGAAGGGGCTGAGAGTTCTATGTCTTGATTCGCAGGCAGCAGAAGCGACAGTGTACCATACTGGGTGTAGCTTGAGCATATATGACTTCAAACACATATGCTCAACCCCATCTCCACAGTGGCACACTTCCTCAAATGAGGCCACGCCTACTACAACAAGGCTATACATCCTAATAGTACCACTCCCTATTGCCAAGACTCATTCAAACACGTGAGCCTCTGGGGAGCGTTCCTATTCAAACCACAAGTGTAAATCTGATCAAAAGCCATAGCTGCAGAGGTCACAGGCCCCAGTGGGGAAGCCACTGTTTACATTTTTATAAATGAACATAGTATAAACTATTTCCTAAGTATTTATGATTATAGCCACAGATTAACGGTCATCTCAGCCCTAGTGAGAGAAATTTCGTTTGCAGTAGGCAGAATAAACAAATACAGAGAAGTAAATTAGTTCTCAAATCAGCACGCCCTGGTGTCATATGCACAGTCCTAGTGATGAGCAGTCGGGGCCGGGGGTGTTAGAAAAGTGGTAAGAGGAGGCAAAGCCTGAGGGTGCACACACCCACCACGCAGAGCCAGGAACCATCCCACTTTAAGCTCCACAGTTGAGTAAATTCAAAAGCAATTTGTTTTACAGATGGAATGCATGGAAGAATGATCAGGAGAGGAAACAGGTTGAATGCCAAGAGCTAAATCTAAATACTGTTGTTTCTGAGGCTAAAAGATGAAGTCTGGAGACTCATAATAGGAAGTTGACCTTACTATTCATTAGAGTAGGGAACAGAGGGCTGTAAGAGCCACTTTGTTTAGACAGCATGGTGCTGATAGAAATATCTAGCCTGGACAAAGATGTCTAATATTGGATATCGGGGGGCGGGGGGCTTATGACTCAGCAAAAATGGGGGTGAGGGGGCACTGCTAACACCAGTGTCTGGAAAACCAAAAAGCAAACAGTAATGTACTCTGTTATATAACCATCCCTGGCAGAAGGCTACTTTTGTGTGATTCTGGATAAATATGGCCTTGAGGTCAGAGCCAAGTGCTTTGATCTTGTGAGCATGCCTGTGTGTGTCTGCCTGGAAGGCCTGAATACCTACCTCTGTGTGGCCTGGGTGCCAGTCTGCCTGTGTACCTATGCCCACCTATGCGTGGCCCATGTGCCAGCATGTGCCTGCGTGCCTGCCAGCATCTTTGTGCCTAGCAGTTGGTATGATAGCCTTCACTCAAAGTGAACAAAATACGTCTTATCTGGCTTTGACGCCTCACATCCCCTTAATCCCTCAGCCTCCAGTGCCTCTCCTCCTTTTCTGGCACTGCAGCCTGAACCTCAAGATGAGAAAAGAAGATAGCATTTACATCTAGATCTGATGAATGCTGACATTCCCTAGGGTAAAAAAGAAGGGGCTAGAAAAGGGAGGGAACAAAAAACTTCTAGTAGAATCAGAGACGAATAAAACGGAGAGAAAAGAAAATAGGGGAGGGACGGGAGGATGAATTCCGACACTAGAGTCAGATAGTCCTGTACTTCTAACCACAGACATCGATCTACTTTTTGTTGGGCTCTGTTTTGTCTTTTGAGACACTGCCTCATGTAACCCAGGTGCTACTCTTGTCCCTCCTTGCTTCTACTCCCCAAGTGATAGGATCACACAACTAGACTGAAGTTGTCCAAAATGTGGTTTTTCACCTTTATAAATACTCAGGTACATATTAGCATGTACACTATACCTAGGACATCACATGGCACAAAGGTGCTTCACTGTCCTGTTCTTCCTCTTCATTTACAACACTGGCGTATGTTGTAAAAAGATTTGGAGTCCTGAACCACAGCTTAGCTATTACTATCGCAAGCATCACACTGAATTCAGCTGCACATATGCCTCCTTGACTCCCTGCCTACTCGTTACTCAGGACTGAGAAGTTCCTAAACAAATGCATCTTATTCTGTAGTAAGTACCTCACATCTGCTGCCTGTTCCAAAAACCATGCTTAAATGTTTACACTTGGAGCCAAGAGATGCATGACTCACAAGTTAAGAACACTTGCTGATCTTCTGAATGCCCCAGGTTCTGTTCCCAGCACCCACATGGCAGCTTATAACCATCTGCAGTTCCAGTTCCAGGTGACCTTATGGCCCCTTCTAGCCTTCATGGGTCCCAGGCACACACGTGATACACACACTTACATGCAGGCAAACACTCATACACATGAAAACATAAATGTTAAATTGTTCAGATTTTTCAGAAAATTAAGTTCAGGGTGAATAAATGGCCCTTTTGTGACAAATGTAAGATTAATACAGAGTATAAGCCTGTTACCAGGCCGTGAGCTAGCCAACTAAGCCCTCTCCCCCAATTAACTCACCTCCTCAATGAGGTGCAACTTACCTCACTTCATTAAAATTTGTCAAAACTAAGAACAAAGAAGGAATCCCAAAGTATAAGAGAAGAAAATAGTTTCTTGTAAGAAAATTGTTTTATTTTAAATTACTCTGTATGTGGGGGGTGGGGGAGAGAATGAGCCCACTTGTGTGGAGATCAGAGGGGACAGCCATATGGAGTCGGTTCTCTCCCCACATCCGCATGTGGCTTTAGGGACTGAAGTCAGCTTAGACGGATATACATTCAGCCCCTTTACCCACTGAGCCATCTCACAGGCCTCTGAAGATATTTTATTTTATACATCTAAAAATTGTACTGTAAAACTTAAAGGTCTAACAAAAGCACTGCAGTCAAGTATTTCCCAGTAACAGTGTGCAGAGGCTGACTGTAAAGACATGATGAGAAAGCTCAACTCCACAATCCACATACAGACTGTCCTTTCTCCATTCTCCTGGCCAACTTTAAATCAACTTTTCTTTCTTTTCTTTACAGGATGCTTCTGCAACCCTACCATCTATATGTATATTTGCAACAAAAATTAACTTCTATATGTATATAAAACAAACTGCCCCTCCAGAATAATATTATCTCCATAAAAACCTGTAACTTTCATTGTCAGTGGAAAAGAAGACCACCCTCTTCAACCAGAACGCACAGGCAGTGATCTCAGCCTTGGGTGAAAATGCTAAGTAACAAGCACTGGCACTGAAAGTGATCACTTATTACAACAGAAACAGAGAGCCCTGCCTACATGCACAGATTCCAATCAGAAATGGCTTGGGGGAGGGGGCAGGGGGCGAATCTTAGGTTGCCTGTATTGTACATAAGACAGAAGGCATCCACTCGATGAATAGCAGAGTTGTTAGAAGCTACATCCTGGACTTCAGGTTGCCTGGATTCAAATCCCAGCTCCAATAATTACTCTGTAGACTGGGCAAGCTATTCAGCCTCCAAGCTATTCAGACCTCAGTGTCCATGTCTGTAACTGCTGGAATGGCTCTTAACAGGATTGTAGTGGTGGCTAAATGAACATGATGGATGTAAAACACCAGTCATTGGTACACACTAAACACTTAATAATTGCTAGCAGTCTTCTAGTTAGGACTGAAATGTTTTATAAAACAGATAAGAAATGCCGAAAGCACCTGAGCAAGGGCTCCTAAATGATACTGGCTGCCCACGTGCTAACAGGAAAAGAGGATGCCAACATCCATCGCAGTCAGTAACAAATTCCCGGAGGCCAGCAACAACCAGAAACCTTTCTTAAAAGGCTGCTATTGAGCGAAGGCCAGAGCTCCAATCCCTGGCAATCAGTTTACGGTACTAAGGGACACATTTCCAGATTATGCAGCTGCTAACCCTATCCGCAGAGGAAGACATCTGGGTAAATCAACCACGGGACAGTCAGAAAGAAACCAAAAAAGACCCAATGATCTGGTAAGTACAGATTTCAATGCATCCCTCAAACAGCTTACTTGCATGGGGGAGGAGAAAAGGACAGGGTGACAGATAACAGACACGAACAACTCAAAACACCCACAGGCTAAATAAGTACCTACTACAAGTAATTCAAAATGCTACATTTGGCCTTTAAAGAATGTTTTTAAAGGTTTTTTTTTTTTTAATGAGTGTGTGTGTGTGCATGTGTGCAAGGAAACCATAAAAACTGAGTTTTCTGGAGCTGGAGTTACAGGCAGTTGTGAGCTGCCCTGTAGATGCTGGAAACTGAACCTAGGTCCTCTGAAAGAGCAGCTGTGCATATTCTTAACTCAGTTATCTCTCCATCCCTTTAAATTAACTGTTAATTTAACCAATTAGGGCTAAGGTGATAGCCTAGTGGTAGGGCATGTTTCTAATACGTGTGAGGCCTTCGGCTCAACTCTCACATTGTAAAGAAAAAATTAACACAAATTGTGTGTTAGCTCATGACTTTAATCCCAGCACTTGGGAGGTAGAGGCAGGTGGATCGCTGTGAGTTCAAGGTCAGCCTGGTCTACAAAGTGAGTCCAGGACAGCCAAGGCTACACAGAGAAACCCTGTCTCAAAAAAAACCAACAAACAAAAATTAGTGTATGTTTATGGCGTCTTTGCGTATGCTCAGTGCACATTAGCTGAGTCTTGACTCTGAAGCACAAGCAAACCTAAGTAGCGTCTGGGAAGGACGAAGGCTCTCTGTCTAAAACCTAAGGCTGACAATGCAAAGACTCTATCTAATACTGCATTCTCAGTCCCTCCGCATCTACCCATGCTTGGGGGGCCTATTTGAGAACAAATTGATGGCTGTCAGCAACATTACCTGTGCAGGCTTCTAGCACAGGGATCTAAAACTACTTGCTTGATAGCCACTAATTCACTGTTCATTTCAAAGTGGCCTTTTTATCTAGGTTTAAAAAATAAAACTGTCTAAAATGATTTTTTTTTGCAGCAGATGGAAATGAATTCATTATTGCCCTACATTATCCTTTTCAGCTGGCAATAACTTGTGGTTGTAGAGCAAAGGAGGAAAAAAGAGCTGGGTGATTTTAATCAGAGTTTGGATTCTAGCCCTGCCCTGCAGCATGCTGAAAGATGAGAAGTGTTGCAGCCCCACATTCCAATGAAAATGAATTTTTATGTGAGCAGGCCCGTGTTAACTGCCACCTCACTTTTTGCACACAGCAAACGTGTTCAAAGTACATACTACTTTCGACTACTCTCCACACTACATATTAAAGTAGCATCCTTGGAAAAACTGATTATAAGCTAACTGCATCTAAGAAAATTTTCAAGTAAAACACATGGAATAAAACAAGTGACTAAAACCCTCTGGGTTGTGCACAGATAAAATAAAAATATCTCTCTCTCTCTCTCTCTCTCTCTCTCTCTCTCTCTCTCTCTCTCT
>OU015747.1:134212167-134230107 GCA_907169655.1 Acomys percivali
TCTCTCTCTCTCTCTCTCTCTCTCTCTCTCTCTCTCTCTCTCTCTCTCTCTCATCTATCTATCTATCTCTATCTCACAGAGGGATGTGTGTGTGTGTGTGTGCGCGCACGCGCGCATGTACACTTTTCTTTGGAGTTTGGTTTTAAGCTACCAATTGAATTCTCATCTCAGGCCTCCATGATGTATTGTGTCTTAAATAATTCATAGCACAATTCTATCAGCTGCCCCCATTGCATTCCTAGCTCCAGAGATTTATAAAATATGTTTTCCAATGATTGCATCTGGGTTTAAGGAATATAGCAAGAGTGTCTTTTGAGAGAAGTGGAAGAAAATGATTTATTACTGTAGAATATAATAAATAACCCAAGAATAGCTGTAATTAGCGAAGGAAAGATACATGATTGAACAAATAATTTGCTATGTGCTTCAAATAATTGGCATGTGACATGCGCCCTTCAGGGAAGTGATTATTCAACAAGACAGGTCAGAAATCTTTCAGTCTATTCACCCTTTCTGCTTACTCTGTGTTTGTGTTTGGCAGCAACACCTAAGCAAATACTGCAAGAGTCCTTCATCTAACAAGAATTTATCACACACAATTCACTCCTAACTAGACCATTACTTGGAAGCCATTGTACATTTCAGACTGGTGAAAAACAGCAGTGCTCTGCGAACATCAAATTTTTTATTTTGAAAGAGTAATATTTATTTGAATTATGGGTGTGAATTCATGTCTCTGTGCAAATGTGAGTGCAAATGTCCTCGCAGTCCAGAAGAGGGCTTACATCCCCAGGAGCAGGAGTTCCATGAGATTGTGAACCCTCTGGCACTGGGAGCTCAGGATCTCTGGAAGAACAGCATAGGCTCTTACCTGGTGAGCAGTGGCTCTCAACCTCCCTAATGCTGTGACCCTTCAACACAGTTCTTTATGTGGTGGCCCCCTATCATGAAAGTATGTTGCTGCAACTTTATAACTGTAATGTTGCTACTGTTATGAAAAGTAGTGCAAATATCTAATATTCAGTATATCTGATATGGGACTCATGTGGAAGGCCTAAGTCAACACCCACAGGTTGAAATCTACTGTAGCTGAGCTATCGCTGAACCCCTCTGCAACCCTTTTAACTCTGCGCCAGACAAAGAAAGTTTCCATGGAGAACCAGCAAATGTTTATACCTATAAAATGGAAACCAAAATTTCAAGTGATTACCTGTATTACCACCTAAGTTCACATTTTTCTTTGTTTAATCCATTTTTTTTTTCTTTTGAAGTTGATACCTGAAAATTAGTTTCAAAACTTCTGGGAGACTCATCCTAAGTAGAAAACATGAAGTGAGGACTCCCATCTCAAAAGCAGCTTTCTGATAAACTAACCCGGGGAACGGAAAGGAATAGGACCCTTCAAGGATCTTTGCTTTGGGTAGTAAAATAGCAGCTGTAAAATAACAAGACGTGTGGTTCAACAGGAAAAGCTCACAGCCCTGTGCATCCTGCCTGACACACTGTAGACACAGCCAGAGTCTGCAGTAATAGCATTTGTCACTCAGTGGACAGTCAGAGTCCAAACACTGAGGGTCTGTGATGACTGAGCTAGGCTGCCAGTTTGACTCATCTGGGAAGAGGGCAGTGTGGCTAAGGAATTACTCAGATCAGATTGACCTATAGGTATGTCTGTGGGACCTTTTCTTGCTAATTGATGTAAGATGGTCCTGCCCACGGCAGGCAGTGCCATTCTTAGGCAGGTGGGCCTGGGCTGTGTTAGAAAGGTAGATGAAGACGTGAGTTTGTGGGCAGCATTCCTGCATGGTCTCTGCTTCGGCTTCCCTTGATGATGGACTACAGTTTGTAAGCCAAATGAACCTTTTCCACTTCACGTAGCTTTTGGCTGTGGAACAAACAGAAACCAAACTAAAACATGTCTGTTTCCTTTATAAATTTCCTCGTCTCTCCGCCAGCTTGTCATTATTTTACCATAGGTTATATAGAGTTTGTCCTAATTCCATTTTTTCTCTTCACACTTTCAAGGATTCTAGAGCTAAGATTTATGGGAAAAGTTCTGTCGGCTTTTTCTGTGTGGTAGATTAAATCCTGGGCCTCACACGTGCTAGGCAAGCACTCTACCACTGAGCCGCATTCCCACACTGAAGTTCTGTTGACTTATGAGCTAACGGACAAAATATTCTCTTGCTTCTCAAGAGAAGGAATATAGTGCCGGGTGGAGGTGGCACATGCCTTTAATCCCAGCATTTGGGAGGCAGAGTCAGGCAGATCGTTGTAAGTTCGAAGCCAGCCTGGTCTACAAAGTGAGTCTAGGACAGCCAAGGCTACATAGAGAAACCCTGTCTTGAAAAAACAGGAAAAAAAAAAAGAGGAGTATATTAGTGTTCATAGGACAACAAAATGCTGTGTTGAAAATGAGCATGCAGCCAAAGCTCTCAGGGTTCTTCCTGTCTCCATTTCTTCTGGAGAGGAATGGAGAGCAGCCTTCACCTTCACTTTTCTGTCACTGTGACACAACACCCTGACATACAGAAGTATGCACTGGGGGCAGGGTTTGAGTCTCTAGCATCACTCCACTTCCTGATCTCTCCGTTTCCCATGCGTGTGTGTGTGTGTGTGTGTGTGTGTGTGTGTGTGTGTGTGTGTGTGGTGTGTGTGTGGTGTGTGTGTGTGTGTGTGAAAATGCAGTGAGCCAATGTCTTCATTACTTTCCTATTGCTTTGACAAAGCACCGTGACCAAGGCAACTTTTAAAAGGAAGGGGCTGTAATAGGGCTTACAGTTTGCGATGGTTGAAGTCCATATTGGCAGAGCAGAGACAACAGCTGAGAGCTCACATCTTGATCCATAGACAGGAGGCAGAGAGAGCTAACTGGGAATGACAGCAGTCTTTTGAAATCTCAAAATCCACCCCCAGTGACACACCTCCACACCTCCTCCAACAAGGATACACTTCCTAATCCTTCCCAAATACTTCCACCAACTGGGGTCCAAGCATTCAAATTATGAGCCTATAGGGGCCATTTTTATCCAAACACTACATCCAGCTTCATGCTTTTTGCACCATGTCTAGACTTGCATGCATGTTGCCATGCCTTCCATGCTATTATGGGTCTCTCTCTCTCTCTCTCTCTCTCTCTCTCTCTCTCTCTCTCTCTCTCTCTCTCTCTCCCTCTCTCTCCCCCCCCCCCCCTCCCCCCCCCCCCCCCCCCCCCCCCCCCCCCCCCCCCCCCCCCCCCCCCGACCCATCTTAATCAGATGCAGACTGATACAGGTATGTCTTGAGGCCAATGGCTCTGAGAACCTTGGCCTTAGACCATGACTTCCATGTTAATAGCAGTTATCTGTGTCAAATAAGCTTAGGACACTTTGAGTTATAATGAAATAGGATTCTGTAGTACAGGCATAGAAAAGATAAAAAGCTGTTCGAGAGGATTGTTGAGATCATGGAGTGGTAATGGTTGTGTGGTGTGTGTGTGTGTGTGTGTGTGTGTGTGTGTGTGTGTGTGTGAAAGTAGATGCATTTTAATGAAACACTCCCTGGGGCTGGTATTCCTAAAGCTCACATTAGTTAATAATTGAATCCATTAATTTAGGAAGCATTTATTCCTGGGGTTTTTCTTTGTTTTTTTGTTTTTGTTTTGTTTTTTGTTTTTGAGACAGGGTCTCTCTGTGTAGCCTTGGCTGTCCTGGTCTCACTTTGTAGACCAGGCTGGCCTCGAACTCACAGCGATCCACCTTCCTCTGCCTCCCGGGTGCTGGGATTAAAGGCATGCCCGGCTTTTATTCTTGTTTCTTAGTAATAGCTCATCTTCCTTCAAATCCATTTCTCTGTGCCTTCATATGCCACCTTAGATCCAGGCTGGTTTGCAGCTCTCCAGCCAAGTTTTCCACCTCTGCTTCTGCTATGGCCCATGAGAAATTACTTTTTCCTCTTCCTTCTTCTTTTCTCCCTGGTCCTGTGGTCACATTTCCAGATGTTTAACACAAGAAATTAGCCTACAGCTGCTTGCAGCAAAATGGGTGAACATTTGTGCAGGTCAAGTCCTAGGCAGAGGCGATCATTATAGCCAGTGTTTAAGTACACTGGAAAGAAGAGTGATGGCATCAGTGTAACCACCAGAAACAGATGTGCCATTAGGCTGCATATGCAGATTAACGCTTTGCACCACCACCACCACCACCACCATACCACACCACACTACTACCACCACCATACCACCATACCACCACCACCATACCACACCACACTACTACCACTACCATACCACCACCACCATACCACACCACACTACTACCACCATCATAAAACCACCACCACACCACACAACCACACCCCCACACCAGACCAATACCACCACCAATCAAAGTAATAAGGACTCTTTTAAATTCTTGTGGCACATCAACTCAGAACAACATTTTTTCAAGTGTTACAGAAAAATCTAGACATGAAAGAGCTGCCAATTCACATAGTAAGACCACCTTTCTCAATGTCACCACATCAAATGGTTATACCTTCAAAATATAGGAAAAAAAATAGCTGCTGATGTTGAAATTTTGACTTCTAGAAGAACATCCAGGACCATAGGAAACCATCCAAACTTTCACTCATTCTTTGAGATGAGGTAGAAAATAGACCCCATTCCCTTCCAACAGCAACCTTGGCCTTCCTTTGAATGCACTGTATTTGTGCTCCTGTCATATGCATAGGGCTTGCACTAGATGCTATGGGTGCTGCAGATGTGAACAGGTCATAATGACCTTCCGAAGACCTGAGCAGAAGGAAGGAGGAGAAAGGAGATCTAGACATAGTCCTCTGTGCGATGTCACTGTGTTTGTGATAGAGGAGAGGGTGGGAGAGCTGAGAAGAGGGCATGAGAGAGAAGAAATAGAAGAGGTGAGTGAGTGAGTGAGTGAGATACTTTCTTTCCCTGGAAGTCAGGCTAGCCACCCACAAGCTCTTCACAAGGAGTTACAGACCCTCAGCCTCAACACTGTCATGCTCAACATCCTGAGATAAGCCCAAGTTAGATGGTGATGGCACAATAGGAAGAGCTGTCATGCCTTTACCTCCATCACTCTGCCAAACATTCTCCGCGTGCTGAGTTGGTACCTGCTAATCAAGGACCACACCAAAGGATGCTGAAGAAAACCATCGTGATGGATGGCGAGAGAGCATAGCAGAAGCTCATACAAGGTGTTCCTGGGGAGACCCCTCTAGAGCAATGGTTCTCAACCTTCCTAATGCCATCGTCCTTTGTATAGTTCATTGTGTGGTGGTGACCCCAGTTATAACAGTATGTTATTGCTACTTCTTAACTGTAGTTTTCCTACTGTTGTGAGACGTAGTGTAAATGTCTTATATGTGGCCCCTGTGGAGTCGCAACTCACAGGCTGGAAACTTTTCCCTCTCCTCATATGTCCATAACATGTGGAGTTTTAAAAACTCACAAGGAGTCTTCCATTGCTCCTGTAGCTAGGAGCCACCATCTTATGGGATCCCAGGTGGTGGGTATCATCTTACAACTTCAGAAAAATGTACCCTCCCCAGAAAGAACAGTGAGCAGGTGCTATACTCGGTAATTTAGAGACATCAAATTGCTTTTCCACCCCCAAATTTTATTCAGCAACACCACCAAGATGAAAGAGCAGTTCAGGGAATACACTTATGCCCCCCAGCTGTGCTATCATTAATGCTTCACTGTACTTGATACATCATATCTCAATCCATCTAGCCATCCCTCTGTCCATCAATCATACTGTTCTTATGCATTTAAAATAAATTCCAGACATCACCACATTTCCCCTTAAGTATTTCAATGTGTGGGTCATTAATTAAGGCTCATATTTCATTTTTATTTCATTTGCAGTGAACTATGAATTCAAAAAAATCACAATGCATGTGTTTATTGTGTGTGTGTGTGTGTGTGTGTGTGTGTGTGTGTGTGTATGTACACAGTATGTGTGGAGGTCAGAGGACAGAGTTGGATGCCATTTCTCTAGTGCAATCTACTTGCCTTTTCCTTTTTTTGAGACAAGGTCTCTCACTGGGACATGGAATTCAGTGATTAGCAGGCAGTGAACTCCAGGAGTCTGTCTGTCTCTGGCTCCCCAGAGCACACCACAATGTGCAGCTTAGGAACCAAAGACCCTGAAGAAGTAACTCATGTCCTTTTCCTTGCAAAGCAAGTGCCTCACAGGCTGCGCTCTCCCAACCCCCCAGATGAACACATTTTAATTGTGCATTGTGTAGCACGGTGGATAAAGCTGTGTGATCAAAGCTGCCATCGAGACATAAAACATTACCACATTCTTGAAAGCTCCCCGTGCCTTGTCCCACTCAGTTCTTTCTGTTCCCCCATTCTCCTACTTCCCAGGGCCAAGCACCGTTCTGACTTCCCCAACATGGCAGTTTGGGCTGTCCTGGAGCAGCATGCTAATTGATTGGATCCCACGGTTAACTACAGCATGCTATCTTTTATTCAAAGCTCCTTTCACTCAGTAGAATGTGTTGGAGGTTTATGCTTTTACTTGCATGTAGTTATTTGTTGCTCTGTTCTGTTGTATCACTAGCTTATAGGCTATTGTGTAGCTATGCGGGCTTGTTTTCCCATTTCTCTACTGTAGCATCATGTAATTTTTAACCAATTATTGGTATCAGACTATATATCCATGAAAGGTATTTCTATATTCTGCTGAGACATATCTTGTACAAAGAACACACATACATGCGCGCACACGTGTGCGCGCACACACACACACACACACACACACACACACACATACCATGAGATTTAGAGTTTTAGGATACTGATGGAGAGTGATGTATGGAACAACCCTAAAGACAGTTGAAAGAGTGAAGGAGAAAGAATGCTTTAAAAATTTAAAACATCAGCCGGGCACAGTGGCTCACACCTTTAATCCTAGCACTCGGGAGGCAGACACAGGCAGATCGATGTGAGTTCGAGGCCAGCCTGGTCTACAAAGCAGTCTAGGATGGCTAAGATAACATAGAGAAACCCTGTCTCAAAAAACAAAACCAAAAAAATGTTTAATATCTACTTATAATTATTAGTATGTGTGCATGTGTGCACATGTGGAGATCAGAGGACACTTGCAGGAGTTGGTTCTCTCCTTCTACTGTGCGCCCAGGGAATTTAACTCAGGCTGTCAGTCTTGGCAGCAAGTACACTTACCTACTGAGCCATCTTCCCAGCCCCAGAGGGCTTTCAATACTTATAATTTGCTTGCTAGTTTTTAAAGGAAACTCCCTGTCTTACAGTCCTATTTCAATGATTCTGTATCAATCTAGCTGCATTTATTAAGGATATATATATATAGTTATATGTGTATATATATGCCTCTCTAATCA
This sequence comes from Acomys percivali, assembly GCA_907169655.1. Taxonomy (NCBI): domain Eukaryota; kingdom Metazoa; phylum Chordata; class Mammalia; order Rodentia; family Muridae; genus Acomys; species Acomys percivali. Next base: position 134,219,539 of record OU015747.1, read on the forward strand.
AATGGAAGCTCCTTCATAAAAGACACTCTCTTGTTGGTGCCCATGGCATAGAAGCCTGGTACATGAGAAGTAAACATGTCAAGGGTGATCAAATGGGGCTGGCACAATGGCTCAGCAAGTAAAAGTGCCTGCCACCAACTCTAAGGACCTGACTGTGATACCTGGAACCCACAGAGTGGAAGAAAACTGACTCTTGCTTTTCCATTTATTTGGTTGTTTTGTTTTGTTTTTTACTTTTTTGAGACAGGATCTCTCTGTGTGGCCTTGGCTGTCGTACACTTGTTTTGTAGGCGAGGCTGGCCTCAAAGTCACAAAGCCTTGCCTCCCTGAGATTACAGAAGTTCGCCGCTGTGCCTGGCTGAAAACTGACTCTTGCAAACTGTCTTCTGACCTCAACATCAGCCCCACAGCAAATAAAATAAATATAATTTTTAAAAAGAGTTAATAAACGAAAACTTACATTGAATGGTTACTTATTCAAGCTTCCATCTTTGTGCTTGCTACGCGATTTAGGCAGCACGTTCCTACGATTGCAAATCTGTGTCTGTGGACTATTTCAAATCCTTTCTCAGCTGTGTCCTTTGATTTCTAGCTACATTCTCAGTACTGATGCCCGGAGTAGGGGTGTGCACTTGCCTCCTTCCATAGAGAGGCAGGGCTGAGGACTAAAAAGGCAGAGTTGATGGCACAGGAGTCAAAGTTCACACTTGGAATGCCTGAACCCTGAATCCCAGAAGATGCTAAGATCTTGGAATCCCGCAGCACCTCCTCATTCTTCAAAAAGACTAAAGGATGGAGCGTGCCTCTGGACCCTCTGGGGTTCCAGGAACTGACATGTCAGCTGGCAGTAGTAGCTAGCTCTCAGCAATATCAAGCAGAGGAAGTGAGGAAGGAGATGGAAGCAAGCGAGGAAGTATAGCTTCGAGCCGGAAAATGGTTTCACTGAAAACTGGCATCAGGTCCCAGCCCTCTTCCCCAGTCCAGCTCTGGAGCCACCGGCTTTCTGCATTTTTAGCATCACTGATCATATAAAGAATGGCATCTATTTCCCTCTTCCTGACGGCAGCTTAATTATGAAAGCAGTCGCCTTGCCTCGCTGCAGCTGTTGCTTCCAGGTACCTGAAATGCCGGTGCCCCAGCTGTCTTGATTGAGAGGCCCAGTTTGCAGGAAAACAAGACAAAATACTTTGCCGCCTTGATTCTAGTGGGAATTTAATTTAATTAGCATCTGATTTACACAATGCACTTCTGACAGCTGTGTTTGTAGAGTCTCCGTGGAAGCAAGAAATTACCATCCATTGAAATCATCATCTAGACTTATTTATCATCCTGCTGCATCTTCCCAGCCTTGAGCACTGGGGACGTCCTGTGTATTTCTGGCACGCTTCACGCAGGTTACGGTAAATAATACTCAAGCGAGTGCACCGGGCTTTGTGCGGTACTTAGTGCAGGCTTGTTCTGCAGCCTCGGTGGTTGGGGCTGGAAGCGAGGCTTTGGAGGTTCGATCAAAGGACAGGTGTCTTTTAATGTTGGGTTTTAAGGAAGATGAAAGGTCTCAAAGGAGAGAATGCCTAACACACCTGGGCAGGAGCTGCTAGCCACTCTAGGAGGGTGGCTCCAGATGAGCGGGGTAGACTGAAGGTAGATTCCCACTGGGATTTCTTCAGGCCCTACATCTTGACTGAGCTAGCTACAAGTTTGAGGGGAGGGCATTGGGCATCTGCCTCATTTAGGCTAGTGACTGCCTGGCACATAAGAAGTAAGTGTTAAATAAGTGCCTGGCTGACTGAATCAATGAATGAATGAGGTTCTGAAACTGAGCCCTTGCTTCATGGGTCTTTTACTAAAAGGGTTTCCAAGCATCACTATGTATCTTGTAACTGAGAAGCCTCTCCCAGGGACCAAGACACACTCTGAAGAATATAATCATCTATAGAGGAAGACTTCCACCCCAAGATGCCGTGGGAAGGCAGGATCCTAGCTTCCATCATGCTTGGCTGGCACACACAGTTGACATAAGTTCCTGCCCAGCCACTGGCCGCCATTTGTACTTTGGCTTCTTGGACCCTGTTACATCTTCTACTTTCTGCTTCCTCTAAGGGGCCTCAATCAAAACAGAGCAAAGTCCCTTCTCCTTCTTCCACATGTGTTAAAGTGAGCCCCTCCTTTCTACCGTGTTTTACACAGCGTGTCCTGGGAGGCACCTCCAAGTTGGATCTTAGGATGACCCTGAGCTGGATAGCATTAAAAGTCTCTGAGCAAATGGAAGCCTCTGTTCAGAACCAGAAGCTAAAAAAGAAGTGATGACGACAGCATAGGACTGGAATAGTAAAAGATACAATCAAGACCCTAGATATCTTGGGACTCATTGACTCTCGACAGCCCTTGAATCCCCATTCACTAGTCAATTGTGTAGGCAGATTGTACTTGCCTCCCATCTCCTGGTCAGCTATTTTTCAATAAACCTTTTTCTTTTGTCACAGAATTGGCTTCTTTGCACACTGGTGTATTTGTGTCCTTGCTCTAGTATCATCCAGGCTGACTGAAGGATCTTCAGGGATGTCAATCCCAGTCCTGCCATTCACTATGCCCTGTGGTGAACAAACCCATCATCTAAAGGATGATTAGCATGGCCTAATAAACCATCACACTGGGCAGAGCATACTAGATAAGAAATGTACAAGTGACGCAGGGAGAAGGGAGAACATGTGTCTAAATCAGTGTGCAAGGGAAAGTCTCAAATAAGTGATGTAAGAGCGGAGTATAAAATGATGAGAATATTTTACTGCAGGTGAGTGTGTTAATGGAAAGAGATAAGAGCTAGAAAGCCCAAGGGGAGAAATGTACACAGAGATGAAAAGTCATGATATAAGACCATTTTCAGGGAGCAAGGTTTTGCCCAAAAATAATGATGAACTTTAACATTGTATTCTGTCATCCTGGGATCTCTGAAGATGATTGAGAAGGGATGTGATCTGACTAGATTTACAGTTGAGGAAAGCCTTGTGTTCTATAAGTAAAAGCAGTGATCAAAAAATGGGTCCATGGCCTAGAGAGATGGCTCAGTGGGTAAAGCACTTGCTATGAGGACCTGAGTTTGGATCTCCAGAAGCTAAGCCCAGGCACAGCACTGTGCATGTGTAAGCCCAGTGTTCCTACAGAGGAGGGCAGAGGAGATGGGAGGGTCCAGGGTGCTTGAGGGCTAGTTAGCCCGGTGCATGAAGCAAGGAGCAACAAGAGACCCTGTTTTAATAAAGTGGGCCCATATCCAAAGTTGTCCTCTGATATCTACACACATGAAGTGGGACAATGGTTACTTCACGCACATGTGCACAAAGATGTGTGTGTGTGTGTGTGTGTGTGTGTGTGAGTTTCCAACTATCATAAAGGATAAATTGTCACAATTTAGCCTTGGCTAGATTGACAACTGAGAGTCATGTTTGTCCCAAAGGTAATGAAGTTTCCAGCTTACATGACATCAAGAGAGTTGACACCATTAGAAAGAGAGAAACACCTACCAGAGAAGCTGGTAAAAATAAAAGCAAAATGTTTCTTAGTTCAGCATGTTACTTGTATACCTGGAAAATGCCCATTTCCTAGCAACCCTCCTGTTTTACACAATGAGAATATTAGAATTAAAGTGTTGTTCATAAACTATATAGCTTAGAAAGAAAAAAAGCAGACCCCCTGAGCTGCTACTTATTGGGAAACTCCATGCATAGCTCATCTCATCACAGATCCTTCTGGAAATAATTGTATAGTTGATCTGCCTTTCACAGCTTGCCAGTACACATTAATGTGTGAAAGGTAAGCACTTTTCATTTTTGTTTAACCAAAGTCCTCCAAAAGATTAAGTTTCAGAGAATTTTCTTTTTATATAAAAGGTGTTAATGACCAGAAGTCATGGAAGATAAAATAATAAACACTAGATCAGATAACCGATATCAGAGGAATTATTTTATTAGTTCCTTGTAGGGATTCCACTCTTTGTTGTCAGGATACCAGCAGTCCAGTCCAATAGCAAACACGAACCAGAGGCACAATCCAGCAGAAACAGCAAGGCTCTGCCGAATATGCACGAATCAGCCGGAATACCACAAGAAGTTCTTTGGCACAGTTCTCTCTACCAAGTGAAGACCAGTAACGCATCGCATAGCATAGCAATGCAAAAATGACGTTGGGGCTCTATTTACATTCTTTCTAAACATCCATGGGCCCTCTCACATGTCTGTTTTCAGCAAAACATCACATGCCCTCTCACAAGACAATGTTCAGAAAAACATCACATGACAAAACTGAGTTTTTAAAGAAACCGGAAACTTCCACTTCAAGAGGTATTCTATTTTTTTTCCGGTTCCTATGACAACATATCCTGATAAGAAGCAACTTATGGGTGCTAAGGGTTTATTTCAGATTATAATGTTGGGTTACAGTCTATCATTATATAGAAGTCAAGGCAGTGACTTCAAATAACTAGGTACATCACATCCACAGTCAAGAACAAAAAGAAATGAACACACACACATACACACACACACACACACACACACACACACACACACACTTTTTTGCATTCAGTTTGACTTCTTCATTGTTATATAGTTCAGGACCTCCTTGCCTAGGGAATGGTGCCACCTATAGTGAGCTGGGTCTTCCCATATCAATTAACTTAGTTAGGACAATCTCCTGTGGGCCAAGTAGACAATTTCTCATTGATACTTCTTTCTTCCCCTGGTGATTCTAGGTTGTGCCAATTTGAAAATTAAAGTTAACAACACCTGAGGTGTTGAATTGAACATATTATGTTTCTCATAAAAATCATATTGTGGCTGGAAAGTAGAGATGTAAAAAGAGAGACATCAAGATGAACACGTGAAAGAAATAAGTTGACAGAAGAAGACTGGAATCCCTTTTCCACTAGGGCTATGTGTAACAAACAGAATATGCTCAAGGGTAGGCCCATTGCATACATATTCAAGAGAATGCAGGTGCTATGTAAATGACCTATAAAGAGTCATGCATCTGTTGATGCAGGGCTTTTGAACAGGTCTTTCCTAAGCTCATTAGCCCATTCTCATTCTTAGGGTGTCTTTCCCTTTCTTGATAAATTGTCTCTATGTCTGTCACTAACCAAATGTCCTTGGTGCAATTCTTTCTCCTGGGCCATAAGAACCTGGAAATTTCAGCTGGTGCTTCCTGGAGTCTGACATACTCAATAACCCCCAATAGGAATTGGAGCAGAAAAGCACATATAAGAAAGTTTTAATACAGAGGCTCGCTGGTTCTGCTTTAGGTATTGTCATGGATACCAACAGGGACAAGGTAACACTGACAATCACTGATGTTGCCCTTGGGGACCATCTTGCTCTGTCCCTGAAACTAAAATTCCCCAAGACAATGTAAGACAAATATTTACCTTAAGATACATTCTCTGCTCCAAATCTATTCCATTCTAAATAGAATATTATCTGTACTACTCTGCCTTCACTTACATAGCTGTTCGGCCTGAAGGCAACCATGAAGAAAACATAAGTGTTCCAGAGAAACAAAACCCACTTCCTTCTAAGTCATTCATTGGAACACCTCATATTTCCGTTCCCAGGAAAACATATTGCCTACTTAAAGTAAGTAAGATCACTAGAATCATCCCACTCCATTAGAATAGAGCTTTGAATAATGTTTCACACAACATGGCAATTAACATCACTCTGTTCCAGGAGGCCTGCTCTTCAGTCTAATGCTCTCTCAACTGAGCCATTTTGGCGCTCTGTCCCAGGAGGCCTGTTCTTATTAGCCCTTTTCAGGACAGACCATACAAGCTAAGAAACTGGAATTAAAATCTAAGTCTCCTGAATATTCTCCAGCCATTTCCTTTACACTCCAAGACATTCTCTCTCCCACATTCCAAGCATTCACTTGTAGTCTCTGGCGAGGACTCTGGGGCCTGTCTTTTATCTACTCATTGTCCCAAAGCAAACTGGACAGGGAATTGGAAATCCATACTGAGTTCTACACACTTGAAGTTGATCTGTGAGCAGAGTGAACACAGACCTAGGTGTTTCTTCATAAATATTAGTGTCTTTGACGTCATTTGGAGAGCCAAAGGGAGCCAAGATAAAGGGTTCTGGGTAATACTGGAAGAATGTGAGCTTGTTAAGATCTAAATTGTATGAAACAACATGAAGCAGATCACGGAGCTGTTCTGCATGTTGCATCATGGGAAAAGAGGCCAACTGGCTGGTGTAGTAGCTCACTAAATATGGAAGTGGAAACTTCCTGATGCCTGTCGAATGCCAGCTATATCCATCAGAGTTCTCCAGGGAAATAGACTCAAAAGCATTTATCTGGAGGCACTGCCTCATGTACTCACGGACCTGGCAAGCCTAAAGTCTAGACAGCAGGTTAGTGGGCTGGGAACTCAGATAAAGTTTCATCCTATAGTTTGTCTTTTTTACATACATTCTGATCATTCCTCAACACCATTACCCTTTCTTATCCATCTCCCGTATCTCCCTCTGGACCTCTTTTTCCTAAAAATCCACCCTCCTATTTTCATTATGACCCACGGAGTTTAATTAGGGTCCACCCCTGAAGAAAAGCAACTTCCTCTTACCACAGCAGCCATCTATTTCTACAAACCCCTTGGATAGTGGTGGACTTTTAGATGTCCCTCCCCAATCCATGCCAGGATGCTAACATGCTGTAGCTCAGGAGTATAATAACCATGTCCTGTCCTTCTATTCTTGAGATGGGAAGCCACCATGCTGGGCTTTCGTGTCTTGTCTTTTTTGTTTTGTTTGTTTTGTTTTTCAAGACAGGGTTTTTCTGTGTATCCTTGGCTGTCCTGAACTCACTTTGTAGACCAGGGTGGCCTTGAACTCACAGCAATCCACCTGCCTCTGCCTCCTGAGTGCTGGGATTAAAAGTGTGCACCACCACCACCCAGCTGTCTTGTCCTGAAGAGAGCATTTCACATCACTCCTCTGCACTCTCCTGACTTTGACTTTGCATTCTTCTACCTCATCTTCCATGATGCCCTCTAAGCCTTGAAAACAGGGGATGCTGCAGCTGTCCTATTTAGAGCTAAGCACTCAATGGTAACTTGTTCTCAGCACTTTTACTAGTTGTGAGTCTCTTCATTAACTGATGCCCACTGCAAACAGGCTGCTCTCATGACCAAGGCTGAGCTCAGAAGTTAACTGTGAACATATACACAAATATTTGGAGGACAGTTTGGCAACCTGTGCACTTACATGCTACAGTTTTGAGATAGACTTTTTCCCTCCCCCAAAACATTGGTTTGGCTCTTCAAAAGCCTCCACTGGATGTCCGAGACATAGAACATAACTGCTTTTACTTAGTGTCAACAGACAATAGATGTTAACCATTATCTACAGAATGTCTGTACAATCTAGATCATTACCCCAAAAATCTGGGTCCTGGAGCTTTGTCAAGATGATACATGGAACTAGGTCATGGTGGCCCAGCACTTGGCAAGCAGAGGCAGAAAGCTCTGGAGTTGAAGGCCATCCTAGGATACTTAGTGTGGTCATTTCGAGAACAAAGATGCCTCAGTGAACCAACTGTCATAGCAGCCAATAAGGAAAGTAGACATTTCAGTCAATTGCACCAAATTTGCATTAGCGGCTCTATATACAATTTCAGGAGCCAATTTGCTTACAGTTTGAAGAATATATATCAATATATCCTTAGAAGCCAAGAAGCCTGTCGGAAGATGCCATCTTACTTGGACAGTGAGGCCAAGTTTCCTTCACTATATCTAAAGGCTAGCATGAACATTTAACATGAGGCAATGTTTTCTACAGAAATTTACTCAATTCTCAATAAAATGTTGTCCCTATTACCAGCCTATGGGAAGCCTTGAAGAAAAAGCATAAACGAACTATTCTAGAGATATAATATCCACTTCCTTTCATGTAATTTTCCCTAATAAAAATACTGCCCACCTGTATAATCAAGATCAATGGGACCACCCTCTTCCCCTCATTGCTCAAGGTAAACAACAAGGTGTTTCCATGAAGAGCTCCATGGCTTTTCCATCTCTTGCTTGAAAAGCTGTCTACTGTGTTTTCTAGCATGTAACAAAGCTCTGAGAAGGTTTGTAGGGATAAAAATGGTTAAAGGTACGCCTGACTTCACTCTGCTGCTGGTATAAGAAGTAATTATATCTTACAGTTGGAAGGGGTGCAATTTGGCAGGGGATAGAACATTTTTATGGGGATAATTGAAGGGCATCGTCACCAAGCAGCTTGTGAAGATGAAAAAGCTCAGCTCTTCTTGGCGGGACTGCTCATTCAGGGAAAGGCACTTGAATGATTTATGTTGGCGATAAAGGATGGATGCCTGTGTGCATCCGTCAGAGAGCTTCTCTGATCACCTTAGACTTTCTGAAGCATTACTCTGAAGGTTAACATTTAGGTGTCTCGGTCATTAGCAAATTAACCTTGATTTGCCTGTGCTACACACAGTAAAATATGTTGATAAATAATCCAAAATACCAACAACCAGAAAGTCATTTAAGTTTAGATTAGTTTAGAAGACTTATAAACACCAGAAATTTACTCCTCACAGTTCTGGGAGCCAGAAATCTCTAGGTGTCAACATGGTCAGTATCTGGAACAATCCACATGGCAGACATAATTGGCTAACTCTGGCCTCTTATACAGGCACAGATCTCCTTCAAGAAAGACCCACTGCAATGACCAGGGCTCAATCCCTAAATAGTCTCACCAGAGTCCACTGTGCTGCCCAAGTGTCCTCACAGCACAGCAGCTGGATGTGGGGAGAGAGGGAAAGAGGCCACATCAGCCTCACAGTCCAACCGACATGCAAATGCTCACTGACCCCAGGGGAGATCGGTCTCCTCTCTTCCCATAGAAAAGAAAGCCAGATTGTGGGTATAGTGTTTGCTGGACAGAATTGGCTTCTCCATGCATCACAGTCTAGTTTATGCCTCAGTTTCTCTTTTGCTGCTACAACAAATCACCATGACCAAGATAACTCACAAAAGAAAGTGCCCTGCTGGCTTACAGTGTCCATGACAGCAGATTGAAGGCACGGCGACAGCAGCAGCAGCGGCTGAGAGTGCATATCCCGAGATACAACCAAGAGGGGGGGCGAGGGGAGGGGAAGGGGGAAGGAGAGAGAGAGAGGGAGAGGGAGAAGGAGACTGGGAATGGAGTGGGCATTTTAAAACCTCAAAACCTGCTCCCAGTGACACACCTCCTCCAACAAAGTTGCACCCCCAAAACCTTTCCAAACAGTTTTACCAACTGGGGACCAAACCATGTGTTTCTATAGGGATCATTCTCGTTGAACCACCACAGCCTAGCTCCCTAGAACCATGGACAAGTATTTATTTGGTAAGTGGATAGTTTTATTAGAAAAGTAAAAAATCACTGGAGCTTATTCTAAAAGAAAAGAGCAAGTAAATCAAGTATAGATTTTCGCTTTGACCTGACGCCTGAGGCTTCTGTAACTAATGCTTAACTGTGAGTTGCAGCCCCTTCTGCTGTGCTATAAAACCCCCAGAGTTGCTTCACCTTGAAACTAAACTAACAGAGCATGTCAGGTAAAGAACTAAGACTGCATACTGAGGACAAACCCGTCCAACCCACGAAAGACGGGTTCATTCTACTGTCTAATCAGTTTCTCCACTGAAATGGAACCAATGGGATGGACAGATGGTAAGTAGGCAGCTATTACGAGGAATTGAATAGATATTATTATGGGGAAAGGCTTACTTGATTAAAGAAAAGCCAAGAAATCCCAGTCGGCTACCTGCATCTTGAGAATTCAGGAAATTTGGTGGTAGAACAAATCAATCTGAGTCCAAAGCCTGAGAAGGGGATAGGGTGGGGCGAGCAGTGACCCAAGCCCCAGGCCAAGAGCTGAAAATGGGCTGGGGTGAGCAGCGAGTGACCCAAGCCCCAGGCCAAAAGCACAGGAACAGAAGAAGAAACAAGCTCTAAGCTCAAGCAGGAAGGCAGCAGAAAGGAGAAAATTCTCCATCCTGGACACTTCATTCCCCCAGGCCTTTGATGGAATTATATAATGCCACCCCCACCCCCCCGCCGCCACACCCCTGCCCTGCATTCAAGTGCTGGCCTCACCGAAACTGCATCACAGGTGGTCTTTAACCTACTCCCAGTCAACTCGGGACATCACAAATATTAAAGATTATGATCAGCACAGTGACTTTAGTGACTAATTACAGCTAAGTGGTTTTCCTCGATTTCACATAAACTATTCACAGCATTCTCTGCTGAGATCGCTTTTAGTCCCTTGTCCTGGAATCACCTTCTTTGAAAGGCCTTACAACCATGTTACTACAATCCATCTCTACCTCCTTGGTCACAGGAACTGAACTAAGGATTGACAGAGGACAAAGGAGGGCTATTCAGTGTTTCCTGTATGTTTAGACTTGGGACTGAGGTCCAGAACACTGATCAGAGGAGTTAGAAAAGGTTAGAGTGTTCTTGTGCCTCCAAGCAGGACAGGGGTGTGTGTGTGTGTGTGTGTGTGTGTGTGTGTGTGTGTGTGTGTGTG
>OU015747.1:134230117-134255768 GCA_907169655.1 Acomys percivali
TGTGTGTGTGTGTGTGTGTGTGTGTGTGTGTGTGTGTGTGTGTGTGTATGGGGGGGACACACCTGCTTTAGTAGTTTCTTAACAGACTGTTCTAGAAACTGTTGAGAACTTATCTGACCTTGGAGCCCTTGAGATTCTACTATCTTTCCAAAAACCTATTTTGTTATAAAAGCTAGTTCAAATTGGATTTTATTCCCATAGCAAACCTGTTTTAGATATAAGAAGATTGAAGTTAAGTAAGTTACACAGGGCTGATGGGTCATAGAGTCAGCAAAGCTGAAACAAGCCAGGATCATATTAATTCACCAACCCGTCACCATCTTCTGTGACACCAGAATAAAGTATTTCCCTTGGCAGGCTCTGCAGGGCCCAGGGGCGGCACCCCACACACAGGTAAGTATAACCATGGGACTATGCACTCTATGGAAGAAGCAAAAGGAGAGATTAGAATCCATGTAGCGGAGACCGTCATCGTCAGTGCCTAACTCACCACCATGCTTCTGTTTTGGCAGCCCTGAGAGCATCCCAGCATGGAGGAATCACAGGGTCAGGGAAGCACACAGCCCGGGCCAGCACCTGGGGACTGGCCGTCTGGGTAGGCACCTACACTGACAGTGGAATCCCTGTGAAAAGGGAGTAAATGATTGCTTCGGTCATTAGGACTCTGGAACCACCTGTTTCTGAGGGCTCTTAACCCTTGTCTATTCAACTAGCTACATCCTCGACTCCCACTTGGTCCTTGATTTCATTCCAAATGAACTCCAACTCCCTGCTTCTCTCAGAGCTTTATTTTAATCACATTATATCTGTGTGTCGTGGGATTCTGCTGCATGGTTCAGCCGCCCCGTGATGAGCAGCACATCATTTATGTGGCTGTATCTGGCTGGGATGCTATGCCCGAAGGCACAGGGGTTGGAGTGACTATGGACAACGGTGTGACTGTCTATAGTAGCTATTAACTATGTGTGAGCAACAAACGTTTATAGTTTCAAAGTGTTTTCACATATATTATCTCATTTTGTGTGACAATAACCCACAAGGACATAAATGCCATGTGTATTTTCCAAAGTTGGAGATCATACATTTAGACCCCTAAAATCACATAGCTAGCTAACTAAAGAGGCAAAACTAAACTCAGGACTTCTGGAATTTCCGTGTTTGATCTTTCAGGATTTGGGGTTTATCTTGTTTTGGTTGTGGTTTTGGTTTGGGATGTTTTTGTTTGTTTGTTTGTTTGTTTTGTGTGATTGTGGGGTCAAGAACTGAACTCAAACCATCAAGGCTGGCAGATCTGGACCCAGGGCGGTCAGCTCATATTACTGAACCAACCAAGAACAATGCATGCAGTAAACCTAGACCTCCTATTCAGATCTAGCCAATGGACAGTACACTCTTCACAGTTGTGTGGAGAGTGAGGACTGACTCTGACATGACCTCTGACATGACCTATTTGACCACTTCCCCATGGTAGGGAGGCCTGGTGGCACTCAGAGGAAGGGTAAGCAGGCTATCTGGATGAGACCTTACAGGCTGTGGTCATATGGTGGGGGAGGAGGTCCCTTTCTGTCACAGGCCTAGGGGAGGGGAATAAGTGAAAGAGGGAGGGAGGGGGGAACGGAAAGATACAAGTGAGGGGATAGCAATTGAGATGTAATCTGAATAAATGATTTAAGTAAAAAAATAAACAAATAGTTTAAACTAGACCTAAAAAAAAAAAAAGAAAAAGAACTAAACCCAAGGCCTGCCCTAGGCAAGTGTTCTACTGCTTAACATTCCCAATCTTTCTTTCCAACTTTTAAAAATTCATTGACAACAAATTTTAAAAATCTGTTCAAGGGGACGGGAGAGATGGCTCAGTGGTTAAGAGCACGGCTCTTGCAAAAGTTCTGAGTTCAATTCCCAGAATCCACACAACAGCTTACAACTGTCTGATGCTATCAAATAAATCTTTTTAAAAAAATCTGTTTAAAATGTTGTGGCCAGTGTTGTTAGAGTGTTGCAGTCTAGAATCACCTTGGATGGAAGTCTCCATGAGGAATTACAGATTATGTTGGCCACTAGGCATGTTTGTGAGAGATGCTCTTAACTGGACTAACAAAGGTGGGGAGACCCACGCTCAAGGTGGGCACCACCATTTTCACGGGCTGGTTCCTGGGTTGATGGAAAGGAGAGAGCTGGCTGAGGCCTGGCATGCGTGCCTCGATCGTCCTCCTCTCACCAAAGACTTCCTGTGACCAGTTCTCACAGGTTCCTGCTGCTGTGACCTTCCTGCCGTAATGGACTGAGCCCTGGAGTTGGGCTTTCACCCCTATGCTGCCTTTGTCAGAGAACCTCGTCACAACAACAGGAAGGAAGCTAGGACACATACTTCTGCTAGCTCTCAAATACTGCTTTTCTAATGGAACTCTCAAAGACTTTGATAATGTTCTTTAAGAGGTAATATTACAATAAGGTTTCCAGTTGCGAAATAAGCCCAAACCAATTCAGATGGATATATGGAAACACATACATTTAAAGGAATTTATAGATTAAATTTAGATTTTTTTTTTTACAGGACCCTAGCACCATCATTTAAAAAAAAAAAAAAAAGTCAGCCCAAACCTCCAGACCCAAAGTCCAAAGTTCCATAAGACATTGCTGTGGTGAGAAGTCAAAGCCAGACAGAATTGTATGTACCACTGGGATCATGGTAGGCACTTAACAATTAAAAGTTTATACTGTAAAATTATCTAGAGTTACTTTCCTTGTTACCTATAACTCTTGAATTCTTGAGAATTCATTCATGAGGTTAGAACCAGATCAAGCTCCCAGGTACTGCTTATTGCACTGTTACCATGGTAACCAGTAGCCAAAGCAGAGGTAGCCTCTATTCTCCGTCATGAGCTGGACTCTGCCACCAGGCCTTCTCTGGTAGAGACGGCTCCATACTGTTGGCCACCAGCTCCCAGGTGACACTTTTCATTAGGAACTTCAGCATCCTGGGCCTTTGATCCACTCTCTTTATTTTCCTTGTCATGGTCCTGGTTGGAGAGGAAGAGGGAAAAGTTTCACGGAACAACCAAGTATCTCGGAACTCCCTCTTGGAGAGACGTAAGAAGCTTCACCCTTTAAGCAATGTCAGCCTTCGAGCTTAGCCTTTTCCCTACCTGGTTTATGAAACCCTGATTTCATGGGAATGAGGCAAGTTCTAAGGAGTGCTGTGGAACAAGAGGCTCTAGAGACGCGAGCCACCCTGGCCGTGGGACTCAGTGCAATCGCACGGCTTGGTTCCCAGGTGGGAAGCATTCCCCTACACCATGGCCATTTGGATAGTCCCTACAAGTGTCTGATCTCCAGCTGGTAGTACTGTTTCAGGAGACGGTGGAAATTTGAGGATGAGAGGCGTAGCTTGAGGAAGGAAGTGGGCTGCTGGAGGATCAGCCAGCTTCCTGTTCCTTCTCTCTTTCCTGATTCACCTAGGTGTAAACCGCCTCACACTCCCACTGCTGTGGGGCCGCTGGCCACGAAGCCTTCCCTGCTGTGGTGAGCCTATCAGCCTGTAACTATAAATGAATGCATCCTCCCTCCCTCCCTCCCTCCCTCCCTCCCTCCCTCCTTCTCTTCCTTAAGTGGCTCCTGCCAGTGTCCACTCGTAGGAAGCAGAACTCTAACTAGCCAAACACGCGACCTGTCTCAGAGCCCCCAGCACCCCCATCAGGATGTCACCTACTGTTGTCCTGTCTCAGAGCCTCCCCACCACCAACCCCTGCACCCTCAGCAGGATGTCACCTACCTTATTCTGTGCTCTGTAATACTCATTTAGCACATACTGGTGTTTGGGTTCTGTAAGACCAAAGAAGGTAGCAAATCTTTCACCAAGGAACTCACAAGCTGGAAGGAAAAACAAGCCCTTGGGGACACAGAATCGGTGACTGAAACTTACTGTCAGCCAAGGTGCTAAGAGTCTAAACTTGTTTGCAGAAGGCCCGTTATGCCATGATGAGCCTCCGGAATAGCCAGAACCACAGGCATGCACCACGATGCTCAGAAAATGTTTATCATCTTAAGCCAGAGCCCCATATGAGAACCACTGTAGTCTGTTCCTGCATGTTCTCATCCTATAGACTTTTGTATCTTTTATTTGACCTAGGGCTCAGGCAGGAAACCTAAAGTTATGGTGGGGCTTCCTTCCAAATCACATCAACCTTTTCTAACTAAAGCATAGAACTCATGGGAAGATACCATTTTTTTTATATCAGTATATTATGATCAGGGTTTGATTTGGATCCCCAATAGAACTTCCATATTACTGTCGCTCCGCCTTTGTGGAAAACATGTACTGTCCTCCCCCACCATTGCCTTAGCCCAACTGACCGAATCAGCCCTTGCTTGGTTTTAGTATAACTTTTTTTTAATGATTACATTTCTTGAATAGCAGTTTTAAAAATGGGGAAACATATAAAGAATGTTTGAAAAATATGACAGAAATTTAAGATCATTGGAGGTATGCATGTTTTTTCTTTTTTTTAATTTTATTTTTTTATATATTTTATTAATTTATTTGTATTACATCTCAATTGTTAGCCCATCCCTTGTATCCTCCCATTCCTCCCTCTCTCCCACTTTCCCCCTACTCCCCTCCCCTATGTCTGTGACTAAGGGGGACCTCCTCCCCCTGTATATGCTCATAGGGTATCAAGTCTATTCTTGGTAGCCTGCTGTCCTTCCTCTGAGTGCCACCAGGCCTCCCTATCAAGAGAACATGGTCAAAAATGGGGCACCAGAGTTTGTGTGAAAGTCAGTCCCCACTCTCCACCCAACGGTGGAGAACGTCTTGTCCATTGGCTAGATCTGGGTAGGGGTTTGAAGTTTACTATATGTGTAAAAAAATGCAATTGGACCTATATTTGTCACCATGCACAAAACTCAAGTCCAAGTGGATCAAAGACTTCAACATAAAACCAGAGACACTAAATTGGTTAGAAAAAAAAGTGGGAAGAGCCTGGAACACATTGGCACAGGAGATAACTTCCTGAACAGAACACCAACAGCCCTAGCCTTAAGGTCAACAATTAATAAATGGGACCTCATGAGGCTGAGAAGCTTCTGTAAGGCAGGAGGCACTGTCAACAGAACAAAGTGACAGCCTACAGACTGGGAAAAGATCTTCACCAACCCTACATCTGACAAAGGTCTAATATCCAAATTATATAAAGAACTCAAGAAATTAAACACCACCAAACCAAATAACCCAATTGAGAAATGGGGCTCAGAACTAAACAGAAGATTCTCAACAGAAGAATATCAAATGGCTGAGAAATACTTAAAGAAATGCTCAACTTCCTTAGTCATCAGGGAAATGCAAATCAAAACAACTCTGAGATTCCATCTTACACCCATCAGAATGGCTAAGATCAAAAACTCAAGTGACACCACATGCTGGTGAGGATGTGCAGAGAGAGGAACACTACTTCATTGCTGATGGGAATGCAAACTGGTACAGCCACTTTGGAAATCTATCTGGCGCCATCTCAGAAAACTGGGAATAAGGCTTCCTCAAGACCCAGCTATTCCACTCCTTCGAATATACCCAGAAGATGCACCAGCACACAACAAGAACATTTGCTCAACCATGTTCATAGCAGCCTTATTCATAATAGCCAGATCATAGAAACAGCCTAAGTGTCCGTCAGTAGAAGATTGGATAAAGAAACTGTGATACATTTACACTATGGAATACTACTCAGCTATTAAAAACAAGGAATTCCCAAAATTTGTGGACAAATGGATTGAACTAGAAATGATCATAATGAGTGAGTTAACCCAGAAGCAGAAAGAGTCAAATGGTATATACTCACTTATATCTGGACACTAGTCCAAGGGACATATCCCATGAAAGTCTTCATTTACCAGCAAAGTAGGTCAGAGGGGAGGACATCCTATTGGGACTCTAGGTGAGAGAAGCATGGGAGAATGGGGAAATAGAAGGATCCAGAGGGTCCTAGAAACCTACAAGAAGAACATTATGATGGGCAGATCTGGGCCCAAGGGTCCTGCTCAAACTATGGTACCAGCCAAGGTTTTAGTATAACTTAAAGACTCATAATCACTGTTGTGATCCCCAAGCTTGCCTCAGCTAATCAGACTTCCACAGCTCGCTTAGCGTCTGCTCTTTATGTCAGTTTCCCAGGGTCTCCTTGTCTCTAGTGCCTGAGTACCTATCCTGAAACTGTGAGCACAAATTACAATTCTGGGCACATTTGCTAGTCTGTATTACTCATTGAAAATCGAATCCTGTGAAAATATCACCATTTGTCTTTGTGCTTTGGCGTCCAGCTCAGTGTGGGCATGCAGTAGGAAGTCAGTAATGCCTTTTTAATGGACGAGTAAAGATGAGTTTGTAAAAGTCACATTTTGAATTTTCTCAGAATACTGAAGTAAAAAGTAATTTTTCTCACTATCACATTCACAGGCAGGCACATTAGAAGGAAATGAGTCATTAGACATTTGCCAATTGAGTTCAAAAGAAAACAAATGAAAGTAAAACAAACTCAGATTCTATGAACGTATAAGTAACCATACGGGCCATCATTCTGTCCCCGGGAGGGGCCAAGAAAGCTCATATTTATATTAGAGTAACTGTGATGGAGGAGCTTAGTCTGTTTCCAAACCTGGAAGTTTGTCAAGATGGAGAATAAACCTGGGAAGCATGGACTGTTAACTTCTGCTGTTCGAGTCTTTGACCCATGAAAGAGGAAACCTGGTTTTGCGCAGCTCTCAGCGTGATATCTAGAATGATGGCATGGACTTCCAAAGAATAAAATTTGGACCAAGATAACAAAAAGATGTGCACCAAGCGTGGTGGCACACACCTTTAATCCTAGCACTCAGGAAGCAGAGGCAGGCGGATTGCTGTGAGTTCGAGGCCAGCCTGGTCTACAAAGTGAGTCCAGGACAGCCAAGGCTACACAGAGAAACCCTGTCTCAGGGGAAAAAGAAAGAAAGAAAGAGAAAAGACAAGTAAAAAAAAAAAAGATGTGCTAACCATCTTTGTTTTTAGGCAGTTCAATCTTTAGTAAACAGTGTAGATCAGTAAACATGCCTAGAACTGTGATTCCTGTTCAGTTTCTGTTGTAGGAACAGCACGGGGACTAACAGTGACTCAGAAAACTGACATATGGTGTAGACCTGAAGAGATTGTGAAAGCTGGGTTGGCTTGGGGGCCATGACAATTACCAGTAAGTCTTTTTTGTTTTGTTTTGTTTTGTTTTGTTGTTGTTGTTGTTGTTGTTTGAGACAAGGTTTTTCTGTATAGCTGTCCTGGACTCACTTTGTAGACCAGGCTGACCTCGAACTCTAATGTCTTTGAGACAGTTACCACATGGACTTAGAAGTGACCAGACTGTCTCACCTGTCTTGGGGGAATCAATTAATATGTATTTAGGACAGAAAGGAAAAAAAAAACCAAACTTTAGTAGTACTTACTAGAAATTGAATTGTGTGCGATTCGACCTGCCCAAAACCAGAAGTATGATTCCCATGAAAGTTTAGACTGAAAAATAGAGAGAAATCAACTTAGGGTACTTAATAACAAGTGGGCAAAGGCACTTTCAACCAAGCCTGACAAACTCAGCTCAGTCCCCAGACCCCACATGGTGGAAGGAAAAAACTGACTCCAATAGGTTGTTCACTGGCCTCCACATGCACACCATGACATGTGTACTCTCAACCCCAACAATAAATAACTGTGATAAAAATTATAAAAATCATTACTATCAGGAATAGTGACTGAAGAGTCCTTTTTTGTTTTGTTTTGTTTTGTTTTGTTTTGTTTTTGTTTGTTTGTTTGTTTTTTGAGACAGGGTTTCTCAGTGTAGCCTTGGCTGTCCTGGATTTGCTTTGTAGACCAGGCTGGCCTCAAACTCACAGCAATCCGCCTGCCTCTGCCTCCCGAGTGCTGGGATTAAAGGAGTGCGCCACCATGCCCAGCATGACTGCAGATTCTTATATGGAGATTTTTTTAAATGTATTGTAATGTTTAATTTTCTCTCTTATCAATGAGAAAACTAACCAAACAATGGCTGTCTGGTGGCTATATGTGATCCAGAAAGCAACCATGGAGACCAAAAGCAGAATATCAAGCCGCATTTCTGTATAACTTATCCAGATCAAGCTCTCATTTATTCCTATTGCTACCGATACAATGAGCTTACCAGGTCATCTGTTGAGTTCTCTTCCTCTCTTTCTTCATCTTCCTCTGTGCTGTATTCTTCCAGGGTGTCTCCATCAGCAAAGTAGATAATCCTTTTAGGAGTAGTGTCTTTATAACATCCACTCATTTCTGATTCTGACTGCTGGAAATGGTCTCCGTCCATAAGTGATCGCCTGGGTAGTTGAAAACAGGATGCCCTAGGACAAGTCGCCCAGGGCAGGGTTTATATCTATCTGGGAGGTTTCTAGTTGTTTTCAATCAAGGTAAAAGACAGAGTTTGGAGGTAATCATGTTATCGGTCTTCGTTCTTCACATCTGAGAGGAGTGTTTAGTCTATATCAGAATAGAAGAGATTCAACTAGTAAAAATGTGGTTATTGGATGTTTGGACAAAAGGTTCCTGCATGTTTGCCTGATCTTTTCATCACTGCAGCTCCCACAACTGCTGGTAGGAGGGAGCCACTGCCCATCAAAGCTTGCCAATCATTCCAATCGGAGAGGCAACACAGGGAGCATTAACAAGCACAGATTCTGCACAGGCAGGAGAAAGTATTTGCAAAGCCTATTTCAGTAAAGAAGCAACATCCAGAACATGTAAAGAGTTACTACAATGCAATAGTTATGTAAAAGATAGACCTCACATGGCCATGAGATTTTAACAAGCTACCAAAGATGAGTTAGATGGCAAACACAGGGAAAGATGCTCATGCCATTAATCATTAACTAACTATATGCTGAAGCCTAATATGATGTCCAAATGTACTCACTAGTGTGGGTAAGAGTTAATAGGACTAACAATATCAGGTATTGGGTAGTGTGTGAAACAATTGGAGAACTCATAGATTGCCAGTGAGGAGGTGCTGTAGGTTAGACCTACAATAGCCCCCAAAGGCCCCGGTGTTTCAGATGTGATCCTCAGCCTGAAGTGCCACAACAAAATGATAGGACTTTTAGGAGGTGGGGTCTGGTGGAAGGAACTGGGGTCATATTGGATCGTGGTCCAAGAATGAAGTTGCGCAAGGAGAATTTTGAGTGTTTATTAAAAAACAACAACAACAACAACAACAAAAAACAACCAAAGAAACAAACAAAAACCTCCAAGAAAACAAGAGTCTTGTGACCTCCAGTTTCCTTAAATCATGGAATTGTTGGATTGTGTTTGCATACTCCACCCATCTGTAATGGATAGGAGTAAGTTTACTTCAGATTACTCATTACAACTGGCTGTTGTTGCTTGTTTATATGCACGTGCAGCTTGTCCACCACGTGCAGCCTATCCTTGCAGTCGTACACTTCACTCATATGACTTCTCTTAGGCCTCCGAGTGTAAATTGATGCTCTGAATAAAGTTGGCAGTAGTCCACCTCCTTTACTGGCTCCATTTGCCCATGTCCCACACTTGTAGAGTGTGATAGAGTCATGTAGGATGCACCCTTGAAGGGTCTCTGGCTTCCTCTGCTACGTGTCCCCACCATGGTGTGCTGTGCCACCATAAGCCCAAGTGACCAAATGAAGTCTTTACAAACACTAGAAAACCATGTGACAACTTCGTAAACACTAACCACACAGTTGCCACTTACTCTTATAATTCTTTCCTTTGATAGCTACCCAAAAGAAATGAAGAAAAGTGTAACATATGTATGTGAATATTCATATCACTTTGAAAGCAAGTCAAAACATCACTTAGTGAGATGAGCAAACAGAAGGTGGTTTATCCGGTCGATGAAATGCTACTTAATAATTCAACGTGACAAACAACTAACACTTGCGGTACAGTGAATGGCTCTCAAGAGCATTATGTTAAGTGAGAGAAGCTAGTCATTGCATGGTGCAATTCCATGTACGTGATGCTTTAGGAACAGTTCAGCATTTGCTAGGAGTGGGGGTTAGGAAGCAGAAAGAGTAACAACAAAGGGACCAAAGAGAACGTCTTCGATGGCAACATTTCTATAGATGTCATGATCTCGTAGGAGTTACCTGTCTCCATACATGTATAAAAATTAATCAGCTTGACGTTTATTACTTAGTTTCTTAAACATTTATTTGTTTGTGCTTGGGGTGGCGGTGAGGTGGAGTGGGGGTGGGGGTGGGGTGGGGATATACTATGGCATTGAGTGTGCAGGTCCGAGGACAACTTTAAGAAGTTGGTGCTCTCCACGCTGTAGGCCCCAGAGATGGAGCTCAGGTAATCAGGTTTGACCACAAGCACACCGAGCCATCTTGCTGCCTCTAACTTTACTATATTTAACCAACATCAACAAAACTGGAAAGATTTGGTGCCAGGATACCTATATTTAAAGTCTTATTAATTAATATATCCACGTGGAGGTATGCTCATCTATATAATAATAATAATAATAATAATAATAATAATAATAATAATAATAATACAGAATGATATAGTCCCAAGCTTATATAGTCATTATAAAGACATCAGGTAGAACAATTCTTAGAAAATAGTCTTTAATAAAAGCTAGTTATTATTAAGTATCTATCATTACCTTAGTAGTGTATGTGGCAGGCATCAAAGCTGTAAGCACACTTATTTTTTAAAAATAATATTTAATATATTTTAAGATTATATGAGCAAATATAGGAGACGTAGCTAACGTAGAATAATTCTCCTTTTTGTTCCAAACATACAGAAATCCTTGATAAAATTAGCAGACGAAACCATTAAATTATAGCTGCACTAAGAAGGCGTGAGGAGGAGGAGGAGGAGGAGAGGGGAATGAAGCAGGAAAATATAAAAGAAAGAAAGGCAGGCAGGCCGAGGCCAGCTTAGGTATCAGAATCAAATCAAAGAAGGAGAGAAAACAAAGAGGGATCAGAAGCCCAGGCAGCTCCTGGGAGTCTCAAAGTCAGACGCAGGCCTTGGGGCTGCAGTGCCAACCCAGCATTGATGGGAGAGCCCAAGTCATGGATGCCAGGAATACAAGAAGCTAAAGAGAAGCAGCACACGAAAAGCTAAGCTAATAAAATACTGCCGTCTCTATGTTTAGCACCCGAAGACACTCTCCCATGGCCTGTAAAAGCAGCAGAGTAATTCACCATATCCTGGAAATGTTCTCTTGGAAAACAAGCAAAGAAACAAACAACAACCCTGGACCCCAGGCCTGCACCACACATTGATATGCAGCCGGTTCAGAGTCACTGTATGTATGATGTACTAAGACAAAGCCAAGGAGCCTAAAACCAGTGTAAACCCCAGAACTCTGCTGAACGCACAACAGCCCCACCTTGGAGTTATACTCCAACAAGACGGGGGGGGGGGCATCCTGAATCTCTGCTAAAAACAACCTCTGATGGGGATGTACTTGTTGTAGAAACTTCAAAGCCACATGAAGAAACAAACCGTCATAGGAAAGTACGGCAGGTTTAAAAGCACCACACCTATGTTAGTCAGCTTTCTGTTACTGTAACAAACTATCTGGGATGAGCAACTTAAAAAGAGAAAAGATTTGGTTTGATTCAGGGGTTCAAAGGGAGAAGAAGCTGCTTGCTTCATGATGTTCAGGAAGCGAAAAGAGAGGGAGTACGGAAAGTTAATGTGTGCCGCCAGGGGCCTAACTTCCTTCCACTGGGCCCTACTTCCTAAAGGTTCCGTTGCCTCTCAATAGCACCCTTGGTTGGGCACCACATTTTCAACAAATGGGCCTTTGTGTGATATTCAAGATCTATAACAGACCTGATCCAAGAATTAAGAATAATAAAAAGAAAGAAAAGAGAAGAAGGAAAGAAAGAAAAACAGGGTATGGTGGCACATGCCATTAATCCCAGCACTTGGGAGGCAGAGGCAGATGCCTGATCTATAGAGCAAGTTCTAGGAAAGTCAGGCTACCCAGAGAAATCCTATCTCAAAAGACCAAATAAACAAACAAAAAAATAAAAAAAATAATTAATTGGTGCGAAAGCTATTCTTGTTTGTCAACTTGACTACATGTGGAACTAAAAATCCCCAAAATGGTGGACTTATTTTGAAGCAGAAAGATCCACTTCTAATCTAGAGTTTTTAGTTAGGAAGACACAATGTTTTTTTTTGAGACAGGGTCTCTCTGTGTTAGCCTTGGCTGTCCTGGACTTGCTTTATAGACCAGGCTGGCCTCAAACTCACAGATATCCACCTGCCTCTGCCTCCCTGAGTGCTGGGACTAAAGGCATGCACCACCACAGCCCAGCTGGAAGACACACTTTTAATCCAGATCTAATCTAGACCACCCCACCCGCTGGAAGCCTATATAAGGAAATGGAAGAAGGAAGCATTTGCTTTTGCCTGCTTGCCCTCACCTTGCCTGCGAGTCCATTCCTTCACCGGTATGACAGCCTACTTCTTTTGGATTCCAGCATATACTGAAGACCAGTTGAGACATCCAGCCTCATGGCTAAATAACTATGGGATTCTTACTCCTTCCATTCGTGGCCAGCCATTGTTGGAGTAGCTAGCCTGCAGCCTATATATCACTCTAATAGATCCCCTTTCTATATATAGAGAGATCCGTTCTATTAGTTCTGTTACTGTAGAGAACCCTGACTAATACAAATGGTAACGTTAAAGGGAGTCTGTGTGTGTCTGCCGTGTTCAGAAAGACAAAGAAAAATGTAACACCCAAAGAACAAGTCAACTTGAAAAGAGACTAGATAGGAATTCTATAAATGTACAATCCAGATAGGAAAGCTTGGATATAAGTTTAAATTGGTGAAGAATCCCAAGGAAGCTCCCAGAGTATGGAATAAATGTACGCATGTTTAACTGAAAACAAAAGTTGTGACATATGAACATAGGTAAGAAAGCACAGCAGGTGCCTAATGAGAGTTTTGGAAACACTGATCGGGGAAAGGCAGAGGTAGCAGTTTTTATCAATTGTCCGTGAGGGCAAAAGGACATGGTCTTCAAATCTGAGAACAGAGAACCCTCAGGGGGATGAATAGGCATGAAATCATTATAGACAATGAAAATTCCAGAAAAACATTTACTTACTAGTAGTCCTGAGAAAGAACCTCACGGATGCTACGCAAGCACTACTGCTGACATATATTTACAACCCAATGGAAAATAACTAACTGGGCAATAGAAAAGAGAAGACAGTTCATAACGGTGTAGCCATTAGAGTATTGGCTAACTTCAAAGAGACAAGGTCTACCGGTCATTGCATTCTTGTCAAAAGGAATTCAGTAACCAGCAAAACAGTGATTGAGAGAGTGAAGTGATAATCCCAGACCATGAAAACACAGTTAATAATTCTTGCTGTCTTCACTGAAAGATCATATGTCAAAAGGAGCAAGAGTGATATGCAAGAAATAAATATTAATAAAAACAGTAAAATTAAAGCCACAATATTAACCCTTAACACAATTTTCAGTGGGGACAGTATAAAGATAAAACAGTATTAAGTATTAGACAGTAAAAAAACATGAACTAATAGCTTCTAAGCATGGTTCAGAGAGAGGCCAGATAGGGTATGTTGTTTGGCACACATGAGAGAAATTTAAAGATCACTAGAAAAAAAGGAAATTAAAATGCATAATTTTACAACTAACAGGAGAAAAATAAACAATTGCCCTAAAAGAAGGCCAAGCATGGTGACTCATGCTTTTAATCCCAGCATTTGGGAGGCAGAGGCAGGCTATTTCAAGACCAGCCAGGGCTACTAGTGAGACCCTCTCTCAAGAAAACAAAAAACAAACAAAAACAAATGAAGACAAGAGGAGAGCAAATGGACAGCTCATGGACAAAAATACAAAAAAAAAAAAAAAAAAAGGAAAGTATTAGGAATATATCAGTGGTAGAAACCAGTGTCAATCATTGTTAGTATCCCTTTAAAAAGGCTGCAAACTCAAGTTTCAAGAATTTTTATCAGCACCATAAGCATGAGTGGATACACATGTGCACACATATGTGCTCATGTATAAAGCTACCTGTCATTTTATTATTCTTGGAGACACAAGTCTTACTTACAGGTGCAATTCTGAGTTCATGCCACGAGCAAGGTGAGAGTTCTAGAATGCCTGGAAGACAAATGCATTAAATTCACCTTCTGAGGCCCAGTGACAGGATGCCGTACCTTCAAGGGTCACTGAGGAGGCCGGAAGGGTCCACCTGATGTCCCTGACTTAGTGCCAGCATATTACACGAGAGCCTCGGATAAATGACAGGAAGGGGGAGTTATCATCTGGTTCCTAGTGACACTGAGCACTAAATAGACAAGTCTCCATTTAAATGTGCTAAGACCAATAGTGTATGAAGCCCTACTAGTATCGAACAAGTAAATATCATACATGCCACCAGAAACAAAATGCATTCTATGACAATCCAAAGGGGAAAAAAATATTTTCAGAAACCAACTCACATGATTTGTTTTTCTTTCCTTTCGGTACTTCGTTACCTTTGGGGTTCTCAGCATTACGTTTGATGCTAGAAGCTGTTCCACAGATGGTCAGTTAATCACACCCAGCTGAGGCCAAGCCCAGTCCCTGTGTGTGCTGACGTGGAAATGTTCTTGTTGGCTACTCTTGCTGACTCAATCAGCAAGGAAGCCACCAACTCCCTTTGTAAACTTTGTAAACCCTCAAGGCCAGAAAGTGGCCAAGCTCCTGACTGAGGAGCTCCAGTAGACAGGTCCCTCTCCCTCAGAACTCTCTAACTGTCCTAACAGGGTTTCCAGCCTCTGTAACGGCCACAAAGGTCATCACCAGCCCCTCAACAGGACCCTTTTATGCCAAGTTGAGGTGAAAAGTCTGAACAAAAGCCCACCAATCCCTGAGCTCCCTCAAGCTCAGGACTTGAAATCCCATCATCCTCAGCCTGGAAATCTCTGGCCTAGAAAGATCCACTCCCTAAGAAATTCTCTGTAAAGGCTGCATCTGCTCAGTCCCCTGCTGTCTTCTCCTGGGAGCAGAGGCTGTCAACTCTGACTCTGTTCCTTTCCACCTTGGCTCTCCCAATAAATCTCTTTGAGGAGATTTGATGTCTTGTGTGATTCTCTCACTGGAAGAAGCTAAGAAGCAATGAAAAGAAGAATGGAAGAAGGACTAAAAAGTGGGGCTGAGGTTCCTGAGCTGCTCAGCTCAGCTGGGGATACCCTCCCCTGGGAGCTGCAACGCCTCTGATGAGGGGGCTTCCTCTCAGAGCTGTGTGGTTCCTGGGCTCCTGTGTCTCAGGACACATTTCCATTAGGATGCCTTCTGTCCTCAGAGCCCTGGGCTTCTGAGTCCAAGGATGCCTTTCTTTCTTTTTTTTAACTAATTAATTTTTATTTTCATGTACATTGGTGTTTTGACCTCATGTATGAGTGTGAGGGTGTCAGATCACCTGGAACAGTTATTACAGACAGTTGTGAGCTGCCATTGTGGGTGATAGGAATTGAACCCTGGTTCTCTGAAAGAACAGTCTGTGCTCTTAAACACCAAGCCATCTCTCCAGCCCCCACGCACCAGGATGACTTTCTATCCAATCGGGAAGGCCAACAGTTCTTTTGTTTGTCTTACAGGGTGGGAAGGTTTGCTATATTCACACGGTCAACATTGACCAAACCTGGTGCCTCACAAACTCAGCTTTATATTAGAGTCACGTGGGTCATGATAAAAGTCCCAAATACATGCTCTGCAGGCCCCTTAGGTTCATCCCAGACCCTGGGGGAGGAACCCAGGCACCTGAATTCTGTGGAGCTGCCCAGGCGATCCCAACTTGCAGGCAAATGTGAGGACCAGTGTGTCTGAGAGTGGGAAAAGAGTAACTTTCAAATTCATACAAAGAGTTGTGGCAATCAGTAAGGTGGTGAACTATAGAAAGCTTAAACTTCAGGTCAGTTCTAGAATGTTCTGTGCATTATTTTCTAAGAAGGTTCCTTACTTTTTACTTCAGAGCCCTGCCTGTTGGCCTTCCTGCTCTGATGGAGAGTGTGTCCTGAGACCTGGGTGCCCAGGAACCACACAGCTCTGAGACTGGAAGGTATCCCAATGGAAGAGCATCCTGAGACATGGGTGCTCAGGTCACTGCACAGCTCTCAGAGGAAGCAGCAGTGCAGCCCCCAAAGGGAGGGTCTCCCCAGCTGAGCTAAGGAGCTGAGGAGCCTCAGCCCCACTCTACATCTTCGCTTCTTTCCCTCTTTTCATTGTGTCTTAGCTTCTTCTGATGAGAGTCACACGGGGCAGCAAATCTCATAAAAGTGGATTTGTTGGGAAGGTTCAGGGCATGGAGAGTTGAATCCAGAGTTGGCTGCCCCCCCTGTTCCCGGAGAGGACAGCAGGAAACTGAACAACAGGCAAGGCTTAAATGGGATTTTTTTAGGGGAGGAGGGGTGAGGTGTAGCTTTCTAGGTTAGAGATTTCCAGTATGAAGATTGGTGGGATTTCAAGTCCTGAGCTTGGGGGAGCTAAAGGATTGGTGTGGTTTCCTGTTTGGGGATTGGTGGCTTTTTGTTCACTGTTCACCTCAAATTAGCATAACCTGGGAAGGGTCCTAATGAAGGGCTAGAGATGACCTTTGTGACAGTTACAGAGGCTGGAAACCCTGTTATGCCAGAGAGGTCTGGGGGGAGGGGGCTGGCCACTTTCTGGTCTTGAGGATTTACAAAGTTTACAAAGTATACAGAGTTTGCAAAGTTTACAAAGGGAGTCCACTGCAGGGAAGCCCTTCCCTGGCGCCTGAGTTGGCTGGAATGGGCAACACTGCCCCCTTCAGCCTCATTGCAAACTAAAAAGCTTTACTATGAAAGGTTTAAATAACGCGTTAATAGTCAGGTTGTAGTGCCCTCATTCCTCTAAGACCACCCAAATACACCGCTTTCCAAGTGAAGCCAACCGCACACACAGCCTGGTCCAGACAGCGTGTTCCCTGCATATTACAGCCTATGATAGCTGTTGACTCTGAAGAAAATACTAATTAATCTCTGTTCTTTATAACAACAGTGCTCTGCACTTGCCACACATACACATGGTTAGTTCAGAGGGCTCCCAGGAAGACTGAGGGTGGGGGAAAGGAGGGTTTGTAGCTCACAGTTGATTTAGAGAAGGTTTTTCCGCCACCTAATGGGCACTTGAAAACCTGCCCTACAAAATTCACCTTGTTCCTCACCGTGCCTGTCTTATAGCTCAATACTGAGCAATTTGGAATGTTTGGTTTCATTTTTTAACATCCTGACACTATTTCTCTCTTTACATCAATCCCTTGGTCAAATACTCCATGTATCGAGCTTTTTAACATGTTCAATTCTTCTGAAGACCTTTTCTTGTGTCTTAAAAACCTGACTGTAGGTTATCAAGGATGCTCCCGTGTACATAACGTGAGCAGCAGACAGTATCGCATGTCTAGCCTTCCAGTATCAGGCTGCCTCTTATTCTGTGGCTTAAATATTGTCTACACACTGATGACTCCAGAGTTTATACATTCCACATCAGGCTTTTACTCTGGCTATACTTCACAGAGCCACTTCCTAGTCACCTTTTCTCAAACTCTCTCTCTCTCTCTCTCTCTCTCTCTCTCTCTCTCTCTATATATATATATATATATATATATATATATATATATATATATATATATATCCTTGTATTCTTGCTATCTCAATATATGGAAATTTTATCCATCTAGTTTCCCATACTAAAAGCATGGACCATTCTTGATCCTCCTTCTATCACTTCTCATATTAAATATGTCAAGAAATTCTTATGTATTTCCAGAACCCCAAGACTCTGTCATTCAACTGCTCTTCCATGGTCTAAGCCTGTATTATTGTAAAGGTCTATTTAGGTTTTCTAGATGGTCTAGACTTAAAAAATTGCAGCCAAAATCGTCCAACTGTTGGATCCTGGCATTCCTGTTTAAACCTCTCCAATGGGTCACCCAAAGTCAAAGCTCAAATCCTTACAATGGCTTGTGAGGCTGTGGTCTGACCTCTTGGGCTTTTGTTGTGAAACTCTTGTTGGGGCAGGACAAGGAGATTGCTCATCTGCACAAGACCCTCCTCCCATGATTGGCCTACTGAAGTTCTCTTGTGAGAGGGGGGTCATAGGACCTCATATCTGAGATTCCATCCCCCACCCCTGTCCCCCCTGCCCCCAGTTGTGTGTAATCCCGTCCTGGCTTCACACGAAGGGAAGTGCTAGATGACGTAGGTGGTAGAAGGTCGACTGGCATGAGGACTCCAGTGATGTAGCCCCTGAGGTGTCACTCATGCTGTCAGCTTTTCAGTGACCCATCCTGATCAGTTCACCAAGCTGGACCTGGATGAAACTGTCTTTTTGGCTCACCTTTACTTTCTCCCTCTCCGGTGAATACAAATAGAATTCTTAGGAAATCGTGCAAGGACTACTGTCCCTCAGAACCTGACCATGACCTTGAGCTACAGTTCCTTGACGAGTCCCTCTCCTGACAGTCACCTTTAGCTGGTTGCTCTCCCACCTCTTTTCTTTGGACGTTGTACCTTTATGCTTCAGGTCTTTAACTCAACACACCCCATCCGAAGTTCCTGATCCCATCTCTCAAGGCAACATTCCATTCTCTTCATTCAGCTTTTATTGAACACGTTCCTTGTTTTTTCTCACCTGCAGTATGCTCATTTCACTCATCTTGCCCTCAGCAGAACAGGGTCCTGGTTACTTCCTATTGCTGTGCTCAAACACTGCAACCAAGGCAACTTAAGAGTTTAATTGGCCTTATGGTTCCAGGGGGTTACAGTCTTTGATGGTGGAGAAAGGCATGGTGGTAGGTGGCTAGGGCAGCAGCTGAGAGCTCATATCTTGCTTCGTAAGCAGGAGGACCAGAATATACTGGGAATAGGATACATCTTCTGAAACCCAATGCTGCACCCAGTAACACACGTTAGTAAGGACACACCTCCTAACCTTTCTCAGACAGTTCTACGAACTGGCGACCTATGAAAGCCATTCTCCTTCAAATCACCACATTCTACTCCCTGGACCCTTATATACAGCTCCCCTTCATGGCTCATGCCATATCATAATGCAAAAAGACATTTAGTTCAACTTCAAAAGTCCATGTAGTCTATCAGTTTCAACACTGTTTAAAAGCCCAGAGTTCATAATCTCTTCTGGGACTCAAGACTCTTCACTAACCCCCCTGTAACATCTTATAGCAAATTACATACTTCCAACACATAATGGCACGGAGTATACATCGCCATTCCAAAAGGGAGAAAACACTGAATCAAAGCAAGACCAAAAACCTCCAGATCCCATAGCTGATGTCACAGGGCTTAGATGGCTCCACCTGATGTTAACATCCTTTCTCTCGGGCTGGTGCGCCTCATATGCAGCTCTCCTTCGTGGATATGCCATGGCTCTGGCATCTTAGGGTCTTGAGTGCAACCCAGGCTTCACTTCCACAGCTTCACATAATGGCCTCTCACGTTCTTAGGGCTACCATGCCTGACTGTCCACCCACATACTGTCTGGCCTCAGCAGCTCTCCTTACCCAAGAGGAAAGTCTCCAAACCTTTCACTCATGAGTCCTTCATGATTCTAAAGCCAGAACCACGTGGACAATACTGCCCAGTTCAGCAGCCCACAGAGGTTGAAGCCTGCTCCTCTTGAACCACATCTTCACAGCTTTAATCTGTTGTTGCTTTTTAGGAGAAATTTCCTTAGGCCTTTTCCTTTCACAAATTTGAGGCTTAGCTGGCTGAGGTCTTGCCTGAGGGGACGCTTCCTTTATTTCACTGCAGATCAAGCCTCACCTTAAATCACTTTCTCTCAGCACAAACATTGGCTGATTTTTTTTTTCTTCAAAGTGTACATTTTGTATTTCTTTGTTTCCTTGCTTTTTCATTGTAAATCTGCATTAAGAGTACACTCTAGTGACCATGTAAGAGTCAGTATCAGGCTATCTTGAAGAATCTCTTCCACCAAAACCAAACCAAAAAAACTAGTTAGAACATTTCAATTTAGCCTCTGGAAAGTTCCCAGGGCAAGGGCAGAATGCAATCACATGATTTACCAAAATTTCACAAGAATGCTTTCTAGCCCAATTACTAATATTCTTCTCCTTTAAAACTGCCTTGAGGATTGGAGAGATGGCTCAGAGGTTAAGAGTACTGTTTTGCTCTTCCAAAGGTCCTGAGTTCAATTCCCTGCAACCACATGGTGGCTCACAACCACCTATGAGATCTGGTGCCCTCCTCTGGTGTGCAGGAGTATATGCAGGCAGAACACTATAAATAATAAGTAAATTTTTAAAAATTGCCTTGAGCTGGACCTCTACTGTCCACATTGCTCTCAGAACTACTGTCTTCCACACTCCTACTAGGATGGCCCTTTAACTTTTATTCACAATGTTCAACTGATTTTCTAGTTCAAAGTACCAAAGTCTTCCATATTCGTCCCTCCCCCCGCCCAAAAAAAAATATCACATGGCCAGGTTTGTGAGAGCAGCAGCCAATCCTCTGGTATTAACTTTTGTCTTTTTTTTTTTTCCTGTAAAAAACACCACAGCCAAGACAACTCATAGAAAACATACTAATTATAGTTCCGGAGGGTTAGAGTCTATGATGGCATGGCAGATCATGGTGGCCAACGGCTGAAGCAGCAGCTGAGAGTTCACATCTTGATCCAGTTCAAACCTCAAGCTCATATCCAATGACACACAAGGCCACACCTCCTAATCCTTCCCAAAGTGTCACCAACCAGGGACCAAATATCAAATATACGAGCCTCTGGGGGCCATTCTCATTCAAACCACACAGATGAGGTTTCCCCGGTTCGTTTGCTGCCATCTTGCCCTGTGATGTCCTTGTTCTGATGTGTGGCTGGAACTCAGCACTCACATAATGAATGAATTATGCAATTAGTCCCATTTAATGACTATGGGAAGGAACCATGTAACAGATTACAGAATACAAACTCAAAATGGTCTTATTTCCTGTTTTTAAACTATTTTAGAATTTTTCTTGTTACCGTCTATAATAATTTCAATTGCTTTATGTAAACACATGGTGGATTTGAAGTTTTGAAGAAGGAAGGTACTTTACGTAATGTTTGTTACTATTTTGCTTTCACTTATCACAGTGTTTGCAAATGGATTGGGTTATAACAGAACAAAGCACCAGTTCCGGGTAATTTACACAGGAACTAACCAGTCCCCTCTTCCAGCCTCCACTTTTCCTAAGATGCTGTCTAGAGATGTGACCTGTGGTGAGAGCAGGGTTTAGATAAGCACAGCCTCGAAGAAGGAACTGTAGCTGTGTGTGGACAGGACAGAGTCAGTGAGGATGTGTGAGGCCAGCTACTGCCAGCCTCAGACCCACAGTCACCTGGAGTGAACCCGCACCTTTAGCTTCAGCATTAAGTGTGTGTGTGCCTGGGTGTAGCTCCATGCCCGTGGCTGGGCATTTCCCAATGATTTCTCCATCATGGCAGACGATGTACTACATTCTGTTTGAAATTCTGGAGGTGACCAGCCTGGAAGCTCCTTAGCTGCTGCCCAGCAAGCCACAACACACAGAGGACTGCACTGAACTGGTAATAGGAGCTAGATGAACCAATTAAAATGGTGCTTTTCACACAAGAGGTGGTTAGGTACCAATGCAAACACAAGCACAAACTAAATATGTCAAGGAAATTAACTCAGGAAGCAAAGAACTGATGCAAATGTCATTTAAAAGTATTACTGTAAGAAAGAATTTGTACTATACTAAATCTGCTACTAGTTAAGTGTACAAAATAACTCCCCCAATCCAGTGAATATGTAAGTAAAACTGCTTTTATTTTCATAAATAAAAAGATTAATCATTATATAAACATTGAGCAGAAGTAGCATGTGAGCTGTCCTTCCTGATATGAAATACATGCAACATGAACGTACAGTTCCGTCACTCTACAGCCCCCAGGCCGGTGCTTTATGTCCAGAATCTCCCAAATCCCCAATACCACTTCAGAACCTTCCAGAATGGGGTCTGTTAGGCATCTGGTGTTACTTTTGCAGTCAACAGAGGACTTCTCATCTGATCATGTGAACACTGCCAATTATGGTTTTAAACAGCTGCATGTACTACTGGCCCTTACAGAGGCACTGGATGTGTTTCTACCCATGAACACAGGCAGCTTAGTCCACAGAAAGCTCATCGTGAAGAATCACTAGCACCTAAAACAGTCCTGTAGGCAGAGTCAACAGGCGGCAGCAAGTACTAGTTAACATTTTGTCAGGAACTGGCATTTAGCAACAAGTGACTGTGTAGTAAGGGGAGGGGGAAAAACATGTTTTCTATAGGCAACAAAATAAAAAGTAACTCAGTTTACTCCAAGTATTCTGAGAGCTACAGCTTCAAATATTAGACACTGTAAGCTGTAACAACATCGCTACATTCTAAACAAACAAAAACTTATTGATTCTATGTAGCTTTTCAAAGAAGTGTAAACTATGATACATGATTTTTTAAATACAATCTTGATTGGCAGGTATAATCTGTCCATTCTTCATCATGAGATGTATATTCCTGTTTCAATACTTTGTGTAGATTGGTGTGTTTCTCACAAGGTTGCTACAGGGATGCAGTGGTTTATCTACAAGCTTGTACACTGTCTGGCACACAGTAGGCTCTCATGTAAACTATTATTCCTAAGTGAACCAATACATCACCTATAAAAGGAAGTTACAATGCCCGGAGAGTAACCAGCTAGGAGACACCTACAGACATGCTATTTAATAAAGTTTCACACATCCTCTCGTCTCCAGTGTGTGGATGTAACCAATTGTGTAAGAACTACAACCCACTTGGAAGATCATATTTTATATGTCTCTATCCTAATCTTTTGCTGCTGTGGCCTTTGGCCTAAAGCCAAACAATTCTGATAGGATATATACTGAAGAAACCCATGTTAAAAACACAATGTACACCTTAATCGGGTAACAAAGGGCATTTTCTGAAGACATTTCTAACAAAGGAGTTATCGGTGAGTCCCAGGACAACCTATCTTGGCTGAGTTTACAAAGGCTTTCTTTACAGCATACATCTTCTACTTCGTCTAAACACACTTTCCATTCTCTTTTTAATTTCTCTCTACACAGAAACACCAAACACTAGTACAGAGCTTTACCCCTTATGTAAAAAACTCTTTAGAAAAGGTACTTGTTTTTTTAAAAAAAAAAACCCACCGCCTAGATACTAAGGGTGACTAGGGAGTGAGGGGCTATGCCTGTGAGGGAAGGGTCTGAGGGCAGCAGACCTGTCACTGCCGACTTTCAAGTATGTTACACGTTCTAAACACTCGATTTTCTAGTAACGTAGAGTCTCTACTAAGTGTAAGGAAAAAATTTGCTCTGAAGGTTTCTGATTTTAGGTCCAATTCTTTTCCCACCAGAAGATTGCATTAGACTCCGATCTAACAAGTCAGTAAGGAGAGATGAACCCATCTCTTTTCAAAACACTCTTCTGGTATCAAACAAGAAGGAAAAGAAACATTTTTGTGAAGATAAAAAACATTACCATGAAATTTACTATCTAGAGTTCAAAAAAGGTCCAGTCCCCCATATGCTCATTAGAGGCATAAAAACAACCCTTCCAAATATTGTCCTGATTAAAAATGCAAAGCCCAGAAGCAAAAGCACGGAACATCTCTATGTTAAAAATCAAGAATAAATAAACTAAAGGCCAAGTCCCTCTGAAGCTAATAGTTATCCTCTGGGCCACAGAGAAATAAAAAAGGTGAAGTCCCACAGTTAATCTATGGACTAGCAAAGATTTCAAACATCACTCTTAAGAGACAGAGCACCCGGTGTCCTTTTGAGGTTTGATATCTGGCTCTTTTACAGGTTTCACTTCTTCTTCCGGTTTGGGTTTGACCTAAGGAGAAAGAAAACAGGGTAAATATGCAAATGAAGACTAAGAGAACCCACAAAGATCTCCTCTACTTCAGACCTTCAAAGGCACTGTACTTAAAGGACAGCAGCAAGGCTAACCATGCCATTCCAGAGGCTGCACTTTAAAATGCTGCCCATAGGCAACACCCCAGTAGATGGGAACTTAGCCTGAGGGGCCCAAGTGCAGCACTTCTCTATAATATTTCCAGGAAGGAACAACTCAGCAATGGAATCCTAGAATGTGGAGATAATTTATGGCACTATAAGCTATCTTTGAAGGTACTGTTTTAGAGGCTTAATATGAAGCAGAGATGGTTATTTTAAGGAGTAGTTGTACGGGGAAGAAACTGGGTAAAATATGCAATTTCAAGGGAGGACTGTGCTTTTAAAGCAAACCATACTCTTTCTGTCACAGATCCCTAGTCTTTTGGTAATTAAACATAAAGCTTTTGGTGTGAGCAACCATTTGACTTAGAGCACCATGGGGTGCTTAGGTACAAATGAATGTAAAAGCATTCTGTTTTATTCCTGGAGGATTAATAGACTGCTGAAGTTAAACTGAATCTTCAAATACTCAGTGTCAGACGGGGCACCACTATAGCAACACCAACACAGTGTCCTGTCCCCCATGCTCTTCTTATAGAAAGCACTGACAAGTTGTAAAAATGAGATACTGTATTAAAATAATGTCAGTAAATTAAACAGAAAACCAGAAGACACTGAAGGTTCAGGGCTACTCCTGAGTGCAATCCACAACAGACACATCAACACCGCTGTATGCTATCTGAGCACTTAGGCAAATACAGAGCCTTGCTGAAGTAGACAAAGCCATCAAACGCTAGCTCTATGTTCTTCTTAAACTTCTGTGACGGGATGGAAAAAACCAGTTCTCATACACTGTCATCCTTGGGTCTCTTGGTGAGATCAAACGCAGCCAACGCTTCCGGTGTCCAGTGAGCACTCATGGGAGGAAATTCAAAAGGCACAGGCTCCACAAGCCCGTAATTTGCTTTGAGTTCCAGTTGTGGGGCTTCGGTTGGAATTTTTTGAAAGTAACTGCAAAAAGCAATTTAAAGAGTGATTTATTCATTTATTTAGCAACTACTGATGCACCTAATATGTTCAAGGCCCACGATGAGTATGACAGTTCTCTGCCCCGGGCCCAGTCACAGATGAATAGGTGAGAAAGCCAGGAAGCCTACAGCTACAGTACAACACCATGGAAGCTTCCAAGGGTACAAAGAACACGAAGAGGGACAGTGGGCCTGGCTTGGGGGTCAGTCTATTTTCAAGGGAAATAATAAAAACTAAACCAGACAAGAGAAAAGTTCAGTGTGACCCAATGCAGAGTGTCACAAGAATATAAAGAGGCAGGCAGAGAAAAGAATGGATGACTCTCCCATCCTACAAAG
The DNA here is from genome assembly GCA_907169655.1 of Acomys percivali. Taxonomy (NCBI): domain Eukaryota; kingdom Metazoa; phylum Chordata; class Mammalia; order Rodentia; family Muridae; genus Acomys; species Acomys percivali. Next base: position 134,255,528 of record OU015747.1, read on the forward strand.
GCACTGAATTACAGTTTGCATACTGACTTACCAATAGGCTTAGTCTCACTGCCTGAAAGACCAGGAAGAATTTTGAGAAAATTAAAATTTCTGCTTTATAGTTAGCTCAAACCAGAGTGAGACAAATATACAAAAGAAGTTGATCTGTCTTTGTCTGTCTGTCTGTCTGTTGACCGGCCGGCCTGCCTGCCTGCCTCTCTCTCTCTCTCTCTCTCTCTCTCTCTCTCTCTCTCTCTCTCTC
>OU015747.1:134263979-134280627 GCA_907169655.1 Acomys percivali
CCCCCCCCAACCCTCCAGTAACATAGAATCAGTATTTCGAATGGTGTGGGGAAGGCACTAAATTTATATTATTCAAGCCATCTTATGGCCATTTATTTATCTACTTATTTATTTGTGTTTGTGGGTATACATGTGCCACGAGGCATGTGCGGAAGTCAAAAGGCAAATAATAAAAGTTGGCTCTCTCCTTCTACGTTTATGTGGTTTCTGGGAGTTGAACTCAGGGTGTCATGCCTGGCAGCACACACCTTTATTTTATTTTATTTTTTAATTTTTTTTTAGATTTATTTATGTATTTATTTGCTATGTATACAGTCTTCTCCCTGAAGAAGACACCAGATCTCATTTTAGATGGTTGTGAGCCACCATGTGGTTGCTGGGAATTGAACTCAGGAACTTTGGAAGAGCAGCCAGTACTCTTAACTTCTGAGCCATCTCTCCAGCCCCAGCACACACCTTTATACACTGAGCCATCTTGCTGGCTCCCTTTCTCTTTTTTATTAAACAACGATCTAATGGAGCTAGAAGATGGCTCAGATGTTAAGAGCACTGGCTGCTTTTCCAGAGGCCCTTAGTTCAGTTCCCAGCAAACACATGGTGGCTCATAACCATCTATAATGAGATATGGTGCCCTCTTCTGGCCTGCAGGTACACATGCAGGCAGAATGTTGTATACATAGTAAATAAATAAATCTTTAAAAAAAAATCTGTGGACATTTTAATAGTCCAATCCTGTATTAAAAAAATAAAGGTTAGCACTACAATAATCTATTATTAATAGTTGAATAGTGAAAAAGGTGTGAAGAGAAGTTTTAAGAGTATAAACACAACTAGAAATGAGGGAAGAAAAATACACACAGTTTTGGACAGCAAACTGGGTGTTATTTTAAAAAAAGGTGTTTAAATATTTATATTATTTCAAAAGTAGATGTTTGTTTGGTAGAAACACATAATTTAAAATGTAATAGTACACACTTTAGTTTAAGTCAATGTTTTAGTTAGTTTCCTAGGAAGGGAAATGTTTGACAGGCTTCTATTTTCTTCTTCAAATACACTGGCGAATAGTTAAAAACAGACTTCGATTTAGGGCCTCACTAGGTCTGCTCACCTTGGAACGTGGCCTTGTAATGTATCAGTCCACTTGAAAGTCTGAATGTATCGTAATTTGCTTTCCTGGGTAGAGTCGCCCAGTGAATTTATGAAACCTGCAAAATAGATGTGTTTTACTTTTAGAAAAAATATGTGTACTGGTTAAAATAGTATTCATACATAGCAGGGCAAGAGAGTGTACGCCTCTGATCCTAGCACTTGCACTTGGAAGGCAGAGGCAAGGGATTTCTGTGGGTTCAAGGCCAGCCAGGACTACAAAGCGAATTCCAGTACAGCCAGGGCTATAAAGAGAAACTTCCACCTCCCACCCCCACCCCAAATTTATTCATACAATTACTTTTCCAAGTGGCTGAATGAAACTTCTGGTATCTTTTTCCCTTCCATATTTTTCATATTCTGGTAACAGAATATAAAATGTGTACATATCCAACTTTTAGAATATTAGAAAGACCATGTACCTCCAATACAACTTCACATTCTAAGACCCAAGCATTCCAAATACAGCCTGGGAGATTAAATTATCCGAATATGAAAAGTTAAACGTACACTTCCACACAGTTGGTCTTTAAAAACACTCAAGTTTGTAACAATAACTAACCTTGTAAAAGTGAGAAATACAAGTCTGCCGCACTCTTCATCGCTTCTGGATTACAGCTCAGATCAGTGAAGAGTTCCAGGAGCCGAGTCCTGGATGATCTCAAGTCACTTACATCAACAGACAGTAAAGTAAGTCATGTGTCTAAGACTACATAAAGACAGCCCAGAGCCTACAACTTAAAAGCATTAGAACAATGCCCATAGGCCCACTGCTACCTTCTATAAAATAGTCGAAATTTCTAGTAACAATTGATTCAAAAGTTATATAACAAACTCAGTCTAATTAAAGGGGCAGTGCTTACACCCAATTGTGCAATTAAAATGTTGAAGTTATTTTTATAAAATAGTGTTTGTTTCTCTTAGCTTATCTCTTACCTGGCTATCACAAATAATTGAGACTCTTATAATACAAGGCTTCAGAACAGCCTGAGCAGTTTAAGTTCATTCTTAACCCTCTATGCTATTTTGTCTCATTCCAGCAAAATCTGCACTGTGTAGCTTTTCTTGGCTCCAGCTCCTTCCTCCTTATCTTCCTTGGATGTATTCCCAAGGCTGAAAATCCCCTGGCTCCATCTGCTACTTCCTCTCCTAACTCCTCCTTCCCGGACTGGCAGGAAGTCCAGCCCTATTCTCTTCCTGCTCATTGATTGGTTGTAAGCTACTTTATTGACTTATCAGGGGGACAATTGGGGAGCGGTTTTCTCAGAACAAAGCTTGCAAACTGACATTGGGGTACAGAAATCAGCATTTAATCTACACAATAACCTTATGCCTACATAAAAATGTATAGGAAGTTTATAAAACTGACCAGGCATGGCACCAGAGACCTGTAATTCAGTGCTTGAAGGCGGCAAGAAGGACCCTTAGCTACGGAGCCAAGGGTAAGTGTGAATCAGCTCAGGCTACCTGGACCCTGTCTCCACTAACACGAACAACTGACTGTATTTAAAATTCATTCCTCATTCTTTAGCCAATAGTATTGGAGGAAAACAGAAATTTAATGTTGTTGTATCTGATTTTAATAACTATTTTGAATGTCTAAATTTGGCACTACACATAAAACACCGAACATACTGTCCAAAAGATGCAGAACTGCATGGCCATTGTTAAATACCTGAGCCGCCCTGGTCTTCTATGCAACAGGGAGCCGCTCATCTCCACCTTTCCTTCCTGCAGCCCCTTTGCCCATGGTCGGGTGACTGCCCCAGTTCTGGGACAGCCCTCCTTCAGTTGGCATTTCCTCTCTCTGTTCTCAGTTCTCTCCCACCTACAAAAACGCCAGTCTTTGGCCTCCTGATTTTTCTCTTTTGAGATCTCTACTCTCACCTCTACAATAACTTCCTCTTCTAGATCTACACCGTCTCCAGGCTATATTCACATCTAATCCAGGAGTCATTGAGAGTTCAAAAAATCCCATTAGACAGTAGTGGTTTGAGGCATTTAAAACAGGGCTAAGTGGCAGAAGACTAAATTTAAGTTGTAAATACACAGAATGCATAATATATATTATATACTCTGAATATTTTCAAAGTCATTTGTAAATTTCCTCATTCTAAATACATAGTGTACATTCAACCATGCACACATGTACACATGCAAATATTCATGCCTTTGCATGTGTGGATGTCTAGGTCTCTCACAGGGAGCTCTAGGCTCTGCCTGTCTCCCAAAACACCTCATTCCCCGGTTCTGGGTTCGGAGGTGCACCATCTTGTCCTGTTTTTACGTGGATGTTAGGGATCTGAACTCAGGTCTCATGCCCGTGCCTAAATCACATACGTCTAAGGCATACTTTTTTTAGTTTGCATAATTTCAAGATGAATTTAACTTTCTGCACGTTGAGCTATAGGTGATTCTCTTTTGCACATGCGTCTCTCTCTCTCTCTCTCTCTCACACACACACACACACACACACAAACACGACATTATTTTGCCAATTCCTGATCTAAGTTGAACAATTTATGTGAAGCCCAGCTCAAGTCGTTTCTTCTGTGTCACTACTTTGAAGGCTATTTCAAATCATAGGAGTCTCTCCCTGCTTGGAACATAAATAATTTACTGTCTGACCCATTAACAAGACTCATATCCTACCTTGTGGATCTGCTAAAATATATAATTTAACTCTGTTACTGCTTTACCTCTTCTGGAATTCATTTACTGTCCTAAAATTAAGCATGTGGCCTAGATGACCAACCCGTGATCTAACCTTCATCTGCTAACGAGAAGATACAAAGTTATCCTAAGTTTAATGTTAGGAATATGTTGCACATTTCTGTACTGACCATGGACATTAAGAAAATGCCTTGATTCACTGCCCAGCCAACACTTCTCACGTTGTCCTAACACTTACTTGCAAATCTTTGAGGCAGGAGAACCAGTGATCATGCTATAGTAGTTAAAAGACACAGGAGCTGTAGCTTTTAACGGGTTCCTATGAAACCAATGGGTCATCTTCTCAAGATGTGTTCTACAGCCAGAAGAGACATAACAATTGAAGAAGCATTAAATAGAAAAGGACGCAGTAAAAACTGGCTGCTTTACAAGAGACATACATTTTATGCATAAGCTATTATATACAAACATACACATATACACACAGCACACCACAAATGAATTTTGTCCTGGCAGTCTATTCTTAAGATTACGCCTGTATAAGAAACTGAGAATTTTGTTCATAATAACTGCAGTGATAAAACACAGAAGAGCAGTAATATTTAAACTTCAATACACATTAAGCAAAAATACCCGGAGGTAAGTTAGTCTTGTATGTATTCTTACCGGTCTGGGGGCAGAACCTGAGATGCTGACCCTGCAGGGGGTCCAGGTGACACTTCTGAAAAGCACAGCTGAGACCTTGGCTGGACAGCTGCAAATGAGAAGGCACAGTACAGATGAGCTTATTGCTCATCAGAGTCAAATGACTCCGTGATTAACACTGAATTTATTTGAAATAAGATTTTAGAGCCATTTTATTTTCCACATACTGCTGGGGTGGATACCTTCCGTTCCCTACTAAATAGGTGGGGTATAAAACTGCTAAGAGTTCTATCATCTATCTATCTATCCATTTGTTTTTTGAGACAGGGTTTCTCTGTGTAGCCTTGGCTGCCCTGGACTCACTTTGTAGACCAGGCTGGCCTCAAACAGAGATCCACCTGCCTCTGCCACCACATCTGGCAAGTATTTTTTTGCCACCACATCTGGCAAGTATTTTTTTAATAATAAAACATAAATTGATGAATAATTTCCATTACGAATGTGAAAATATATGAAAAAAACTCAATGAAATGTCAACTTTAAAAAACTGTAGCAAAACAAATAAAAATCAGCGCTGTATTTTTTTTTCCTTAAAGTTCCTGGGTAGGTAATGCATTTAGTAACACAAGAAGACTCCAAGTCAAAGCCTCTCACATCTCTTTAGATTCCCAAAGAATACAGAAGCAATTCTGATAAGACACATATAATTTAAAGATATTGCACAAAATCTTCAATCAACCTTTATTAGGAAAAAAAATTTTGGGGGTGGGTGGGTACAGTGTTCCAAAATATCTACATTATGCACAGCTCAGGTTAGACTTACTCATGGCAAAACTGGTTTGTGGAAGCGCCAGATACTTAACGAACAGAGAATGCGTTGTATACTCAGTGAAAGCCTAGGCAGATCCACCTAGGACTCAACCCATTTAACAAACCCTATCATAACACATCACCAAAACAGCATCCATACAAACCACCCTCAAAACTTACGCAAACGCAGCACAGGGTGAGCCTACCATACTCTAGGGGAATTTTTGAAAATGAATTTTTCGCAACTGTTTCTTTTATTGACTGTTCTCTGCTCCATCCTTCAAACATTCCGGTGACCTGGCACTCACTCTTCAGGTCTCAAGAACTCAGAGCGGGGTGACGAACGACACACCCATCCTCAGATGCCCGCAGAGCCCCCAAGTACAGCCCCGAATCTAGAATGTCACCTGCCAGACCTCCACAAGACTACCCGGCCTGGTGACACAGCCTCTCCCGACTCCAGAGCTCCCCGGTGCCCCTGGAGCCTACCGACAGTCTAGACACCACCCGCACCCACTTCCTGTTTACCGCCGGGACTCTTCCTCCCGGTGTCCTACTGAGTCAGCCGGTCGCGACCCCGCGACCCCGCGACCCGCCTCCTGGATCGCGACCAGGCCTTAGAGTGGCACACCGATCCTGTCAACCTCGGAAGGGCAACCAGATGATTGCCAAGACACTGTGCCGCATCTAATAGGCCTTCTGACAGCCGATGGGGATGCCGGGCGACGAGAGTCGGCCGATCTAGCTGTTAATACTATCGATTCTTCCATTGACTTTAAAGGATGATGGAAGTGAAGGGGGGGGTGACCCTGTCATTGGAGTTCAGGGACCAGAGGGGAGGGGGACCAGAGGTTCGCACGCTTCCTGACAAGCTTACCGGGGACCTCAGAGCCCGCAACACCACTCTTCCTGCAGGAGGAAATGGAAAGTGGGACCGAGTCCGCCAGCGAGACAAGGAAAGCGCCGGTAAGCACCGAGACAACTGGGCTAGAGCGGCCGGAAGCTGGGCCAGCCGAGCGCAGGCGTCACGTGACTGGAGACCGCGACAGCGGCGGAGGCGGCCGAGCGTGTCTCAGAGGGGCGGGTTCCGCCGCGCTGTCGCGGCTCCGTCGGCTCGCTTCGTCTGCCTACCCTTCTTAAACTTCGTCCGCTCTTACCTCTCGAGCGTCTGCCTGGGCCCTAGAGAGGGGAGGGATGTGGCGTAGGGTCCCCAAGCCAAGGCCGGATGCCACTGTAGCGATGGCGGCCCGGCCGGATTGGGGCGGCCTCAACCTAACTGGGGCGTGGCTTGGGGGCGTGGCCTCGGCGGGGCGGCCGCCTTGGAGCCGCTAAGTTTGGCTGTGGCGGCAAATGGGTTTGGGCGGCTCCTCGGCGGGTGGCGGTGGTGGCCTTAGCGGTTCCTCCTGGCCCTGTTAATGTCAGGGCCAAGCCCGGACAGGATGGTCCCCTAGAGCCTGGCCTTGGCTGGGGTAGGGGCGGGAGGGGGTCGGGGCGGGGACCGGCCATGTCGGAGGTGACCCGGAGTCTGCTGCAGCGCTGGGGCGCCAGTCTTAGGAGAGGCGCCGACTTCGACTCTTGGGGCCAGCTGGTGGAGGCGATAGACGAGTATCAGATGTGAGTGACTTAACCGCGGGAGCTGGCCAGGCGGGTAGCCTCCCCTTGTTTCTGCCGGGGTCTAGCATCACTGTGTCCCACAGGGCAAGCTTCTTGGGGTGGGGCCCCCGAAACACCAGGGCTTAGGTCCCATGGGCCCTGATCTGGCTGCTCGGAGACCACCCGTTCGCCCTCCGGGGAAGCTTTCGCATCTTCCTTCTTGTGGACAGGGCCGGGCCCATTCAACAGGTAGCTGGGGCCCTATAACTAGCTCTCTCCTTAGTTTCCACCAAGCTTTTCACGGGGTGCTAGGCTCTACAGGCAGTCTTTTCCTTCCTGTCGCCTGTCGCAGATTGCCACCCCTCTAGGGGGGAAAAAAAATCTGTGCTTTGAAAATCCCTAGGGAATACTTGTGAGTGCTCCGCCCACGTTCCGGGTATGAGTGGCCTTGTTCTGCGTGTGTGTCTTCCACTCTCCACGTGTAGGAGTGGAGGGATGGTGCTAGTGCGGGAATGGAGGTTGCCCCCCCCCCCCCGCCCGGGAAGGGCCAGAGAGACATCTTTTGCCAAGAGAAGGGTCTTACTCGCTCCCCGAGCTCCTTCTCCGCCCCTCTTTCTGGTGGAGCCCTGTTTTCACAATTCCAGCTCGATTTCGTTTTCGATTTCTGGGACTGTTATTTGCTAGGCTGTGAGTCCCACCCACCTTCTCGCTTGGCTGCTTTGGGTGGAGCCCTCTCAGGATGTGGATAAAGGGGAGCAAAATGTGAATTAATAGACTACGTAAAGGAGCCGCCACTCCCTCCGTGGGTGCCTCCCCCTTTTCCTGTGTACAATGTATAGCCTCAGGGTACATGTGAGGACCGGTTTCCTTCATCCACCCAAGTCTCATTTTCTCTTTCTGGTGCCTCTCACTTTAGGGATGCTTAAAAAAAAAAAACTATGTATGTATAAACATTTTGAATAGTTTCTTGGACCTATTACTAAAAGAAATTTCCTAAAAGATGTTTTTGTTTGCAAATTGTTACCATTAATTCTCAGTTTTCAAATAAGTTATTGTTTGGGGTTTATCAAACTGTGAAACCATTCTTATCTTGATTTCTGGAAAGAATACAGGATTGGTACTTGGGGAAAAAAAGCAAAACTCCTATCCAATCCCTACAATAGCTACTTGTTTTTGTCCACTCTGTGAGATAATTTGGATATATAGATGTTCTCTGTCCAGCTTAACTGACAGATGCTCTGTAGAGTCAGAAGCCCAGGGCTCTGGGTATTTTCACTATGCTGGGCAGCTACTAACATGTATTTTGGATCCTCGTGTATTTCTTTTGTTTTTGTAGCTGCCCACTAGTGATAGAATTCTTTTTCTTTTTACAAAATTATAAAACTGGAATCACAGCATGATGCTTTTGAAATCTAGAAGAGGGTGTGATTTTTTTTTTTTGGTAGCTCCAATACCTTTCTACTGATATATGAGTTAATAATAAAGTGTTTTTGTTTGATAAAACATTGATAGAGCAATTCTATAAATAAACTGTACAAATTTCAAGATTCCCTTCATTGTTGGAGAACGTGCCCTCTCTACCTCGATTAGTTAGTGGATGGATGAGCATCTGTGTGTATGTGTACGTCACCCTCTATAGTAAAGAAAGTGGCATACCCTGAAATGGAAAGCCGCCTCTCACTGTGATGCAATGGGACCCAGCAGCTGTTGGTGCTAGGCAGCAGACCTCCCAATGGAAAGTGAAGAATACCATGTCTAATTGAAATTACAAAGGAAAAGTGAATATGCAGGCTGCTTAGTGGGAATGAGAGTAACAGGCACATGCAAATCCTTTGTTGATTCTCCACACACTGACCACTGTACTGTACTGGAGAGTACTCTTCCAGCTATTATAAAGTTACTCTGTCAGATTTCAGTAGAAATGTAGTGATTGGGCTAAGATTCGTAGCATTCCGGCTACACATAAATAAAGCCAAGAATTTACATCTTTCTAATTTACCAGAAATGGAAACAGGTTGCCCTTTGAAGCCAAGGAGACCAGTTGGGGACCATGGTAATGATGCAAACAATTAGTCACTGGCCACATATCAAGAATGAAGGGAGATGTCTAGGATAATTGGGCTTTTTAATTGGGTGGTCATACTGTCTTCATAGTCATACAACATATGGAGGCTGGTTTATGGTGGAAATGCTGGAGGGATAGTTTGTGTACTCTCAATAAGAATACTATATTTTGTTTTCAAGGTTATCTTATATATATGAGTGGTTCGCCTGAATGTCTTTTTGCATGTCATGTGTGTGCCTGGTGCCTATATGTGGAAATCAAAGAAAGCAAGCAGGAGTGAGTTCTTACCTTCCACCATCTCTATCCCAGGATTGATTCAGGTCGGCAGCTTTAGCTACTGAGACATCTCACCTGTCCATAGTAATTTTCTTCTATTTGCAGAGTGTCAGCCTGGAACTGGTAGAGAGAAAACCTGGTTCTTTCCTACAGGTGGTTGAAACACATTAATTTCTGTCTACAGAGAGAAGACTCCTGTCAATCACTTATGTGTTTAAAGTCTATTTAAGACACTTCCTGAGAGTGGTCCTATTTTATTTGTAGGCACCAGTGTAGTAGGATAAGATAGATTTATTTGCCCTTGTGTGAGTTATGTTTACTTGTGTGTACAGTGGACACCCTCCTTCACTCTACTTTGCTTCTGAGGCAAAGTCTCTCCCTGAATGGCCTCTGTTAGGCTGGAAGCTATCAGTGATTCTCCCGGCTCTGCTTCTTCAGTGCGGGGTTTGCAGGTGTGCCAGGATGCTTGGCTAGTGCTGTGACTGCTGGGGTCCAAACCCTGGTTGTCAGGATTGGGCAGCAATGCTCTTAACTGTGCAACCATCTCTCCAACCCCTAGAGAAGAATATTGAGATAGTTCCTTACCATTACTAACAACCAACTCTTTCATTTCTTCGTATGATTATCCAGAGCATGTAGATTTTCCTTCAGTGCCCAGAATCAGCTCTTACTTTTCTTAGGATTCCATTCACATGTAATTTGGATACATATATATAGTACATGTGCGTGCACACACACACACACACACACACCCTAGTCTTTTAAAGAGTTTTTATTGTTGTTTGCTTGTTTGTTTGTTTTTAACCCAGCACTTGGGAGGCAGAGGCAAGCAAGTTAGAGGCTAGCATTTTCTACACAGCCAGTTCCAAGTCAGCCAGGGATAGCTACATAGTGAGACCATACTCCAAAACACAAAAACACCACCACCCCAACAGCAGCAGCAACAAACTATTGAGATATAACTTCTACACCACAAAACTGACACATTTTACATGTATACTTTAATTCTTTTTTTAAAAGTTAAATTTACCAGCTTGTGCAGCTGTCACCACAGTGCATTTAGAACATTTCCATCTCCTCCAAAGTGTCCTTTTTGCTCGTTTGCATTCACACTACATCCTTGAGCCCCAGACAGCTAACTAGTCATCTGTGTTCTGTCCTCATAATTTTGTCCTTTCTGGACATTTCATGTAATAATCACCCAGTCCAGTTTTATAATGGCCTATGTAGCATAATCTTTAAGATTAATTTAACATGTCTCTTCTTTTGTTAGTGAACAAATATGTTATGTTGCATAGATGTGCCATGTTTTGTGTGCCCATTCATTAGTGGACATTCAAGTATTGATTATTATCGGCAGTGCTGCCCTAAATGCAGTTATTTTTTTAATGAAATTTTATTTTTAATTATGGAGTGAGTGTACACAAATGAACAGGTACCTGAAATTTGGAGGCCAGAAGTTTGGATCTCCTGGAGTTGAAGTTACAGGCGATTGTGAACTGCCTGACATGAGTATTATGAACAAAGCTTAGGTCCTCTGCAAGAGCAGCATGCTCTCTTAACCACCGAGCCATCTCTCCAGCCTGTGTAATTCCTATTTGAACATGCATTTTCATTCCTTTTGTGAAAATAGATACCAATAAATGAAGTTGCCAGATCATGTTATGTGACTTTTTAAAGAAACCTGCTGAGTTATTGTCCAAAGTAGAGATATCATTTCATATTTCTGCAGAGGTGCAGAGTGTCTTTTTTCCATACAGCTGCATTTGTTACCGTCTTGTCTAATTACAGCCCTTTTAGAGGGTGTGTAGCATACTTCACTGTGGTTTTAATTTACATTTCCCTAATGACTAATACTGTGGAGTACTTTTCCTTGTTTATTTTTCCTCTATAAGTCTGTGTACCATTCAGATCTTTTGCCTGTTCCTAAAATTTGAATTATCTTGCAGGCATAAACTTTTAAGTGTTCCCTTAACAAGGAAAATGGCCATATTAGTTTTTTTTTGGTATACCTTGTCTTTTCTGGAGTCCAGAAAGTCTATGAATAACATGTTTAGGGAAAGTATATTTCTAGCTTTGGCAGAAAATAAATAAATGTGTTGAAGCAACTACTAATTGTTTTTTATCTCAATGGGTTTATTATTATGGACTTTTCATGTGAATGGAATCATATTCTTTTAATGTGGTTTCTTTCATTTAGCATAATATTTTTAGAGTTTATATTTTAGCATGTTGTCTTCATTTTGGTCTTTCTTTTAACTGAATAGTAGTTCTTTTAAAAATAATGTGTGTAGGTGTTTTGTATGTATGTATATGTACCACATGTGTGCGTGGTGTCCACAAAGGTCAAGAAGAGGGCTTCAGCTTTCCTGGGACTAGAGTTAGAGATGGGTATGAATCGCCATGTAAGTTCTGGGAATTGAACCTGGCCTTCTGCAGGAAGGCCTGTGCTCTTTACTGCTGAGCTATTTTTCCAGCCCCAGTGACAAATAGCTCATTGAATAGTATACCACATTTTATTTATTCACTCATTAGTCATTGAACATTTTAGTCGTTTCCACTTTTCAGTTATGAATAATACATGTGTATGAGCAAGAATTTCACATTTTAAGTTCTTTTGCATATATAACAAGTAGTTTAAAGTTGCTGGGTCATATAGTAAGTCTGTAGTTAACTACTTGACAGACTACCAAGCTTTTCCATATGATTGGTACCATTTTCTTTTTTTTTATCAGTAGTGTCTGAGGGTCCTGCTTTTTTCCACACTCAAGAACACCTGCCATTTTCTCCTTTTATTTTTTTAAGTCATGTCAGTACATCTTTAATTGTGAAGGGGTAGCTTATCATTTATATGGAGCTATTTATGTTCTTAATGGCCATTTTTACATCTCTCAAGAAAAATCCTTATTTGAATTATTTTCCCCAACCTAGGTCCTCTCTATTTTCCCCTTACCAAATGGATTTGATCCTTAATGTTGGATCCTTACTCCTTACTTGGAGTAGTCACATTGATCCAACCGTGAAAACACTCCAAGGCCTACTTGCTTTTGCATGCATATGTACACCATGTGTGTGGAGGTCAGAGGACAACTTGGGGAAGCTGGTTCTCTCCTACCTTGTGGGTGCTGGGGGTTGAATTTGAGTCATCATACTTGGTTTTTGTTTTTTGGGTTGTTTTTTTTTTTTTTTTTGAGATAGGGTTTCTCTGTGTAGCCTTGACTGTCCTGGACTTGCTTTGTAAACCAGGCTGACCTCAAACTCACAGCAATCCCCCTGCCTCTGCCTCCCAAGTGCTGGGTTTAAAGGCGTGTGTCACCACTGCCCAGCTTTGGGTTATCACACTTGGAGGCAAACAGCCCTCTCACTGGCCCATAACTGCTGTCTTTATGATGATAATGGGTAATGAGTGATTTCTTTCTTTTTAAATTTATTTCATGTGCATTGGTGTAAGGGAGTAAGAGCCCTTGGAACTGAAGTTACAGACAGTGGGAAGCTGCCATGTGGGTGCTGAGAATTGAACCCGGGTCCTTTGGAAAAATAGACAGTGCTCTTAGCCACCAAGCTATCTCTCCAGCTCCCATAGTGTGATTTCTATTGATGAATGAATGTTGTAGTGTTGTTTTCCCCCAAAAAAGCAAATCCCTTCAGAAGTAGATTTTGATAGAGTATTTGCACTTTGTCATGGATGTAATTTGGAATTGGACTCAGCAACAAATTAATAGTAGATTGAAAAGCATCTCTAGTCAGCACAGCTATTTGGTGCTCAGTTGAGTGTCAGCTGGATCTGGATGCCTACCTTCTGGGTAGTTGCAGAAGAAATCGTTCCTGCTAAGGAGAGACGGACTCAGTGTTCTTTGAGACCCTCCTCAGCCCTAGCATCCTACTTGACTGTTTTAGCCCACTGAAATGGTATGAAAAGTATTATAGCATATTTAGAGCTTGTGTCTAAGGGTGAGGCATTACTACAACAAAGCAGTGTGCTTCGCTGTTCTGAAAAGGTTGAGCTGTATCATCTTGCTGCTCTTCAGATAGCTTGCTTGCTTTCAATTCTGAAAATGTTTTTTCTTACAGATTAGCAAGACACTTACAGAAGGAGGCCCAAGCTCAACACAATAATTCTGAGTTCACAGAAGAGCAAAAGGTACCATAAAGCAATCTGTAGGTGCATCTGATTCCAAATGATAAGGTTCATTAAGCAAAATTTCATATTCATTCTCTCTCTCTGTTTGTGTCTTATACTTAAAAGAGAATGTGATTCCGTTTTGTCTAAGGTGAGTGGTCGTTTGCAGATGACCTGCCATTTATATCCTCAGCCATACTCCCTTTGATAGCAGAAACCCAGCCAGGGCACTTCAGCCACCTGGGGAATAGGTTATGAACACCTCAGACTTCATTCTTTCTCTCGAAATAAACTAGTGAGCACCCCAAACCAAAACAAAATCACGGCAAAATATATAAGACTCAAAATAAAATAGTGGAAGTTAAGAATTTCTCATTAGTGATGATGGTGCAGTGTGGTGGTGGATTAACCAGTACTCACGGCAGAGAGACAGGTGGATCTCTAAGTTGAGGGCAGCCTGTTGTACACAGTGAGCTTTAGTACAGCAAGGGCTACACACAGAAATCCTGACTGAGGGAAAAAAGCATTTGGCCTGCAAATCTATTAGTAAACAGACAATGTTGTGAAAAGTTTCAATGGTGTCCTTTCTCATTGAATTAGATTTTGTGTGTGTCAACTTGATTCCTCATTAGAGATGATAAAAAAACAAAACAAAACGTGGGAACACTCATCCCTGAAGGTGGGGAAAAGAGGAAATAACTGCTTTTCCTTACTCAGGGTGTCTAGAAGTGCTAAGCTAATTTTTAATCTTGTAAGAAGTAAGGAAAGTCATTCATTCATATTCTTTTTTTTCCCCCCCACAAGGGAAGTAAGTGTAAGAATTTTTAAAAAGCAGTATTTCTAGCTGGGCGGAGGTGGCGCACGCCTTTAATCCCAGCACTCAGGAGGCAGAGGCAGGCGGATTGCTGTGAGTCTGGTCTACAAAGCGGGTCCAGGACAGCCAGGGCTACACAGAGAAACCCTGTCTTGAAAAACTAAAAAAAAAAAAAAACAGTATTTCTATAGTTCTTTTTTCTCTCCATCCTGTCCCCTCTACCTCCTCTTTTTATGTGATTGGTGTGTACGTGTTTCTGAGGCCTGCCGTTGACTCTGTAGCCCTGGTTGGCCTTAAGCTTCCGACAGTCCTCCTGCCTCAGCCTCCCTAATGTGGGTATGATAGTGCGAGCCTCACAAGCAGCAGAAGCTGTTCTCTAGCTCATAGTAAACGCGTGAGAGTGTTTTATGAGTAGGAGCTTTGGTGGCTCTAAGACTACTGGTATTTACTCAGAGGGTTACTTTAAGAGAGATCCTGTGTTTCAAGATTATACTCTGCATTTTTCACAATATTAACTTTAAACATAAAACACAAAGCATTGATGGAAAAGTAATGAAAATCATTATTTCGTACACTCTTAAAATTGGTAAGACTGCATAGGAAATTGATGTTAGCAGTGAAAATGAGAGCGTTAGTCCTTGTAATGTATGTAGATGCTACAAATGTAATGAGACACAGTCGGAAACTCAACCCTACAAATTAATACAAAAGTTTTTAGAAAACCTGATTTGGCCAAAGGAAACAGCATATTTTTGATAATCTGAATAGTCTTAAATTGTGGAAGTTCTGATGAGACCTTTTCACACATCAAAAAATCCTAGAAACAGAAATGGTAATTGTCCTAAAACTACATGGTAAAAGATAGTATAAAAATTCTATATGTACTATTCTTGACATTGTCATTGATTTCTGGTTTAAAGTAAGCTTATGTTTTTAAAAAAATATTTCTTTTCTTTTGAGATTATGATGCTGCAATAACATTTCCCTCTTCCCTTCTTCCCTTCAAGCCCTCCCATATACCTCTCCTTGTGCCCTCTTGAGCTCACAATTGCCCTTTCATTGTTACTGCATGCACATGTGTGTATATGTGCACATACATATTCCCAAATACAATATGCTCACTTCCTATAATATCGCTTACATGTATGTTTTCAGGGCTGCCCATTTGGTCTTGCTGCCTTAGCTCTTTGTGTAGGGGCGGGGCCTTGTTGGCTTTCACTTGTCCATTTTGGCATGTCCATTGTTGATGTCTTTCTTTGTTCAGCTCGTGTATTTTGCTTTGTTTAAGGCACGGTCTTTCCATGCATCCCTGGCTGTCCTGGAACTCACTGTGTAGAACAGAATGGTCTGCACTCACAGAGATCCTCCTGCCTCTGCCTCCTAAGTGCTGGGATTAAAGGCGTGCACCACCTGGAAAACTTACAATTCTTATTTGCATCTTTTCGTGGTTAGTTTACTTAGCTTTCATTTCATTTCTCAATAGTTTTGTTATCATGACAACTAAGTGTAACAGCCAATGGAAAGCTGCCAAAAGCTTTATTCCAGTGAATTCCCTACTCAGTGCAGAAGGTTTTCTCATATAAGTTTCTACATAGAATAGAAGATGCTGTCTAATGATACCTAGAAAGCCCTTCCCTGTTTTGAGTCAAATTTCGTGGTAATGAGAATTCAGTACTGTATGCTTGTTGTGTATTTTTAGGGTCCCCCTTTCATCTCTGCCTTTTTTTCTACCCCCATCTCTTCTCTCTCTCTCTCTCTCTCTCTCTCTCTCTCTCTCTCTCTAGACAAATGATTAATTTAAATGTTGAAAAATTAAGTCTGGATTAGGTGAGATTATATTCTTTATATATATTTAACTGATTTTTCCCTTATAGAAATTGAATATATCATAGCATAATTTATTTCTTAGACTTTTAAAAAAAAATATTTATTACGTTTATAGTATTCTGCTTGCATGTACACCTGCACACCAGAAAAAGGAGCCAGATCTCATGATAGATGGTTATGAGCCATCATGTGGTTGCTGGGAATTGAACTCGGGACCTCTGGAAGAGCAGAGGGTGCTCTTAACCACTGAGCCATCTTTCCAGCCCCCTCTTAGATTGTTTTTATCTTTTCCCCTAACTGATCTTTTGAGCTGTCAATTTTCCTAGGCAATGACAAAGTAAAATAGCATTTACCTAGATTTTTCTACACTGTATTAAGTATGAGCAATTAGTGTGAGTGAGTGCTAATAATTTGAGTCTGAAATTAGACTTAGCTTACCTTCAGTGCTTAGTTTCTTTTGAGAAGTGGGAGGGTTTTTCTATGTATACCTGGCTGTCCTGGAACTCACTCTGTAGACCAGGCTGGCCTCGAACACAAGAGACCCACCTGCCCCTGCCTCCCGAGTGCTTAAAGGCATGTGCCACCACTGCCTGGCAGTTTCATCTTTTTTTTTTTTTTTCCTTCCTAATTTAGTGTGTGTGCGTGCGAGAGAGAGAGAGAGAGAGAGAGAGAGAGAGAG
>OU015747.1:134280727-134378216 GCA_907169655.1 Acomys percivali
AGAGAGAGAGAGAGAGAGAGAGAGAGAGAGAGAGAGAGAGAGAGCAAGCGAGCACGAGCACAGCCTTCAGGAGTTGGTTCTTTCTGCCCTCACCGCAGGCTGGCCCACATGCCCGCTGCGCAGCAAGCAAGCACAGTCACCCCTTTTGTTCCCTGAGCATTTGGCTCCTCAGTGCTTAGTCCTATTGTAATTAGACTCTGACTGACATGTCTAGACTTGAGTCCTTAATCACTTTTCTGCACTGCTTCAGTAGCAGCACATCATTTTGACATCAGGAGCATCTACAGTGTGTTTAGATTATTGCCACAGCTGAAGTGATAGCATCCTACTTCTTTTGTAATACTGAGGTTGGTATCATTCCTTCAAACGGTTGTGAATAATGCCTGTTAGTATTTTGCTATAGTGTAGTGCATTATGTATAAAAAGCTCTTGGTGGTTCTATAAGGAGAAAAGTTTACATTTAAGATTTTACTGCTGAACTCCCAGTTTTTAAACTACATTTTTATCTTGGGTGTTAAGTATAGGAGATTAAATAGATTTTGTAATCTATTTGTTTAAAAAATAATAATTTGTGTAACACTAATCAAACAATAGGCCCAGGTCCATGAGCCAGGGTTTGTGGGGATAAGAAAAAAAAATGGATGCTGTCATTTTAAATCTGAGTAGATTGCTATATCTCAGTACAAATACAGTTCTTCCTTCTCCGCCCCTCCTGTTTTTGTTTTTAAAGACAGGGTTTCTCTTGTGTATCAAGCTCTAGCTGTCTTGAACTTGCTCTGTAGACCAGACTGGCCCAAACTCACAAAGATCCACTTGCCTCTGCCTCATCAGTGCTGGGATTAAAGGAGTGTGCAGTCACACCCAATTTTAGAATTCTTTTTTAAAAATTTAAAAGGCATTTACTTTTGTGTCTGTGTGTTTTGCCTGTGTCTGTATCCATGCACCACTTTGATGCCTGATTCCTGCAAAAGCCAGAAGAGGGTTTTGTAATGGATGCATCAATATCTCAGGGCAAATAGAATTATCTTTTAAATCTTTAAAAATGATGTGCTTGGATATTTTACCTATATGTATGTCTGCATGCCTGGTGCCCACAGAAGTCAGAAGAGGGTGTTGGATCGCTGCGGTTATGAACTGCCAAGCCGTTGATGGGCCTTGAACCCGGGTCTCTGCAAGAGCAACCAGTATTCTTTAACTGCCATCCCTTAGTCTTTTTTCCTAATATGTAAAAAGCTATATCTAAATATATAACTTCACTTTTTTAAACCTTTCCTTTTGCTCTCAGAACGTGAGGCAGGTGAACTGTGTCACCTTCCTAAACTCTTTAGTTTAGAAATCTTTCCTGGGAATTGACTCCTTAGCAGGTCTCCTGTGTCTCAGTAAGGTTTGGGAAGCTCGTTTGTTGGAGTTTGTGGACTCTTGTGCCCATGCTTTGTACTACATGACTCTGGGTCTTATGTCATATAGGACATGAGCTTATTCAAAGTAGAAACTGCGCCCAGACATTAGTGTCCACTTTATATCCATTATAAAACGTATCTGGATTGTAAAATTTCCCACCATTTACTATAGACACTAACTTTGCTTAGTATTACATATGTATTTAAATAAGTTAGGTTTGTTTCCGTCAGAATTGCATTATGCTAGTCTACTACTAATAACTTAAGACATTTTAAATCTTTTGATGAATTTTGGGCTTAATAGAGAAGCAAGAAAGCTTGGAAAGGAACCATGGCACTGAGCATTTTTCATTGGTATTCATTTTGGAACATTCATATTTCTCTTAATTAATTAATCTATTTTTATGACAGGTCTCTCTATGTAGCCCTGGCTGTCCTGGGACTCTATGTAGACCAGGCTGGCCTTGAACTCACAGAGATCTATTTATCTTAATTAATTAATCTATTTTTATGACAGGTCTCTCTATGTAGCCCTGGCTGTCCTGGGACTCTATGTAGACCAGGCTGGCCTTGAACTCACAGAGATCTCTGAGTGCTGGGATTAAAGGCGTGTGCAACCATGCCCGCTATTTAAATTTAACTGACACAGAAAAACATTAAAATTGTACATATCAATGGACAATCAGATTTGTTTGTTTGCTTATTGAAACAGGTTCTCACTATGTAGCCCTGGCTGTGCTAGAACTTGCTCCATGCTATAGACAAATGAAATTTAACTTGTTTTGAAATTTTTGATACTTTTTATTGATTAAAATTTTTATTTTATTTTATAATGTAATTTTTCTCCCTACAGAAAACCATAGGCAAAATTGCAGCATGTTTAGAATTGCGAAGCGCAGCACTACAGGTAAGTAGAGGCTTTGTTTTGTTTTGTGTTTTGTTTTTTGTTTTTCAAGACAGGGTTTCTCTGTGTAGCCCTGACTGTCCTAGACTCACTTTGTAGACCAGGCTGGCCTCGAACTCACAGCAATCTGACTACCTCTGCCTCCGCAGTGCTGGGATTACAGGCATGCGCCACCATGCCCGGCACGTAGATGGTTTTTAACTGACATGATTTTTCTGCCAAAACATTAGGCATCCGTGCCAAAGCTGTGCCATCTCAGGAGAGTTTTACAATTATGAGAGTTCATCAGTAACATGTATACTTACACAAGTTAGTTCATATTTTGTAAACTATAGAAATCAAAGACAAAACCCAATTTGAGACTTTCTATTTTCTACTTGAAAGCAAGAAATCGATTTTGAATATTTTGAATATTTGGTTTTTACCATTTGAGACATAAGGTACAAGGAAATCTTTGTAGTAAAAATATGTAATGTGCATATTTTAAATTTAGTCCACACAGTCTCAAGAAGAATTTAAACTGGAGGACCTGAAGAAGCTAGAGCCAAGTAAGTTTCATCTTCTGAGACACTTGTGATGCCTTTTAGGGAAATAATTCATTGTAGATATTAACACTATTTAACACTATTAAGATATTTTCTCTTAATATCTACTTATGTTATATCTTTTTAGTTCTTTCTAAATTACTGTAATATTGAAGTAGTTATAGTTTGATGTAATGTATATTAGCCTTTATTTGTTTCATTGGCTTTAATAAGACTAGTTTCCTTGAAAACATTTTCTGAGGAAGAATATAAGACGTGGTGAGTAATGCCACTCAACTTCCATGACATGAAGGCTGGAGGCTGCTGAAATACTTCCTTGTTGGGTCTATTAATTTTTTTTCCTCTTCCTCTGAAACTTTCTGAAGTAAATGATTCCTTCAGATATTTTGGTGTTTAAGATGCTGCCCGAAAGGCTGCTAACACTTTTTTTCCTTTTTCTTTTTTGCTGGTTCAGATGAATGCTCCCTTTGTTGAAATGTCTACAGTATGGGCAGAGGTGAATATGAGTAAACTTTAGCTGATAGCCGTGAGATGGGGTGCATGGCTCATCATGCTTTTGTAAACTGGAAAGAATAGCTTTCAGATGCATCTCCTATGGCAGATACCTTTGTATGGAATCATAATTCGTAGTATTTTAGCAAAGAAGAGTGTCTCAGCTTTGTGCTCACCTTCCCTCACTTTATAGCTGAAGAATGAGATGAAACGATTAGCCCTGTTTCTCTGCAGTCCTTAGTGGCTAGATAGGGCCTAGATCAGGTGAGCCGAGCTCATATTCGTGCATCCTTTTAGTGTCTCCACAACTTGGGTGAAAGGTAAAAAAAGAACTGAAGAGATTGTTCCTATCGACGTCTCAGGCTGCCACTTCCCAACTCATAGCAACTCTGCTGAAGGAGGACGCATGTTACACAAGAAGCTGATGTGCTTGTAATGGAAGGACCAGGGCAGCAAGAGTGTGGCAGAGTCTGTAACAAAAGGGATCAGGTTTCTGTTTATTTTGGGCTGGTAGAGAGAAGCAGACAGGCACACAGATCTGCTGTGATCCTGGTGGCCTTTTCACATTGTTAGAGGATCATAGTTCATCTCTGAGCAAGATCCTTCTGCATATGGCAAGAATTATGATGAACTGTGTCATTTTAAAAGTTTTGGTTACTTTATGTAATACAGACCATAACCTTTTCATTATAAGAACTGTAATTTTATATTCCTAAATAGTTTTTACCTGTACTCAGTGTATACAGGAATGACAATCAAATAAGGTAAAATTTATAAATTTTTCTCATGCATAGAGCTCTTATGATTTCTTTTAAAAGGCATTAGCAAATACTTTACATGAAGTTTTTCTTATTAATAGCTTCATTGAGATATTATCTAGATAATAAGATTCATTAATTTAAAGCATGTAGCTCCTACTTTTTATTGTCTTGACATTGCAGCCATCACCACAGTCAATTTTAGGATATTTTCATCACCCTAAAAAAAAACCCCTGTATCCACTAGCATCACTCATTTTTCCCTATCCAATCCTGACCCTCTCTAATTACCAGTTCTAGGCAACCACTAATTTAATTTGTCTATAAATTTGCCTATTCTGAACATTTTATACAAATGGAATCATATATGGTCTTCTATGACTGGCTGTGTGTGTGTGTGTGTGTGTGTGTGTGTGTGTGTGAGAGATATTTTGAATAAAAGCACATTGATTGCTTTAATTAAAAAGTCTGAGTCTGAGGCTGGTGTTCTCTGTGGTAGAGTGCATACCCAGCATGTGTGAGGCACCCGCAGAACCACAAAGAAGCAAACCCACAAATGCAGCAAGGTCACGGCACCAGTCAGGACTCAGGGATCTGGGTCTAAGGAAACGCCTTTGTTTCTTTCTTTTCGCTTCCAAAAAAAAAAAAAAAAAAAAGGAGAGAAGAAGATGTAGTGGGATCCTGGCTTCTTACAATTACTATTTTCAGTTGAGATTTTTTTTTTTTTTGTTTGCTTCACACACAGTTTAAGAATCTTGCAGAGGGCTCGGGGTGTGGCTTGTAGGAAGGAGGCCCTTTCAGCTCTCTAGCATTGCAGGACAGACAGAGGCAGGGTAGCCTAGGTGGGGAATGTTGTGCCAGGTGCAATAACTAGGAAGACTAAACTATTTCGAGGTAGATATTTATTATCTCTCTTAATCATCCTTTGTAATTTCTCCCAGTCCCTCAAAGAGATTTCACTGGTTGCTTTTGTTGTTGTTAAGAGTTATTGACTATATGACTTGGCATTCAGAGAAATTTTCTCAGCTGCCTTTTGCTAATGACAGCTGTGGCTCTCTTGCCTGTGACCTTATGCTTGAAATATCAGGAATGGGTTGGGATACATTAATCCTGAATATCATAGTTTTCTAGTTCAAACTCCTGAGACACTATTAATTCATGCTTTTGTAGAATATTAGACTAAGAATGGTTTGCTATACCTTTTGCTTGTTTTTTTTTTAAGGCTTTTATTTGTATTTTAAAGACTTATATTAGATTTAGTTTATTTTGCTTTGTTTTGGTAAGATGACAGACATTGCTTTGTAGCCCAGTCTTCTATGAATCTCAGTTCTCCTGCCAAGTACAGGAATTAAAGTAACTTACCATTTGCTTTGCCTTCATTTTACTATTTTTTGAATTTATATAATGCTTTTCATTTGAATTTCTTGATACTTTAGGAGAGTTGTTTTACATCTAATTATCATTCCTTCCTGTCTGCCTGCCTGCCTATCTATCTATCTATCTATCTATCTATCTATCTATCTATCTATCCATCCATCCATCCATCCATCATCTACTTGGGAGAGTCAAAGGGTAACCTTCAGGACAACTTGTAGGAACTGTCCCTCCACTCTATGGGTTCCAGGGATCAAAGGCAGGTTCCTGGACCTGGCAGTAAGCGCCCCTTTCCTGCTGAGCTACTTCCTGGCCTCTCTTGATTGCTTTCAGGTGATTTTAACTTGTTGCTTCCTGAAGGAGCATAGCAATGTATACTGTATCTCAGTAGGACACACTGTACACCATCAAATTTGGACATTTATGAGTTATTTCTATCAAATACTTTCTGCAACATTTTAGATGGAATATTAGTCGAGCTTTCCCTTGATTATGCTTCTTCTGTGGAAAATGAATGAGAGTAGCTTTCAGTATGTTGGACTTAGGGGATTCATTTTGCTAATGGTTTCTTTCCTTCAAAGTTCTTAAATCTCTTGAAAGTCTTGTCTGAAGTTCACAGTGACCCTGTGGCTGTAGTAATTCTAGTAACTTTTATGTTACTCCTCAGAACACGCTGCTTACTCCGACCTATCTTCCTCCACCCCAATAAAATTCCTTTCCATTAACCCATCTTTCAGAGAGAGTGCTGCAGAGATTCCAGCTTTCCTGAAAGTTTAACCAACTTCCCCCGCCTCTCTTTATGCGATGTTTTTATATCCATGGCCGGTCTGCCCTGTAGTACTCTCATTTCTATTGATTCCATTCTGCAGAGCAGTTAAAAACAGCCTTTTACTTCCTGTGTATAATCTATGCAGTGTTCTGCTTATAGTACAAACCTGGCAAATTTGTGCTGTATTCAGTAGATGTGAATGTCTTGAGAGGGGTCTTCTTACATAGTTTACAAAATAACCATTCAGAGTGAAAGTAGTTTTCCACTCTGCCTACCGTGAAGTGCTATGTTGGCATGAGCTGCAAGAGGATGGCAGGCCCAGTCCCCATAAGTAAGGAAGCTGGGAGCACTGAGTTCTCAGTAGGAAAGGGCGCTTCAGGTGTCAGAGTGATGTGTTAAGTACATGAAACTGCAGGCCCCATATGAATGGTCCTCAGGTGGTGTGGTTTGTTGGGAAATTGTAAAACACTTAAAAGAGTAAGGCCTGAGGCTAGCAAAGTGGCTCAGAGTGTAAAGACACTGCCACTAACCTGACTACTTGAGTACAATCCCTGGGACCTATGTAGTGGAAAGAAATAACTTGTTTCCCAAAGTTGTTCTCTAACTTCCACAGTGCATGCACACAAAGTACATAAAATATAACAAGACTAATCAGTGGAGCCTGGCTGGTGGAAGCAGGCCATTGGGGGAATTCCTGGGCTGGGTTGTACATAGGAGTGTATGTGTTTTCAGAGGCCACAGCAGGGCCTCAGACCCCTGAAACTGAAGTTAATGGTGATTGTGAGCTACCATGAGTGGGTACTTGGAGCTGAGCTGTGGATCTCTCAAAGAATAGCACATGCTCTTAAACACTGAGCCATCCCTCCAGCCCCAAATATCGCCTTTCCAAAGCACTGATGCCTGAAAAGAGAGGTTTACAAAATGGGAAATATTTGCAGCTGTGGTAATACATGCCTGTAATCATACCTCTCTGGAAGTGGAGGCAGGAGGATTAGGATTTCAAGTCTAGCCTCAACTATACAGTGAGTTTGAGGCCAGCCTGGCCTACATGAGACCCTATGTCCTCTGTTCCTCTTAAGGGAAAATAATTCTTTATACCTAATACAGCTTTCAGCTTCTTTTACATATTTTAAGGGTTGGCTTTTTCTCATATGATTTCTGGTCATATCTCATATGAATGACAAGTACTGTCGTCCTCTCTTCCATTTTCAGTGTTTACCACAATATTATGTGAGTGACTAGCTGGTGTTTACCGAGTTATAGTTTATTGTAATCATAAAGTTCAGAAGGATGTTGTTATGTTTTGGTAAGGCAGAATATCTCTGTGAGTCAGTCACAGTGGAAAGCTGCTTTGACTATGAATTCCCGCACAACAGTGCAGGTTTCTACTTTGTTTTTAAGCACTTATACCTAAAAAAGAAAACAAAAAAGAAAGACAGCCACTTAAAGTGCAAATACTGGAAGCTGAGTGTGGTTGTGTTCAGTACTTTAAACTTCCCTGCATCCTCATGTATGCTCTTTAATTTTAGTTCTCTCAATGGTCTGTGAAGGAAGTGGCGTTCCCATTTTAGGATTGGGAGAATTCAGTAATGTATATTACTTTAGCATAGTTATACAAAGAGTTCGTCATTGGAATTGTAGTGCTAGGATCTTTTTTAAGCCTACTTGGTCTTCTGGTACTTTCTTCTTGCTTGTAAACCTATATATTATTTTTGAAGAAGCCAGACTCAAGCTGGATGTGGTGAGCTATGCCTGTTCAAGAGGCTGAGGTGGGAAGATTGTCATGAGTTCAGGGCCAGCCTGTGTTACATGGTGAATTCTAGGCCAGGTTAGGATACTGAGTGAAACTTTGTTTCAGTGTACCCCCCACATGCTCCGAAAAAGCACTGCTTCCTTCTCTGAGCCCCTGCTGCTCTTGCTTCTTCTGGAATACCGAACAGCTCCGACTCCAGAGTCAGACAGTGCCTCTATCCTGGTTCCCAGCTCCAGTGTCTTCTTACAACTTAGTTTTGAAACACTGACCCTGTGGATTTTGGCTGCTCCACTGTCACTGTCATTTACACCGTCAGTCTCCTCTGTGCCCGTCTTAACAATACCACATTTGAACATTGGTTTGTCTACTTATCGGCATCCGCTGTCTGTTTTTCTTGAGTTTGGTCTAAAGTCCAAATGGGAGTTTTTGATGAGTGTATATCTCAATTTAAAAACCTGCCCACAGCCAGTATTCATGTTTGAAGACTTCCTTGGAGGATAACCTCTACTGTTCCTAGATCTATAATATATTAATATATATATAATAACATTTTATCGTAAGAGGGACATCAGAAGAATGACCTTTGTGCTGCAAACCTTCCCAGTTGTATGTTGTTGAGATATCTACTCAAGACAGAGTAAAGCATGGTGTGGTGCTTTTACTGTCCTCTGGGATGCCAGGCTTTTAGCTGCTCACATTTGTATGATAGCTGGTCTATTTGTTGATGTGGTTTTGTATGATTTTCTTGAGTTTGGTTTAAGATCCATTTAGGAGTTATTGATCACCATATATTCTAGAAGAGTCTAAGGCAATATGGGCAGTAATTATAGTTACTGAGAAAAGAAAGATGGTGGAAGGGCAAGGGTAAGAGCTAAAGAGAGAGAATACAAATCCGTGGAAACTGTGCCTTCTGACTTTTTTCGCAGTAGATTGTATGGGCACACATATAAGAAGTTGGATAACTACTGACAGTCGTTGGAATATGCCATGCCATTGCAACTAGTGCCCACCGGATAGTCCCCTCTAGAGGCTTTATGCCATATGCCAATACGCCCTACGCCCTTCAGCTCTGAACTGTAGGACTTCCAAGGTAAAGGCTCAGTGTGTTGAGCACTAAGAGACAAGAGCCTTTTGTGTTGCCTATTTCATGCTGTGGATTCACTTTCATGTAATTTGAAGCTTGCTATGGGGACCTGTAAGGCTGGAAGTAAAACACAGAATTATATATGTAGAACACCTCTGCAGACAGCAGCATCACAGAACATCTCACATGCCCAAAGGGAGCTGTGGGACACAGTACCATGCTGTCTGGAGACTTCTCCTAAGGATAACTCTACTTTGTCTATATGAATAGCATGTAGATGTATCCAGTACATTTTATCATAAAAAGAACGTGAGAGAAGTATAACCAACTGTACTAACACAAGCCATATTGGTTTGGTGATACCAAGGAGGAAACTCAAGACAGAAGAAGATATGTTCCTGTGTCTCTCAAGTTGTCATCATTAATGTCAGTCCTTTAGCTAAAGCAGTACAGGGAGGAGGTACCCCACATCTCACCCAGGACCTTGTACATAATAGGAAAAGTTCTGGGGGGAGCTAATTTTCTCAGACCATCTGCAAACAAGCATAGTGGTTCTAGAATGACATTTAAATGTGCATAACAAAATTTCCTAAAAATTATCTCTCTGAGCTACAGTGTTTGGTTTTTAGAAGAATTCATGGTTCTTTGTCTTTTTATTGTAGTTCTGAAGAATATTCTTACATATAATAAAGAATTCCCATTTGATGTTCAGCCTGTCCCATTAAGGTATTCCTATTTATCTTCTTCCCTCACTATCTTCTCTGTGCCTGCTTTATACCTGCTTATATGTCTGTTGTTACTTTTATACAATTGGGTATCACTGATACACTTGATATCAACATTAGTAACAACAGGTAACAATCCTGTGAAGAGCTGTGAGGCTTCATTGGTGTGCTGAGTGTTACACAGCTCATTGTTTAGGTTTTTTTCTCTCTCTCTTTTCCATATAGACGAATTTTAGCACCTGGTGAAGAAGAGAATTTGGAATTTGAAGAAGATGAAGAAGGTGGCGCTGGAGCAGGAGCTCCTGATTCTTTTTCTGCTAGAGTTCCTGGTGGGCATCCTTATATAACAAATGCATTGCTTCATCCAGCAGGAGCTCATGTTGGTATTTTCTAGTAGAGAGTAAAACCTCTCCAGAACCCTTGCCAACTATAAGCAAAGTTTCCTGGCTAGGCCACTGTCAGTGGTTATTTAGACACACAGTGTGAAAGGATCTATCTGTGTTAGTGATTCTCAGAAC
This sequence comes from Acomys percivali, assembly GCA_907169655.1. Classification (NCBI taxonomy): domain Eukaryota; kingdom Metazoa; phylum Chordata; class Mammalia; order Rodentia; family Muridae; genus Acomys; species Acomys percivali. The sequence continues at coordinate 134,291,050 of OU015747.1, forward strand.
GCATGTTCAAAGATTCACCAACATTCACAGCTAAAAGGTACTGCAAGGGAAAGCAGAAATAAAATTAGCCAAAGAAAAAAGCGTATGGATCAAATCGGGAAAAAGGGGTGCAGATTCCAAAGCCCCTTTCTCTGTGTAGCTAGCCACACAGACTGTATTTAATTTCCACTATAACAAGTTGTATCTGGGGTCTGGAGAGATGGCTCAGAGGTTAAGAGCACTGTCTGCTCATCCAAAGGTCCTGAGTTCAATTCCCAACAACCACATGGTAGCTCACGACCATCTATAATGAGATCTGGTGTCCTCTTCTGGTGTGCAGGCTGTCCTGGACTTGCCCGAGGACTACAACAGCACTCGCATGCTGACTGTTGTCAGAGACAGAAATGGAACAGCCACTGTAGGTGTGCATGACATAATTAGCACGAAGGAAACAGACCGTGTGACTTAGAAATTCCTGTTTCAGAGAAGTTGTACCAGAATATGTTCATCACTGTATATATAGAAGTATTTTTTTTTTTAAAAATCAAAACTTGATGAACTCAGATGTCCATGAACAGCAGAATTAGTGGATACATTTCATTATTTATCTAATAAATTCTATATAATTTCTTGAGCCTTTCTAAGGAGAACCCAACTAAATATAAGTACTCCCATTCCCTTCATAAAATTTCAAAGGTTGTTCTTACCTTTCTGAAGCTTGTCTCATTCCAGTGAAAAGCACTCCTTCTTTAAGTGCCTGTGTTTCTAATTGGACAGCCAGAGACAGTGTGCATGGTGCTATGTTGTGTGTATGTTCAGAATTATTCCTGTGCCATTAAAAGTCGTTAATGAAACACTGCAGTGAAGTTCGTCTTCCCACTCTTAACTTTCTATGTTGTCTCTGTATTGAAACTAGGGAGTAAGAATAGGAACTAGGTGTGGTATTTATGCCTGTAATCTAATGTGTGAGACTGAGCTTAGAGGGTTGCCTTGAGTTTGAGGCCAGCCTGGGCTGCATAACAAGACACTGTCCCAAAAAATAAACACCAAACCCACAAAAAAGAAACACATTAAAAAACTTACTTTTAATAGCATTATTATAGTATTCATATTATAAAATTTATCTACTGTAAGTATACAATTCGGTGATTCTTGATTTATAAAGAATCTAACTAGAATTTATAAATTCGACAATTATGATGGTGACCACCATACACTTTTACAGCATTTCCATTGCCCCCACCCCCAATTTCATTATACCTGTTGACTGTCAATCAGAAGTTCTTTTTAGAAGACACTGCATCATGTACTCCAGATTCTTCATTATTAACAGTAAGAAAGCAAATTGTTGAACCGAAATTTGATAGATACCAACCAAAACCCTATGTAAGTGCTGTGTTCTGTATATGGTTTAACTTATTGCATACATACAGGATTGAAACCAACCATTTTCTTGAGGTTGGGATGTTCTCTTTGGGGTGGGCTTTTGAAGTTTTGTTTTGGTTTGGTTTTTGCCAGCGGGATTTGTGTGGAGCATGTGTGTACCTGGTGCATGTACCTAAATTTGTGGGTACATGTGTCCATGCACACAGATCTGGAGACCAAAGTGTGTTCAGTGGAGTGTATTCAGCAGTAGCCCTCCTTCAGGCAGGGTGTGAACTGGAGTCTTAGCATTTGGGATAGGCTGTGCTCTCTCAGGGCTCCTCTGCCCTCCTCCCCTCGGCTTCTAACGCTAAGGTCATAGGCAAGTGCAACCATATACAGATTTGTACACTGGCTTTTCAAACTCAGCTCACCCTCAGCACTTGGAAGGCAGAGGCAGGCAGATTGCTGTGAGTTCGAGTCCAGCCTAGTCTACAAGGTGAGTCTGGGACAGCCAAGGCTGCACAGAAAAACCCTGTCTTGGAAAAAACAAAACAAAACATAAATCAAACTCAGCACTCAGCTCACAAAGAAAGCACCAAGCTATGTTCCCAGCCAGATCTTTTAGTTTTAAAAGTGTAATTGGTGAATGGAAATATTTCAAACATTCTAATTGCTCTTGCAGTTTTATGTTGCCATTCCCTTTAGGAGTAACTTCTAAAAATAAATCATACAGACTAGAATGAGGAAGAGAGTAGGGAATTAGACCTTAGTAATCTACCTAATAATTGAATCTCTAAATACTAAATTATAAACTAGTAGTGACTAAAGGATTTTCTCATCTCTACTCTCAAACTCCCCCCATTCCCCTACCTCTGGCTTTTTGAGACAGGGTAGCCCTGGCTGTTCGGAATTTGATCTGTAGACCAGGCTGACCTTGAACTCAGAGATCTACCTGTTTCTACTTCCAGAGTCCTGGGATTAAAGGCGTGCAGCACCACTTCTGGCTTTTTTTTTTTTTAATTAATGTATGTATTTATTTATTATGTATACAGTGCTCTGCCTGCATGTACATCTGCAGGCCTGAAGAGGGCATCAGATCACATTATAGATGGTTATGAGCCAATGTATGGTTGCTGGGAATTGAACTCAGAACCTCTGGAGGAGCAGTCAGTGCTCTTAACCCCTGAGCCATCTCTCCAGCTCCAGCTTTTTTTTTTTTTTTTTTTTTTTTTTTTAATGTGTTGAGTATTTTTTGCCATCATGTATATGCACCATGTTCATGCAGTGCCATCAAGGGCCAGAAGAGGGCATCAGATAGCCATGGATATCCTTGGACTTGTGTTACAGCCAGTTGTGAGCTGCCATGTGGGTGCTGGGACTTGAGCCCAGGTCGTCTGGGACTGCTGAGCCATCTCTTTAGCCCCACAAACTTCTCAAGCTTCAGAATGACACATTTTTTTTCTGTGTGTGTTTTTTTTTACAAGTTCATAATCAGATGTAATATATATGCATTATGTGGACCTACTATGTTATTGATTTTGTAATAGCTTAGAGCTGGGCAGCCTTGAGTAACATGATTATTTAATGAGCTTGCCATAATAATTCAGCTTTTAAGGTGTTTGTGGGATATGGAGTGCAGATTTAGCTTATTTGTTCATAGAGAATAACACCAAGCCAGATGTGGTGGTGCATGCCCATAATCTCCATACTCAGTATCCTAAGAGCACCTTGCAAACCAAAAGGAGTAATACAGGCTTTGAGGTTGCTAGAAAGCAAAGTGCTAATGCCTGCCTGGTTACTAAGTTACAAGGAAATCTGTGATTCTTCTGCTTGCTGAAATGTTTACGCTGGAATTATTGATGCCCTAATTTGTATTGTGGTTCCTCTGTTGCCAGGTACTTTATTGCCACGGTTGCCGTCAGAACCAGGGATGACGTTACTCACTATCAGGATTGAGAAGATTGGTCTGAAGGATGCAGGGCAGTGCATCGATCCCTACATCACAGTCAGCGTGAAGGGTGAGGAGCGCTGAGTGTGGCTTTCTTTCTGGCAGATGCCATGCTGCTTTCCACTGGGAACACTTGCTTTTAGAGCAGGGGCACCTGTGTCCCTAGCAACTTGTTTTAATTCATCTGTAATGATAGGAAATCTTGGGGTTGATTTTTAGTCCTTCAGTGTATGTTTCTGATAGATTTAATAAACATATTTTTAAATGTATAGCTTAGATTTATTTTTCCGTTTGAGCTTGTCTGTGTTTCTTCTTATGCTTCATACTCGAGACCCATTTAGGGACTCGGCTAGCCACACACAGTCCCCTTAGCAGCTAGGGTCTCGGCTAGCCACACACAGTCCCCTTAGCAGCTAGGGACTCGGCTAGCCACGCACAGTCCCCTTAGCAGCTAGGGTCTCGGCTAACCATGCACAGTCCCCTTAGCAGCTAGGGTCTCAGCTAACCACGCACAGTCCCCTTAGCAGCTAGGGACTCGGCTAACCATGCACAGTCCCCTTAGCAGCTAGGGTCTCGGCTAGCCACACACAGTCCCCTTAGCAGCTAGGAAGCTAGCTAGCTATGCATAGTCCCCTTAGCAACAGAGACAGTTTCCAGAATGTAGAATTAGAAAAAATGCCTCCTCTTCCACAGGTAAATAGTTTAGCGCTCCAGTTCTTATAGCAGGTTCTTGATATGTGAATGCTGCAGTGGAGAGTAAAAACAGAGACTGGGAAGAGGGTCTGTCCATAGTGTACAGACCCTGAGAGCCATTGCAGGACAGGAAAGTATGTTATCAGAGTTAGAAAGTGTGATTATACTGGTCGTTTTTTCCCCTGTTGCCAGCAGAGAAACCATATGGCTGAATTCTTTTGTTGTTGTCATACATATTATGCAGTACTTTATTTTAAAAGCATAGCTGTGATCCTACTTTCCTGGCAGCTGAGGCAGGAGAATTACTTGAGCCCAACATTGGAAAACATATAATGAGACCCTGTTTCCAAAAAGTTAATAATAAGAATAATTATTCTTCAAGAAAAGATACATATGTTCATTTTAATGTGGATATTGAGCTCCAGAAACATGTTGAAAAGTTAACCAAAGGTTTGTGACCATAATCTTTGTCTTCCTATGGACAGCACTCATTTGAGAGTATGTATACAGTGGTTCAGTCATTGTCCACAGCTAGCAGGGTCAAGTCATGATTATCAAGAAGTAACCACTGTTGATACAAGTGGTTGACATGAAGCTTTCTGAAGCTAACCGAAGAGCCAGATGTGAGCTGAAATTAAATGGAGGCAACTTGCATCACTTAATAGAAATCAACTCAGATCCATATGCTCATTAGTAATAATTCAAAGGAATTTAGCCACAGAGAAAAATTTAATAAATAGAGACCATGACTGACAACACTAATGATGGCAACACTTAAGTCAGTGGTTCTCAAACTTACTAATGCTGCAACCCTTTAATGCGGTTTTCCATGTTGTGGTGACCCCAACCATAGAATTATTTTTGTTGCCACTTCATAACCGGAAATTTATTACTGTTATGAATCATAATATAAATATCTGATATACAGGATATCTGATACATGATCTCCAAAGGGATTGCAACCCACAGGTTGAGAACCACTGCTTTACAATCTAACCAGCTATCAAGTGTGGAAAGTATTTGTTTCTATACATTGATAGACCATTTACAGAATGTAACTTTCAGGAAGGTGCTCTGTAAAACATGAAATAGTAAGTTATTTGTAGTGAGTGTTAAGTTACCTTTGCATGTATGTTGAACTGAAACATGATTTTGTGTGTCTTGAAGAACTGAAATTTTCAGATGTACCTACCAATCAACATCTTTGTTAAGTAATAAGTATATAAATACTTATTTGTTAAGCCTAATGCAGAACCTGATTAAGTGAGCTTCCTGGATCCTGGAAATTAAAGCCATACCAAGCAGCTTAGTAAACTATCTGGTTGTACTAAGTCAGGTTATGTTTTAGGAAATATAACCAAATATAGGTGCTATGTATACATTTCTTCACTGATGAAAGGGGGGTTTTGTGTGTGTGTGTGTTTGTTTGTTTTGTGTTTTTGGCAGCTTTCATGCCCATCTGACTTGAGAACAGTGGAGGAGTTTGACTTAATTCTAGACTTCAGGCCTTTCCAGCCATGCCCTTCATCACTGTTGCAAATAGAGACTGAGGGCCACATTGTAGTGAGATATACATACATACATGCACGCATGTGCACACACACACACACTTCAATCTTTACTGCACATATTAGAGTGGCCTGTGCCCTCAGAAAACAAATTCTTTCCCCTCTTAAAGATCAAATTTGATCTGCAGACTTATTTTCCCTCCCTGTGGTCTCCATCCTCTCAGGTCAGCTCCTCCTGCACACCCATGCACAGCAGCAGTTCCAAGCCCTGCTCATACAAGGAGGCATCCCTGTGAGCCCCAGAATCCCTCCCCCATCCCACTCTTCAGGGAATGTGGCCTTTGGTGGTCTGTAAGTTTGATTGCCCCTAAGTGGAAACTTGTTTCTTTCTAGATTTGAATGGCATAGATTTAACTCCAGTACAAGATACTCCTGTGGCTTCAAGAAAAGAAGATACATATGTTCATTTTAATGTGGATATTGAGCTCCAGAAACATGTTGAAAAGTTAACCAAAGGTTTGTGACCATAATCTTTGTCTTCCTATGGACAGCACTCATTTGAGAGTATGTATACAGTGGTTCAGTCATTGTCCACAGCTAGCAGAAGTCAGTATCACCTGGTTAGTTGGTTTGAAGAAATCCAAATAGTAATGTTTTAAAATGTTGAGATTAGGTGCTGTGTTATCTGCTTGAAAAATGACACTAGAATATAATGTTTTTATTAAAAACGTTTACTATTAAGTAAAAAAAAAAAAAGTACTATTAAGTAAAATTTTAGGCCTTGGAGATGGCTCAGTGGGAGGACCTGAGCTGGATCCACTGCACCTATGTAAAAGCCAGGCATGACAGCCTGCCAGTGCTGGGCAATGACAGATGAGTGGATTCCTGAGGTTTGCTGATCAGCCAGACGCGCTTCAGCTGGGTTCAGTGAGAAACCCTGTCTCAAGTAGTAACGTAGAAAACTGATGAAGATACTGACATTAACTCCTTGTTTCTTCATGAACACATATACACACATACACACATGGCAGTTTTTCTTGTTTTAATGAGTAGAGGGTGCTGGAACTCCTGATAAAATGCTCTCTAACCCTTTCCTTCCACTTGCACTAAGTAGGAAAATTTAGAACATGCAGCGATGGAAAAATGCCACCTTTTAGCACAGTGATGCTGCACTGCCTGCCTAGCACAAGTCTTAGTAGTAAATACTGGCAGTTGCCATTTGCCCAGTGACAAGTCAATGTTCTCTGCTAAGATTTTGAGATGTCAGGCTCTGTAGGAAGCTTTTGTGAAGTGAATGCCTCTAGAAACAGTTCCTGCAGCCTCTGTAAATGTTTTACTTCTCAAAGCCAGGGCTGTGGCAGAGGCAGCCCCCAAAGTTCAATCGATAAGCCATGGTACAGCAAAGCAGTGTTTTTTTGAAGTCCTCAAGGTCATTCTCATAGACTTCAGAACTTGAAACTCCCTGGGTTGAAGAGTGTGTATCAGAGAGTGCTGGGTAACTCAGGAGGAGGTTGCAGCCCCAGGTGTGCCCTACGCTTGCCTTCTCCCTGCCGCTCTGTGCTGATGGGAAGGGAAGACTGGTGTCCCTAGACTAACCTGTGCCGTACTCTGCCTTTCCTGGTAGCTGATGATTCGTTGAAGTATATTCAGAGTTTCACTGTTCCTTTTCTCCAGTATTGAACTGAATATTTAGTCACTATAGTTCTAACTGATGCTAATGAAATTTCATGTTTATAAACATTTTAATCATCTTTGGATACCTTTTTTTTTGTTTTTTTCAAGACAGGAGACAGGGTTTCTCTGTGTAGCCTTGGCCATCCTGGATTCACTTTGTAGACCAGGCCAGCCTCGAACTCACAGCGATCCGCCTGCCTCTGCCTCCCGAGTGCTGGGATTAAAGGCGTGCGCCACCACGCCCGGCTCATCTTTGGATACCTTAATTTTACATTTTTCTTAACAGTCATGTGGAATACAGAGCTCTGCATACCAAGACTGCCGTAAACGTCTTGTGTTCAGATAATGCAGATGAGTAAGAAAGAACAAAGGTGGCATGTTTGGGCTTTGGTTTTCAAGCATAACTTCTAAAATATTTTTTGGCCCTCAGACAGAGTCATGTGTTCCCTGGTGAAGAGACTAAGAAATGTGATCTGATCGCTCCAGAATCTCTTCTTGATAATTAGATGTCTCTAATATTGGTGTAGGAATGACAAGAGATACTACACTTTTGTGGATTTGGTAGGGAAATTGGTCCCCAGTAGCCCATGTATGTGATCCTTTTGTATGAGGGGGAGTCCTTAGCTAAGTGTGCCTGTCTCACCCTCTCTGTCCTTCCTGTGTGACCTGAGTTGACTGGCCTTTGCTTGATTTGTGAGATGCTCTGTTTGTACCCAAGTGCCAAGGCTGTTCACACATTTCAGAATGTTGTTAAACTTGATCAGTTAGAAGCTGTGCTGTCACTAAAGTAGATGTCTGGTACAGTCTCTAAAGACAGGACCAACACCACCCTGCCTGGTGCAGAAGGAAGTAGCAACTAGTTGAGTGAGACATGGACTCCCATCATTTTCCATGCCTGTTTTAGAAATCAGTATTTGGCTACACTGGTGAGGTAACTTATTTCCCTAAACTCAGCTGTTTGTCCCTTGGAACAGAGAGCTTATCTGCTGTCTTTGGAGTTGTGTAACTATGTAACTTCTTCATGCTCCATTCACAGTGCTTGACTGTTGCTGCCTTTACCCTGGCCTTCCACAGCACTTCTTGATGTAGAAGTCAGAAGTTGCAGGGGAAAATACACAGCTTAGGACTCTAAAGCAGGCATAGGTAACATTCAACAGCCCGTGACTTGAATTTAGATTTGTTTTAGGAGGAAGCAAAGCTAGTCAGGCTTGACCATTTTAAAAGGAACATTCACTGCCAGTCTGCGCAGTACATGTGCGCTTTTTCTCTGTGGACTGTGTTCCTTTTCTGGAATTTTTGTTTTGTTTTGAATTTTTTTCTACGTGTGGTTGTCATAGTTTGGGTTTCTGTTGCTGCAATGAAACACCATGACCAAAAAGGCAAGTTGAGAAGAAAAGACTTTATTTGGCTTACACTTCCATATTGCTATTCATCAATGACGGAAGTCAGGACAGGAACTCAAACAGCAGGAACCTGGAAGCAGGAGCTGATGCAGAGACCACGGAGGAGTGCTGCTCACTGGCTTGCTCCTTGTGGCTTGCTCAGCCTGCTTTTTAATAGCACCCAGGACCCCCAGCCCAGGGATGGCTCCATGTACAATGGGCTGGGCTCTCCGCCATCAATCACTAGTTAAGAAAATGCCTTACAGACCTGCTTACAACCTGATTTTATGGAAGCATTTTCTTAATTGAGGCTCCCACTTCTCAGATGGCTTCAGCTTCTGTCAAGCCTAGAATAAAACTATCTAGCAGTAGTGTACATGATTTTGTATATATGGGTTCATATGTATATGCACCTATACCTATGTGCAATGTATATATAGATAGAGGCCTAAGGCTGACAGTGGGAGTATTCTTCAATCACTCTTTATTCATTGAGACACATTTCTCAGTTGAACTGAGAGCTCACTGATACAGCTAGTTTGGCTCCAGGAATTTTGTCTCCTTCCAAGCTCTGGGAATGGCAGGCAGACCACCATGGCCGCTGTCATTTATGTGGGTTCTGGAGAATCTGGATTCCATCCGTACACTTGCCTGACAAGTGCTTTAACCTCTGACTCCTGCTCAGTGTTCTTTGGTCCTAGTCTTGAGTCAGTCTAGCTCAGGAAGTTTTGCTAGGCTTTGTATAGTTGATATGGAGAAATGTTAGACACAGCAGGATTTGGGGTGGTATCCCTAGCAGCCAAGTCACACCTCACCAGATTGTATTAACAGGTTGCTTTGTGGATTCTGCAAACCATTGCTTGTTCATATGCTTCTGGTGAGTAAGAAAGCTAATTAACATACAAGGTGCTGCCTGGTTTATGTGCCTTTCGATTTCTTAGGTGCGGCCATCTTCTTTGAATTCAAACATTACAAACCTAAAAAGAGGTTTACCAGCACCAAGTGTTTTGCCTTCATGGAGATGGATGAAATTAAACCTGGGCCAATCGTAATAGAACTGTAAGTTTTGGGCATGGCACATGGAGCTTGGGGGCCAATCAAGCAGAGTATTTGCAACAATAATCTTTCTGTTGTGGTTACAGATACAAGAAACCCACTGACTTTAAAAGAAAGAAATTGCAATTATTGACCAAGAAACCACTTTATCTTCATCTACATCAAACTTTGCACAAGGAATGATATTGATACAAATAACCTGGAATCCGTGTGAATTTTACCACTCAGAAACCATCATAATTCTGTGTAGTGTATCACCCTTCAACAAGCAGGAAATGAGTCCTACCCATGCCAGTTGACCAGCAAGTCTGTTGCAGAACCGGACCCCAGAACTCAAAAGTTCAGCATGTCACTGACCTATCACTACTTTGGATACAGATTTTGAAACATTTTTACTTTTCTATTAATTCTGCAATTAATAGTCTATTTTCTCATTACCACTACTACCCTGTTTCCCGGACAGTACCTTTGTGGTAGATGTGCTGAACTTCAGACAATGCAGCAATAAGAATGTGCTAGAGTTTACATCCTGCTCACTTTCGCTCCAATATGCTCTTCTGGTTTGAATGTCACACTCTGGGTTAAGGTGGGTAGAATTGCTCTGAGAGTTAAATTGCCTAGACAAGTCTCCTAGAAGTGGTCTAGCCTGATGCCATGGGTCACCTGTATAAAGTGTGCCCTGGCCAGATGAGAATCAATCACACATGGAGTATTCCCCAGCTGACCAGATTGATTTCCTGAAGTGAGCACGTGTGTCGTCAGGTGGATTATTTATCTGTTCTTCTCTATCATACTGCTAATTCTTTCTGGTAGATTGAGGGTTAACTTTGGGACCATCTCAGAATAACTACAGAATTTTACATTTGTTTACAGTGTCGTTTAAATTGTATCATTTAGGAACAGTTGTGTCAGATGTTAAGATGCTGCGGGATAACTGCTGCTTTCCTGACAACCCGATGTGAGACCTTCAGACGCATACCTCTTCATAGTATGCAAAATCTGGAAAGATAGTTTATTTTTTTTAAATGTAGGTAGATAGGACTGCCATTTATTTCCTACTTAGATATACAGTAATTCATCCATATGAAAATAGTCAGGTCATTACTTTATTTTGACTTGACTATTTACTTTTGATGTAACAAGGCATAAATAAAACTTTTATAGCACATGATGGATAGTTGTTACACAGGACATTGAGATTATGTGAGGGGCTGTCTGTGGGCTATAGAGCCCAGTGAACAGTGCACGAGGGGACTGCACTGTCAGTACTGGGCCTGTTTTTAAGTTGTATAACCTCATCAAACCATTCAATATATTTGCTTCTTCAAGTAAGTAACCACAATGAATGAGGATGCTTTAACCTTGCCCTTCAAGAGACCTAGTCTCAACTTTCAGCACCCACTAGGTCACTGCTTACTAGATGGATGTTAATAAAAATGGCATTTCAGGTTCAACTGGGAAAAAATCCACAACCAAATTAATCTTGATTGGATTGATTCCAAATGCTAAACTAATTCTGTCTATAGTGGCTCTGGAGTATGAAGAATTTGCCTTAAATTAGCTCATCGCCCAACTCAAGCTTGAGATGTGGATCCCCAGACTGTAAGCTCCACAGGGGCAAGGGCCACATCTCTGTGTCATGCCAGGTTCAAAGGTGCTTGGAATTACTCTGTGCACGAGGAGTACTCAGTACCTTTTGTTTGATGTTGCTGACTAGACCTAAACAATAATTAATAAACCTGTTATTAAAATGTAGCAAAGACTGTACACATTGTCCTTTCTCTTTCCTCACAGATCATAAGACAGATAGCAAGGTGGTAATTTTCTGTGCTGCAGCACCGACCCTTCACATGAGCATGATTTATCTGGACTACAGATGCGGGACATCGGGGACATCAGCTTTAATTCACACCCAAATGACAGGACTGTCTTAAAGCAGTTACCCCAGAGCATTCCCCATTTCAAAAATGTCCACTGCACAGTGCCTTGTCTCTAACAGAGGTTTTCAGACTGAGGTACTGCTGCTTCCTAGTGAGCTTTAACTACTCAACCCAGACACACAGTTAACTGGAGGGACTTCTGAAACCAGAGTCTGTTTACCTGAGGTGTGATGTCCTCTGTGCCATCTGTAGGCTGTTTACCTGAGGTGTGATGTCCTCTGTGCCATCTGTAGACTGACAGCTTGTGCTTCTGTAGCACTTTGTGTATGATCAGACGGGGCTGAGGAAGGGCCCAGATGTGTACGGCGGGGGGTGTGGGGGGTCCTCTACAACTTCCTGATGATTTTTATGATATACGACAGGATAACCAAAGGGCTTTAGAGGGAAATATCCTAATTTTGCATTAAAAAGGAAAAAGGTTTACCTTACCTTTACTATTTATCCTCTTAGCTGGTATAATATTTATATGCTATCTAAACTTAAGTAGCCAAGATAGCTGAGGCAGTAGGATAGCAAGTTTGAACAAGCCTAGACTACATAGATGAGATCCTATTTTTAAAAAGAAAGGCAAAAATTGGAAATTTTCACTTTTTTTCTTGAGGAGGTTGCCAGATACATTCGACTCGTGTTCGCAATTTATTTTTTTTAATATGGTTAAAAGATGCTATGTGCTGTGAGCTTAAGAGATGGTTCAGGAGCATTTACTATATTTGTAGAGAATCAAGGTTTAGTTCCTAGCACCCAGGTAGTGGCTCTTAACTGCCTGCTAACTCATATAGGAGATCTAATGCCCTCTTCTGGCCCCATGAGCACCAGACATACACGTGTTGCACGTACACACATGCAGGCAAAACACATATGCATAGAATAAAAAATAAATTTTTTAATGGCATGCAGTATCCTGTGGCATTTTCTTATAGACATAAAATCTGTAATTCCAGATTGGGGCCAGGCAGGTTGGATTCTTACTGGAGGATTTACAGGTTCCCTTGGAACTTCTGCATTAAAAGACCGTCTTTGTATGTCTTCAGTCATTGAAGTTTCATTTCACATTGAAGCTTTGCTCATTTTCCAAAGTCCCCAGAGGATTTAACATTGCACTAGTGGCATGATTTGCCCTAGATTTCAGTCATTACTTCACAGAGAACAGTGTCACAGAAAGCAATTTTCACCTTTTCTAGCTTTAAATATTGTAGCTCTTATATCGTATGCTGCTAGTTACTGAAAATAAATTGTCTGAACTAGTTGTTTTAAAGACAGTGTAAAGGGTACAAGACTTTTAAGTATGACACAATACCAGACTATTAGACTTACCTGATTTATAAATAAAAGCTTGAGTACTAATTTCTGAGTATTATCTGCTAAAAAAACAGGTGTGGTGGTGCACGCCTTTAATCCCAGCACTTGGGAGACAGTGGTAGGGAGATCTCTGAGTTTGAGGAAGGCCTGGTCTACAAAGAGTCCAGGCCAGCCAGGGCTACACAGAAACCCTGTCTTGAAAAGTCAAAAAGAGAAAGAAAGAAAGGGAGAGAGGGAAAGAGAAAGAAAAGAATTGATGTAGGCACAGTAACTCAAGCCTGAATACTAGCCACTAAAGCAGCTGAGACAGGAGGATCACTGGGAGTCTGAGGCCAGATTGGGTCTCAAATCACCATGTAATTGAATTGAGTCCATCCCACAGATGTGGACTGAAGACATACATTAGTTTTCTAGTTTACAGTCATTCCTCCTCACTCAGTCACCTTCCTGATTCTTTGTCATGCTCCTTGAAAATCAGCTGCAAGGTGATATGAGAATAGACCAGACATTTGTAAGAACAGATGATCTTAGTTGTGGCACATGATTGTTTTTATCTTGTTGTCCACCCTTAGTGTAAGAATGGTTTTGAAAGCAACAAAATATTAGGTCAAATAATTTAATAAAAATTTCCCCAACATGTGCCAAAGCATGTGTGGATGGAGGTCAGAGGACAGCTTGTGGTTGTTGGTTCTTCTATGTGGGTTCAGGGATCAAACTCAAGCTGTCAGGCTTGGCAGTAAGTGTCACCTGCTGAGCCGTCTCACTAGCCCAAATGTTTGTTCTTGGTTTTTGAGACAAGCTCTACATAGCCCTGGCAGTCATAGAAATCCGAGATCTGCCCTCCTCTGCCTCCTAGGTGCTAGGATTAAAGGTGTGCGCCACCACACACAGCCCCAGATAATTCTTGATACTAATGCAAACTCATATTCAGAAAATCATTCTCAGGCAGTGAGTACCAAGAAAGTGCAGAAGTGTAAAGTGAGTGGGGTCTCTGGCTTATTTTAAATAGGAGGAAGAAATTCCTTGTAGAGCTCATTAGTGACTTAGTAACTTAGTATTGTTGCACCACTGCAGCTGAGAAGCCCAGTTGTCAGGTTTCCCAAACGATGTGTGTCTCAACCCAAAGAATCAGCAGACACTGGGAAATATTAATAAACAAAGTTTATGAACTATTATTACTACAAAGAACTTTAGCAACGGGGTTTATGATCCTTGAGTAAACTTTTAGTGTAACAGTCTTTGAGACATAGATGGAGCTGTAAACACACTAAACCAAGGCCATGGAAATACGTGATCTTAAAGCATTTCCACAGGAAATGTTCATACTTTATGATATTCTAAATCATTTAGCAATCATTACATATGCTACATGAACTAAACACAGGTATTCTTTATTGCACATTTCAAAGTTGGAAGGATGCGCTATAGCTTAAGAGGTGATTTTACTTACTTAGAAGGGAAAATATTTTTTATTTGGCTCAAAAATGCACACTGCCAAGGCAGCTTAGTACTAAAACTTTATAAAACCAACTTTTAGGTTTTAAAGCCAATGAAATCCTTTGCTTTAATGAATAATGCACTGTCCACTTCCTCTGACCCAATGATAGAGGAAAAGTTAGGGGCTGGGTTTTGAAGCCCGTGAGCGGTCCTGGACATCGCCTGGAGAGGCAGGTGGAACTTCTTCTCTTGGGCCTGAAGGTAGTGAGTCTCTTGCAGCAGTTGATGGCAGTCGGTAGTCCTGAGGACCATGTGCTGGAGGTGGTAATCGGGTGCCAGGACTAAAGAACTCTCTTGGACCAAGTGAACCCGGAGGTCTAAACGGTGTATGTCCTGGTAAGAATTCCCGAGGGTCAGCAGGCGGGTCCTGCCTCCCAGGCAGAGCACCTGCTGCATATTCTCTTACACCTGTTGGTGGGCGCATGCCTGGAACTGGAACTGGAAAGTAAGTCATAAGTATCAAGCAACATATTTAATAGGAAATCATTCCAAGCAAAGTAACACATTTGTTAATTTCTCAGCCCTAGAACATCAAGTGTGGCTCCCTGACTTAAGATAAGACAAATGAGGCTTAGCAAATTTAAATTTTAACTTGAGGCCACTAAGGTAAGGGCAATTTTAAGCATGGCTCTGGTTAATTCCAAGTTTTCTTTTCACTCTGCAATTCTGCATCTCAGAACAGCTTCATTCAGAGTAATAGTCATGCCGAGAGGGTAGTTGTGAAACACAGTATCATCATTGCAACAAAGTTGGCAAAGGAAATATTACTGCCTACCACTTGTCAACTGAAAGGTCACGTGCCTGACTATGTCAGGGAGCTGGGCTCAAATGGATACACATCCACTAGGTTGCTGTTGTGTTGTCTGTAACACCTCTCTTTGTCTAGTCCCACTGAGAAGGGAGTGTTTAGCTTTCCCATCTATATGCTGTGCCAGTGGCTTATACTTCTCTTATAAATGATATCAAACTTTCTATTATAGGACATATGTATCTGTGACCTACAGAATGTCATAGCATAAATCATCCATCGTTTCCATACATAATATGTAGCCACTGGTGTTCAAGTGCCCCTGAAGAGGGACCATTACTGGCTTTCCTAAATGACTCCTTTCCTTGCCTCGCCATGCCCAAGTCAGCTGAGGGAGATTAGATAGTGCCCACATATACTCAGAAAGTTAAAGATAGTTTACAGCGTATGCTCAGTTTTGGCCTCAACTGGAAAGCTCTAAGATAGCAACTACTTTAGTAAGGAACAGAAAAGATAAATATGTTTTACATGTAAGTTAATACTATTCAGAACATCATACCAAATGGTGGAGGGAGTGGCCGAGGCCCAAAAGGCCCACAGAGTGGAGGAGGTGGTCCATAACGAATGGGTGGTGGCACAGGGCCTCCCAAGAAAGGTGGTACCCTTGGAAATGGAGGGGGCCCTTTGGGAGCCATGTTAACCTGCAGAAGAGAAGCAAGTAAAGTTTGGAAATGCTTTCACATGACAAAGTGCCAAGACTAGTACGCTGGCACCTGTCCAAAGAACAGTGTGACCACCACCTCATCCCTTGTTGCCAAGGACAACTCAGAGCGGTTAGAAGGATGCTGTGAGCAGTGACTCAGGTGACTGCTTGTTATCTGCACAGGAAAGGGAAAAGTGAGGGGACTGTCAGCTTTGTAAGAAGTGACTGACATAGGTCAAGCCATACACATTACCATCCGTATCAAAAGGAATACTCTCAAATCTCTCATCACTGTAACTCCACATATACATATTAAGAATACAAGGAACACTGGATTGTAATGCATATAAAAAATTAAAATTTAAAAAAGAAACAGCTATAACTAGAATTTAAAAAATGGATACAGAGAACAGTGAAAATATATTTTCTACAGGAGCAGTAACAGCACCCACTCAGGGCTCATGATGCCTTCGCTACATTATCCACATTTTCAGATCTTTCAGTCTGTGAGTGCAAGTGCCCTGCCTTAAACATGGGTGAGCAAAGGCAAGAGGAGTTGAGCTGACTCTCTGGAGGTCACACTGTAAGAGGGCGAGCTGGAACTTAAACACCAGGCTCTACTCCAAGGCTCTGCCTGCGTCCTACCCCAACCCTCCGTAACTTAAGCCTCCGGTCTCTGAAGTCCTCTGGAAAGGTGCTGGGACTCCTCCAGACTGGTCTTGGATAGAAAAGGCTTCTCAAGAGATGCACATCCCTGGAATCCTGCACTGTCACAGTGCAGTGTTACGTACAGAATTAGGGCGACCAAGCTCCAGTAATGACCGTCACTGGCTGGCAACACTACACAATACAGGCAGGAATGTCCTTATTGTGGTAATGTAGTGCAGAGGGCTCAGCAATTACAACAGCCACATGTGTCTTGAGAGCACACATTTATGTGAACACTGAATAAGTATGGCCATTATCCAGGATGTTACACACATTTCTGTTTGTAAACAGTCCGATTTCACACATTCCAAACAGTTTGCTAGGTACACAAATGCAGGGGTTTTTCAGTAGCAATTCTAAATGCACAATGACAATGAATCATATGATTTAGCATTTATTTCACTCAGAGCTTTGAGCAGAACATAGCACACAGCATAGGTTAACTGATTTTTCACTATGTAAGTAATAGCTACAGCAAATGACCTAAGCTGGTTAGTAATTTAACCATAACAGGAAAAAAGACAAGAACCACCAACCACTCTAACTCAGTGACACTCCAGAACCAAGGAGCAGAGGAGCGATGCTGTCACTCAACAAGGGAACAAAATGAGTGGCATGCTTTTATAAGCTTCCTAAGGACACACTAAGCAAAACCAAAGGCCACTCCAACCCTCCATCTCTACACACTTACTGCTACTGGATGCTCAGCTAAAGGGGCCATGCTGGAAACTGGGGGGCCGTCAGGCTCTTGGGGAACAGTTTGCTTTTAAAGAGACAAACAGACATGTAAACAGGAGATGAGGCAGAGACCAGTAGGAAGTGCTCATCTGCCAGTACACCGGAGAGCTTACCTTGCCCTCATCCATGGTCTTAACAGGAGAGGAGCTCCTGGAGCCGCTGTTTACTGCGGGAGCTGGACCTGGGTCTGGGAGAGGCCAGAGAACAGACTTAGGCTCACCTAAGGTAAGCACTCTGAGAAGAGCCACAGCCCAGCATGCAGGAGACTCAGAACCCACTCAATTCAAGCCCCTTACCAGAAGCAGACTGCTTCCCAGATGCCTCTGATGGCCACCGAGGGCGAGGTAAATATCTGTCCAGTGACCCTTGAGAAGGAAGCAACAGAGCCATTGACATGTTGTTTTTAGAGGGAGTAAACCTGCTGTGGATAGGGCTCAACTCTTAACTACAAAACAGCACTACAAACAGAACCCCTCCTAGGTAAGGTAGCACAGGCTACCTTGAGATTCCCTTTAATTTCAATATATGAGTCACAATCTATGCAGACTTCAAGTATTAAAACAAGAATTGCCTCATTTTTTGTAAGTCTATTTTTAAATCATTTTCCTCTATTTTATATACATGGGTATTTTGCCTGCATGTATGTGTGTGTACCACATGTGTGCAGTACCCAGGGAGGCCAGAACAGGGAGTCAGATCTGGGACTGGAGTTATAGGTTGCTGTGAGCAGCTGTGTGGGTGCTGAGACTTGAACTCAGGTCTTCTGGAAGAGCAGCGAGTGCTGCTAACCACTAAGCCACCTCTCCAGCTCTAGGAATCACCTTAGTTTTAAAGATAAGCAACACACTTTATATTAAGAGTATTGGTGCTTCAAGCTAGAGATTTGATAGCACTGTACTGGCTGGCATTTTTCCAGTCTGACTTCTAATCTTCCTAAGTGTCACAGACACTTAGAGTAAGATGACATTTCATATTCACAGTTAAACTGTAAAGTACATCTTATTCTTAATCTTATTCTTAGAAAGCAATGCAGGGCCCTCTAGAATATAAGCCATTCTGTCTTGCATGGAGCTTACAGTGACCCATCTCTCTGCGACAACAGACTAAGACATGTCATGTGGGGCAGGAGTGCATCAGTGCTCACCAAATTCACTTCTAGGCACATCTCTTCGACTGAGTGTGGCAGAGAGAGGTCTCCCAGGTGGCTCTGCAGGTAGGGGAGGGGAACATTCTCCACCACTCACAGGGGATGGGTCAAAGGAGCCGTTGTGGCTCAGCACACCTGAAGACAGCAATGCCTCGTTACCACTCATGACAGCCCCGTTCCCTGCAGTAAGCCCAGGAGTCTTTCTAGGGCATCATACCTATTACAGAATAAAATTTAATTTACACACATTCCACACCAAAATCCTGCTGCCAGGTACAAGTGCTCCCTACCTCGCCTGGGAGGGTTTTGTGCATTCGGTCTTCCTGGCAGTGGTGTTACAATCACAGGCTCATCCTGCCTCATCGCCATCTTTTGGGCCATTTCCAGTAATCTTAAATATTGAGAAAGAGTGGACTTGAAATGAAATAGCAATCAGTTCCTTATTAGATACCACCTAACATCAAACACTGCAAAAGCACTGAAAAACAGGTATCAACATTCCATACTTATGCCTTAAGTTTGCGGCTTCTCTCTTCTCCTCTGCCAGGGCTCTCTCTGCAGCGCGAGCTTTGAGCTATTGAAGAAAAAGGTGTTGTGATTCAGATGTGATAGGCTATGCACAAAATTTTTAAAAAGGGAAAGAAGCCTCACCCAGTTATCATGAGCTTTCTTCTCCTGAACAGCAATCTGAAAAGACAACACATCAAATACACGGTCAAGGTTCTTTATAATGCCATTTTAACATATATTAACATATATCCAAAAGAAAAAAAGAAAAGAAGGAAGGAAGGAAGGAAGAAAGAAAGAAAGAAAGAAAGAAAGAAAGAAAGAAAGAAAGAAAACTTCAGCTAGTGTAAACCAATATAGTTTTTACCTGGTTTTTAAATGAGCGCTCTGTTTTCTGTAATTCTTCTTCCATTTCTTTAATTCGCAGCCTAAGAATTACCATTGGCATTACCAATTAAAGCACAACTCGATAAAATTTGCAACAATCTAACAATATTCCATTGACTCAGAATTGCTTACAGTATTAAAGATATCACCAGACATACAAAAACATGCTTTATATAGACTTATCCAAAGTACAGTATAATGAAAACAAATTAATTTTCCTATCATTTCATGGCTAGACATTCTTAGACTGTCACAGCTGGAGAGCTGGCTCAGAAGTTAAGAATGCTGCCTGCTCTTCCAAAGGTCCTGAGTTCCAGTCCCAGCTCCCACATTCTTAGATCATCATTTCCTCAATAGTCTTCAATATAGTCTCACAACAGTCTGCTATGGATATTTGCTTCTACACAATGACACAACTCTTCTACTTTCTTCTATCAATAGGAAATTAAACAGGCTAATGGCTACTGACCTATCAAATGGCATAGCCACAGCAGTGGTTTCTGAAGTCACACAGCAAATTGCTTTCTTTAAAGAATGACCTGGGGTTTGTGAACCCTTTCGCAAACCTCTCTCTCCAAAAATATTTACATTACAATTCATAACTAGAAAAATTACAGTTATGAAGAACAAAAATAATTTTATGGTTGGGGTCACCACAACATGAGGAGCTGCATTAAAGAGCTGCGGCATTAGGAAGGTGAAGGACCGCTGCTCTGACATGTACATTTCCTCCCCATCCTGCTGCCCTAGAGGCATCTGCATGAACAAAGGCCACCACAGTCCCATCAGTGTGCCAGCTACATGAGTTTATGCTCACATTTTTCATCTGTTAAATCATTCCCCCTGTCAGTGAATGAACTCATAGCCCCTCCTCACTTACATTTCTGTGCTATTTTCTTGTACCGAACACTTTTAAAAGAAGGCGCAGCTCCTGTGCAGAGCCTGAACTTACTTGTAAGTTTTTACTTCCTCCGCAGCCAAAACCACCTTTCCGTCTGCAGCCGATAGTCTCTGCTCTTTGTCTTGCCGTTCATACTCTTCTTGACTCAGTTTCCTAGATAACAGCCAGTTAAGTGACCGTCTTTCCTTCCAGCAGCCTGCTCTCTAGTCAACTGGCATCTCCTATCCTCCTCTGTTAGTTTTGTTTATTTTTCAAGACTGGGTTTCCCTGTATAGCTCTGGCCATCCTGGAACTCATTCTGTAGACCAGGCTGCCCTTGAACTCAGAAACCCACCTGTCTCTGCCTCCTGTGATTAAAGGCGTGCACCACTAGAGCCAGACTTCCTATTTTCCTCTTAATACTGACACATGAAATCATGCAAAAATTTTTTTTAAATTTCCTGACATCTAGGAACTCAAACTCTGACATCTTGGCAAGCCAACTGCATTTTAAGTGTGCCCCATAATTTCCTATGACGAGTAAGTAAACAACCACAAAAAGCAGTGTGCTCTGATAAGTCATACTATCAGTAATGAAAGCTCCTTCCTGCCCTGTGGAAAGTTGCAATCTAACGCACTAAAGCAGGGAAAATACTACTTTCTGCTCTGGAAAGGGTACTAATTACTTTTTTATCTTCTCCTGGAAGAACTGCTGTATAAACAGCCAGGTGTGGAAGTGTACGCCTGTAATGGGGACCTTGGGGTGGGGCGGCAGGCAGATCCCTGGAGCTTACTGGCCAGCCAGGCTAATGGAATGGATGTTCTTCTGGTCAAAAAAAGACATGTCTCAAAAAATAAAGGTGGACATTAAAGGAAAAAAAGATACCCAACTTTGACCTCTGACCTCTGCACAAACATACATAATCAAATACATATAGTATGCACACACAGACACAAAACCAACACCTAACCACAAACATACGTGAAAAAAAAAAAAAAGGCAAGTTATAGAAATAAAGCACAAAGAAGAACCCAAGTCTGCTAATTATAAATGGAAAAAATGTACGTAAACGTCAGCAAAGGTGAAGCGGGCACAGCTAGAAGGGTAGCGGAGACCTACTTCTGCAGAGCCATCTCCTTTTCCTGGTAGAGTTCATTCAGGATCTCCACTTTCTGCCTCAGAGTTTTGCACTCGTCTTCTAGGCCAGCTTTTACAGTCTGCAGCGAGTTGCGGTCGTCGTCCAATTTCTTGATTTGGTCTGTAAGGGATAAAAAGGTTTTCTCCATGCGGGGGCAGAAGCTTGCGAGACAGGGCTGCGGGGTCAGTGCTGAGATGCCAGGAGCATGAACGCGGGGGCAAACTGTTCCAATATACAGCAACTTCGTGTCCAGAAGAACCTACCTTCCAGGTTACATTTAGTGGACATCGATGCTCTTAGCTTAACCTGTAGAAGTTTTAGATCCTCTTCAACTATTGAGACTGCAGTTTGTGTCTAAAAATTACAGAAGAAAGATCTAGTCTTAAAAGCGAGCCATAGGAAGGACTCCCGGGTGCATCTGGGACTACAAATAGGGCGGTACCCGAGAGACGTCCATCATTTGCTTAATTCTACTCTTTATCTTCTCGCTTCTGTCACCTACAAGAGAAAAGGCTTCAGTTGCTTTTTAATGACATTTTCATGACTTCCCACAAACAATGATCATATTCACACAGTGGAATAAAAACACAAAACAACTAAGAGAACTGATTAGGAACTGAAATTTAGATGTACAAAGTTAAATATCAGTTTGTGCAATAAAAAATGTCATTCTTGCTCCAAGATAGAGTGCTTTAGCCTCTCAGGTCAGTTCCACCTGGACAAACATCTCCCTAAAGACATTCAGGCCTTTGTTCTCCCTTGAATTTGCTGCCAGGTATGATTCAGAGCACCCACAGTGCTAAAGAGCCCTGAACATTCAACTTGGGAGACATCCAGAGACAACTCTTTATCAGTTAGCATCTACCCTCTAGCATCTGGCTATGCAACTCCAGCTTCTTACCCTGCAGTCTGAGCTGTGATTCCAATCACTTACGCCTCTGAAAACAAGCTACAGGCCTTAAGACCCAGAGCTACTGAGACCACCTGCATAAAGATGAGACCGTCTCCCCTGTGCAGTTTTTAATACTTAGAGACAAGAGATGAAGGAACTCCACTGTACACTACTTATTCTCAATGGATAAAAAAATGTCATAGTGTTCAGCCGGACACGGTGGCACGTGCCTGTCCTCCACTGTACACTACTTATTCTCAATGGATAAAAAAATGTCAGTGTTCAGCCGGACACGGTGGCACGTGCCTGTGATCCCAGTACTCAGGGAGGCAGAGGCAGGCAGATCTCTGTGAGTTCAAGGCCAGCCTGGCCTACTGCATGAGTTCCAGGACAGCCAGGCTACACAGAGAAACCCTGTCTCAAAAAACCATTTTTTAAAAAAGTCAGTGTTCTTTGCATGGCTACACTACACCTGAGTAACCCACCTGACTCAACACAGACAGACACAGCTACAAGTCCATCAGTGTGAGCCCACAGCCCTAACTTATCGCAGCTGAAAAGTAGCCTCAGTGAGTGGAAACTGAAGAGGGTGAAAATGGGCCCACCTCCCTGAGACAGATCTTACCTCCCACTTCTCCGTTGGCCAGCTCATCTGACTCACTGCCTTCTTTATGTGGAGCCTCAGATGCAAGCTCACATTCTAACCGATTCAGCTGTGTAATGCAATTAGTCAAAGCCTAGAAAAGGAGCAAATGGGTGTAGAAGCCTCTTGACTGTAAATGGAACTCACGGGCTTAGTGTGTACTCGTGAGAATAAACTTACACTAATATTGTCGTCCTTATGAGTAAGAGCTACTTCTAAGTCTGTCTGGGACTTCTCAAACGACTTGATCTTTTCAGTGAGCTCAGCGTGGGATCTACTCCATTCTTCAATCTGCTGCTGCATCTGAGAAATCAAAATGGATGAATCCCTACGGTGCAGAGGTGTACAGGAGACACCTGGCCTGGGTGAGATGGGGGCTTCTCCTTGGCTTGTCACTAGGAGCTAAAATCTCAGTTAAAGAAAGAGGGAGAATGATTCCAACCCTCAGAGCTTGAGGGAAGAACATTGGTATGGCAAGAAGGTTAACCCCAACTGTTTCAGCCTTCAGAAAACTGTTGCTAACTCAACTTACTTCCAGTATGAACGGGGAGGCACACCTCACAGACTCCTCAATCCAGATTCTGGCCATATAACCTTCTCTTGGTCAGTAAAGAAAGAGTTACTCAAAATTGCTTATAAAATGTTTAAATCTTGGATATAAAAATCCTAACTACTGTTTTGAGGCTACTCAAGTTAACAACTGACTGGCATTAATAAGATACAGAGTAAACAGCCTGAGCTCCGGTTAACTGTACACAGACATCATCAGCTCAGTCCAGGAAGAACAGTTCACACTTCCCAGCACCCAGCCTGAGCGCGGCCTCTCCTCACAACAGGTCTGAGGGAAGACCACTGGAAGGAAGTGCCTCACCTCTTACATGTAACCTGCCTCACCTGCTTTTTCTTCTTCTTAAGCTTGGCATTTTCTTCTTGAACCCGATGGCATTCAAATTTTACATTCTCTTCACTGAGCTTGGCTTCATTAAGGGCAATCTGAACCTAATGTAAAACACTCCCAATTAGTAAATTAATCCAAAGGAAAAAGTTATATTTTCTCAGCCAAACATCATTTTGGTTTCATCTTTTACAGGGTTTAGCACACCTCCAACTTTTGCTCAAGCAGACTAAGACAGTGCTATTTCTTGTGTAGGACAGACTCACCTCTGAAAGTTCTGATGCATTCATTGAAATGACATCTTTCAACTTCTCAATAGACTTCTTGTTTTCCAGTATCTAACCCAGGAAAGCACAACACAAAGTCTCAGGTCTCAGCAGCATCACTAGTGCACACACACGATGACTTCATTTGTTCTCTACTTGTGATAAACTCTGCCCAAAAGCAACTTGGGGAGGAAAGGGTTTATTTTCTGCTTACAGCTGACAGGCCATCATCTAAGAAGTCAGGACAGGACCTGGAGGCAGGAGCTGATGCAGAGGCCACAGAGGAATACTTCTTACTGGCTTGCTCCCCATGGCTTACTCAGCCCACTTTCTTGTAGTTGGTAGGACCACCAGCCCAGAGGCAGCACTGCCCACAGGGAACTGAGCCTTTCCACATGAGTCACCAACTAATACAGTGCACCACAGGCTTTCCCACAGCCAATCTAGTCAGGGCATTTTTTTTTTCAACTGAACTTCATTCTGTGTTAAGTTGACGTAACAGTAACTAACACACACGCTAAAGGAAGAGACACTAATCAACACCTATAACAGCTGATGGTTTTGGTAAAAGTAAGGGATCTAGTTTTGGCCTAAGGGAGGGAAAAATCAATGTAATAATAATCCAACCTTAGGTATGACATAATGCAACAGATGACCACATAACAAAGTGAAAGAAAATAAAAAATCTTTCAAGTAAGCCAATTCAAATTGATGTCATGGCTGTGTTCCATCCCCAACTCCTCCTAGTGGTAGAAGAAAACTAAAAAAATTCTTTGCCTAGCCATGCCTGCTAATGTAGACTAATTTAGTAGGCTGAGGTGAAAGGATCATGAGTTCAAGACCTATCTTGGCTACAGAGTTCAAAGCCAGCATGGGCAACTTAGTGGAGAGTGTCTCAAAATTAAAAAGCAGGAAAGGGATAGTGCCAGAGCCCAGTGTTAGAACACCCGCTTAGCCTGTGTGAGACACCAGGGTCAAAATCCCAGAGTACGGAGGGTGGGAGGGTAGAGAGGTGGGGACTGGGGGGTGAGGGTGGGGTGGGGAACCCATTGCCTACATTGAAAACAGTAGAATTTGGAGGAAAATAGACAAATCTCATACAAAAGAATTCCAAAAATGTACAAAGACACCAACTCCTCAAGGGGATGGAGAATGTAATTCTTGCCTCTAACTGGGAGCCATGCATAATGATTTCCAAAGAAGACAGTAAACAGAGAGCAGAAAAGAATAATTTAACATCAGAAAAATGTGGGGAGTAGGATATAGTGTGAAGCCTCTATATTTTCTTTGTACCTGTTATATAAAACTGAAATAAGTTTACTGAAAAGAAAATTAAAAAAAAAATCTAAGGACCATTCAGTAAGGCTAGAATTCATAGCTGGTATACCTGTTCTGGAGGGCGGGGCCAAACCATCTAACAGTTATTCAGTGTTTAGAACAAAAATCCTCTTCCTGTGCCCATAAGAGTAACCCACTGGGTTACAAGTTAAAATGCTATAAGACAGCCACAGCAGGGCACCCTTCCCTGGGTCCACTTTCACTTCCGTTAACAGCGCGGGGGAAGCTGGCTCACGTAGCCTCCGTCACACGGGCAGTGAGCAGCCAGCCTTACCAAGTCCTGCTGCCTGCTGTTCTGCTCTCTTTCAGACTCTAACTCGAGACGGAGACTTTTGGCTTTGTCGGCCAGAGTTTCATTCGTTTCTTCAAGTACCTTGATTTTATCCTTAACAAAAGACAAACAAACAAAGATACTAAGGTTAGTAAGAATCACTCATTCCGTTTACTTTCACTTTTAGAATGCAGTTCTCCCCCAGAGAGATTTTACCTTGTATTTAATAGCTTCATCAGTGAGAACAGTATTTTGTTTCTTGGTCTCTTGAACATATTTCTTTGACTCTTTAATCTATGTAGAACAAGATATTTAGGATTATGTTACAACTTGGAATTAACTACAAATGATAGTGTTACCAAAGTCTTTTCCAAGAGGGCAACCTCCTACAGACACAGACTGCTGACATCTTGGATGGCTCACAGGAAATGATGAAGTGAAATATGAATCTTTTGAAAATCCTAAGTGGAATGTTAAGACATAAATATTCAAGCTGGAGTTGGGAAAGGAAGCTAAAAGAATAATTATACCTTTTGTTCATAGTTTGTCAATTTTTGCATAAGTTCTGCATTTTCTTTCTTGATATTCTTCAACTTTTCAGAAATTTGCTTCTCAGAAACTAAAAAGAAGGGAAATCTGTAAGTTTGTGAGCCCAAGGTGAAGCCAAAAGCCCTAGTGTGTTACCTGGAGCTAAGAGAGGGGAGCCATGCTTGGCATGACCACTCTGCCCTTAAAGGCTGTCTGTAGTAAAGACAACAACAGCGTATGGACAGCACCCCCTAAAAAGGACAGCATGCAGACTTTACATTTAGAAATACAAAATGTAAGCAAATGCGGTAACTTGATCCCATTTCAGAAGATGGGATTCCTTCAAATGTCATCTGCAAAGAGAGACTGAGGAATAGAAAGGGCCAGCTCAGTGCACTGCCCTGCATGTCATCTACTCAGATATGGGTTTAATGTGTATTCATATGTATTTGTCACATATAAGAAATTTGCACTGCATCAACATTCAAAGTTGATCTGCCCGTTAACTAACACTGCTCTGCCCACTCCCTCTGCTTGCTGCTCTCTGTTGCCTAGCTCAGTTGGCATCATCACTGTTCTATCAGTCAAGCTGGTGGCCTACATACAGGAAACTTTCTAGGAATTAATAAAGCAAACAGACATTGGAAGTCATGGTATCTATGTCTAGCTTACAGGAAACTCACTTCAAACACCAATGCAGAGGGTTGATAATAGGGGGAAAGGACCCTAAAGATTTACCTTGATATACTCTACTCTTTACCTAGAAGAAAAGAAAAACAAAAATTAAGTTGTCAAACACATAATTAGCATATTGTTCCTAATACAGGAGAAAAAAACATAAACAAATGAGAACTAGTAACAACTTGGTTCAGGATAATAGATCCATTGTATTACAAAATAAGGAAAGGTTGAGCTGGCACAGTGGCTCAGCAGGCAAAGGTGCTTGTCACTGACCTGGCATTCTGAATTCCATCCCAGGACCCACATGGTGCAAAGAGAGAAAAATGCAAGTTGTGCTCTGATCTGCCCACATGCACCATGGCTCAAATGCATGCAAATACATAGTAAATGTAATCTTGAAAAATTGAAAAAGAGAAAGGTAAAAGGTATTTCAAATGTAATTGGTACTAACACTTCATAAAAAGCTCAGTAGATTAAAAAAACGTGTATCTTGTTTTTGCAGCTAGAAGTATGTTTGTGCGTCTATTAAAAGATATGAGCGCTGATGCTTAGTAACACAAGTGGCTACTTGCTTAGTAATAAACACATCAATGTTTTATTTACTTGATGTCATCTGACAACTCTGAATAGCTTAAGCCTAAAAATGAATGTTTGGGAAGATGTCAAAGAAATGAAATTAAAGGGAAAATTTTTGTCTTTAGATATGCATCTTTCACTCTCCAGAAAATATACTAGAACTCCTATTCAAATTGTCTGTCTGCTGAATTTAGAAAAAATCTGTTGGGATTGGGACAGTGGATAAAGCACTTGCCATGAAAGTGTGAGGACCCGAGTTCAGATCCCTAGAGTCCATAGGGATGGTAGTATTTATTTGTAATCCCAGTGCTCCTATGGTGAGATGGGAGGTGTCAATAGGAGACTCCCAGAATCCTGGAAGCCAGCAGCCTGCCCTGACACCAGGGGTTGGCCTTTGACCTCTGCACATGCACGCTCACATACATGCATGCTCACAAACACCATGGACGTACACAAAAACTAAAAACCAATTAGGAATCTGATGGAGCAAGTCCTCTGACTCCAAGATTACTAACAGTGGTGCATAGTACTATCCTAAAAAGAACTCCATTTCCAGAGGAGACAGACAAGAAAGCTGACAGCTCAAACCGTTCTTCTCATGAGGAGAGCAATGACTTCTAGGGCAATAAAGTTGAGGCAGTAACTGAAGTACAGAAAGAATTGCTAAATTTATTTATTTTTTCTTATGAAATATGGTCTCACTCTGTAGCTCAGGTTAGTCTGGAACTCTCTTTGTAGACCAGGTTAGCCTTGTAGTCACCTGCCTCTGCCTCTCAAGTACTGGGGTTATAGGTTTATGCCACAACACCTAGCCCAAATTTCTTTTCTGTTTTTAAAATTACATTTATTTGTTTGTGTGTTATGTATAGGGATATGCACATTCCAGGGCATACATATGTACATATGGAGGTCAGAAAACAACTTGTGGAAGTTGGTTCTTGCCTTCAACCATGTGGGATCCTGGGATCATACTGAGGTTGTTAAGTCTTGGCTGCAGGCACCTTTACCCACTGAGCCATCTTCCTGACCCAATAAATTACTTTCTGACTCAAAATATATTTCTCCTTTCAGGAGCTAGAGAGATGTCTCTGTGGTTAAGAGCACTGGCTGCTCTTCCAGAAGTCCCATATTCAATTCCCAGCACCCACATGGAAGCTCACAGCTCTCTGTGACTCCAGTTACAGGGGATCTGGCACCCTCACAACTATGCACATAAAATAAAATTAAATAATTTATTAAAAAACAAAAATCAAAATATTTTCTCCTTTCAAATGCTACTATTAATTTTTTTAGATTTATTTATTGTATATGCTTCAGTGTTTTACATGCATAAGTATGTGTACCTCACACATATCTAGTGGCTCTGGAAGCTACAAGTGGGCATTGGCTCCTCTGGAATTATAGATGCTTGTGTGCCTCTAAGTGAGTGCTAGGAATTAAGCCTGGGTCCTCTGCAAGAGCCACAAGTACTACACCACGGTGCTGTCATCACCTCAGCCCCTCAAATGTTACTATTGTCTAGGTGGGGATGATATTCAGAGCCATCTACAAGCCACCCGTGGAATGTCAATCTTTATCAACATGAAACATGTTGTAAGAAAATGCATTCAGTGGCTGGAGAGATGGCTCAGCACTTAAAAGAGGATCTGGGGTCAATTCCCAGCACCAACATGCAGATCAAAACTGTCTGTAACTCCAGCCCAAGACAAAACAAACAAAAACCTTCCAACATAGGTAAATGAATGACTTCCTCTAATGCCATAGCCTTGTCGATCAAACAATATGTTTCGCTTGTCCCATTTCATCCAAACTAATAAGAACAGGTAAGTAGGAAGAAGCAAAACCCAGGCATACCAGGAAAAGGACCAAGATTCCAAAAATGTGTATATCTGAAACACAAATTCTGCTCAGAAAGAAACAAAAAAACAAACGAAGAAAAAAAAAAAAACACAAAAGGAATTAAAATGTAATAACGTGTCTTTGGATACCATATAACCTGTAACTCCAAAAGAAAGAATATTTTTGGATCACCAGAGCATATGATCAAACCAGAAAAGCTGGGAAACATGAATAAAAAAGACTAAGGCTTGAGAGATGGCTGTGAGATGCAGGGCACCTGCTTCTCCTGCAGAGGACGGAGTCTGGTTCCCAGCACTCGTGTTGGGAGGCCCACAACCACCTGAAACTCCAGCTGCAGTGGGTCTGACACACTATCCTGGGTCCCTCCACCATCCACACTCACAAGCACATACGCACACATGCATATACATATCCATGCAATACATAATGAGAAGAGGTGGAAATGACCTCATCTGCTAGCTGTGTGTGTGCCACTGTGCAGCACTATTTTGCAGTGTGTATGTGTGCATTTGTGATATGTGCAGTTTGATATCACTTTCAAGTCACCGTTTGTGATTCATTCCACTTCACACTAAGTCACAAGCTGCATCCCCGTGTCTGTAATCATCAAATATCCCACTATATGAATATATATTAGCTTGTTGCAAGTTCCCACCCCAATAAATACTCTTCTAAGGCTGGCAAGCCCACGTTAGCAGGTAAGGAGCCTGCTGCCGGATGATGGCCTTGTGACGACGGGTTCAATCCCTGGAACCCATGTAAAGGTAGAACGTTATGGCATGGTCTGCCAACCCCCAACGGTACGAGATGAGAACCAGTTCCACAAAACTGTACTCTGACCTCCACACACTGTCGATAGCATGTGTGCAGGTGCACATGCAGAAGACACACACACACACACACACACACACACACACACACACACACACACACTGCTAATGACTAACTAAAAATAAAGACTGTCTCATTGAACATTCTTGTATAAGATCTTTAATGTATGATTGATAAGTTATTTCTTTCAGATAGATTACTAGACAAGATATCATACTATTTAAGAGGATAACTATTATCCATCCTACCCCATTTTTAAAGTTTCTGATACATATTATTAAATTACTTTTAGGATGGCTTTAAGAATGCCCAGTTCTGCTTACAGTATATGTATATCTACCCAATGGTATAGCCTTTTTTTTTTTTAAATCAAAGTTTCTCTATCAAAATTTAAAATGTTATCTTATTCTCGTAAGTCTTTATCAATACAAAGATTGATTACACTAAATTATTTGACAAAATTAGAATTATAACCACTAATTTGCATTCATGTTAGTAATTAAAAATAAATAAGTAAAAGGGCCAGTGATTACAAAATATTTCATGTACTTTTGGGTCCAATGATAAGATAACTTAATTTACTTACAACAAGAATAGATGTCCAGGAGAAAACTGCAAATGAAACAATTCCCAAAACCGCAGTTACGATCACAGGCTGCCACGGTAGTCCATAAAAGTCAGGGCCAGGCTGAACGGTATCAGGCAACGTGGCAATTAGCTGAAATGGACACATTAGAAATGAAAAACCTTAAAAAATCTTACAATAAAACATTCACAAAGAATCCTCATAGAAACTCTAATCCAGTCTCCATCAGGTAAGCACTCCTGGACATCTTCACAAACTCCTACTTCAGAAATACAGGGTATGTCAGTCTCGTGTTTCTTTGACTTATAATGGTCTCAAGCAGAGAATCTAAACACCTTTAAATTGGGCATATATTTCCAGTTTCTTTCTTCTCTTTCTTTCTTCCTTTTTCTTTTCTTTTCCTTTTTTCCTATTTTTCAAAACAGGGTTTCTCTATTACACAGAGCCTTGGCTGTCCTGGACTCTCTTTGTAGACCAGAGCACCTGCCTCTGCCTACTGAGCCCTGGGATTAAAGGCATGTGCCACCACTGCCCGATATATTTCCAGTTTCTAATAGGCTCTGCCATATATTGTGTAGTCTAATATATAGTCAGAAATTCCCTGGATCATACTTTTGGCTAATTTGAATTTTATTACTTTAAAAAACATAACATAAAATTTCTAAATATATAAGTAATCAACTCCTGTGGCTGCAAATAAATTCACTGTGATATTATTCTCCTACTGTTTTAAGTTATTGGCTCTATTCTTACATAAACAAAGACAAGTGTTGAGTAAGTTCAGACAGCTCTTGATAACTGGTTTAGAGGTCAGCCTCTCAAACGTCATCTACAGACTCAGAGCCTTAGCTCTAAACGTTTCCTCAAAGGCAGTAAGTATTATTATGCACCTGCCCACTCCACACTTTCACTGCCTACAAATTATAATACTGGCCCCACCCCCAACAGTGCCCCAAGGAAGGGACTCCAACCCATAACACAGTGCCTGTCACTTTGGCAGTGCTGCTGTGTGAAAACTCAGCGAGCAACTGACACAGCAGCGTCCCACACCTCTGCCCAGCACTGCTCCACCCGCCTCCCTGGAAGTGGGGAAAGTCACCTCCAGGAGCTTGGCTATGAGGGCTGCGTAGAGCACCGACAGGGGGCCCAGCAGCTCGGGGTCCCCCGGGGAGGCAGTGACAGCAGGCACAGTGGCAGGCACTGAGTCCATCGCGTGCCGGCAGCTGCACGGAGGCGACGCTTCCTGCGGACAGCACCGAGCCGACCTTCACCGCTTCCGCCTCGCGAGGGACCGGCTCAGGGAGGCGGACACTGGGAAAGAACTTCGCCTTCCCGGGCCAGCCGCGGCACCTTCCGCACTAGGCCTCCGGTAGAACACGTCATCAGACGCCGACGTCAGCGCACCCAGGAAGCAGGAGTGAGGGGGCGGGACTAGTGCGGAGACTAGTCCACGGGACAGGGAAGGGTACGGAGGTGACTGGAAGAGTCCAAGTGAAGGAGGCGGCTGGGGAGGGGAGAGAAGCTGAGATGAAGCCAGAGAATGTAGAGGAGGAAGGGAGTATAAACACATAGAGCTGGGCGGAAGAGTCCACTGAGGAAGGAGGAGGGACTGGACCGCAAACTGATCCAGTGAAGCACACTCCAGATGAAGGAAGTGCACCTGCTACAAAGACGTGGGGTCAACAGGGCACAAGAGCTGTCAAGATGGGGATTATGGGTGGAGCCCGGTAAAAGAGAAAGCCAGGGCTGGCCAGAACTGGACCTGTTGAGAGGTGCTAAGACACAGACAGGAGGGTTCTAGAAGCCCAATCAACACCAGGTATCTTAGGATCCCCTCTGAAGGGTCATGGATCAGACTGACTTCTGGGTAAGGCCTTCCTTCCTGCCCACCCTAGTCCTCTTCGGGTTAGCCTCCTGACCGCCACTTGCCTACAAACACCTTTATGGAGGAATCCCGTTATTACCAGTTCTGCCCCCAAATCCTCTTTTTGGGGTCTCTCCTTTTAAGGTTACGCGCGTTGTGGAAATGGACACGGGTAATAAATAGCCCGGGAATAAAGTTCTTAAAGTTGAAGGCAATGGGATATTTAATTGGGGGCGGGGAGGGGGGAGGCAGAGGAGCATTCCTAAATGTGAGGTCCTGAGTTGCAGAAGACCAACCAAACAATAAAAGGCCATGAAAGAACAATGATAGAATATAGTGAGAGAAGGCAGGCTGAGTTCTAACCCGGGGCTATTGACCATGGAACAGAAAAGAAAACCCAGAAAAATCTCCCCACACAGGAGGCTGAGGGTTGAAGCCAGAAGACTGCTGTGGTTTTGTGACTGATGTGGGCTACAATCAGGGGTTTACTGGCCTACAAAGGCCCTAGCATAGACAATGAAAAGAAATAAGGAGCAGAACGGATGCCTCAGCTCTAGCAAGTCAAACTGCTCTGGAGGATGACTGGGTTAGCTTCCCAGTCTCTGCTGGGGTGGCTCATACTGCCGTGTAACTCCAGCTCCAGGGGACACAAGCCCCTTTTCTTACCTCCACACATAACTGCAATGATATGCACATATCCCCACATAGACACACACAGACACATTAAAAAAAAAAAAATTAGGGGCTGGAGAGATGGCTCAATGGTTAGCTCAGTTAAGAACACTGGCTGCTCTTTCAGAGGATCTGGGATTCAATCCCCACCATCCGAATGGTGGCTGCACAACTGTCAGTAATTTCAGTCCCAGGGGATCCGATGCCCTCTTCTGGCCTCCATGCACACCAGTCGTGTGCATAGTGCACACCAGTCATGTGCATAGTGCACAGGCATACATGAGGTATACAGACACACATGCAGGAAAACAAACAAAAACCCCTATATACATAAAATTAAAAAAAATAAATAGAAAGAAAATAAGATAGTAGTGGTGGCCCACACTTGCAAACCTGGCACTTAGGAAGTCAAGGCAGTTAGATGGCTACAGCTTCAGGGGTAGCCTGTGCTACAGAAGTGACTTTCAGGCCATATAGGCCACAGAGTAAAACCCTGTCTCAAAACACCAACATCAATAGCAATTGTATTTGGTGCTAGGATATGGTTTCCAAAGTACATTAAACAGACAAGATGGGAAAATAAGAATACTGACCACTGGGAATAAGATTAAGAACTAAATATATTTAAGGCATGGACAGCTAACTCTTAGGAAAAAATATCGGCAAAGTAGCTGGCCTAAGATTCATCGTTCATAAACAGTCTACAGACCTGGGCCTGTGTCTCAAGCACTTTTTTGGGGGGGGCGGGTGTTTCGAGACAGGGTTTCTCTGTGTATCCTTGACTATCCTGGATTTGCTTTGTAGACCAGGCTGGTCCCAAACTCACAGTGATCTGTCTGCCTCTGCCTCCCAAGTGCTGGGATTAAAGGCGTGTGCCACCACGCCTAGCTTCACTTTTCATTTCTATATGGCAGATTCTTTCAGAGTTCCTTCAAGGTTTGAAAATGATTGCTGCATTGTTGCTATCTAATGTTGATCACCTCGTTAGTCTCTCTGCTTTTATTTGAAAATTTCCACATCAGAATATTAAAAAGCTGGGCATGGTGGCTCACACCTTTAATCCCAGTACTCAGGAGGCAGAGCCAGACAGATCTTTTTGAGTTTAAAGCCAGCCTGGTCTCTATGGCGAGCTCTAGGACAACCAGGACTATGTAGAGGTACCTTGTCTCAAAGAAACAACAACAACAAAACAAAGGCTAAAAATTTAAAACAAGGTACAGCTTCTGTTGGCATAGTGCTCTTGTGGACTGTGTACAGTTTACCTTTGTTCATTCAAATGCTGGTTTCTCTACCCCGCTATCTGGCTTCAATCAGGACATTGTATTGTGATATTTATCCTAAGTATCTCCTGTCTCAAACTTGTGTAAACATGTCACCATTTGTTCTCTGTATTGCTATAAAAACCAACTAGCCAATGTTGAGCGATAACAGAGAATAGGATGGACAGCCTGGGGAGTGAGAAGAGGAGAAAGAGCAGGAAGGACAGGAGGGATGCACGTGGAGAGGACCAGGAAACACTAGGGGAAGTGAGCTGGGCCTCGGATCTGAGTAATGAGGGAAGTGTGACTAGCGGAAGCTGCGCTAGCTTGGAGGGTAGGATGGAGTGCTTGCTGTGCAGCATTGCGCTCCACGTTAGTTAAACAGATCCTAGTCTCTCTGGGTGGATATTTGGATATAAAGCTGCTGAGAGAGTAATGGCTGATTCACTAAAATTATCAATCAATACTAAATACCAATAATATTTCAACAAGCTTCACAGAGTCAAAGAATTACTGTATAGAAAAGGAATTACGTCTCACAGAGTTTCATATAGAAAGAAAGTTTGTCAAGATAAAAATGACTTAGCCACAGAAAAACGTGTGGCCCTGAAAGCCAAGTAATTCACACTAAAAATTACTGATGCACGCAGGACAGAAGATCCAACTGGAGGTGCTCATATTAAGCGGATTCATCCAGTCTCAGAAAGACAAATATGTTTTTTTAATCATTCACAGTTCCTAAAGTTTAAATAGATACATGAAAGCATGCATGTATATATGACACAAGAATAGAAATAGGAGTGTCCAGGAGACTAGAGGGATGAGAAAGGGTAAGCGTAGTGGTGATGGGGAGATGTTGAGTACATAGTATTTGTATAAAACTTTGAAAATAAATAAAATTTTAAAAATTGCTAATGATAATTACTAATTAATTACTAAGAATTACTAATCACCACAGGCCTCATAGTGAAATGGCAGGAAGTTACTGTAACTAATGAGACACTGGGGCAGTCACCTTCCAAAGTCCCTTCTAAGTAAGACTCCAAGTATCAGCCAGCAGTTGACCTTGAAGCTCACCTGTAGTGACGCAGTTCCCCTAATCGGAACAGACTCATCAAGTAGCCATGCTCCTGCCTCAGTTTTCACATGGAATCCTCGCCTCACAAGCCTTTCAAAAGTCAGGACTATGCTTGGCCCATATTCGAATCTTTTTTTATTATGTTTGTTTATTTGTTGGTCTTTATGCATGGCATGGCATGGGGCACGTGTGGAGGGCAGAAGATAACTTGCAGGAACTGGTTCTCTCCTTCTACAACGTGGGATGTGGCACTGAACTCAGGGAGTCAGACGTGACAGCAAGTGTCTTTACCTGCTAAGCTATTTTTGCTGGCCCCCATATTAGCATCTTTGATTCCTAGCAGATGCCTTGTGCATACTGAGCCATTAAAATCCTTTCTGGAGCATGCCGTTAGAGCCAGAATCTTCAGCACCATGTCCCTTCTTGCCTTTTATGGCCGTGTCTCCTCTGTCACCCTACAAGTGTATGCCATATCCCGTATCATATCTGTGTCTAACTCAGACCAAAACGAGTCCTGTACATACCTAAAAATGTGAGGAAGACAGGCTTCCTTCCACATCCAACCACTGACTCCTTGTAATGCTCAGAGGCTCCTCTTGAGTGAGCTCAGCCACTGGAAGCATCCTAACTGTAAGAGCTCAGAGCTATTACCCCTTTGCCAGGCAGCTGCCACCAGCATGAGCAACCATGAAGAAAACTGAAGATGGATTACTCTGTCCATCTTCTCACCCAGGCAGCCTCTCCTCTCAATTAGCTGGGTATTCTGACCAGACATAAAAATCAGGAGTGGGAGGAAATCCCATAAAATGCCAGACACCTCCCCAGACACTTTACACTGTCAGCTCACTTGGTTGTTGCAGCAAGGAGTTTTTATTTGTACTTTTCAGATAAGGGGGCTGAGATTCAGAGTTTAGTTGTGTGCTGTCTGTCATGGAAAAAAGGAATGGAACAGTGGTCAGCAGAGATGGGAAGGGGAGGACAGAAAGGAATCAAATGAGGCAGAAAAACACAGAGGGACTAGCTACGCATTTTCTGTACCACAGTTTATGGATTATAATAGCCTGTGATATGTTTTCAAATGATTAAGAGTGGACTGGAGAGATGGCTCAGCAGGCGAAAGTGCTTGCACCAATGCTGATGACTTGGGTTTGGTTCCCAGAACCCACATGTAGAAGGAGAGAACTGATTTCTGCAGGCCATCCTCTGACTGCCTCCCACATACATATATATGCATACGCTCACACACGAACATTAAATAAATAAATAAATGTAAGAACATTTTTGAAAATAAGAGAAACCAGCCAGGCACAGTAGCACACTAATCTTAGCACTCGGGAGGCAGAGGCAGGTGGATCCCTGTGAGTTTGAGACCAGCCTGGCCTACAAAGTGAGTCCAGGACAGCCAAGGGCTACACAGAGAAACCTTGTCTTGAAAAACCAAAAGAAATAAAGAAAGAGGGGCTGGAGAGACGGCTCAGTGGTTAAGAGTCCCGCCTGCTCTTCCAGAGGTCCTGAGTTCAATTCCCAGCAACCACATGGTGGCTCACAACCATCTATAATGTGACCTGATGCCTCTTCAGCAGATAAAGCACTCATATACAATAAATAAATTAATTAAAAAAAAAAAGAAACCATAGAAATAATTATCGTTGCCCTGATTCTTACCTGATCTGATCGTTACATAATGCACATATCTATTAAGTACCATGACCCACACCATAAAGATGTACAGTTACTATGCTTCAATTAAGCAAGGTTTAGTAATTTGCAAGCTTTTAAACTGGAATTTGAAACCAGATCTCCCTTACTCAAAACCTTTGGACAGAAAATATCAACAGCAAAACTCTATTACACAAGCCTCAGAATTACAGGCCCTACAGGATACCACTGTGACCAAGGTGACACTTTGCAGTCCTGGGCATCACTTTGGCCTCAGGCCTCTTCCAATTTACCTAGAAAAATCTCCAATACCCACATGCACCACAAGGGGGAGCTAAATCCTACAAACTTGGCTAAGTGTCCAGATACATTAAATATCTTCCTTGGATCCTTACTCTCTTCAGAAAGATTAGCTTGAATAAACATTTTGCCATCGTAGCTCTTTCTAGGAAATAGATCTGGTCAACCACTTCCCTTTCTCAAACCTTCAAAGGGTACCCAACACTGACAGCTTAACAGAACTCCTCACGGCACACACACTTCCTTTGTGAGTTGACCCACCTCCCTCCACAGACACCACGATTCCTAGTGTCCCAACATCCCTTTTTCTTCATGTTTCCCTTTCTCTAACATGTTGTCTCTGCTGTCCCTGTTGCCCCATCACCCTTCCCCCACCCATTCTATTCAACAACAAACTATACCACGTATTCCCTGTGATTCTTAAAGCACATCTCAGCTAACTCCTAACCTTGTTCCTCTAACAACCATGACAAACACCATATCTTCTTCTGTTTCAAGTGAATGTCTTCAGCTCCCTGGGGTGCTGAAAGGTCTCCAGGGGGTGAACCATGCTTTATGTGTATACATGCCCAGCCCTGCCAAGTAATAAACTCCTGTGTGCTAAACTAAGAACCCCTAATTAAAGCCATGCACCTGCGGCTCATTTAGGGCATCACCTTTAGAGGCTCAGAAGCAGAGTTTATAAAGATATTTTAAAAAATCACCCCAGGCTCAGATACAACTTAAAACCTGCAAATCAAGCCAAGGTGGCGGCCCAAGTCAATAGCATCAGCACTTGGGAGATGTTACATGGAGGATTAGGAGTTCAAGGTTAGCCTTGGCTTGCATAGAGAGTTTGAGGCTAGCCTGGCCTACATAAGACCTGGTGTCAGCCCTCATGCACACTTCCTCCCTGCAAAACATATCCCTGTATTAATCAACATTCTAGCTGAAGAAACCGTATCAGACTTACCATCTTACTTAAATAAAGAATGAAGGAATACAGGGAACCAAGTGCATTTTCTGGAGGTGGGACGTCCTCTGGCTCCTCTGCACCTGTCTCCAGAGGTGGGACGTCCTCTGGCTCTTCTGCACCTGTCTCCAGAGGTATGACGTCCACTGGCTCCTCTGCACCTGTCTCCAGAGGTGTGATGTCCGCTGGCTCCTCTGCTCCTGTCTCTA
This sequence comes from Acomys percivali, assembly GCA_907169655.1. Classification (NCBI taxonomy): domain Eukaryota; kingdom Metazoa; phylum Chordata; class Mammalia; order Rodentia; family Muridae; genus Acomys; species Acomys percivali. Next base: position 134,329,708 of record OU015747.1, read on the forward strand.
GTTGATTTTGTGCATCACCAGCCCCAGCAGGAGAACTTTCACTTAAAAAGAAACCTAAAGGGGGCAACAAACACCATATTTTCTTTTATGCTTTAGAATAAAAATTGTTTCTTTTCATTTAAATGTTCACTGAGTGCCCTCTGAATATTAGTCACAAAGCACAGAACATTCAAGTCTCCTAAGAGAGAAAAGCAAAGCCTCCAGGATCTGAACTAGACCCATAAGACCTTTTAATTATAAAAATAAAAATTATCTCTAGCTGCTGACTAGGTATTCCCATCGTGTCCTTTGTCTATTCAGGAAACTGAAAACCAAACCCAAATTTTTATGTCTTCTTCATATAGACAAAATTGCCAAGCAGGGTAGTGAATACTTTTAATCCCTGTGCCTGAGAAGCAGAGGCAGGAGGATCTCTATGAATTCAAGGCCAGCCTGGTCTACAGCCATCAGCACCTTCAAACAAAGCAATATAGACATAGTCACGGCCTTGAACTCTGACTTGGTGATGGCAAAGGGCTGCGGTAGCACAGTCACAGCCGCGAACTCTGACTTGGTGATGGCAGAGCACTACGGTAGAAACTTTAGGAGAGTTCCAGAACAATGATGTGCAGGGCCCAGTAAGATAGCTTGGTGAGTCAGGGTGCCTGCTGCCAAGCTAAACGACCCAAGTTTGATCCCTGCAGTAGGAGAAATCTGACTCCTGAAAGTTGTCTCTCCACACGTGCACCATGGTGCAAACACACTAAATAAAAATGGAAAAATGAAAAATAAAAAGTCTTGCAGACAGAATACACTAAAGCTTAGCATGGCTGGCATGTAGCAAGTACTTAATTTTTAACTGTATGGACAGGTGATAACTACATAAAATAGGGTAAATGCCAGGAACGAAGAAAAGAATTACTTGCAGAGTGGGAACTGGCATAGAGGCTTTGTTAAAGAAAGAAAATCCAGCTATACCCGAGAGGGTTCCACACAAAGAAGTGTAAGGGGCAGGGGTGGGGTTAGATTTCAGCTCAAGTTACAATGAACCTGGCACACGTTGTCAACTGCAGTTTGTGAAAGGCTGGACTGGACCCTCTTATGGGTCTCTCTAGCCATAAAGGTGAGCTCACTATTGACCTATGACTGACAGTGGGTGACATTTTCCCAGTTGTATCAGCATCCTAGCACCTGAGTGTATGCAGTGACACAGGAAAGACTTGCCTGGAAAGGTAGCTAGGCATTGTGTTGGAGAATCGAAAGCAAAGATTCTGTTCCTAGTTCTGTAAGCACAACTTTCCTAACCCTGAGGGTTTTGAGCCAAAGAGCAACTGATCTCAATGGTTGCTGACTTGTTTTCAGTAAACAGGACCTTTCTGAATTAGGAAGAACTTGGAAAATGTTACACATGCTGCAACATCCTCTGGAACATGAGAGACTCCTGATTCATCATTCCTTCTTGGCTAGGCTAAACGCAACTGTGAAGATACACTTTGTGTATTCCCTGGAGAGCACGGGACATTACCTTATTGACACCAAAACCTTCATTTCTACAGACTAATGCTGCAGCTATGCTTCCCGCACATGCGCTCGTACACACACACACACACACACACACACACACACACACACACACACACAGAGAGAGTGCTGGAGCTGGCAGTCACTAGTAATACTAGCTTAGTATGTAGAAGGCCCTGAGTGTGATCCCCAGCACTGAGAGAAAAACAAAAACAAAACAAAACAAACAAACAAACAAAAAAAACCCCCACACACATACACAAAAGAAATCCCAGTAATGACATCCTCATGGTACCATATTGGATGGCAAAATAACACAATGAGAATATCTTGTTTACTAGTGAATTGAGAGTAAGATACACAACAATTAGAAAACCATTAATATCATTATTGAGATGTTTAAGAACAAAAACAAGAAGACCTTTTTATCTCCCAGAAGTATTTCCTGTATTATATACAGGAAAACTTACACACACCTGAATTGTTCTGCAATTCCAAATATCAGTCTGGTTCAGACTGTCATCCCTTTAGTGTTTCCTAAAAATATACCATAGAAAGACCCCTGGGCTCCTCCTAGCGTCTTTAAAAAGCTGAATTTATCCCCACTGAAGCAACAAGTGACAAACAACAACAGAATTACACTGTAGCCGTTGAGAGGACATGAAGAGGGAAAATGGGCCTGTAAGCTCAGGGAGGCTGACACCCATCGGCCTTCCTGGGGCTGATTTCATACAGATTGCTGTCCCCAGCCCAGCACTTCATGTGCCGTTGAGTAATGGAAAGCTCTGCTTGAGAACATGGCCTTTGAAGGACACGAGCTTAGTTTCATACTGAGATGATCTACAGCGGCTGGGCACAGCCAAACACTGGCTTGCAAGTTAGTGACCGGCCCCTGGCTTCTTCCTGCTTTTCATCTCCATGCATCTGAACTGTTCCTTTTCCCTGTTACTCGTGGGACATTTTTAAGACTTGCATACACCTGAATTGTTCTGTCTTTCCAGCTCCTGAGAATAAATATTCTAGCCAGCCTTCTTTACAAACACCTCTACTCTGTAGAGAAAAATTTACCTAGATCTGTGTCTTTCTCAGTATTTGGCTTCTGTGACAACTCTGAGGCAATGGTGTGCCCAGTCTCAGGTTGATCCAAGAGACCAGACTCCTCCGGAAGCTGCACACTGTGATCTTGTGTGTTTTCTTGTGGCAATTTATCCTGCTTTGGTGGCTGTTTCTCTGGAGAAGAACACAGGGAGAGCTTGGTCAGACATCAACTTTGGTTCATCCAACTGACCAGCACTCCCAGCCCAATGTCCTAGATCCCATGTGCACAAGTAAAAAGAGAAGCAAGGGTTTTAGTTTTCTTTTTTTTTTTTCCTTCAAATTAACAATGACTGAAGTAACAGATTTACAAAGAAGCCCTTCTCTTCCAAGCATTTCATAAATGCATTCACAATAGAGGCTTCATTGACTTGCCAGCATATGCCCAGAGAGACATACAGAAGAGAACTCCAGTCCTGCCCAGAACCCAGGATCAACTTAAAGAACATAATCTCCTTCGTGCACAGGCAGCTGGGCTCACAGAGCCCATACAGAGAACAGCATTCAGCCCATGGGTCACTTGCTAAAGTGTCTCTCGAACACTTTCAAAGTACTTTTTAGTGATAAGGAGTGGGCCCATCTCCTTCCCTGTGAGCCTGCATGCACAGCATATTATAATCCACGAGAGCAATTATTTCTTTGCAGCCTCATATTTTACCACTAAAAATTATTTGAGTTTTCATTATTTTTTAAAGGCTTATTTTATGTGTATGGGTATTTTGTTGGCATGTGTGTGTTGTACCGTGTATATGCAATACCCATAGAGGCCAGAAAGATGGCATCAGATTCCCTAGGACTGGAGACTTGATGGTTGTGAGCTGTCATGGAGGTGCTGAAAACATCCCCGGTCCTCTACAAGAGCAGCCAGTGCTCTTAACCACTACATCAGCTCTCCAGCCTGAATTTTCCATTCTTAACCAAAACTTTGATTTAAAATAAAAAATAAAAAAGCTTCCCCGAATTCTCAGGAAAATTAGCACTCTAGGAAGACAGATGCTCCTAGAACTTTATGGCTGCTACTGTTCACTTCCAGTGCAGCTACTACCATTTGCAAAGCATGGATAATGGAATACAGCATGAACTAGGAATTGGGAGCTTGTCAGGGTATCCTGAGGTTGGTTCAACTAGTATCTGAGGCACAACTGGAATAAGCTGCCGTCCCTATGAAGCAGGAACTAGGATACCCGCACAAGATGAAAACTGCTAGCCCAGCTACTGTGGAAATCAAGAAACGACAATTAAATCTACCAGGTGACGCAGCTTCCCCACTCCTGTGCATTCATCCAGTGGACACCAAGACGTGACGCACAGATGCGCGCACATCAACACTCGCTGCAAGCCTAGTCACAACTACGGAGTCATGGAGACAACTGGGTGCCCAACAACAGAGGGACAGACACAGAAAATGTGGGATAGATACATGGTACAATATTTGCAGTCACGAGGAAGAATGAAGTTATATCGTTTTCAGGAGGATGGATGTGGCCGGCTATCATCATATGACGTGAATTACATGTCTCCAAAGCACAGACATCACCTTTCCTCTCACTTCTGGATCTCAGGATTCATATGAGTACATGGAGACATCACCTTTCCTCTCACTTCTGGATCTCAGGATTCATATGGGTACATGGAATCATACATGTATATATGACATGAAAGTGAATGCCCCTGTCTAGGGGGACGAAGAAGGCTAACTGGGTGGCGAGGGATGAGACAAGGAAGGGTGGCATGGCGTGGAGAAGGGACATGCTTGAAGTACACTGCATATCCGCAGTGTTATGAAAGCAGCACAGTGCTGAGTGTGTGCCACTGTAAATAAATAAATGAAGAAATTAAGTTCAGTAAAGCCCCTTTTAGAGCCTTACATGAACACTGTACTGTGTTAAGCGCTTTAATTTGTGAATTATTTCCAAAATTATTTCAAGTTTCCTTCTGCAAATGAAAACCAATTTCAGCTGTCCTATGGAGGAAAATTGCTATGGGGGGTGGGGGTGGGATAATCTGCCTTCATGTTCAACCTAAAAGAAAGCTGGAGGGAGCAGCTCTAGGTATGGACCCTCCCCTTTAGACACACGGAAACACAAACAGGAAAGGAAGCGCTTCACTATGTCCCCCATCCCCATACATCCCCTCCCCATCCCAGGGCTCCTTCAGCCTAGCCCCACACCGTCATATAGGCAGGTCCTTTACCTTCTCCTGGTCCAGCCCAGCCTTCATCCAGAGGTGGAGGTGTGGCCAGTGGGGCAGTCTCCACTCCAGAGTATTGGTACCTGACAAAAAAGATCAGGTCTTGTACGTCATCCAACACCGCAGCTTCTTCCAACACGTTGTTCTCTTTTAACCCCAGATCTCTGATTTTGGTCACTTGAGTATCAAGCATTGCCTCCGTCACACTTAGAATCCGTGACTCAGAGGCACGGAAGACTTTATCTAGGACTTTTTCCACGTTGTAGGGCAGGCTGTCCCGATACGCTGATTTCAGCCTTATGGACATATCTTGCAGCATGTCCTCCACCTCGTGGACATCAAAGTACTTCAGGAAACGAAACAGGGACTGCTGGTCTTCCTTGAAGAAGCTGTTTATGATAGGCAGGTCTTCCCTTACAGTCTTCAGCACTATGTCGGGAATTTCTGGTGTGGCTTGCTGAGATGCGCCATCCCTGAGGCCTTCAGCATCCCCCTGGCTTTCTGAGCCTCCAAGCTTCTCGGTAGCCTCAGGCTCTTCTTCTGATATTTCTTCTTCCCCGGGGCTCTCAAGTCCCAAGGTGTTGACTAGTTCCTCGGGGTTGTCTTTTTGCAGGTCATTAGAGTCTTTACTCTGAATGGCTTCCATGAAGCTTGGGGGCTGAGCTGCTGTTTTCTCACGGAGGCCGTTGACTTCAGGTGGCCCCTGGGCTCTCACATCTTCTTTGTCCATCACACCACCTGACTCCTTGCCCATACCACCTGCCTCTTTGGGTGTAGTTTCACTCTTTTTTCCAACCTCCAAAATCATATTAGTTGCTTGTTTGTTTTCTTCAGTGTCAAGATTAAGGGTCCCCAAAAGCACTTTTTCAAAAACTTGAGAAGTCATGCCTGACTTCCCTTCATGAACACTGGGGTAGTTTTCTTTAGACTGCCGTGCACTCGCGGCGTTTTCATCCTCCAGCAGTTCCTCAGGAAAATCGTCATCCTCTGCTTCCCACCGTCCAGGTTGGACACTCAGCACTTCCTGGCTGTCAGCCCCCTGTGTGCCTTGTATGGCCTTGGGGTGAGGTGCTCCTGCCTCTGTAGGGTCCTCCTTGCTCTTTTCCTCTGGAAGCCCTGTCTTCTCATTCACACCCTTACTGACTACACCACCTACATCACCCTCTTGCTGCCAAGACAGATTTCTTCCCTGAGTAGAAACTTTTCCCCTCTGTTCTCTTGAAAGACCAGTTTCCTCTGGAGAGGCAAATCTAGGCTGATTCTCAGTTCTAAATCCTGACTCTAGATATCCGTCCTGCTGGCCTGCTTTTGCTCTACTAGTGGAAGGGCCTGTGACCTCTGCACTGTCCTTGGATGCATGAGGCTTATCTCCTGACGGTGGCGCAGCACCGAAGGATTCCTGTTTACTGTTAGTTTCTGTCACCGGACTCCCCACAGCTCTGTGTACTGATTCGCTCTCTAAGCTGCCTCTCTGGATCTCTCTGGCCTTTTCCCTGTGGAGTATTTCCTTTGAGATATGGATAACTGGTTCTTTTAGGTCATTTTCTTTTTTTTCAAAGACTGCTTTTAGTGTAAATTCTTTGCCCTCCTCAGCAGCTGGCGGGGCATTGAGCTTGCTACTCTGAGGATGATAAGCACTCACTTTCACTGGTTCTGACTTCACTTCCTCCTCTGAGTCTGCCTCTGACTCGTACTGTCCCGGGCCTCTCCTGGATTCCTCTATTTCCTTCTCTTCTCCTGTGATGACAAATTCTGGCTCTGTTTTGGAGTCTTCTACAAAAAGATCATCTCCTTGACCCTCATGGTCCACATAGCCAGCTGTTGACTGCGGCTCCTTCCGATGGCTAGCTGAAACTAACACATCCTCCTCCTCCTCTTCCTCATCTTCCTCCGAGTTAGAACTCTCTAAATCCAGCACACCTGCTTTTCCTTCACCTCCTGTGACAATAGAGAGGAAAGTATCCCCCAAGGTTGCCAATAAATCCTTATTGTCATTTTTGATGCTAGGAGGCAGAGTGGGTTCAACTTTATCCTTTTCACTCAAGTTCGGATTCTTATCTCTTGGATATTTCTCTATCACGGGCTTCCCAGGAGCTTTCTCATCTTCATCTGTAAAGGTTAGTAAGGGTAGCTCATCAAAGCTTTCAGCATGCTCCTCTTTTTCAGCCTCCACTGGGTAATACTCAGCATCCAGTTTTTCATCGAAATCATCTTCTAATGAAGTGACCAGTCTGGTTGCCTCATCATCAGACACAAGTGCATCAGCGGTGGAGCCAAACTTGGTTTTCAAGTTCAGGGTCACTTCTGTTTTCAGGACTTTGTAAGCATCTATCTTCTCCTGCTCCACTGAGACAGGAGAACTATTGTTGGTTCTGTTTTCACTTGCTGGCACTTTTAATTTATCATGCAGCATTTCTTCAAAGGTGTCCAGTGAAGACTGCATTCCCTGAGTGGTATCCTCTGGACTGTTGGCATGAGGGAGGCGCTCCCGAGCTGAGGACTGTTCCCGCAGTTCCTCACTGCTCTCTGAGAAAGCTCCATCTGGATCCCCTGACTCAGCTCTGACTGGATCAGGCTCAGGGGGAGCATCAAGTTCACCCTCCTGAGACACTTCAGGAGATTTCTCTCTGTGCTGAGAAACTTCTTCAGCTTTTTCAGCCTCTTCAGGTGCAGGGTCATCCAGTCCCAAATACTCTAAAAGTTCTTCTACTTTATAACTATCAAAATCATCTCTTCCTCCTTCAAAGCACACAAAGTCTGTCTCCTGTGTGGAGAAAACAAAACATTAGCATTTCAACAACCAAGTATCTCAAGAGCAACTCCCACCCATACCAGTGATGGAGGGAACTCTGGGTTCATGCCTGATTCTAACTGTTGGGCCAGTACAAAGAGATCAGGCTGGAACCCACTTTCATTTTCCTGTCCTCAGGAGAAGAATGGCTCATGTGGCTGGTGAGTTTGCTTGGCCCCCATCCCTGGTTTCTGTTCAGAAAATAATCTGTTTCCCCATGCTGTCAGTTTTATGGGAACAGTTGGAGGCTCCCAGTTGGCCAGCTCTGGCTGGGTAAATCTGTCTTACTCTACACTGCAATCATTTCTGTATTAGAAAAAAAAAAAAAAGCTGGGTCATATTCTCTAAAATGCACAGCGGGTAAACAAATGCAGACATGTTATTCTCCCTCTACATGGCTTCTGCGTTCCTCAGTGTGTTCTGAATACTTGGTGACAATGAGTTTTATTGCCAGCTTGACAGTATTTATAATTGCCTAGGAGACAGAGACAATTTTCTGGGCACAGCTGTTAGAGTTTCTAGACCAGCTTAACTGAGAAGGGAAGGCTCACCTTAAATGTGGGCAGCAGCCTTTCATGGGTTGAGGTCCTGCAGGATGTGAGACAGAGAATACACCTCTCCCAGCTTCCTAGCTACAGAGGCACCATGAGCAGCTGCCTCGTGCTTCTGCAGACAGGACTTTCCCGCCATGATGAACTATACCCTGAGCTATGAGCCAGAAGAAACACTTCTTCCCTTAAACTTCTTTTGCCAGGAATCCCCCAGAGCCAATAAGAATAGTAGCTAATGAAGCAACAGAGGGGAGAGAGGGGTCCTATACTCAGTCTCCATTTCTAGTAGTGATGCCTGATGATCAGGAAGCTCAACTCCTAATCATCTCTCCGGGGAGCTGCTGGACCACGCAGCTCTCTACCCCAGTGTCCTCTATGCCATTCATCTCGGCCTATCCATGTAGAGTCAGGCAGACTTACCTGGCTGTCGTGTTCTAAGTCTACATGGATGTTAGAAACATACTTTCCTTGGACTTGGAAATATGTATCAGCTTAAAAGGTATCTGATTGAAACATAGAGTGAGAATTTAAAGCAGTGGTTCTCAACCTATGGGTGTCAAACACTTTGAGGGTCAAATGACCCTTTCATACAGGTTGCATGTCAGATATCCTGCATATCAGATATGTACACTCCAATGTGTAACGGTAGCAAATTACAGGTATGAAAATAACTTTATGGGTAGAGTCACGACAACATGAGCTGCATTAAAGGGTCACAGCATTAGGAAGGCTGACCACCACTGATTTAAAGGGATAAGGAACGGGGTTGGGGGGGACTCCCCACTTTTATTATTACTGGAACAACAATTTGAAAACAAGGTTCGGTGTAAGTTAGGGTTCAAATTGAGAGACCTCCTTCTGCTTGAAAAATAGAAATATTTACCTCTTTGATAATTAACAAAAACTTTTCTTTTTCATTTTTGGTTTTTTGAGACAAGATTTTGAATAGTTCAGGCTCCTACTGCCTCTACCTCCCAAATACTAGGATTGTAAGTAAGTATCATCACACTGAGATATTATTAAATCTTAACTTTCACATACTAAAAAAAAAGAGGGCAGAGAAAAACTTTATATATCAGTCTACAACCTCCTATAAGAACATCAACTTAAACATATTAGACAAGGATAAGAATACATAATCTCCTATAAAAGCTTTTTAAATGTTTCTTCTTTTTTAGTTAGTTTGATCACAAATTATAATCTGATTTGAAAATGTTGGCTTGTTTTTCCCCTGTCTAAGCATGGTCGAAGACTTTCAGAAGAGATAATTGTACTTTATAAGAGCTGTCTTGCCTAAAACAATTTTGAACTACCGCTACCTCCACAGCAGCAGCAGTTTTAACTGACTACAACTGATGAACACATAAGCCAGTTTGTAGCTGGGAACAACTTACATCCGCTGGGACGTGTAGCTCTTCTTCTGTGTATTTGTAAAGCACCTTGATCAAATCTTTCGGAAAATATCCAAATAAGTGTCCAACCTATGTGAAATAATGGGCAGAGGGAAGAAATGCTAGTCAACGTCTGTATGAGAAATACAATGGAGAGACTTTCAGCGGGGAGTAGAAATACATAGACAGCCAAGATAAAACCAAGAGAAATAGATAGTTGCTGTTAATAATTAAGCTGCAACGTTTGTGCCAATGAAAATTAATATTGTTAAACCAACAGTTCTCTAAGCAGTGGACATGTTCTTTCATATATCAACACATAACGTTAGAGTTAGAAATAATTAGAGATCTGTATAAGAGACGCTTCCTGGAGACCATATGGTTAAGACTTGGCAAACGAAAGCTGATAGAAACACAGTTCTATCAAGTGGTCTGGAATTTACTTGAGCCCTTGATAGCATCACTCCTAAGCCACTCCTTACCAGGCCCCCTTCAGTTCACAGCAGCCGTGGAAATAAGTAGAAGCAAACGAGACTTCTGAAATGTGTGCTGCTACTAGAAAAAATATCTTGTTGATACCATACGCTGTGATAGATTTTTTTTTTCCCCAAAAAAAGCAGCATTTAGAAGTATTTGGAAAGGTTAAATAAAAGTATGATGTAATTCTTACTTCCCTACCTTTCAGGCTTCGGGTCTGTATAAAACAAATCTGCAGAAATAAGCCCAGCCTTTCCCAGCACACATCACGAAAATACATAAAGTGTGCATGCAGTGTGCAGAAGCTCCATTTGAGAAACTGTCCTTCACCAGCCACAGTCTTAGAGGAAGCAGAGACCTATTCCAACCAACGAAGAAGTTGACTGATAGACTGGCGGATAGGCAGCAGATGAAAAAGGCCTCCTTATCATTAACTCTAAAACATCCGCACTCGCCAGTGTTCTTGGTCTATCTAGAAGCCATCTGGAGGCCATGCTAGTAATAGAATAAAGCCCTGAAGATAAGATAAGATAAGATGGGGGTGTTAAAAGCTACAAGACTGGCAGTTAAACCTTGAAATACTAGGAAACCAAAAAAGACTGTTAAGAGTGAGACTTAAGACACTAAGAGAAGTTATTCTGAAAACTGAGGAGAATTGTTAATTCTGCAAATAATGAGGCTCATGAAATGAGAGGGGGCACTGGGCAGAAAGACATTTCCCTTCTGCAGAAAAATTCTACCGGGGCTAGACTTAGAAAAGTGAAGGAATCCAGAGTTATGTGAAAAAGGAAGGTGGGGGCTCCATATTAATCTGCCAACTGAGACTATAGCTCACACACAGCTCCACGGTCAGACTCTGGGTGCTGCCCTTCCCTATGGTCTCATGGAATCACAGGCCCAAAAGCAATTCTTACATCCAACTTTGCTTCTGCGTATCATCTTTGTGAAAGCACTGCTCATTTGAATTGGGGATGGGCAAGATAACGTCTGCCTCAAGAGGCCAATTCTGCCCAAGCTACTAGGAGAACAAATGTAATTACAGTGGTATACTGCCCTGTGAGGAAATACTCAAAATGAAGGCAGATAAGGCTTTTGACTTGACAGTGAGCTGAGCCACCAGCTGGCTGACAAGCAAAGCAGCAAAATGACTGTCACAGGAGCAGGGCAAACAGAGTCCCACCCTAACATGTATCTACTGGCAAAGATGGCTTTCTGGTTGGATGGTGAAAGCAGGGTTTCTTAAGGAAGAAGAGTGACGGTGCTTGCCTGTTGTGTATAAAGTCTTGGTTCGATTCGAATGGTGCAGACCTGTAATACCAGCGTGAGGGAGGGGGAGGAAGAAGCTCTAGAAGCTGAAGGCTAGCCTGGATGGATGCAGGAGACCCTGCCACTAGGGGGTAAAAATAAAAAAAGCAAAGTGGCCCAGCAGGAAGCTAACAGGCCAGAGGAAAACAAAGCAGGCCTATTTTTCCAAAAGCCCCAAGGCTGGGAAGGCAGAAGGCTCATCACCAGTGTGTGAGCGAACGGAGCGCCAGTGCTTGGGAAGCAGATGCAGACACCAGACATCAGCACAGACTCCTCCTCCTATCCATGAGGAAGCCTGGGAGCAGCCACTGGGGTGCTAAGAGGGCTCTGCCCCACCACCCAGTGCTTTAAAAGCCCTCCAGAGGAAGGTGTATCCTGAAAAAACATTTCCCTCCCTAGGGGGAGGACAACCTTGTTCTGTGTTTTAGCTTGAGAAGGGGGGGGGGGCGTTTCTAAGCTGGGACAATCTCGTGGGCCATTATAGACCCTTTATGAACCAGCCCTCTTCCAAGAGACAAGCCAACTCTCATATGCTCCTCAGCCGTGGGACTCCTCGGGTCTGCCTGTCCAGCTCCTCCCTGGCTCTGGCATCATAAGTACACCCCACAAAGCCTGACTTTTAAAGTCAGTTCTGGGGAATCAAACAGGTCCTGTCTAAGCATATAGCCTACAACATTAAATCTAATAGCCACAGATACTTCCTTCTTGAAGCAATGAGAGATTTCCAGGTCTTTGCCATTTTGACTTGTATTGTACATGCAGCTTTCTGACTAGCTGTGGAGCAAAAGCCAGAACCAGTTCAGTTCTGTTTCAGAAACCTCTGCCTTACCCCTACTGTGTATCAGGCCTGAGGCCTGCTAGGACCCTTAAGCTGTCTCACCCCTACTGTGTGTCAGGCCTGAGGATTGCTAGGAATAGGACCACAGAGCTGTCTCACCCCTACTGTGTGCCAGGCCTGAGGCCTGCTAGGACCACAGGGCTGCCTCCTGTTTACAGTCTAGCAAAGACACCATCAACAACCTCAACCAAAGTCATTTAAATCTGCAGTGCTACAAAATCCAACAAAAATAGAAAACAAAACTTTTTTGCAGTTTTACTTACACTTCCGGCCCAAACTTCACGGGACCCCCCTGCAAGTTTGTAGTAGACATATACATGGTCACCTTTTTTAAAATTCACAAAACGACAATCAGGGCCAGTGAAGTCTTTAAGAGCCTCACCGCGGTACATTAACACTGTACACAGAAAGAGAAGAACAAAAGAACGTTAGGATTTGGCTTTTCACAGCCTCCCCAATACTTTTTAATTTTTCTTTTTTTAAAGATGGGGTTGCAAGTATCCCAGGTTGGCCTTAAACTGTTTTGGTAGCCAAAGATAGCCCAGAGCTCCTCAGCCTCCGGCCTTTACCTCTCACGTGGTAAGACTGCAGGCACATGCTGGAGACCAGAGCCAGGGTTTTCTGCATGTTAGGCAAGCATTACCACCTCTTAGAGATGTGCCAGGAAATCTAAGAATCCTGTTACAAAAAATCCCAAAGCCTTCCCAGTACTCTTCTGAAAGTGATTTCAGTTCACGTCCTCCAAGCGTCTAAAAATCCCAGAGCCTCATTGCTGTAAGTCACGTCATCCCTATAATCAGATGAGGGAAAGTGTCTACTTTTCTCTCTGGCTAACTGAGAAGCTAAACACAGTGTGCCTGGCGGCTGCTCTGGAGTCTGCCCTTTGCTTTCCTCTCTAATCCTCAGCCCCTTCCTCCCTCTCCGCCTCCTTTTTTTTTTTTTTTTTTTTTCCTGTTTCATAATCATAAAAGTCTTCATTTTGTGGATGTGTAAATGCAGGTGCAGGTGCTGACTGGTTTAAACACAGCTAACTGTGCAGATAACAGGGAGGCAGGCAAGAAGAACTCCTCCCAGGAACCCCCAAGGGGTCAATTAACCTGAACCAACCACTAACAGGCACTACCTGTGTAAGTGGTTGCAACTGCTTCTCTGCGGCAGTAAACACTGTCACTTCCATTTGTGGCCAAGTTGTTGTCGCTGCACAGTGACTGGATGAGTTACCAGGAAGGCATATTATCACACCCTATTAGGAATCCAATCAATCACAAGGCAGTGTTTTCGAAAAGCAAATTAACATTGATGCATCAGCATTAAGGAGGTTTCTAGCCAGGCCTGGTGATGGAGACCTGCAATTCCAATGTTCAGGAAGCTGAGGCAGGGGATCACAAGGTCAAGGCCCGACTGGAGTGCAGAGGGAGTTCAATGGCAGCCTAGGTAACTTAGTATAAAGAGGACTTAGGATATACCTCAACAGTGGAATGCCTGATGCTTGTGTGGCATAGACAGGACCCTGGAGTTTGGTACCCCAGTACTGCACAAACAAACAACAAGCAAAAAAAACCTAAGAAAGCTTTCAAAACATTTTTTCCCCTAGAAACAAAGTTCAAGATGGATATCTCATTTGTCAGGAGCCAAACAAAACTATGAGACTAAGTCAGAAGTTATTTTCTGACTTAAAGTGCAAAACTGTGGCTAGGCATGGTAGCATGTGTCTTTAATCTCAGCACTGGAGGGCAGGAGGCAGGTGAGAGTTCTGTGAGTTTTGGACCAGCCTCGTCTATAAGTGCATTCCAGGCCAGGCAGGGCTGCATAGTAAGACTCTGTCCCAAATGAATAAATAATAAAAATAAATACAGAACGTCAGCCACACCAACAGAAGCAGTATTTGTCAAATGAGATTAACAGTACATTAAAGGGTAGAGCCATGGAAGTGATTGCAATGTGTCTAAAAGCCAATTAGCAACAGTACACAAAGACATGTTTTTAAACTACATATTCAAGGGATAAGAATGCAGATTTGGAGGGGGGGTAATTTGGTTTTTAAAGCTAAAATAAGATTATTTTCAGTTATGTCAGCATCCTAATTCAGATGAGATTGAGCAAGAGGCCACACTAAAGAAATTTGAAGCTGGGGAATTCTACTCAAATTGGAAACCAGTTTCCAGTTCCCTCCTTAGCTTCCTGAGGATGTACAGTAGTATATCAAGGACAGCCTATGTCTTTATGTACTGCCTATTACTTATGAGTGACAGGCACACTGAGGGACACCTTTACTGACACCTGACACCCTCTCACCACAAGCACTTCCTACAGGCAATATTATCTATCATTGTCAGTTGTGTTTGGTTACATTTGTTTGGACACAGGCCACGTCTCAAGTTATATTGTAGCCCAGAACTCCTTCAAGCACAAGGCAGCATCGATGATACAGTCCTCTCTCCTGGGTTTTGAGGAACTCAGGTAAGATAGTTCTTGGACAGCAAAGAACAGAAAAGGCTTGTCAATCTTCAACAGCCAAGGGACCATCGAAAATGAAAGGGAAAATTCACATTGGTGGCTCTGCCTTTGCAGTGTTTGTTTATATCAGCTCTGGGTTACCTCTAGGACCTAGAGTCTTGGTGATATAAATTACAGCTATCTCCTTTTTTAAAAAATGGTATTGGTGCAAACTATTTGAATTATGAAATTTGGTTTTTTTCATAATACCAGTTGAAATATAAATGGCTAACCTGCACTCTTCTTAGTCTTTTAGAATGAATAATTTTCTGTAAGTATTGCTTGTGATTTATGAAGGACGTCCGCAGTGAGTTACACAGTTGCTGGAGACCAGCCTGGAAACCTTACGAATTATTTGGGACAGGAATGGGTCCCAGCAGCATAGAGGACCAAGGGACAGGCTGGACTACTTCTGAGACCCTTCTAGTATTTATTATCGCCATTACAGTAATAGGCCTCTTCTAATCCTAACCGACCACAGGGCCCACCTCCAACCCGGGCTCCTCCAACCTAGGACCAGGTCGCAACTGCGCACAGAGGAGAAGGCTGCGGGTCTCAGGTGGTGACAGGTGCAGCAACACCTGTCTTTAAGGTGTGAAAGATTCACTTGGCAGCTAGCAAGAAGCTTCTGTGCAAAAGAGCGACAGGACTGAGGCAGAGTACTGGGAAGACCTCGGAATATACTGTGTGCCTGGCCTCGGGGCTCATCCCAAACCTAAACTCCAGTTCCTCTGGTTCCAAAGGTGATGCGAGCTGGTCCCAATGCAGCCAAGAGGGCGCAAAGGCAGAGCCAGGGTTGCCTTCTGGAGGAACCCCGCCGTCAATCAGCCACTCGGATTGCGCCCCAGCTTCCTAAGCGCGTGAATCTCGATGTTGTGTGGACCCAAGTCCCCAAGGCCGGCGTTGAGACGCTCTTGGCTGCTGCATTGGGCGCCCGGGATGCGGGGGCGCGCCACCCCATCACTCCGGGACCCAGACGGAGGTCGGGGATCAGGAAGCAGGGAGCTGACCCCTGGAAACCAGGCTGGGTCTGCGGCGCCCCCCACCCCACAGCCAGGTCAGAGCAGCAGAGAGCAACCCCGGCAACAAGTGGTAGGCATGGCCTCTAAGGCAGGGCTACCCCGGGCGATTGCCGAGTAGAGCACACCCGCGCGCGGTCCGCGGGCCTGCGACCCCCTAGGCCTGGAGAGGGCTGTGGGACTCCGACCCGCGCGGCCACCGCCGCCACCGGGAACCAGCCGCCCCGCCGTCCCGCCGCCCCGTCGCCCCGCACTCACTGCTGCACTCTTCGTCCGCGCACACTTTGAAGTCCGAGAAGCGCCGGCCGGGGCTGGCGTCCGGCTGGCCCGGGACCCACCGGGGCGACCCGAGCAAGAGCAGCCAGAGGAGCAGCCCCGGCGCCGCAGCCATGTTGTGGCCACCGCGGGTGACGCGGAGGCCGCCGGCAGGCGGTGCTGGGGGCGGTGCCGGGGCGGGCGGGGCAGGGGGTGGTGCCGGGGAGGCAGGCAGCTGAGAGTAACACGTCTGCAGGGACTCAGCTCGGAATGCGCTCTGACTTGGAGGAGGCCTTGGTGTCCCTCCCGAACTGCTACCTTGACAACCACCGCAGGCACCTTCCCCTCGCCCAATCGCCGGCCTCAGCTCCAGTGACCTCACAAACGACCTTCCGCGTCACCAGGTTCGTCACTCCGCATCTCTACGCCAACCCAACAGGTTCTGCCTTCCTCCTTCATCTTCGGTCCATGCTAAACAGCCATTCCTCTTCATCACTTCCTCCAACTACAGTTCTTAGTTGTGAACCGACAAGTCCCACACAGGACTGGCCACAGTGAGCAACTGATCCAGGCACATACCCCCACCCACTTCAAACTCCATGGGGCTTCTTTGGGGCTTCTGTCACATGATCCTCTTTTAAATGTTGATGGAATAGTGGGTGAGCTTGTAAATTAGAAAGTGGCATTCTTTAAGGAGAGGGTTGATGGACAGTGTCCTCTGCCCAAGATCTTGAGATTCCAGTCTCTGTCCATAAAGGGAGAAGTCATTTAGCACCAATGTGTTCAACTTCCATCTCCTCTGCCAACACTCATAGTTCATCAGAATGCCCTCATGTTGCCAATAGCTACTGTCTCAACTGCAGCTCTAGTGACATCTGTAAAGATAAATCCAGCTGTGTCTGTCCTCTCCTTAAGCCTCCCTATAACTCTGTATTTCCAAGTAATGTGCAATGGCTTTACCAGACTGCAGTGCTGGTTCTAGAGGCAACCTTCCTGCCCAGGCAAGGCTGTAACTCCTATTTATGGTTCATCCCTTTCCTACTCACAATGCCCTCCTCAACCCATTAGGGATCAGAGGTTCTCTGTATTACAAACCCTTAGTTTTTAGTTTTAGGTTTTGTTTTTAGATTTCAGTAAAGAACTTACATATTTTGATACTTTTATAGCAGGGCCATTTCTGGCTTTCTGTTGTTTTCTCTTTAAAGTGTTTTTGTTTTGTTTTGTTTTGTTTAGATTTATTTTTATTTTATGCATATGGGTATCTTAACCTGCAAGCATGTCTGTGCCCTACATGTATGCAGTACCAATAGAGGCCAGAAGAGGGAGGCAGATCCCTAGAACTGCAGTTATATATGGTTTCGGGAGGCAATTGAACCCTGTGTCTTCTGGAAGAGCAGCCAGTGCTCTTAATCACTGAGCCATTTCTCTAGCCCTGTTTTCTTTATTTTTTCCTTTAAAAGAAAACAGGGTTTTTAAAAGCAGGGTTTTATATATCCCAGGCTGGCCTTGAACTTTGCTATGAAGCTATAATTCCAGTTGTTGTGCCTGTTTTTAATCTACAGCAAAGAAACACAACAAAGTGAACAAACCTCCAGGAAGGAAACTATCTCATAAAAGTCTAAAGGAAAAAGTAAAATCATTCCCGGCCCTATGAGGATCAAAAGCTTACTGAGGCTGAAGCACAGTAGGACAACACAGTGCACAAGTAGGGCACAGGCTAAAGCGAGGGCAGACAGTAGAGAAATAAATGATGTGGGAACCAGCTTTGAGATTACTATCTGCTGGACGTGGGGGGGCTGTGGAGACCCCCACCAGTGCACATCTTACTTTTCCTGCTTGTCTGGTTTGTTGAAAGCCATTATGCAAGGTCTGATGACCATACCTCCTGACATGGGAACCCTGTAACAGCTCGCCTCAGAAATAATCAAGGCAGAATCTTGCAGAATGCCAGTTACTCTAGTCTGTCACAATGCTTTTCAGTTAATAGATCAGAAACTATTTTCCTAGCCAGCAGGACTGATCTACACTACTTTCTAAGTCTAATGGCCAAAAGCACCACAAGGCTTAGCACTCAAGAGCACACACTGCTCTTGCAGAGGTCCTGAACTCATTTGCTGGCACCAACGCTGGGTGGCTCACAACTGCCTGTACTCCAGCTGCAGGGTACCCAACACTATCCTGTGACCAGCGCCCATGTGCACAAACCTGCACACAAACACACATGCAGATACACATAATTTTAAAATATTTTGAAAATTAAAAGTACCGTGTGTGTTTTAGGAAGACTGGAAACTTTTTGAGGTTTTTTTTTTTTTTTTTTTTTTTTTTTTTTTTGTCTTGTTTTGGTTTGGTTTTAATTTTTTTGAGACAGTGTCTCTCTACAGATCCCTGGCTATCCTTGAATTCACTACATAGAGCATGCTGGCCTAGAACTCACAGAGAGCCACCTGTGTCTGCTTCCCGAGTGCTGGGCATAAAGGCAGAGAGCAATGTGCTTAAAGGAAAGTGAGGAGACGTCATCTGACTGCAGTGAAGGCTTGTAGACAGTGACGGGAGACAGACCGGGTGGGGAGCAGGAGACAGGTTATGAATGCCCTTAAAAACCAACACAAGAGTATAGACTTAGCAGAAACACAGACAGCTATGGTGCTGCAAGTAAAGGGACCCAATGACCGAGGTGGTTGCAAGGGAGCCTCCTGTTCTGAAGAACATAGAGAATAGGGGTTTGTCTCGGGCTGACTCCATCCTCACAGCTAAGAAAGCCCCATCACTGTGCTCTTTCTATGGGAGCGAATCAGATACAAGGTCATATTTCCTGCCAGCACGCACTATTTGTTCAGCTCTGACAAATATTATTCTACTTTCTATCATACAAAGAAAGAACCTCAAACATCTGCAATTGCCACCAACACACGGGTGCATACGTGGGTTCCTGTTTCAGGCTGGGCCGAATTTACCTTGGCACCATTTTCACTGAAGTCAAATATTTGGTGTTTTGCAACAAATGCAGAACAGATTTCAGGGTGTGGCCTGTGCAACTTAGGCTCTATAGAGCAGACTGCCTGGCATTGTCCTTTTCATTTCCAGATACACACTACTTCCTTGGCAGAGCAGCAGCCTCAGAGGCAGGGCATATAACTAGCTGAAGGCCTGGACTAGCCAGCTGAAGGCCTGGACTAGCCAGCTGAAGGCCTGGGCTAGCCAGCTGAAGGCCTGGGCTAGCCAGCTGAAGGCCTGGGCTAGCCAGCTGAAGGCCTGGGCTAGCCAGCTGAAGGCCTGGGCTAGCCAGCTGAAGGCCTGGACTAGGAGTCAATTAACTATGATGAGCCATTATTTTTTTTAAGTCTCAGATTGTTTATAAAATTGGGGTTAAGGTTAAAATTTTACAGTGATTTTTAAATAGGCAAAAAAAAAAAAAAAGGACTAATTTGTGCTGATTAAATAACCAGACAGCAAAATCCCAGACTGCTAAGGCAGTAGTGTTGGTGGATGCTGCAACATGTCTTAGCAAACAGTTACTTCGAGAAGACGAAAGGTGCTTTTGGGGAGGAGACAGGCAGAGCCAAGAAAGAGGAAACACATTTTTTAGTATATGCATGTGAATACATATATTCATGAAGGCCGGTCTAGAGCATCGGACCCCTTGTAGCTGGAGTTCTAGGAAGCTGTGAGCCACCTGATGTGGGTACTGGAAACTGAACCCTGGTCCTCAACAGAATCAGTTTGTGTTCTTAACTCCTGAGCCATCTCTCCAACCCTGAGAAAATACACTCTTGAGGGTAAAAGACAGCTGAGTGACAGGGACAAAGGGACATGATGATGCCCTGGAGGCTTTTGCATTTCAACTGGTACTTGCACATAAAATTATAAATAGAACCGTACGTCCCTAACGGAGACTGAACGATAAGCAACTGTGCACAGGAAAAGTAAGAGTTTTCTGTGACTCAGTGTGAAAGGCCATTCCTATCCGAACCCCCGTGGGAAGTGAAATGGGTCAGAGTACTTGAAGCTCCAATGGCTCCGTAAGTGGCTATTGCCCTTGTGTCCGGTTCCCCAGAACACAATGTCCAATCAAAATATAGTTACCAATTGCAAGTATAACTTAAAATTTTACAAGTCATACTAGAAAGTTTAAAGGTTAACTTAGCTTTTTCTCACAAGGCTTCATATTTAGCTCAGTAATTAGGTATGTTTAGTGTCTATATAGAAACTGATTTGCCGTTTTATTCCCCATGATGATTTTTAAGTATAAAAGCAAAATGTAAGCGAATATACTATTTTCTAGAGTTTTCAGCTTTGGCCAATGGAAGGTGTTCCCAGTGTGACAGACAGCACTCAATCATCTAACATGGTCTATTAAGTTTCATGTTTTAAGGGCCAGGCGTGGTGGCGCATGCCTTTAATCCCAGCACTCAGGAGGCAGAGGCAGGCGGATCGCTGTGAGTTCGAGGCCAGCCTGGTCTACAAAGTGAGTCCAGGACAGTCAAGGCTACACAGAGAAACCCTGTCTCGAAAAAAAAAGTTTCATGTTTTATTTCTTTTTTTAAAATGATTTTATAATTATTGTATTACATGCATGTACATGCATATGTATGAGTGCACACACAGGTGTACACACACACACACACACACACACACACAGACAGAGGGCAACTTTTAGGAGTTGATTCTCTCCTTCTGTGGGTTCCAGGGATCAAACTTAGGTTATTAGGTTACGGTGATGCCCGTTTTTTACCTGCTGAGCTAGCTGACTGGCCCTCTTACTTGTTTTCCTGGGAGCTGTAGAATTTGCATGGTAAATCTTCTAGTGAGATCTCTGTCCTATCATGAGGGAATTGCTTCCTTCCTTCCTTTCTTCTTTCCTTCTTTGCCTCCTTCCTTTTCCTGTTTCCCATTTCTTTTCCTTCAGTCCTGTAGAGCATCTTGTTCATCTTAGCCTTGATCTCTCCTCCCTTGCTGACTCAGTCCCCGCACCGCAGGCTTACTAAGCCCTTTATACAGGCTGTGTGCGCTGGCCTTGGGGGCACACACACACCTACACCCCCAACACTCAGGAGGCCAAGGTAGGCGGCCAGCCTGGTCGACATAGCAAGAGTCCCATCCTTAAAACATAGCGAGTTCCAACAACGTCCTGCTCAACACTGCGATGTGTTGTTCCACTTACTTTATGTCTGCCCTGCAACAGCTTCTACACTTCAAATTTCCCTGAATCCAACCTCCAGGGTATTATCATCTGAGTAACCATAGAGACATGTTTCTTTTTCAAGTTCCTTGGACTGTGGTGCGGCTCTAATTTTCTCATTTTTGCTGCCTAAAGGAGCTAACAGGTCAGGTCCAGAGCTAGGGTAGCCAGAAAGAGGTCCAGGTACAACATCCTGGACTCAGGAAAAGAATGCTATAAGCATAAGGAGAGGTAGTGGCGTTACTGCCATGTGACGAGACACAAATGTTTGTTTACCCTAGACAGAACCACAACCTCATGTCGGGACCGGATAACAACAGCCCAAAGTGACAATCGTACCAAAGTCCTCGATGGTGAGCCGATGAATTTATTGAGGTTACTTATTGTAACATGGATGATTCACAGGCAGCTACATTGCTGAAAAGCCCTCTTAGACTAGGGTGATAGCTCATGAAGCCGCGGCCTTGGAGTTCTTTACATACCTTGTGGGCACCACACTAGGGCGGAAAGTCTCCTCTAGGCCGCTCTATCCTCCCACATAGTCTCTATATCCTTGTGAAGCGGGGAGGGGGGAGGGGCTCTGTGAATCCTGAAGTTTCAGCTTTCCCAGAAATGTGTAGATTGTTACTTTCTGACACTCATGAGGCTTCCTCTAGGAAGGAAATCTCCAGACAGCAGTTACCAGGGTATCTTTAGGGCAAGTCTTTAAAGGTGCCTTGTTGCTCTGGAGATCTGGTTGTCCTCTTTGCTCATGGTTGTGCTATGATAATATTGCTGTTAAACAGGCTTGGTATGGTGGCACACACTTTTAATCTCAGCAGTGAGGCAGAGGCCGAGGCTGAGGGCCAGCTAGGGCTACATACTAAGACCCTATCTCAAAAAAAAAAAAAGTAAATACGGAGTAACTTTGCAAGGATTATGCCCTTTGAACCACCAATAGACTAATGTAGTTTCTCTGGCACTTGTCTTCATGTGCATCTTGCCGGTGGTGGTGCATGCCTTTAATCCTAGCACTTAGGAGGCAGAATCAGTCAGATCTCTGAGTTTGAAGCTATCCTGGTCTACATAGAAAGTTCTAGGAAAGTCAGAGCTACACAGAGAGAACTTTGGCTTGAAACACCCCCCAAAAAGGAGCTGGAAAGATGGCTTGAGTAGTTAAGAGCACTGGCTGCTCTTCCAGAGGACCCAAGTTCAACTCCCAGCATGCACACGGCAGCTCACAACTGTCAGTAATCCATCCAGCTCAAAGTGATTTGACACCCTCACACAGACATACATGCAGGCAAAACACCGATGTACATTTAAAAATGTTTTTAAAAAGACGGGCCCCCCAAAACCCAAACAAAACAAAAACAAAGCACAACGAATCAAACAAAACACCCAAAACACAAACCAAAAATCTATATTAAAAAAAGAACAAAATAGCCGGGCGTGGTGGTGCACGCCTTTAATCCCAGCACTCGGGAGGCAGAGGCAGGCGGATTGCTGTGAGTTCGAGGCCAGCCTGGTCTACACAGAGAAACCCTGTCTTGAAAAACAAAACAAACAAACAAAAAAACCCCAAAAGTGTATCTATTAAAATGCTAAAACAAAACCATACCCTGAGCAAAAGAAATTTGATATGCTGGCTGAGGAAGCAGATGGGATCTAGGTGTAAAGGTGAGCTTGTAAAACTGGGTGTGGTGGAAGCTGGGCTTTCTGTGATTGGTCATCCTCGGTACTTCGGAAGATGTCCAAGGAATCTGTGACAGTTAATCTTGGCTGTCAACTTGGTGAAAATTAGAATCGCCACAAATACATTTCTGGGTATGTCTAAGAGGGCATCTCCAGAATTTAACAGAGAAGGGAAGACCCACCCTGAATTTGGGTAGCATTATTTTATTGGTCCAGGGCCTGGATTGAATAAAGAGAGAAAGCAAGCCAGAATAAATGTGTCCATGATTCTAGAGTGTTGAAAGAAATGAGACCAGCTGTTTCACACCCTTACCACCACAAATCCCCCACTAAAATGAACCGTCCCATCAAACTGTTAGCCAAAACAAGTTCCTCCTAGCTCCAATTGCTTTTGTCGTTGTTTTAATTTTTATTTATATATGTGTTGTATGTGTGTGGGCATGCATACCACATGCACACAATGACTTTGGCGGCCTGGAGAGGGTGGATGTTCCATCCTCACAGAGTTGGACTTGCAGCTGGTTATGAGCCACAAAGTGTGGGTGCTGAGATCCAAACTCTGCTGCTCTGGAAGAGCAGCAAGTGATCTTAACTTCTGAGGCATCTCTCCATCCCGCCTGTTCGGTATTTTGTAACATCCCTTAGAAAAATAATTAGTAGCTGGGCGTGGTGGTGCACGCCTTTAATCCCACTTGGGAGGCAGAAGCAGGTGGATCGCTGTGAGTTTGAGGCCAGCCTGGTCTACAAAGTGAGTCCAGGACAGCCAAGGCTACACAGAGACACTCTGTCTTGAAAAAAAAAACCAAACCAAACCAAAAACAAAAAACAAAAAGAAAAGTAATTAGTACAAGACCTAATGGGACCAGATCACACAGCACAGTTGGACTTCTGAGGTGACTATTTTTTACCTATCAGATTCTCAACAAGAACAGATAGCTATCGCGTTACTGGAGTCACCGACGAAAGTTGAATATATAGGTTGTAGGCTCTTCTGTACTGCTTCACTGTCCTTCCTACTGCCGCTGCTAGAGCAGGTTAGCTCCATTTAAGCGATACCTTTTATTTAACTCTATCTATCCAAAATGGCATATTCAAGCTGTAATAGGTGTAAAAAGATTAATGAGCCACTTTTCATTCTTTACTTCCTATGAAATCTCTGGATGCCAATATTTACTTTAACCTTACAATGTATCTCAGTTCAGATTAGGCATATTTAATTATGGCCATAGCACTAGCACATGATTATTAAAAATTAACTTTAGGCCTGAGCGGTGGTGGTGCACGCCTTTAATCCCAGCACTTGGAAGGCAAGGGCACACAGATCTCTGTGAGTTTGAGGCCAACCTGGTCTACAAAGCTAGTCAAGGACAGCCAAGGCTACACAGAGAAACCCTGTCTCCAAAAGTTGGAAAAAAAATAACTAGGGGCTGGAGAGATGGCTTCTACCTCTGGGCCCTGCCTCCTACTTTTAGCATAGTAATACTAGGCATCTGTTCCAGCCACTGATTAGTTGAAAGCCTTGATGATCTGTCTCTGGAAACACCATCAGATACACTCTCTGTCTAGGCATTTTAAGGCACGCAGATTGAGAATTAACATTAACCATTACAATTTAGAAACAGACAATATAAACTTCCTATAATCTATAAATGTTCACAATAGTATTCAACCTTATCAGATTGGAAAAAAAAAGAAGAAGAAGAAAGTAAAGAAAAATGAAACTTTTAAAGGAAAAAAAAGCCATGAATAATAAGACATCTGTGAGATGGCACACGTTAGAATTGATTGAAATAAAATTTAAATTACTCCATTGACTGGGTGTAGTGGCACATGCCCTTAATCCCAGAACTCTGGAGGCAGATGCAGGTAGTTCTCTGTGAGTTTTCGGTTAGCCTGGTCTGCCTAGTGAGTTCCAGGACAGCCATGGCTACATAGTGAGAGCTTGTCTTGAAAAAAATTAAATTAGTCCAAAGACTTAGTGGAAAACATTGGTGTGGTGAACAAATAGGTCATATCAGCATATAAGTGAAATTTTTTTTGAAAAAAATTCTAATACAGAAGTAACAATATTTTGGGCCTGGAGAGCTGGCTCAGTGGTTAAGAACAAGGGCTTCTCATTTGAAGAACCTGCGTTCAATTCGCAGCAGTTCACAGCTGCCTTTAACTCCAGTTCCAGGGGCTCTGGCACCATCTCACAGATGTACATATAGGCAAAACACCAATGCACATAACATAAGTTATTTAATAAGTAACATAATATTTTAAATTAAAAAATAATGGCGCAAGCTTATCAGATTTTACACTGCCAACCAACCAAGGATTAATTTGAAGATAGACCAACAGGAATTCTCAGGTCTAATAATCATAAAGAAAAAACTGAGCCGAGATTCTATTACAATCTCTTACTACTAGGTGGCATTACACATATATAATTGGGAGTCCTCAGAGTGTTTGAAAGCAAGGACATGACTAAACAGAAATTAATCTGAAGCAAAAAAAAAATGTTTACAAATATTTTCAAATTAACAAAGAAGCAACTTATGGGTGTAGGAGACTTGATGTGTATAAAGTCTAATAAAAAAAAAATCAACCTAGATCAGTATACCACTACCAATAAATAATCAAGTAGAGAGAAAAATGAAAGCAGCCAGAGACAAGTGGTTCACACCACCAACCAGTAAAAACAGTTGAAGTTTAATCTCATCAGAAGTCAGACTAAAAGTCAATGGGAATGTTTAAAGAGCTGGAAGGGAAAAAACCTGCCAGCCCAGTATAAATATTCCTCAAAACTGAATGAAAACAAGGACAATAGCAACATGACTTCGCTACTGGAAATTCTAAAGGGAACCCCAGAATTAAAACTGACTCGCCATGTGGAAACAGATCAACACTTATTTTATACTTAATATGTAATGAATTTAATTATTTTAAAAATAAAAACCATTTATTTCTCCTTTATGTCTGGACTTAGCTGAATGGTCTTCTGTGAGTCTATGGCTGGACTCACTCACAGGACTTCCTTCACATGAGCTGGGTTAAAATGGCCTCATTCCATTGTCTCGTGGCTGTTTTGTGGTGGCTACACTGATTGGAATAGACCTACCCCTCAGTTAAATTACCTAGTCTTGTATCCTAAACTTGTGGACAGGAGTACTCCTTTACAACAAAAGCCAAAAGTGTATCTTAAAGGCCAGGGCGAGAATAGATAGAATACCATTTGCTCACAGCTCCTTAGTCAACACTGCCAAACTTAGTGCCTAAAGCTAACCACCATTTGTCATTCAGGGGTTGTACCGGAAGTTTGTGTCAGGCCTAGCTCACTCTGGCTACACCTGTTGTCTACTGGAACCACTCACATAGCTGCATTTAGTCAACGAATGTTCTAAGGTCTGAGATGATCGCCTTTTTATCTTCTTTATGAGTCTGGAACCAAGGCACTGGATGATGGCTGTGTTCTCTGCATGGTGCTAATATGCCAGGAGCTCTTTATCCATCCAGACTCTTTCTCCAGAAGGCCAGGCTGGGTTTCTTTCCATTGTGGTTCAGGGTACCAAACAAGAAGGGAACAGGAAGCTGTGTCTTTTAGAGCAGGTTTTCCTCAAGTCTCAGTGTATGGTAGAATCCTAGCCCATGTATTTCAGGGAAACTATGGTTGGATAAGTTTTCTCTTCGCTGCCATGCAGGGTTGGCTCTGTCTCTATGCTTTTATTTTTGCCATATTTCCTTTTAACTCATACTTTTATAATGGAGTGTAGGCTATTTGTGATGTTTTCAATTGCTTGGTTGTGTGAAGTTTTTTTTTTTTTTAATTACAGAAAAGGTCGATGGGGATAATATTTTACAAGACATAAACAAAGCTTTTAGAAAATGTAGTTCACCACCATTGCTAAGTTGCTCCTTTAGTGAAAAGCATTTGTATTTTCCTCTCCATTGAAGTACACATTCTTTTAGGTTAGAGTCTGGAGAGCTTTTGTGTATGCTCCTTCTCAACACATTTTCACCCAGAATTGTACTGTGGCGAAGGGGAGTGGTAAGAAATATAGAGAGAATGAATTTTATCACTTTTTTCTTTAATGTATTTTATTAATTTATTCATTACATCTCAATTGTTATCCCAGAATTTTATCACTTTTATTCCTAATGTCAAGAGATGTTTGAAAATTTTGGTATCAAAACATGCCCCCCCCCCCCCTTTTTGAGACAGGGTTTCTCTATGTAGCCCTGGAACTTGCTTTGCAGACCAGGATGGCCACCACTGCCTAGTATTTTCCCCTATTTTTATGAGCATGAACAAACAAACAAAAGTCAGTTGAGTCATTTTGATGAACCAAGCTTCCAGATGACAATCTAATCACCATCTTAGTGTGTGTGTGTGACCACCTCTCCTTGGCCACATCATCAGTTAGTTTAGCTTTGCCTGTAGTTAAGAGTTCAGGTTTAATCCCAGCACTTAGGAGGGCGAGACAGAGGCAGGTGTATCTATCAGTTTGAGGCTAGCCTGGTCTACAGAGTGAATTCCAGGATGCCTGCTCTATGTCGAGACTCAGTCTTAGAAAACCAAAACCAAAATAAAACAAAAACAGCAACAATAACAACAACAACAAAACAGGCTTAGGGGCAAGCACCAATGACACAAAGAACAGTATAAAGAACTTTTCTCTAATGCTTATGGCTTCTGCATATTTGTTTATATAAAAAACATAGGATAAACTATCTGTAGCATTAAAAAAAAAAAAAAACCAGTCTTTGTACAAACTCTTTTCACAGACCCTTTGATCTCCACGATACTCAGTTCCATCCCTGAGCAGTAAATCCAGAGTATTGGAGGAGTCCATGCCATCATTTATGCAGCCTTCGTTATGCATTTATTTTCTCCCATTAACTATAAAGTTGCTTTTATGCTTCATATACGCATTATATTATGAAACATGCACATATATGCGTTCACTTATGCATTTATACCCTTTAGCTTTTACTCATTAATGCTCGTTCACATCTCTGGTGCTAGTCTGTCCATTTAACAGATCAGTTCTTCAAATAGCATTTTTGCATCTCTGGTCATTCTCTACGGTCATGTTCCCTAAACCTCCGCGATGGAAATCTTCCAATTTCGTAACGGCACAGACTACTATGTAAACCTAAGCCAAACCAAGGTGAAGGCGGAAATCAACTTTCACTTCCGGTTTGTTTTCATAGTCCTCTTCAGAGCCGGAGAAGCTCCTCAGCGTTCCCGTAGGCAGTGCACGAGAGAGGGGCGGAGCCACGCCTGCGCGCTACTCGAACGCCCGCCAGGCTGGTTACGCGCGAACTCACAGGAAGCGCTCATTAACCCTGCTTCCGGAGAGGATTTTTTGTGGCGATCCACAGTGTGGAGAACGGCAGACTCTGAAGCGGGTGTTTAGCTACTCGCGTGGTCCGTGCACCCTGCGTCTCCAGTGGAACCGGAAGAGGTATGAGCCTTCTACTTTTTTTTTTTTTCAGGCCGTTTCCTCTTCCTGTAATTCTGGGTTCTGAGACCGTGAGGTAGAGACCGCTAAATTTTGGTTACCGTGGCAACCTCCACCACGCCAGTTTGAACCTTTAAAGTGTTTGCGTTAGATGCGCTTATCGTATGTGGTGGGTCGAATTTCAAAACCAGGTATTTCAAATTTCTCCGAACGGTTAAGGTATTTAAAGAGCTTAATCCGGATTTAAGGCGGAGAAGCAAAATTTGAGGCTGGCTAACTCTTGGGAGAGATAGCTCAGCAGGTATTAGCGATTGCTGCCCAGCCTGTGAGTTCGAGCTCCGGGATCTACATGGTGGAAGGACCCACGTAGGTTATCCTCTGATCTCCACACGTGCGCGGTGTCTTACTCCCACCCATAAACAAAATGTAATGTTAGAAAAAGAAATCGTTTGCCAGCAGGCTCCAGGTTCGGTCTCCCGCACCGCAGAAAACAAAAAAAGGAACGCCAATGCACTAATCTGGACAAGGCTGAGGGTGTGCCGAGCTAGGGTAATGCTGTAGGATTGCAGAAAAGGAGGGAAATTTCGTGGAATTCTAAGTCACAGTACCAGGTGCTTCAGTAATTGATAGATACACAGAACAGAGGGCCTGAGCATTTTGACAATTAAATCCAAGCTCTGGCATATGGTTGCTTTTGTAGAGTCATTTATTTGCCATAGTCGCCTGCCCACCTCCTAGCCATTTTTGTCATATCATCTAGTCTGTGTGCTCTGTGTTTCCTAGACCCTTGTCTTTTTTTTTTTTTTCAAGTTACATAATTTGTCTAAGTACCAGTTTTTCAGTCCTAACATGGAAGGAAATTAGGTTGCTGTGATGATTACTTAGATAATTTATGGGCTAGGTAAGTAGTTAAGTTCCTGTAAATACTAGCTGCTGCTATTATTGTAGTTATGTATTCCTCAGATTCTTTCTGCAGCTTAAGTTTTTTACTTTGCAGTTAAGGATGTGTTGTTTTTGTATGTATTTGATACAGAGCTTTGCGGTACTTATTTTTTATGGATTTAAACAATTATTTTTATTTTATTTTTATCTTCTGTGTATGAGTGTTTTCCTCATATATGTACAGTACATATATGCATCTTGAGATTGTTGGATACCCTGGAACTGGGGTTCCAGAAGGCCATGAACTACTCTATGGGTGCTGAGAACTGAACCCAGGTCCTCTAGAAGGGCAGCATGTGTTCCTAACCGCTGAGCTATCTCTCCAGTGTTGACTCTTGTTTTTTTTTTTTTAAGTGGAACTTTAATTTCAGCTGTTGTTGACATAAACAGATTCAACCTTTACTTTAAAAGAACTGTCAGATACAATGGGTTTTGTTGCTCAAATGATATTTATTAGTTGGAAAGATGGCTACTTTTCTGTATAGTTCAGTTGCCTGTGGACTAACATGTACGGAAACTGTTACTCTCAGTTTGGAATAGATATGAGCTATTTCAATGAAAAACTGGCAGAGCTTGCTGTGGCAGAGGAGGACAGAGAAACTTCTGTGCTGTCTGAGACAGGAATGCATTTCCCATGGCGTCAGAAGCATATGGAAACTGTAGGTACGTGGACCAGCAGTGAAGGCTTTCACTGTACTCCCAGGGTGTGCTAAGATTAAACACAGACACAAAATGAATAACCGAGCTAGTTGCTAGTTTGCTCTTCATCTTATTCCTTTTTTTTTTTTTTCATTTATTTCATTTTATTTTGTATTTTCATTTGTTGTTGTTGAGACAGGCTTGTGCTGTTTATCCCTGGCTTGCCTTGAGCTCACTTATGTAGCTCAGGCTGGCTTAAAACTCAGGGCTGTTCTTTTACCTCAGCCTCCTGGTGCTGGGATTGCAGGTGTGAACCATGATGCCTGATTATCATTTTAAGAATAGATGGGCAGTTTTTCTTTTCTTCCTTATAGCTGTAGACAAAAATGACATTATAAGAAATAATTTTTCCTTTTAGTTTTTTTTTTTTTTGCATTTAATAATACACAGTCTATATTATGGTAGATACATATTTATACATATTTATTTTTAGATTTTTAGTTCTTTTTTACTGAGCACTTATATATCTTTGGCATTGGCAAAATATTGGGGCTTGCAGATGAACAAAATATGATTTCTCGTCAAGGAACACATAGAAGAAATATCTATTTTTGTTTTTAACCTAATGTAGATGCAGACAAGATTATTTTTTTCTTCTTCAAGACAGGGTCTCTCTGTGTAGCTTTTGCTGTCCTGGACTTACTTTGAAAACCAGGCTGGCCTTGAACTCACAGAGATCCTACCTGAGTGCTGGCATTACAGGCATGCACCACTGTGCCCAAGCAGAGAGGGTTCGTAATGGGTTAACTTCTGTGAGACTATAAAGGAGCTGGCTGCTCTGTGTCAGACAGATCTTCACGTACACCTCCACCCACACTTACCTTACTACTCTTGACGTTTTTCTTGGCTCCTAGAATTTAGCTCCCATTTTGTCTTGGCAATTTCAAGTTTAATAGTTGCAATGAAAACATTTTCACCACATGATGGATTTTAAAATGAAATTATGTTACTTTCAATATAGATCTGGTGGAATCTAAATCACAAAGTAATATATTATGCTACCAATTCTCAAAAGATGAGTAAAAAGGCTTTTAATGGATGGAAGGTTACTTGTTATTTATTATTTTGTTTTTTTCAAGGCAAGTTTCTCTGTGTAGCCCTGGCTGTCCTGGAACTTGCATTGTAGACCAGGCTGGTCTTGAACTCAGAGATCCACTTTCCCCTGCCTCTTGAGTACTGAGATCAAAAGATTGCACCACCACACTCGGCTACATGGAAGTTTTAGAATAGTACTTTTTTGCACTAAGTGTATGTTACTACATATACACTCTTAATGTCTTGTGTATTGTAAGTAGTAAAATTTCTTTTGGGTTGAGACATGACTATAACTATTGGTTGTGTACAGACAAAATAACAAAAGGATTGTTGGGAGATTGTTGGGACTTAACTCTTAGAGTAAATCTTAATTTGTATTTTATCTCAACACAATAGATAGGGCATCACTTTTTCCTGGTTAGTTTATAAGTCCATGGTAATTGTCATGTATTTACCCCCCCTCTCTCGAGCACGCACATCTGATTTTTTGGGCAGAATCTTGCTCTTGGCCAGGCAGACCGCAGACTTGGTTCTCTAGCCAGGATAGAATTAGAGGTGTGCACCACACAGTCGGCCTGGCCTCTTTTTCTTTCACTATGGAGGAAAGATTCAGCATCAATTCTATTATGTTTGTTTCAGTTTCTGTAAGTAAGTTTGGAGATATAGTGAGTCACAAGAGGAAGTGACTGGTGGTGAAAAGGAGTTTAAGCAGTATATCTGAAGTTCCATGACGAGCTCTTACAGTTTACCAGTGTCAAAGCTGGGTGTGGTGGTGCACACCTTTAATCCTACCTCTCGGAGGCAGAGGCAGGAAGATCTCTGAGTTCCAGGGAGGGAAAATGACCAGTGTCTCTGCAGTTTTGACAGACAGATTTTGGAACTCATATGGAGGGCAGCTTTAGAAGCATCCCCTTTGCCAGCCCCATCTTTTGCCTCAGCTGTTCTGTACATTCTGGCTGTAAGGCCCTGACCACAGGCAGAGCTCTCTAGAAGGTCAGTGTTAGGAAGGAGCAGATATAGATATGCATGTTGGTTGTGTGCTCTTTTTGTTTGTTTTGAGCATGCTGGGGTTCAATTCAGAGTCTTGCACATAGCCTCTACTGCCCCTGACCTATAGCCTCTGCCCTGACTGTTTAATTTTTATTTTATTTTATTGTGTTAAATTTATTTTGGTTTTTATGTGTATGAGCATTTATGTATGTGTGTGTACCATGTATGTGGTGCCCACAGAGGCCAGAAGAGGGTGTCAGATTCCCTGATCTGGAGTCATAGGTGCTGTGAGTTGCCTGATGTGCGTGCTAGGAACTGAATTCTCAGGTCCTCTTAAAGAGCAGCACATGATTTTAACCTTGGTGCCATCTCTCCAGCACCCGCCTACATTGTGTTCAAAGTACCTTTGCCTAGTTCCTGTTGGTCTCTAATTACTTGCTTGAATAAGGGAATTTAGCTGGATGACGAGAGCCCAGAGCCGGGCATGGTTGTGAACACTTCCAGTCCCAGCATCTGTGAGACAAGGCAGAAGGAATCCAAAGTAGTACTTGGCTGCCTTGTGAGCTTGAGGTCATCCTGGACCCTCTGAGTCCCAGGGAACCAGAAACAAATCAAAAACAAAAATACCCCTTCTAGCTAAACAGAATCTGTTAGAAGGGAAAAGGGGTCTCAGTGCAACCTATGTCTCTTATAATAGTGTGACTAAGCCCAAGTACTCTTAACATGGAGAGTGTCAGTACTGTATAGACCTAACAGGTGCTAATGTTTACAACTGCTTTAATCTTTATGCATTTCCTATCACTGAATTACTGGAAACTTGATCTTAAAAGGTTCACTTTGAGTTCTCTGAACACAGTAGGTCATAAAGACCATATTTCACTAGGATAGCATTGATGACTTTTTCCCATTTTAAGTACTGGGGCCTTTACCTTTGGAAAGTTCTCTCCAAATTATTTAGTAAAAGAATGGTCAGATTTATAAGATATAGGGAGCCTGGTAGCACAGGGGTATCTAATATTTAGGATGCTTGAATTGTTTGGTTTTGAGACAGACTTTTCTTATGTAGTGCAGGCTGTCTTTGGACTCAGTCCTGCCAGCCTCTGTGGTACTTAAGTTACTGTGATGTGCCCTCATGTCCAGCTTGGTTTTTAACTTCTCCTTTGATTTATCTATGTCAGTTAATTGCAAGAGTATGGAAAGAGTGTATGTATTGCAGCAGTGACTACTTGCATGAAACCTGCCCCCAGCTACCTGTTGACATTCATCATGGGTTGGGGAAGCCACTAGAGCTAATAATGTGTGGCAGGGTTTGTGGAAGTTAGTGGTTGCTCCTGGGGTGGGCTAGGTGGTCAGCAGCCCCTTGTTAAAGCTTACGTCTGTTGAATCCTGAACCAGAGGAATTCTGTCCATTGTTACAGTGACTGGTGGGAAGAGGAGGAAGGACTTTGCCCAGACTACGAGTGCTTGTCTAACCCTGATCCAAGAAGCCCTGCTGAAGCACCAGTGGCAGCAAGCAGCGGAGTGTATGCACAGCTACCTACAGACCCTGGAGGACTCAGACACTGACAAGAAGCAGGCTGCCCCTGAGGTACACGAGAGCGTGACACTGCTGGAGGCACAGCCGCTTGCTGGCAGTCTCACTTCCAGCTCCACCCACAGAAGCCTTCTGATCCTCCTGCCTTCGCTCCCTGAGTGTCAGAATGACAGGCATGCCATCACCATTGTCAGTTTCCATTGTATGGTCTGCCACATCCTATGCATCCATTTATCAGCGGTTTCCCTGAACATTCACGCATGTGTTTTCACAGGGTGCTTTCTTTAGTTTCTCCTTGGTATATACCGAGGAGTTGGAATTGTAGGGCTTGTGACGACAGTATTTTTAATCTCCGAAGGTTCTACCAGACTTCTTAGCCAAGTGGCTTTGCTATTTTATATTTATACCAGCAACATATAATGTTCTAACTTCTCCACATTCTTATTGACATTCTTCTTCCTCTTCCTCTTCTTCCTCCTCCTCCTCTTCTTCTGATACTTGAGGTTGTGTGGTCAGTCTCCTTGTCATGATTTGCATTTCTCTACTGACTAATGGTGCAGACCGAGGTCCTCAAACACTGACCGTGGTCCTCTCCTACTGAAAACACCAATGGCCTCCTCCCACTTCTCTAGAGCAGCAGCCGCAGTGCCCTGACTGCTGTGGGTTTCCTTCAGGCTGTGTGTCTTCTCTTCCTCATCTGTCCCTGACCTCATCCCTCTAGCTTGGGTTCTCTTCTCTAGCCTCAGCGCCCTTGCTTTTCATGGACCAGACCAGCCATACTCCACCTGTAATTTCCTTTGCTTGGAAGGATCTGTCTTCAGCCGTTGCCAACCTCTTCAAGGCCCCGTTAAATGACTTCACTCTCATACCTGCCCTTGCTTTTTACCCAGCACTCCTGATGTGGAGGTGCATACCTGTAGCTCCAGCAAGGGGAGGCAGAGGCAGAGCCAACCTTCTAAAAAATTTTTTTAAGGCACGCGATTTTATTAATCTACTTTAGGTTGATAGAGAAATAGACATTTGCTCCCTTGAGAGAAGCAGAGCTCAAGCTCTGTCACCAAATGTGATCTGAGAACAATATTTCATTAAAACTTGTCTTTCCTAATAAATTTTCTTAGATTGACATCCTAAATGTACTGCACGTATACTCAGTGTGGATGCCGTGTCCGGGAATGTGGGCATGTCTGTTTCTGCATGAGATTGAGATGGTACCGGGGAGCCAGCACTGTAGGAACCTACTTTCCAACTTAGCCATTTTATACTGTGTTTTTAAAGTTCATATTTAGTATGCATCTTAATGGTGCCTTTTAAAGAGTACTAATTTAATAATGGGACTGTTATTCTTACCTGGTGTGATGGTTTGGATGAGAATGCCACACAGGCTTTGGCCTTTGAATACTGGTCTCTTGTGGCACTGCTTGTGGGGTTTGGAGGCACAGCCTTGCTGGAAGAGTACACCTGTCCCTGGAGGCAGGCTTGCAGAGTTTAAAGATTCCCGCCATTTCTAGTGCGCTCCTTGCTTCGTGCTTGCCATTCGGGATGTGCGCCACTTGCTCCTGCCGCCATGGACTAACCCTTTGGTACACTCTTCTTCTAAGTGGTGCTGTGGTTGTGGTGTTACCACAGCAACAGAAGTGTCACCAGTAGGTTTGGGAGGTAGCAGTGATCACCTAGTTAGGAGTGCTGGTTCACTATCTGAAGTGTGGGAAGGGCTGGCAGCGCTGGTCTCCATGGAGTGGGAGTGCAAGTTGCTTTTAAATGTTATAACCAGGAAAAACAAAGTCTTGTAGGAAGAAACCGGATAAGGTAAGGATTTATAATTTCACTATTTCTGCTTCGATAGATCATTTGGAAGCTTGGAAGTGAAATTCTATTTTATCACCCCAAAAGCAGTGTGGAGACTTTCAATAGCTTTGCTGACCGGATGAAGAATATTGGCGTCTTGAATTATTTAAAGGTGAGAATGTAGATTTGTAAGTTTATATTTTCAATGTGTGATTGTTTATAATTGCTTGTATCAATGCTGAGAAGAAAATCATGGAAAATAGATAAGCGTTTCCGGTAAAGGAGAGGCAGGAGGACCCTTGTGTGTGTGGACTGCTCATGTCCGCGTGTTCAGCCACCTTTCGTGCGGTCTAATGGAGCCCTGTGGTCCTGCCTCTGGCTGTCAAGTGCCGTCCTTAAGAGATGAGGCTGCACATCACTGTGTACACAGACCAGACCCTCATGTGTTTGCTGAAGTTACTTGAGTGAGCTGGCGTTTTTGAAAAAAAAAAAAACAAAAAACCATGGAACAAGTTAGGAACTTATACGTGTTCAAATGTTGTAATGTTTCTGATGTTTGAATAGAACCTTCTCTCAAATTCCTGTTTTTTAATAATAGCTTTCTGCAGAAGGGACCGAGACCATTGCACAGTATTATAGTCCCTTCTCTGTGTAGACTCCTAAGTAAAAGAGCACTGCTCATTAGTACTTTTATAAATAATTGATTGTTATTTTTTTTTCCTGACCATAAAGGTGTAGAAGAAGCTGGCCTCAGCCATGTGGCCTGCAGAGCTTAAAGCTTGCATTCTTGGCACGTAGTTTTGTTTTTTCTTGTTCAGCTTTCTGGGGTATGTGTGTGTGTGTGTGTAGGCTGGAGGTCGACACTGGGAGTCTTTCTGATCTATTACCTATCTTCCTTACCTATTGAGGCAGGTTTTTGCTAACTAAGCGATGACTGGCTCCGGCTACCTAGTCTGGCTAGGCAGTTTGCTCTGTCCTCTGTCCACCCTATGCGCACCCAACTTGATTGGTGGGTTCTGGGGATTCATGGTCTGCTTTCTCAGAATAGTTTATCCACTGACACCTCTTCCTAGCTCCACATCCCCCGACTCTAATCACCCTTTTTGAGACAGGACCTTCCTATGTAGTCCAGGCTAGTTTTGAACTCATGGTCCTACCTCAGCCTTTCTGGTGCTGGGATACTCTTTCCTGCCTGAACTAAGTCCATTCTTCAACACTCCTTGGCAGGATGTGTTTGAGTGTATCTGACACAGATGAATTGTTAGACTGTAGACCCAGCAGGCATTAGGTGTATGAGACTGTCGTGAGCAGTCTCTCATGAAGGCTGAAGGTGAAGCATCGAGGAACTGACTAGTTGAGCTTATAATATGGGTTTTGTGCCCAGTTTTCTCTTGGTGTTGCACTGTATTCTGTATATATAAGTTTACTCTCAATTACTTAGTGTTAGTTGTTTCATATGTCTTCCTTTGCTTGATTGAAAAGTGTACATGACAGAGTATGGACTATACCACTGTGTGAGCTTTCACCTTTTTTTGTTGTTGTTGTTCTGTGTTTTGAGGCAGGGTTTCTCTGTGTAGCTCTAGCTGTCCTGGAACTTGCTCTGTAGAACAGGCTGCCCTTGAACTCAGAGAGTTCCCTGCCTCTGCCTCCTGAGTGCTGGGATTAAAGGCGTGTGCCTGTTTGAGATTTCAGTTTTATATGAAGATTCTGGCTAGCATGTTCTATCCTTCCTGAGTTTTCTGGCTAATCATCCTGTAAAGACTTCAGCCACAGTGGGTTTTTCTTATTGGTGCAGATCTCCTTACAACATGCACTGTATCTTTTACATCATGGGATGCTGGAGGATGCAAACAGAAATCTGAGTGATGCAGAGACATGGAGATACGGTGAAAAGTCATCTTCTCAGAAAGTGTTAATCAACCTTGTTCAGGCCTACAAAGGGCTTTTACAGCACTACACTTGGTCCAAAAAGAAGATGGAGTTGTCAAAGCTTGGTGAGTCAGCACAGCCAGCTCTCTTATGGTGAAGGGACTTCTGGGGAGCGAGGATCACACAGACCACTGAGCTCATCCAGATGTCACAGAAAAGAGATTTGTGTAAAAGTAACTTTTATTTGGCTAATTTGTCATCCTGGAGGCTTACTGCGTCCTGGAAGCTTCTAGCCTCCGTACAATCTAATCTAGGCCTAGAATGTTTTCAGCCTCTGAGACTTACTTCTGAGCAAGCTCACCCTTTCTAGCTCTTTCTGAATTCAGTTGTCTGGCTCAAATTCCTCTCTGCCGATTCAATCTTGCTTCTCTTAGCTTCTGACTGAATTGCTCTAGTTGGCCGCATTCTAACTTTGGCAATATGTTCTAATCTTCTGGCTTTTCATTCTCTGGCTCCTTGTCTCTTCAACCTGTCTCTAAAACTCTCCTGATAATACTGCTTCTGAACTGCCACAGATCAGCTTGCCTGCTTTTCAACTCCCAGACTCAGCCCAGCTGCCTGAGCAGCACTGACTAGAACTCAGAGATCTGCAAGTCTCTGTCTTCTGAGTGCTGGGATTTGAGGCCTGCACCACTACGCCTGGACCTAAGCTTTTCTTTACCTGAAACTTGTTCTATGCCAGGCTGGCCTTAAACTCAGAGATCTGCTTGCCCCTGTCTCCTGTAGTTCCAGCCAGGACACACAGAACTAGGTCTTTGGATGTGATCCTTTGCCACAGCAGACGTGTTTCTGGATTAAAATTTCTGTACAGACGCCAGGCGTGGTGGTGCACACCTTTAATCTTGGGAGGCAGAGGCAGGCAGATTGCTGTGAATTTGAGGCCAGCCTGGTCTACAAAGTGAGTCCAGGACAGCCAAGGCTACACAGAGAAACCCTGTCTTGAAAAACAAAACAAAACAAAACAAAACAAAAAAACAAAAACAAAACCAAAAATTCCTGTACAGATATGCTCTTGGGAGGCAGAAGCTATCTGGAGTTTGAGGTCAGACTGGCTTATATTACCAGATCTTGTCTCAAAAAATCAAGCAAGCGAACAACAAACACTTACTAGTAAAAACTGATAGGTGAGTTTTAAAGTTGTTATGTAGTGGAAGTTTTTATATCTTTAGAAACTCACTTATGTTACATAAACAGGGTTATGTTTTAATCCCAGGTGTGAGATATGGAACAGCTTTTAGTTTATCCACAGCTGAGAATGCCTCGTGTGGAATGGAGAGGGGCGTGGTCTTGGCCACCTGCAGTTAGTTTTATGCAGAGGACGCTTGAGATGGTATAAATACCACAATCCAGAGACAGGGGCTGCACTTTGGGAAAAAAAAAATAAGAGATGCTTCCAGGGACGCCCTGGGGTGGGAGGGTGTGGGAGGAGGAGATGGTCAGAAAAGGAAGGGGGCTGCTGCTCCTGGATATCCTGACAACTGAGATTGGTGTTGCCCCAAAGAACCCACCCACCCTGACCAGCCAGAAGTAGTTAAAGAGAACGCTGCCCCGTGTCCCTTCTAACCTTCTTTCTTTCCTACCTACGGTTGGGGGCTGGAAGGGAAGTAGAGATGTTAAGGAAGCCCCAAATAAAATAGAGTTTAAAAAATAGCACCTATAGATGGATGTGGTGGCGCATGTCTTTAATCTCAGCACTTGGGGAGGCAGAGGCAGAGGCAGGTGGATTTCTGTGAGTTCGAGTTCAGCCTGGCCCACAAAGTGAGACCAGGACAGCTAGTGCGACATAGAGAAACCCTATCTTAAAAAGAGGGGGAGGGGCGGAAAAAGCATGTGCATTGTTATCTACTCTTCTTCCATGTGGCACTAGAACTCATGTTATTTGGTGACTGTTTGGGCTGTGATGTTTACCACTCTTGTAGATAGGTAACTTTGTACATTTCTTTTTTTGCATGCAATTGATGGTTTATTCTGTAGTATGATTGAGGTGGAGCTTTCAGAAGATCTTTAACCTCAAGTGTCTTTAATGAAGAAAACAAAACAAAAAACGACTGAAAACCATTCCTGCCCATATGATAGGTGGTTGAGTGATGGCTATTTTAGAGTCATTGGTACTTTAATGTAATTTTATCAAAGGTAACCACCTTTAAGCCCAGTACTCTGGAGGCAGAGGCAAAGCAGAGCTCCGAGTTTGAGGCCAGCCTGGTCTACAGAGTGAGTTCCAGGCCAGCCAGGACTATATAGTGAGACCCCAATTTCAAAAACAACAACAACAAAGCCACTAGTCAGAGAGATGACTAGCCTTTCTCTAGTTTCTCTAGCCTTCTCAGGATGTGGCTGAGGACCTGCACCCGCCACAGCTGTCTGTGTGTCTGTCTGGTTTAATGTGCTTGCTCATTGATGAGCTCCTCCTTCAAACCTAAGGAATGCTAGGGATCTGGTTTTTGTTTTCTTTCTTTCTTTCTTTCTTTCTTTCTTTCTTTCTTTCTTTCATTCATTGTTTTTGTTTGTTTGTTTGTTTGTTTGTTTTTCGAGACAAGGTCTCTGTGTAGTCTTGGCTGTCCTAGGCTCACTTTGTAGACCAGGCTAGCCTCGAACTCACAGCGATCCACCTGCCTCTGCCTTCTGAGTGCTGGGATTAAAGGCGTGTGCCACCACGCTTGGCTGTTTTTTCTTACATTTACTTCCATATCATTAATCAGCTTTCCAGCTCTCATTTCTAAGCATAGACTAATACTTATCCAGCCACT
Organism: Acomys percivali; assembly: GCA_907169655.1. NCBI lineage: Eukaryota > Metazoa > Chordata > Mammalia > Rodentia > Muridae > Acomys > Acomys percivali. The sequence goes on from OU015747.1 coordinate 134,369,580, forward strand.
GGGAAAAGAATATCAATGCGCTTTTTTACCTTGCAGTATCCTCTGTGCTTCTGTTAGCTATTGCTTTTGAAAGACTACCTTTGCTTCAAGGCTCTTACGGAGTTTAAAGAGTACAATTCCTGTCTCCATCACCACCACACAGGTTAAGGAACTGGTCACTGCTCTCACCTTAGCCTGCTGGTCGCCAGTGTGTCAGTCTTCTTCCTCTCTTCTGCACCTAACTTGTAATCACTCCTGAGCTGGCCAGTTTTCTGTCAACTTGACCCAAGTTGGAGTCACTAGAGAAGAGGGAACCTTAGTTGAAAAAATGCCTCCATGTGATTGGGCTGAGGGCAAACTTGCAGGGCATTTCCATAAGTAATGATTGTTGGGGGAGGGGGAGCAGTCCATTGTGGGTGGGTCCTCCCTCTGGGTAGTTGGTCCTGGGTGCTTAAGAAAGGCTGAGCAAGCTGGTAAGTAGCACCTCTCCATGACTTCTGCCTCAGCTCCAGGTTCCTACCCTGTTTACAGTGATGAACAGCGACAAGGAAGTGTAAGCCAGCTAAACCCTTTCCTCCCCAGCTTGCTTTGCTCACTGTGTTTCATCACAGCAATGTAACCCTAGCTAAGACAACTCCCCTGACTTTATTTATATTCTTCCTATATAACTACTGTAAATGATGCAGCTCAGCCTTGGATAAGTCTGAATAGTTTATACTTGGACTCATACTGTACTGTATTTTGGGCCTCACATGCTTTGCTCAACATTAGTTTTCAGACACATGTATCATTGAATATTTCTAGTTTATTCAGTTTTACCATAGTAAAAATCTTACTGTATGATATATACAGTAATTATGCCTTCTGTAATTAATAGTCACTTAGATTATAGTTTGAGTGTGATATATCTATCTGAATTATTTATTTTTTAAAATTTAATTTACAAAATAGCTAATGAAACCTGAGAAAATGACCAGGCATCCCCTTTCATTACTTCTTTTCACTATACTAGGTTTTCGTCAGGGCAACGAAGCAGGAAAATGCAACCATTCCTATACAGATGACACGATCGTAGCACACAGAATACCTAAAAAAAAAAATTCATTAAGAGCTCTACGAGCTGTGGGGCTGGAGATGACTCAGTGGCTAAGAGCACTGACGCAGGCTGAGGCTTCGTGTTCCTAGACTGGTGACTGTTGTATCACATAAAGAGCTACTGAACTTTGTCTTTTTCTGCCTCTGTCGAGATGACTGTTGATTTGGTTTAGAGGGTGGGTCTTGCACTAATTGATAGTCAGCTGCTATGCTAGCCTTGGGTGTGGTGTACCATTGCTTTTTATGGGTGTGTAGACTAAGTTTGCCAAGACCCTGATGTTGCCGTTTCCATAGTAGCGCATGTTCTCCTTACACTGGAGCTCTGCTCATGGCTTCTCTAAGATGAATTTCCCAATCTCTTATTTCTCGGCAGATAAGGATGATTGTGTTTACACTGTGAAATCCCAAAAAATGCTCAGCCAGAGCTGCAAGACATCTGCAAATATCTGTGCACTGATTAAAATTCCTGGGGTGTGGGACCCTTTTGTGAAGAGTTACGTGGAGGTAAGCTGTTGATTGCATAGACTGGGGTGGTGATGCCCTGGTCCCAGCACTGAGAAGCCCAAGGCAGGACTGCAGCAAGTTTGAGGTCAGCTTGAGGTATAAAGTGATTTTAAGGCTAGCCTGGGTTACATTCATAGTACAACTCTGTCTCAAGAAACAAATACAGGATTGTATCAGTTTGATTTTTGTTATCTAATCAGAAGGAAACAGAAAATGCTTAATTTTTTTCTTTTTTAGTGTAAATTCTGCTTATTTTATTAACATGCTGTGTAGGTTTGTCTTGTTTAGTTTTACCCCTGTAATTTTTTTATGGTTTGAATGTAAAATGTCCCACAAAGACTCATGTGGAATGCTCAGTCACTTGCTTTGTGAGACAGTGGAACCTTTATGTGGTAGGCCTAGCTGGAGGAAGTGGGCCACTGGAGGGTCCAGCTCTTGACCTCTTCCTGTTCAGTGTCATGTGACAAGTGGGTGCTGCATGCTTTCAGGGGCTAAGCTGCACCCATGTCTTCTATTTTGATGGATTCTAGCTCTCTGAATGATACATTCAGAAAAATCTCTCCTCCTCCTCATCCTCCTCATCCTCCTTCTCCTCCTCCTCTTCTTTTTCTTTTTTTTTCCCCCCCCCTGACATCCTGGAACTCATTTTGTAGACCAGGCTGGCCTTGAATTCAGAGATCCACCTGCCTTTGCCTCCTGAGTGCTGGGATTAGAGGCGTGCACCACCACTGCTTGGCTAAATCCTTCCTCCTTTTAGCGCCTTGGTTAAGTTCTTGGTGGCAGTGACAAGAAAGGTAACTAACACCTGTCATGCCAGACACCTATAAAATGCTTCGCACTGTAACTGTCAATGGAAAATCTGTGTTTTATTGTTGAACATAAAGAAAAAGCAGGATAGTTGCTAAAGACATGGTAGCATGTAGAAAGAGGTGGGTAAAAATCACCTAAATCACGAAGTGTGGGGTGAGGAACACAGTGGCTGTTAGGCAGTTTGTAGAGCTGTCCCGGTGTCTTGGAGTCGCTGCAGAAGGACCGAGGGCTTGGGTGCTGCTTTGTGAGAATTGAGACCTGAAGTGCCCATTTTGTTCACCTGTGAGTGTCTTCAGAGATTGGAGCTATAGTTACAATGCACTGCTTGGGGCTGAAGCTAGGAGGGTGCTAACATAGTTGATCACTCTCTTGGGCATTATAGTGTTCTCTGCTTTGGGAACTTGTGTTTCTTATAGAACAGCTCTTACATTGAGGTTTTACATTTTTCAGAAACAAATACAGGGAAAAATGAGACTACATGTAGACTTTTGATCTTGTTTTGTAGAAGTCGTAGGAATGCTGGGAAAGCAAGAGTCGTGTTGCTGTCGCCCACTATACCGTATACTGTTCTCAGCAGTAAGCTTGTATCTTCTTTCTGTGGAGTTATTTTACAGAATTAATCTAAGACATACTTTATTTTATACAGATGCTAGAATTCTATGGTGATCAAGATGGGGCCCGAGAGATACTCACCAATTATGCGTATGATGAAAAGTTCCCATCAAACCCCAATGCTCATGTCTACTTATATGAATTTCTCAAGAGAGAGAAGGCACCAAGAGCGAAGCTGATAAGTGTTCTTACGGTATGCAGGTTTCCTAGTGTTTGACTAGAAGGTCTGTGTCAGGGCTTGCTGGGAAGGCCGTGTGTGGGGTTGGAGTACAGGAAGAGAAGGAGGAATGGCACAAAAGCAGGCGGAACAGCCAGGCAGCCCTTGAGGATTTTCGAGACAGGGTTTCTCTGTGTAGCCTTGGCTGTCCTGGACGCGCTTTGTTGTAGACCAGGCTGGCCTTGAACTCACAGCGATCCGCCTGCCTCTGCCTCCCGAGTGCTGGGATTAAAGGCATGCGCCACCACCGCCTGGCAACCCCTCTGCCTTTTTTTGACACAGGGTCAGTCCCTGAACTGAAACATCACCAATGGGCTATGTGACCAGGACAGTGGGTTACCTCCCCGATCTTCCTGTCTCACCCTGAGTGGGGACTATGGGTGTGTGCTGCGACACCTGGCTTTTTACATGGTACTGACAATCTGAACTTGAGTCCTCATGCTTGCAGAGTGAGCACCTTACCCTCTGGACCGTCTCGTGGAATTTTGTTTCTAAAATAACTTAGCAGAGGATACCTTCCTATGCTCAGATCAAAACTGGATAAAAGCAAAGTACCTTTTAAGTCCTTAATTCATTTACTGAGAGCATATTAGCCAGTAAGAACTTTAAATGGAAGTAAAGTAGAATTTGAGAAATGCCTTTATAGTGTGTAAATTACTAGACTGTTTTCTCTTTCAGATTCTGCATAAGATTGTGCCATCCCATACACTAATGTTAGAATTCCATACGCTGCTTAGAAAATCAGGTAAAGCTGTGTTTTATATTCCTTTGTGCATCTAGACCAGATGATGGACTAGCCCAGGGCCACATCTACTCATGGCTTCTCTGCACCCTCCATGTTCACTTGCACCCCATCCCCTGCAAGGCCAGTGGATGGTTTTGCATTATGACTGTAGAGTCTGCAGCTGGCATGGAGATTCTGCCTCCATAGCTCACAGAGCTTAAAATGCTTGCTGTCTAGTCCCAAAAGAGAGCCTCGGAAAATAGGAGGACAGATGCCTTTCGCTTGCTTGTATGACTTGCCTCTAGTCAATCCCTTGAGGGCTTCAGTGCAGTGCAGGAGAGACCGTGTATCTTAGGAGGAAGTGGGCTTGCCTGAGCCAGTTGCTACAAAGTCTGTAGGTCTCAACCTATACATACCCAAAATGCCAAGTAGGGCAGGTGGTATTTAAACAGAGGGTATAGCCTCCAGAAGAAGCTCACGGTCTTGCCATCGCAGGATGGTGAGCACAATGAATTGTTTTAAATAGCTGACCAGAAGGCTCCCAGTGGACAGTGCTCCAGTAGCTGGACGCCCTTCTTAGCTCTGTGCCCTTCTCTGGTACCTCTGTAAGCTTGGACTGTTGTGACTGTTGCAGAGACGGAAGAACACCGGAAACTGGGCTTGGCTGTGCTATTTGAAGTTCTGGATTTCTCTGGATGTACTAAGAACATAACTGCCTGGAAATACCTGGCAAAGTATCTGAAGCAGATATTAATGGAGTAAGTTTATCACTAGTTCACCATAAGTAATAGTCCCACATTTTAGCTGTTGCTTTTAAAGTTTTATCCTTGATATTTTTGAATTCCTGTAAAGGATCTTTAGTTCTTTTTTCTGAGTACCAGAAGCTAAGGGGAAAAAACCATAAGCCTAACACACAGAAATTCTATGTATATACTTCATGTTAGCAAAATTGATACTGCATCTTAAAGTGTGTGAGTAGTAAGGTCATGGGTGCTGCTGCATCTGACGTGTGCATTGTCAGCATCACATCCTGGGTGAGAATGTCTGTTCTCTGTGTTCTCTGTGTGAGAAGAAAGGCTTCCCGGAGTCAAGCTTTACTTCAGGTCATATCCATTTTGGCTGCAAGGAAATCCTGTGTTTGAGAATGCTAGCTTCAGGCTTTAGAGCTGACTTTATGTGTGCTCACTGCTCTAGCTAGTGACATGAACCTGGGCGATGGGCCCCAAGAACGTGGCCGACTAATGTCTCATGCAATAACCAACTCTATTCAGCATATCAGACAGTTTATACTCTGAGGGTTAAGAAGAGTCATCTGAGTAAAGTGCGCAATCACAAGGACAAGCTACACGTGGCAAAAACGTTTTCCTTAGAGGCCCATGACTAACAACAGCTAAAGTACGGTCACTCCTAATCTGCTACGCCTGTGAGGGGCATGAGGACGCACTCCAAGAACAATTCCGTATTTTTGAAGAAACTGAGGACATAAGACTGTTGCCTTGTTTTCTTGGTGTTTTCTCACAAGCACTCAGGCATGACTCCATTCTTGGACTGCGATCTGACAATCCGGAAGATAGAAGAATGCTGCAGCTAGATGGCTTTTACAGAGAAATCTTAAGACATTTTTCCTTTCTTAAAAAGTTTTGGTAGCTAAGAAGTCCAGGGTGAAGGTGTGAGCAGATTTGGTGTCCAGCGAAGTCCAGTTTCCTGGTTCCCGGTGCCTGTGCTCGCTTGCTGTATTTTCCCATGGTGGAAGGGACGGCTGCGCTCTGGGGCTCTCAGACTGTGGCTCAGCTCCTCATGTCCCAGCCCCAGTGCCTCCCTCATGGCCCCTACACTTAAGCATACAGAGTCTGTGAAGAGCGCATTCACACTATGGCAGTGTGCTGTGAGAGCACAGCCACTTTACAGATCTGAAGTACCATTTAAATCCTTACTAGACGATAGGGTTCCTGAGGGCCAAGAAGTGTCCTGTTCACATGGTGACTCTAGAAGCTCTCCCACAAGGGCCGCCACAGGCATAAGTACACACTGTTAGTGAACAGTTAGTTCGCCTGGTTCAGCATCAAGCTCATGCCCTTGTATGTTTGTGTAATAATGGCATCTGACTTGGTGTAGTAACTTTGGTAACATAATTTTATGTAAAGTGCCTTTTAAGTAATATAGTTACTCTGTAGCATACACTGTGCGAGGAGCTTTATGGGAGATCTGCTATATTGTTGGACTGTTGGACTATTTTGCTCCTAATAAAATTGCCAGGAAATAGCTATTTCCTCTGTCAAAGAATCAGAGGTTCAGAAAGGTTAGCTTGCTCGGGATCATGTAATTAGAGATGGAGGATCTCAGATTTCAATCCAGGGTTTTAATTGGGCATCTATGCTGTTGACCACTCTGGTGTGATGCATCGGCTATGAAATGGAAATGGGATGGGACACCAAAAAAGAGTGAGCATGCCTCTGCGCTGCTGCCATGCCCGTGCCCAGAAGTCCGCTCAGGACCGTCTTCTGCGCCATCTTCATCAACTGCTCACATTCCAATCTGACCACAGCTCTGTCACTTCTCCGGCCTTCCCTTTTCTTGTGTTTCTTTCAGAAGACATTCTGCTTGGGTTGAAGAAGAGTGGAAATCTAGGAGAAACTGGTGGCCAGCCTTTCACTTCAGCTTCTTTTGGGCAAAGAGTGATTGGAAGGCAGATGCTGACTTGGCTTGTGAGAAAGCGTTTGTAGCTGGCATCCTTTTAGGGAAAGGTTGGTGGTTTTGTTTTCTGTTTATTTGGATGTAGACTTAGCCGATTCTGATGCTAGAAAGTGGGCCCTGGCTCATCTTTGTAATACGCAGGGGTCTTAGGTGCTTGAGAAGTAACTGGAGTGGGAGTGGGAGCCTGAGCAGGGCCCTCATGAGGTCTTATAAGGAGTCCTGTGTGGCTGGCTTCCATGTCCCGACTCAGGACATCAGATACACAGTGCAGACCTTGCTGTGCAGAAGGTCACAGAAAATACAAGGATGTTCTTTTTTTCTCTCTCCAAGACAGCGGTTCTCTGTGTTATCTTGGCTGTCCAGGACTTGCTTTGTAGACCAGGCTGGTCTCGAACTCACAGCGATCCACCTGCCTTTGCCTCCCAAGTGCTGGGATTAAAGGTGTGTGTCACCACACACAGCTCACTCTTTTTCATTTTGGATGGATGTTCTTTTTTGAGGGGGGAGGGATTTCGAGACAGGGTTTCTCTATGTAGCCTTGGCTGTCCTGGACTCGCTTCGTAGACCAGGCTGGCCTTGAACTCACAGCAATCTGCCTGCCTCTGCCTCCCAGTGCTGGGATGAAAGGCGTGCGCCACCACGCCTGGCTGGATAAATGTTCTTAATTGACCTCAAAATTCTTCTTAGCTCCATTTTATATTCACTCACCTGTCAGGTGAGGAAGGAACATTTTCTCCTCTTAAGAGAAAGAATACCACCTATTAAAAAAGTCTTCTAGGCCGGACGTGGTGGCGCACGCCTTTAATCCCAGCACTCGGGAGGCAGAGGTGGGCGGATCGCTGTGAGTTCGAGGCCAGCCTGGTCTACAAAGGGAGTCCAGGTCAGCCAAGGCTAACACAGAGAGACCCTGTCTCGAAACCCCCCCCCCCCAAAAAAAAAAAAAGTCTTCTAAAAAAAGGAAACTCGTCTTTTATTATGGGATATTTTGGCCAGTAAAATGCTTACCTGCTTTGTACCACTAACACATGTGCAGTGGAGCATACTACACTGGGCCAGGCGTGGTGATGCACGCCTTTAATCCCAGCACGTGAGGGGCAGAGACAGGCGGATCGCTGTGAGTTCGAGGCCAGCCTGGTCTACAAATTGAGTCCAGGACAGCCAAGGCTACACAGAGAGGCTCTGTCTCAAAAAAAAACCCCAAAATAAAACAACTGCCATGAGGTATGTCCAGAAATACAAAAGGAGTGCTTCAGTGAGCACTAGGGAGCCCTGTGTTCAGGAGCCTGAGCTCCCCTTTGTGGTTGGTATTACTGTTTAGTGAGATCCTGAGGCCAGCACTGCCTGCTGCACTAAGAGGGCGTCTCATGGAGTGAGGATCTGTGTGTGTTTCACAGTTACCAAGGTTAGGAAAAGGTTGGCTCTGTAAGACAGGGCGATGAATGCGAACAACGTGCCACTTCTAAAACACTGGTGATGAACAGAGATGGGCTCACCTGTGATGCTCTGCTCCCTGAGCACTGAGCCCCGCCCACACAGTCAGGTTAAGGCAGCCAGGTCTGAGCAGAGTCTGAAGGCCCAGTAGTTTTCAGTCCTCTTACTTGTCACTTAGGCCAAGCACCTTTGGTGGCCCTGTGTGAAATGCACATTGTAAACACAGCTCTTGCTAAGAGGGTTGTAAATATTAAGTGGACATCTGGAGGGCTATACAACTCTCAAGTGTCGTAGAGACATGGTTCTGTTGAGAATGGGCACTTTTCTTCTGTCGGGGTTCTAGCATGAGCTGAGTTTGTTTCTTGCTCTGGCCGCCGTCATCTCATCCTCACAGTCTTGGTTGGCTCTGCTTTTTCTTAGGATGGGGTTGACAGCTGTCCTTTCTTCCATGTTGTGTGAGGAGCAAAGCAAGTCCCTTCCTCCCTCTCTCGAGAGACCTTCCTCGCAGCTAGCATCCCTGTTGCCGTCCCCTTTAGCTCCCCTCAAGCTTACCCAGGTGTTGATATTGGGG
>OU015747.1:134382749-134433810 GCA_907169655.1 Acomys percivali
ACACACACACACACACACACACACACACACACACACACACACACACACACACACACACAGAGAGAGAGACAGAGAGAGAGAGAGAGAGAGAGAGAGAGAAAGAGACATGGGGGTAGGGAATGAATTGGGCCTGATGTGAACTTTTGAAATCTCAAAGCCTACCCCCCAAGTGGCACCTCCTCCAGGAAGTCCACATCTCCTAACCCTTCCTAAACAGTCCACCAAACATTCACGTATATGAGCCGGTGGGGACCATTATTTAAACCACCACGGTTAGAATCCTGGATTTTACTGTTTTGTTTCTGAGATAGACTTTCACTATGTAGCTCTGACCTTGTACTTACAGACAGAGCTGCCTGTCTTATTTTTGAAGTGCTGGGATTAAAGGTATGTTCACTGCGCCCAGCTCTGGCTTTTTCATTTGAGTGTATGTGACTTATTTGGCAACATTGCCAAGCATTCTCTCTCTTTTAAAATTGACTTAATTTAGTTTGCTGCTTAGGATAATAGTTAATGGTAGGTCGAGTTAACTGCTCAGTATCCATCCTGATTACATGATGATCCTTTAAAGAACAGGAACTAAAAGAACTTTAAGTCTCTTGGTTCTTCCTAGAAACCTTTGAATGTATGTCTTTGAGGTATACAACTCGATAGCTTGGAAGGGGTACACACTGTAAAAGGATTGGTGTGAGCAAGGTAAGTCTATTACCTGTGTGTGGTTACTGTATCAGAGCTGTCCAGACGAGAAGACGCCATAGACTGAAAATAAAACACAAAGGGGACTTACTAATCAGATGGCCTGAGGAGCCCACCCAACATTGGTTGTCTGCATACTGGGAAAGCTGAGAACCCTGTTCTAGCTGTTCAGTCCAGGAGCCAGTCCCCTCCCAGCACCGAAGACCTTGCAGATCTAGGGAGAGCGGCTGGTCTTCAATCCATATTGCCACGCCTCTGGTGGCAATAGGGTAGATGGCAGCAATCTACTTTCCAGCAAGAGCTCAAGCACTAGCAATACCACCACCATCACCATCTCCTCCACCACCACCATCACCGCCGCCGCCACCACCTCCTCCTCCACCACCACCACCTCCTTCACCACTGCCACCACCCCCTCCTCCTCCTCCTCCTCCTCCACCACCACCACCACCAAGCAGCAATAATAAAGACCATCGGTGGTACACAAGGCTTCTTTCCCCATATCCAACACTTGCCTTTTCCTCAGTACCTCCTTGTCTTAAGTTCTTTTTCTCTGAAGTCTGGAACCATGAGCATCATTCTGTGCTGCTGTGAGTCATTTTAATGTCTTCCCTTGAAAAGCATCTACTTAGGACTTGGCTCATCTTTAAAATCAGCTTAATGGCAGTTTCAGTTGCCTTATGTATTCTGAATGTTCCATATCAGATGATTGTACTTGAATCTTCCCAAACAACCCCACAATACCATGGAGTCAGGAAGACCTGTTGGCTCTCAAACCTCAGCATGTCTAAAACGCCTTGTCTAATGGAGCTGTCCCTGTGTTGTGTGACAGTGGGTGATGTGAGAGTGCGAGTGACTAAGTGGGCGGCATGGGGCCTGCTTATGGCTTTTCTCAGTAAGGGGTAATATTAGAAGTGATAGACTACAACATGAGAGTCCTCGCAAAATATGTGGAAAGTGGCTTTACCAGCTGCGGGTGATGGGAGTTTTTTGACACAAAGAATAATTAAAAGTCATTGCTGAGTTTGGTAAAGCCAAGCTGTAAATTCGCAATCCTGGATTTTATTGCCATTTGACTGGTGAGATCTTCTTATCTCCCCGAACCTCTGTGATCCCACAGATTGTCCACATGCTGGTAATGAGACATGTGTCTTTCCATCTCTGAGAACTGAGGTGTGAGAAGATGCTCTGTAGACTCAGTGCACAGTCCTCACATGGGAGCTGCTTTCCATCAGCAGGTGCACCGCTCACCTGCAGGCTTCCAGAGAGAAGCATGGCTCGAAGGTGGGCTGCAGAGAGACGTCCTCATGGGCAGGTGTCTGCTCAAAATTAATACATGGAACTGAGGCCATTATGGCGGGCCCTAATCTATTATGACTTGTGTTTTCATTTAAAAAAAAAAAAAGGGCTGTTGGACACAGACATGCATACAGGAAAAATGCCATCATTGGAGTAGTGCAGCTCTAAGCCATGCCTGCTGAAGGTTGCTTTTGAACCACCAGAAGCTGGGACTGACACCCAGAACTGATTCTCCTCACAGCCCTCTCAAGCCCAGCCCACACCATGACCTCAGAATCAGAGAGACAGTAAGTCTGTCATGTAAACCTTCCAGTTTGTGTGCCTTGTACAGCAGCGCAGGCAAACTAACAGTAATTTACAAATGTGTATTTCAAAGATGGGTGCTAACCTCAGCCCTCCATCTGGGTGTAGCAGATAGGTTCAGACAGTTCCCAAGCTCAGTCTGTTCTAGTGATTGAGCCCTGTGATCCCAGGTTTACTGGACACTTCCTGTTCTTTATTCCGTGCTCTCAAGCCCCCATTCCTTCCTGTGACTGCTCCATGGCACTGCCCTTCCTCTCTGTTACTATAATCTGCCTTCCATTATTGGACCCTGTTTCATGCCTTCCTCCTCTTCCTCCATCCTCCTGTATTGTCCAGCTTAGCCTCAAACTGCTGATCCTCCTGCCTCATCTTCCCAGATACTTGTTACAAGCATCTGCTGCACCACGCCCAGCTTACCCTTTCTTCTCAGAGCATATTGGAAACAGTTGTCTTATATATTTATATCTGAAATGTGACCTTTTAATCAGGAGCTTGTGTTCAGAGTGCCTACTGGGCTGCTCATCTTTCCCTACTAATCTCTGCAAGGACATTTGCCTCAAACAGGAAAAGTTCCATGGGTTTTTGTGGCCAAAGGAAAAAGATCAAGACATAAATGCTAATAAAGGGTCAAGAAATCGTCTCCAGGATGAGAGATGCACTCTTCTCAAGCCAGGCAGTGGTGGCTGTGAGTTCACGGCCTGACGTGGGATTGTGGGCTACTCATCCCACCCAAGGCTTCCACAACAATGACAGACATTGACCTGTGAGTAACCAGCCCTGTGGGAATGGCACAGTCACCAGCTACTCTGACTCCTGCCTATGTTTTCAGAAGCAGAGGCCGAGCATGTGGCTCAATGACCGTGCCATTCCCTAGTGTGTATGAGAACCTGGTTCTGTTCTCAGCTCTGCCAACAGGCCAGCAGGTAAAGCCACAGGTGTGTTGGATGAACTGGAAAGCGGGGCTGCATTGACAGTCATCCTGACTACCCACTTCTGACTTCCTGTGTTTTGGGGTTTTTATTTGTATCTTAAATATTGTGGGGCTTTTAAAAGTCAGAGCACTGTGAGTGCAGCCTTGGCTACACTAGGCTCACACTCTTAATGCCCTCTTGGCAATGGCTGCCCTGTGGTCAGTGGGAAAGCTGCCTGGGCAGTCCTCCTTCGAAGGCAAGGCCAGCAGGGCATGTCAAAGATTTCTGACCATTCCAATAGGCTGGGATCACAGAAAATGCTAGAAGGAGGCTCTGCTCAGGTACTAAATATCTGCATGAGTCCACCCCCTTGCTCATGCCTCTGGGATTTGGGGTTTTGGGATTCCATATTCAGCCACTCAAAAGCTAATTAAAAGCCAGGTGGTATAGTGGCACACACCTTTAATCCTGGCCCTTGTTAGGCATCACTGAATTCGAGGCCAGTGTGATCTACATGGGAGTTCCAGGCCAGCTAAAGGCTATTTAGTGAGACCCTGGTCTTAAGAAAAAGAAACAAAACCAAAACCTGTTGGGTGGCAGAGACATATATGAAGCAAAATAACCCTCAATACTGATGGAATGTATGGAGAGCGAGACTGCCTCTAAAGCAGGGTGTGTGGGTGGCTTAGCAGGTAAAGCTGCCTGCCACCGAGCCTGACAACCTGAGCTCCATCCCTGGGTCTAGTGTTGTAGAGAGAGAAGATATGCTCCTGACAGTTGTCCTCTGACTCCCACACATACTGTGGTGTGCCCTTGACTCCCCCACCCCCACAAAGACACACACTAAATAGGCACAATAAAGTCATAGCGGCCATAGGTCTGGCAAGAAGGAAATCATGTGTGCTATGCTTCCTGGCCTGTGCCCCTGGGACACAATGACTCTGTTCATGAAAATTTTGTATGTTGAAACCTGTCAATGTGTGGGCATTAAGAGCCAGGCTTCGGGCTGAAGGGCTAGCTAGCTTTTCCATGACCATAAAAGTGTCTAGGATGATCAGAAGAAAGGCGAATTTGAGCTCATGGCCCTGCACTCATTCATTGCTCTTGGGCCTGTGATGCAACCTCTCATCACAGTGGGGACTGTGGTGGAGCAAAGCTGCTTACCTCTGCACCTAATTTCTTTCCACGAGGCCTTGTCTCTAGAGGGTCCAGAGCATCCCAATGGTGCCACAGGTTGGGGGCCGAGTTTTCAATGTATGCATTTTAGAGAACAGTCCCTACCTAAGCTACAACAGCTGAGGGATACAGGTCTCTGGTAGGGTATGCTCTGTATGTGTGAGAGATCCTGGGTTCGGTCTCCATGTACCCCCCCCCCCCCCGGCATGCTAGTCTGGGATTGGGGTGTCTGGGAGGGAGCTTCAGAGGGTGCATGTGTCCTGTCTCTCACTGTGAGAACATGGCTACGAAGGTTCCTCACCAGACACTGGACTTGCTGGATTCTTGATTTTGAATTTTTCAGTCTTTAAACTGAGAGATAAGTTTATACTATTTATAAGCTAACCAGTCTGTGGTATTTGTGTTTTCTTTATGTGCTTTTGAGATAGGGTCTCACATAGCCCAGACTGGCCTCAAACTTGCTTTGCAGACAAGGACGACCTTGTACTTTTGATCTTCCTGTCTCCACCTCCTAACTATTAACATGACAGCTGAACACGGCACAACCTGGTTTGTGAGGGGCTGAGGAAGAAACCCAGGACCGTATGTACACTGGGCAAACACTCTACCAAGCAGGCGGCATCCCCATTTGTGACTGAGATACCCTTCCTCTCCTTTACCCATTTTTTCTTGCAGTAGATGCAAGAGTCATGAAATTTCCTCTCATCGGGGCCATCCAAATACACACAGGACAGCCCTCCCTGACATGTTCCCAGATGCTCTCCGTGCCCTTCTGCACTGTAGGAACCTGGACGCTTGCCTCGCACAGTCTGCTGTGGGGACTCTATGTGTGCTGCCTAGCCTGCAGAGAAACAGTAAACAAGCGGAAGTTCCTGGCCTGCTCCCAACATGGCGGGGATTCTGTGGAGTTTGAGGAATCATAGCACCGCAGTCACTGGCGCCATCACACCTTTTGGCTAAGCACCCATGGTTCCCAACCACTTGGCACTAGTATTGAGACTTGCTCCAGTTTGCTTTTAGTCAGGACTGACAGACAGGTAAGGGCACCTCTCACAGATGTCACTAGGTACAATTAGCCACCAGCCCAGAGGAAGGACTTCACTGACCAACCACCTCGGTGAACTTGAAGCAGGATGTGAGGGAGAGAAAGAAGGAAGAGAAATGGGGGGGGGGGGGGGGGGGTGTAGGGGGGAGGGAACTTGGGCAGACTGGGCAGACCAACCCAGGAAGGCAGCAGCAGAGAATCCTCAAGGCCCAAATGCTGGGAAAACATACCAGCCCACGCACAGTTCCTGGTCGTCAGGCCCCATGGCTCTCTCCTGGCCTTTCCTGCCTGGGCCTCACATTCCTGTTGGTCTGGGTGGGCCTGCTGCAGGGACACCCCCAGTGCTTGGATTATGGACCACCCTTCCGTCCTTCTCTCCACCTGGAGTTTTGCTCTGACTATGACTCCTTTGGCTGCTGCGATCGGCGCAAGGACCACCGTATCGCTGCCCGATACTGGGACATCATGAACTACTTTGACCTGAAGGGCCACGAACTGTGTGGAGGTTACATTAAAGACATCCTTTGCCAGGTGGGTCTGAGTATTGTTTTATGAGGAAGAGAGGGGCCCAGGTTGGAAAAGCACTTTCTGGCTTTAGATGCTGGCTGAATGGCAGGTCCTGGGGTGGGATACTCCTGCCAGGTGCCTTCCTGGAGAGCTGGAGGAGAGGGTGTACAGTGGTTCCCTGTACTCTTCCCTCTGGGGTTCTCCCCCCACAAGACAGCAAAGAGGTCTTCATGGAGTTCTCAGTGCAGTGGCTCCATCCTTACAAGGACCAGAGAGCTGGGCACAGCATTCCTGTGGCATTTATGCGTCATGCAAGGGAGGGAGTGGTAACACCTGCCAGAGTGGGTGCTTTGCCAAGGGGGCTTCTCTTGTGACAGTGGTGGCAGCATGGATTGGGGTCTTTCTGCAGCGCTCCTGAGCTGGATGGAGAGAGCCTCAAGTTGCTGGGAAGCAATGACTCAGAATTTCTCATCTCCAGGCTCACTGGCAGCCAGAATCAACATGTAAGAGGCATCACCTTAGTTGAGCTGAGCTTGAAGCCCCAAAGGTACAAGCTGCACATACACACACCAATCTGCGGGAAGAGGGGTCCAATGAGAGAAGCCACAGCAAGAAAGCAGCACTCTTGAATCAGTCCAGGCTGATTTTAACCTGACACCTTCCAGGGCATCCTAGTGCTATTGTGTGGCTGTCCTGGGGCATCTTTTCCCACCATGGCCACTGTTCCCAAGTAGCATGGCCTCTTCAGCTCTATGTATGGACACAGACTGCCCAGGCAGGAATCAGTATAATAGGACACAGAGGACAGACACCTGGGTGGCATTGATCTAGGGCTGTGCTCTCATGCCAGGGCACCATCCCCCTAGCTGTTTCCTGGAGGTTTGACTCTGAGATGAGCATGGTGTGTGTGTGTGTGTGTGTGTGTGTGTGTGTGTGTGTGTGTGTGTGTGTATTGGCTGGAGGTCACTGCCAGTCATCTTCCTCTTTTTCTCTTCACCATATGTTTTGGGACAGGGTCTTATGAAATTGGAACCCCCTGATTCAGGTAGGATGGCTGGCTAGTGAGCTCTGGAGAGTCTGTCTTTGCCCCAGTGCTGGAATTAGAGTGCAACACCAGGCTGCAGTCCAAATACAGGTCCTCATGTTTGCAAGCAAGCACTTTGGTACTTGAGCCATCTCCTCAGGCCCAGAAATTGGGCTTTTACAAGTAGCATGGGAACGTTCTTTTTGAGATGTCCTTTTCTGATGATCTCCCTCCCTCCCCACCTCCTCTTGGATTCAGAAAGCGACATTCAGCTGCTCTCTTGTATCATGGAATTGAAGACTAATATAACCTAGCTGTGTTTATGTGTTAAAATAGACAAGGCCATTCCCCCCACCGTGTGTGGTTATTCCCCACACCATGTGTGGTTATACCCGAGATGGCCCTCACCTTTCTGGAATCATGTGTTGGCTCCAGGTCTCAGGACATCTTGAGTACATCACACCAGAGTAAAGTACAGCATCATGTCTGACCCATTTCTATAATAGTTTCCTGAACTCTGGGAAGTGTGAGCTCCATGAGGACTTGAGTGTGCCCTTTGCTCGTTGGGCTTGCACACAGGAGAGGTGCAATGGTGCAGTCATACCGCAGAACCCTTTCTGGGTCCAAGTCTCTCCTCTGGAGAAACACTGGCTCAGTTCCTGAGCTGAGTCAAAACAACTTTGCAAGCTCTGAACGGCTGCCTGAGAGTGTTCCAGGGTGGCGGTCATACTTCTGCTGCCAGCTTCTGTCCCCAAGTATTTAATTATTTCACCATTCTCTCTTCCCCTTCCTTTCTTTCATACTGGGGTGAGCTGACACTCAAGCAAGTGGGCCATCTTGCTTTGTAGTAGCTCCCCTGACATACAGCCTCAGTTGAGCCAGACAGTCTGGGAGAAGATGCTTTCCATCTCTGGGTTTCTTTGTTTCCCTTAGCCTGGTAACCAAGGGCTTGCTCTATAGTGTCCAACAAGGGGACGTGACAGCAGTGAGACTCTAATATACACAAAAAGTGCTGCTGGTCCAGTCACACAGGCTGCTTGTCTGCGAGAGCTTCAGCGGTCTGAGGCACTTGGCTGACAGACTCACATCTTCCCTAATGCTCCAAATTCTGTCCTTTAAACACGAGGTCTTAGTTGCTTTTCTACTGCTGTGATAAAGCACCATGGCCAAGGCCACTTACAGTAGAAGACATTTAATTTGGCTTATGGTTTCAGAGGCTTAGAGTCCATCATGGTGGAGTGAAGGACCAGCTGAGAGCTCACCTCCTGATCCACAACCACAAGGCAGACAGAGAGGGTGGGGAGGGAGAGGAAGGAAGAAAGGGAGAAGGGAGGGAGGGAGGGTGGGAGGGAGGGAGGGAAGGAGGGAGGGAAGGAGGGAGGGAGAGACCACCCCCAGTAGCATACATCTTCCAACAAGGTCATAGTCCTTCCTAAATAGTCCCACCAACTGAGGGCCAAATATTCAAATATATGACTGACCCACTAGGAGCCATTCTCGTTCAACTCACAACTGTCCATTTTACTTTTCAAGTCTCAGTGGCCTGCCTGTCAACACTGCAGGGAGCTGAGGGTTGGCCTAAGAATTCTGTTGTCTCCTGAAATTGCTATGGTCTAGGAGGTCAGATAACACATACTCTTTTGGACATTTAATCCTTATATACTTTTGTATAGTACAATCTCATTACTGAAAAGCCAAAATTGAAAGAGAAACCTACAGTGTCCAGCATAGTGCTTTGCCTGCACCAAGCACAAATATTTAATATATGAAGAAGTTGCTAAGCATTTTAGCCTCTGGGAGCAGCACATCAAATAGCCATTTTGATTATATAAGGTTGAATTGTTAAATATTTTAAGCATGAAGAAGCATAGAATATGAACTATTAATACTAGGTATGTAGGTTTAATAGACATGGAACATGTGTCATGTTGCTTCCCCTTGAGAAAAGGGAGGACTGAAAAATGTGATACTATTGTCTTTAAAAAATGTACTTCCAGAGATAGAGAGGTACTTCAGGTGTTAAGAGCACTGGCTGCTCTCATAGAGGACCAGGGTTTGGTTCCCAGCACCCACATGGTGGTTCAGAGCTGTTTCAGGGGATCTGGTGTGCTCTGTTGGCCTCTGTAGATGCCTGAACACACATGGTGCATGTAAAACTCACTCAGGCATTCACACACACACATACATACATAAAAGTAGATCATTAAAAATATTCATCTATCATTTAATATAATTTTAAGTGTCAAGAACGAAGCTATTGACAGTTGTGATACTTGCACAAGATCTAACAGCCTGTTGTGGAACGGGCATGGACTCAGGGGACTCCAGCCCCTAAGGATTCATATTTGGCTAATGGCTGGTCATAGAGGGAGAAGCATTTTCTTCAGTGGTGTAATCACTAACAAGATGTCCTGTTCCTATACACCAGCCCTCGCCCATTCTCCTGTAAACAGAGCTAATAAAATTTCTTGCCCTCCTTCCCCACCTCTCTCTCTTCTCTCTCTCTCTCTCTCTCTCTCTCTCTCTCTCTCTCTCTCTCACACACACACACACACACACACACACACACACACACACACACACCCAGGACAGTAGATTGGGTGCTAGTAAGAAAGGAGATCAGTGAGAATGGGAAGGGGACAGGAGAGGTAATCTGGTGAATTATGATAAAAATATGACACAAACTTTCATGATGAAACCCATCATTACATACGGCTTAACATATGCCAATACACATTTTGAAAAAGAACTAAGTTATCGAAATGCTAGACACAGTGTAGTGAATATGTGAGGGTTTTTCTCCAGGCACATTAACTATATCAAAAATTTGGGTTCTAGAGAAATGAATAACAGCAATTTGTATGCAAGTCTCCGGGAAGACCTACAAGACCTTTTTGCTTTTTTTTTTTCCCCTTGCTCAAATCGAGATCAAGCTTCCTATTCTTTCTCCAGGAGTGCTCTCCCTATGCAGCCCATCTCTACGATGCCGAGAACCCCCAGACACCGCTCCGGAACCTTCCTGGTCTCTGTTCTGACTACTGCTCTGCCTTCCATCACAACTGCCATTCTGCCATCTCCCTGCTAACCAATGACCGCGGCCTCCAGGAGTCCCATGAAAAAGATGGTGCTCGCTTCTGCCACCTCCTCAACCTTCCTGATGAGGACTACTGCTTCCCCAATGTGCTGAGGAATGATCAGCTCAACCGTAACCTGGGAGTGGTGGCGGAGGACCACCAGGGCTGCCTGCAGCTCTGCCTGGCCGAGGTGGCCAATGGGCTGAGGAACCCTGTGTCCATGGTCCATGCTGGGGATGGCACCCACCGCTTCTTTGTTGCAGAGCAAGTAGGAGTGGTGTGGGTCTACCTCCCTGATGGGAGCCGCCTGGAACAGCCCTTCCTGGATCTCAAGAGCATGGTGCTGACCACACCGTGGATCGGGGATGAGAGAGGCTTTTTGGGGCTGGCTTTTCATCCCAAATTCCGCCACAACTGCAAGTTCTATATTTACTATTCATGCCTGGGCAAGAGGAAGGTGGAGAAAATCCGGATTAGTGAGATGAAGGTTTCCCTCTCTGACCCTAACAAAGCAGACCCCAAATCAGAGAGGTGAGACAATCTTATGAGAAGCTAGAACTGGGCTCCCCAATGATGCCCATCTATTGGGGTGGTAAAAAAGGGATGGGCCTGGTGTTCGAGCACTTGCCTAAAATGGTAAGAAAACAGGCTGGACAGATGGCTCAGGGGCTAACAGCAGTGGCTGTTCTTGCAGATGATCGGTATTCAGTCCCCAGCACCACACAGTAGCTCGCCCTTTCTAATTCCAGTCCTAGGGATATGGCTCCTCTTTCTGGCAGCTAATGGTACTGCACACAGGCAGTGCGTATACATTACTTACAGGAAAAAACTAATACACGTAAAAAATGTTGAGGAAAGAGTGACTTCTGATGAATGAGGACAACCTGGATAGCTCTAGAATAAAGCTTTGCTATGGGTATAGTTCTCACTTTACCTAGCCTAGGTGGAGTCACGCTTGTTGTGTTTACAAAAGAGAAGCCGGGCCTGGCAGCCTAAGGGGATTTAAAAGTGAGTATAGATCATATATTAAATACAGGACTGGCCTCTAATTAATTGTGTGGCCACTAGGTGCGTGTGGGATTTCTCACCGCACAGGAGCAGTGGCGCAGGACCATAGAGTGCTGGTGTATGGCGCTGTAGCTTCATCCTGTTGCTGTGACAGAGGCCGTGACCAAAACAAGTTAGAGGAGGGAAGGCTTTACTTGGCTTAGACTCCAGGCCACAGTCCATTACTAAGGGAAGGCAGGGCAGGAACTTAAAGGCAGGCCTGCTTGCTGTTCCATACAGCATTACCTCCTGCCGAGGAACTCATTTCACAGGCTGTAAGTCCAGCAGGGACAATAGTGGATGCTGCTCCATAGCTGGTGGACGCTGCTCCGTAGCTGGGTTATAACTCAGCAAGCTTCCAGATAGAACCCAGGACCAGCCGTCTAAGGATGGTCTATCCACAGTGGGCTGTGTTCTCCCACATCAACTAACAATCTAGACAGTCCCTTCCAGACACTCCCACAAGGCAATCCAAGGAGTCAGTCCCTCAAATGAGACTCTCCACACGGATGACTCTAGACTGTGTCACTAGGACAGATGAGGTGCTAGCTTTCTAGCTGGCTCCAAAAGCATCCTTTGTCTTTCTCTTACTCTGCCTTCTCCCCTTTTTCTGGTCCTGGCTCTTTTCTCATCTGTCTTAGTTAGGGTTTCTATTGCTGTGAAGAGACACAATGGCCATGGTAGCTCTTATAAAGGACAACATTGAATTGGGGCTGGTTTACAGTTTCAGAGGTTTAATCCAATGTTGTCATGGCAGGAAAGCATGGCAGCGTGCAGGCAGACAGGGTGCTGGGGAAGGAGCTGAGAGCTCTACATCTTGATCTGAAGGCAACAGGAAGGTAGACTGAGACACACTGACCGGACTTGAGTTTCTGAGACCTCAAAGCCCACCCCCAGTCACTCACTTCCTCCAACAAGGCCACACATACCTCACCAAGGCCATGCCTCCTAATAGCTAACAGTAACACTTGCTATGGAGCTATGGGGCCATTTTATTCAAGTCACCACACAATCATAGACAGGCTAACGGACTGGTAAGGAAGGAACATGGAGTTCTGGCGGGACAGAGGGTAAAGGCAAACTGTAGAGAGGGGTGGCTGTTACCCTGGCACTAACTCAGCTCATGGTACAAAAGGAGAAAGATCCACAAAGGGCTGGAGATGTGGCTCAGTGGTAGACTGCTTGCCTGCCATGTGAAAAGGCACTACGTTCAATCCCCAGTACTAAAAAGAAATAAAAATTCACACAAGAACTACACCAAGAGGATGGGAGAGGTGGCTCAGTGGTTAAGGCACTGGCTGTTCTTCCAGAAGACCTGGGTTCAAATTGTAGCACCCACACACAGCAGCTCACAACTGTTAAGTCCAAGATCTGACACTCTCATATAGACATACATGCAGGCAAAACACCAGTGCACATAAAATAAAGGTAAATTAAAAAAAAAAAAAGAATGACACCAAGAAACCTGGGGCCCCTCAGAGCCCCAAACCTCCTACTTTGTGGTCCTTGGAGACTGAAGCCT
Source organism: Acomys percivali (assembly GCA_907169655.1). Taxonomy (NCBI): domain Eukaryota; kingdom Metazoa; phylum Chordata; class Mammalia; order Rodentia; family Muridae; genus Acomys; species Acomys percivali. The sequence goes on from OU015747.1 coordinate 134,395,354, forward strand.
GACTTGGTTAACTTTGCAGACTTTGGTGGCATGGATCAGCAACTTCTGGGTGTCTCAAGAACATGCAGCTTCAGCCATGCCAAAGCCAATGTGGGGTTTCCTTTTCTCTTCCAGGGTCATCTTGGAGATAGATGAACCAGCCTCAAACCACAATGGTGGACAGCTTCTCTTTGGCCTGGATGGCTATCTGTATATATTCACTGGGGATGGAGGCCAGGCTGGGGATCCCTTCGGCGAGTTTGGAAATGCTCAGAACTTGTAAGCTGGAAGGAGGCTGCACCCCTCTCTTTTCTTTTGAGAGCATCTCTGGTACACTGTTCTTCACAGAGTCAAACGTAGAGGATCTAATCCCTCCCGGAGCCAATGAGAGGAGCCTCTGGATTACTGTCTTATCAAAATACATATAGATCAATGTGTTAGCTAATATATAAATGCTTAATGGGCTGGAGAGATGGCTCCGTGGTCAAGAGCAGTTACTGCTCTTCCAAAGGTCCTGAGTTCAATTCTCAGCACCCACAAAACAGCTCACAACTGTCTGATGTCATCTTTTGGTGTGCAGATGTACATGCAGACAAAGTACCCAGATACATAAAACAAACAAACAAACAAACAAACAATTAATGTGGCCAGGTGTGGTCATACACACCTTTAATCCCAGCACTTAGGAAGCAGAGGCAGGCAGATCTCTGTGTATTTGAGGCCAGCCTGGTCTTCACAGTGAGTTCCAGCACAGCCAGGGCTACAGAGTGAGACTGTCTCAATAAATAGGTAAATAAAGAAATGCTTGTTATAACTGTCACAGTGCAGTGTAGAAAAAAACTTAAAAGTTAAGTGCATGTTAGCAGGATGCTCTATAACAACAACCATTGAATTTGAGTAAATGGGCATATTATAGTCTCTGTGTTAGGCCCAGAGACACATGAGAAGTCACTTAATAAGAGCTGATATAAACTGAGTGCCTGTCATGTTGACAGTGCCTGCTGCTTATACTATACTTGAGAATGTATGGCACGCTGAAAGGGAAAGACAATTTTAATCTGTTTTAATTTCTCTCTTCTATGAAGTGTAGGGATCATGGTTTCCATTTAAAGCCAGGGAAAGGGCACAGTAGGTAAGTGGCAGAGCCTGGGACTTGGACACTGGCATCAGAGCCCACCGATGCCATCTGTGCTGCCTGTCAGGGTCATGGGCTCCTTCTCCCCTTTGCTCTTGAGAGCACTTGTTCTCACTATTCCTAGGAGTAAAATATTAACTCTTGTCACACTAAGCTAATATCTGCTGGATGCTGTTATTCAGGGATGTCACTGAGCGCATAACAGCTCATTAAAATGTATTGTCACAGCAGCGTCACAGCATCACAGCCCAGCAGTCAAACCCATTGGAGGGCCTCTCAAAACAGACAAACAAACAAACAAAAAGTCTGTTCTTTTTCCTGAACACACTGCTATCTGGGGAAAAAGAAAACCATTAATTACTTTCAGATTTATAACATTAGACCAAATTGGAGACCACCCATCATTAAAATAGAAAACAAAAGCTTCAAATTACTTAGGGTCACATGGTACAGGATCATGTCACATTTGCTAGTAGGTCCTCTTGAGCCAGAGATGAGGAACTCTTAAACATCTTGTACATATCTAAAAGGACCAAGTGGGTAACTTTGCCCTGTGGGATTCCTAGCCGTCTCCTGGCATTAGCTCACAGTGGCCTTCCTGGTTCTCTTTTCTGGCCCTTTGCCTTTCTTACTTGTGCCCTTACTCACCTGGGCCTATTTCTTGGCCTTTTGTCTTCCAGAAGTTCTCTGCTGGGAAAAGTGTTAAGGATTGATGTGAATGGGGCAGGCATGGGTGGCCAACGGTACCGAGTGCCCCTGGACAATCCTTTTATTTCTAAGCCAGGCGCCCACCCTGCCGTCTATGCCTACGGGGTCAGAAACATGTGGCGCTGTGCTGTGGACCGAGGGGACCCCATCACACGGCAGGGCCGAGGTCGGATGTTCTGTGGGGACGTGGGGCAGAACAAGTTTGAAGAAGTTGACCTCATCATTAAAGGCGGGAACTATGGCTGGAGGGCAAAGGAAGGGTTTGCCTGTTATGACAAGAAACTTTGTCAAAATGCTTCCTTGGGTAAGTAAGACACTGTCTGGGTGGAGATAGGGGAATCCAAGCTGAGTGTCCTGAAGGTTGTCCCCATGGGGGCTTGGTGGTAAGCTGTGGGATGGTACCCCTATACTGCCCCAGACAGTCACACCAAAGACACTTGGGCGATGCTTGTTTGAAAGTTGATCCCCACTGGGCATGGTAGTACTTGGCTAGAATCCCAGTGCTGGAGGCAGAGGCTGAAAAATGTGAATTCAGAGCTAACCTGGGCTCCATAAGTGGTTCAAGACCAGTGCGTACCCTGCAGGGGGTGGGGAGTAGCTCCCTAAGGTTAATGGGTCAGCTGTTTTCTATCTCTCTCGGGCTGCCTTACAGTGACAGGAGCTTTGACTGCCACTGTGTGCCTTTTTGTTTCTGCTTCCTAAGACAGTGTCTGAACATGCCTAAATTGACCTTGACCTTGAGCCCATGATCCTCCAGCCTCAGCCAAATGACTGCCTTTTCTGTTTTCACAAAACCCTTCTCCCTGTAGCGACTTCCTTTGCTGAGAGCACTAGAACACTTGTTCTGCTCTATGGGATGGAATGTTGACCAACTCTGGAATAGAAAATAAAGCCAACTGATATTGATTTGGGGCCAGTGAGATGGCTCAGTCTACAAAGCTGCTGGATGCCAAACGTGATGACCTGAGTTGATCCTGGGACCCACGTGGTGGAACACTTGAACCAATTCCCAAAAGCGCCATTCTCACAAATGCTCACAAATAAATGATATATATATTAGTCAATTTAAAGATTGACTTATATGGTGTATGCCAGACATAATGCATTTACATTTTGGGCAATCTGGGGCCCAGAGACTAACTAGGACTTTAAAGAAGTTACTTGAGTGGCTTTTAGGCATACTATTTTAAGAACCACTGGGCAAGCAAACTTGGTGGCTGCGCAGGCTTTAAAAACAGTCACCCAGTTGGAACCGTCTACTAAAATGGTATTCCACATATGCAAGAAGGGGAAAGCAGTTTCTGAAAATCAACAATCAAGGAGTATTGAAGAGCCCCACCTGCTTCAAAGTTAGGACTGCCGGTCACCTCCTCCCCCCCCTCCTCCTTCTCCTCTTCTTCCCCCTCCTCTTTCTCCTCATACCCTTCCTCCTCCTCCCCTTCCCCCTCCTCCTCCTGAGGTGGGGTATCACATAACCTAGGATGGCTTTATGCTCATTGATTCTGCCTTCACCTGAGTCTCAAGACTTCCATACAATAACACCTGAGTATCTGTCCTGAGAGCCTAAGCAGGGAACCTGGTGTCAGGGAGGGGATTTGGGGGACTTGGGGGTCTAATGGGAAGCTTGCATATTGTGGCTAGTCTGTTAAGAAAAAGGGTTTAAAATCTAAATCAGACAATTGCGTTATGAAGTCCATGTCTGATTCCTTAGAACTCTCCACTCGGGCCATGATTGTCACTCTTTTTTTCTCGGTCCCGACAGATGACATTCTGCCCATCTATGCTTATGGCCATGCTGTGGGGAAGTCAGTCACTGGAGGGTATGTCTACCGTGGGTGTGAATCTCCCAATCTCAATGGCCTTTACATCTTCGGGGACTTCATGAGTGGGTAAGGAAGTGTTTGCTTGTTTGTTTTTGAGACAGGGTACTGCTGTTCCTGGCTGACCTGCAGTTTTATAGGTGGAACACTATGGCCTCAAACATGTGGTGATCCCCTTGCCTCTTAGAGGTGTACCTCACTATGCTCAGTTAAGGCTCAGTGCTGGTACTCAAAGATCCCTGATTGTAGGTGGGGAAATAATCTGTGGAGTGGAAATTCAGATTCCTACAACTTAAGGTTTTATTTTTCATTTAGCCGACTTATGGCTTTGCAGGAAGATAGGAAAACCAAGAAATGGACGAAACAAGACATCTGCCTGGGCAACTCGTCCTGTGCCTTCCCTGGGCTGATCAGCGCGTACAGCAAGTTCATCATCTCCTTTGCTGAAGACGAAGCAGGTAACGTGTGCCAGTCGTGTTTGACTGTCCTTCCATAACCACACGGGCATTGGCGACACGCTTCTTGCCATTTATACAGTCACTGTCGCTTCTCTCACGGTGATCCTTGAGCTGAGTTTCATAACACGTGGGGTAATTAGTAACCACAGTGCCCAGGTGATGCAGTCATATTTCCAGTGTCACGAAGCAGGAAACATTGATTATTGATTTCACCCTGCCGTGGTGAAAGAGCACTTGGCCTTATGAGGGGCACCTCAAGGTCTGTGCTCTTGTCTCTGACTTTGGAGTGGCTCATGTCCTCCCTGAGTGCTGATTTTATTCTAAAACAATGATAAGAGTGTGAGCAGGGCCCCAGGGGGTCAAACTAAACATTCAGGCTCTTTGGTGGTTTAGGAAGAGGTGTGTGGTCACTGATTTGGTTAGGGTCTTCTTGACTCTGCCAAGAGTTTGTAAGGAAAGAGACCTGGATGTAAAAAGTGTATGGGCTGGGGTAGGCAGGAGATATGCAACAAGGCATATGGTCACTTACAGAAGACAGCAGGTACATGCTAAGGGTAGCACTGACCATTGAAGCCAAGGTATGTACTCATGTCTGAGGAACATGTATGCCCCTAAAATTATGTAGCCAGAGGAGTCATCTTAAATATCAGAATCCCATTAGTTAATGCTTTGTTTTGAAAGGTTAAAGTTTCAAATTTTAAAGAAATTCCATTTTGTTTACCTAAGTATGCATAGGATCATTTTGTCTAGTCATGCTTAAGTGGCAAAAAGTAATAAGATGATGTCATGGGCTGGGGATGTAGCTCAGTTGCTAGAGTACCTAGGGCCCTCGGGTCAGACTTGTAGTGCCAGTATTTAGGAGAGGATGTAGGAAATTAGAAATTCAAGGTCATCATTGGTCTAGGGGAGATTGATCTGGTTATATGAGACCTTATCTCAAAACACAACACAACATACAGGCATGCACACACACACACACACACACACACACACATACACACACACACACCACACACACACACACACACACACACACACACAGAGAGAGAGAGAGAGAGAGAGAGAGAGAGAGAGAGAGAGAGAGAGAGTTAGAGACACAGAGACACAGAGACAGAAAGAGTGGAAAAGAGCAAAACCCAGTATTTGAGTCTCCCAGACATCTGAGATTCTCTATAGGTGTGAAGCCAGGGCTGGGCGAGTCCCTGACTTTAGGCTTTTCCACTCAGAGCCTCCAGGTGGCTGCCCAGGAATATATAATAAAGAAATCCGGTCTGCTCCCTTTCCTTTCCTCTCAGCTCGCCGCTGGATAGACACTTTGAGAGGAACATTCTATATGAGCAGAGGGTTATTTTGGAAAATTCAAGAATCTTAAATAGAAGAGGTCTGTGAGTTGCTAGTTGGGACTCCAAACATGTAAAGAAGCAGAGAAGCCCCAGGCTGCCAAGAGGCTGCTCAGGGAAGAGGGATGGAGCAGGGCAAGCTATTCATCCACCCCAGTGGGGCTTCTCTGCTGGACCCTCCCAAAAGGTAGATAGAGCTGGAAAGCCCAGACCTGGCCCGCCTAGAGGGGCACATCTCTGAGGCTTGCTTCTCTGCAGCAGAGCTTTCTTCCCTGGCTTTGGAGGTTTTGCTACAGAGCCTATAGGCATCTGTCAGAAGGGAAAACAGCTACTCCTAGTCAACAAAGCTAGTATCCCTGGCTGAATTCTGGGAAGAGGGACTTGGCCAAGGCTTTGCCCTGAGTCATCCCTGAGGCAGAGAAGCTGCCCCAGGTAAGCTCCTTCCTCTTGTACCTTAGCAAAGCAGGCTTCACATTATGTTCTTTGCTATTCTTTCCCACAGGAACTCTTCTAATAAGAATACTGTTTCCTCCATCAGCTCTGAACACTCTATTTTTCACTGGAACTAGACTGTCTTGGCTCTTGCCACATTTTAGTGGTGGAGCTCTTAGACTTGACTTTTGGTATAATTGAAGCAAGTCTGAGTGAATGGCTGGCTCAGAGCTTTATCCATGGCCCAGTTTGCTAGCTGACCCAAGTAAGGGCTGGCCTAAGCAAGGAGGCTTGCAGCAAGTTCCACTGCAGGAGAGCTATCTTTCTGCATAAAATAGATATTAAGGGGCTGGAAAGATGGTAAAGGTGTCACTAAGCCTGACAACCTGAGTTCCATCCAGGGACCCAGGAGAGAATGATTCCTGCAGCTTGTCCTCCAACCTCCACATATGTGCTGTGGCATGCACACTTCTCTCATACAAGTAAGATGTAAATCAGATACTCAAAATGTTAGCTGGGGACCAGATAAAAATTTCCTTTTGTATTTTTCTCCTAAATATAGAACTGGAAGTCTATGGCATCTTCAAACATACATATTACACAAGCTGTAGTCATATAAAGTAAACATGCAGTAAGACAGCCCCACCTGTAGGTGTTACTTTTTTAAACTCTATTTTATTTGGGTATCTTATGCCTCTACCTCCCTACCAAACCCTCAACCCTAGGTAGAAGTGAAAGAAGGTTAGAAGGAAAATGGGACATAGACATCTTTAGAATTAGTTCTGGCTGGTTAGGGCTGTCAAGTTCTTCAGGTACATACCAATCTCTGTCATGAGGATGTGCAGTGTCCAGCAGAAGCAGCAGCCGTCTTCTTTCTCCATCTGCCTCCTTGAAGCATCCTTCCCCTCTCTGGGCTCTGATATTTATACCCTCTCAGAGTCCTCAGAATTAAAGTAACCGCAGCTGGCCAAGACCACGACCTTCTCTGAGCAGTACAAGGCAATTACCAGCTGTGGACAAACTAAGTCAGTCCCATATCCCACACTTGGGGCTAAAAACAACAACCTGTTTACATAACATAACTGAGTTTTTTTTTTTTAAAGAAACCCAAACTTCTACTACATATCCCCCTTTTTATAAAAAAAAAAATTGGCTTTTTCTTTACCATCAATAAACTATATATAATAACTATGAGAATTATCAGGTACGAGTTGCATTTACAATGTTCAGTCCCTGTGTGTTTGGCAATCTTAGAGAGAAAGAATTCTACTATCTATGCTATCCTGGCGAGGCCAAAGCTCTATCCCTAAATCACTTTTTTTGTAACTTGCATTTATCAATGTAGAGACACCTTTTTAGACCTAAAACATTGTCTCAGTTCCCACATAACTGAGCTTAATTGTAGTAAGACTATGACTGTCTGGTCTTCAACCCTATCAAAGACTTGAGAAGGAAATAATATTACCTGAGGCAAATGTAGGTCACACAGAGCAAGCAGCTTCCAGAACTACAGAAGTGACAGAGGCATCTGACTGCCTGGACAGCCATCAGAGGTTTCTCTGTGTCATTGAGGCATCCAATCTTTAGCCCACCAGCCGAGTGAGATCTGACAGACTTTTCTGTGAAGCAGGAATTTTTTAACTGGCCTACCGTTGACTCTGCAAAGTTGGACAGTCAATTTCCCAGTGTCCCGCTTGTTCACAGTTTGGACAGACAGCCACTGTCAGCAGTTGAAGTAAGGACTTTTTTTTTTTTTTTTTTTTTTGTCCAGTGGCTATCTTGCCACACTTGTTTCTTGAAGTATACTAGGAATGCTGCCAGGAGCAGATGCGTCTCTGTCAGAAAAGCCCTTTATTATTAAAGCATCTTTAAATGCCGTATTCTGCAGATCTCTGAAGTGTTTGAAGACCACCTGTCTATCTTAGTGTATCCGAATAGACAAACATTGCCTGTTTCTAGCTGTGTACTATCTGCCTAACCTTGAAAACATATACAAGAGACTAAATAAAGCTTATTTCTGTAATTAACTAAACTAATATTTATCAAGACAACAAATAAGATAACCTATAGGTGACTAACTTCTAACTTGTATTTCTAATCACATTGAACAGTTTGCAATAGTTAGCTTTCATAAGATTGGAACTTTACATCACACTTTCAAATGAGTTGCATATGTACAATACATTAAGCAAGAGCTGAACAAAATAATCTTGTTTCTATCAATATACAATAAACTATATCAATGTAAAATATTTGAGACTAGTAGATTCAATAATCTACTTTTCATCCTACCATTCCATACCAATCCCCAACTTTAGAGCTTCTGTGTGGTTTGGAGGGTCGCTGTCAACGGTAGCTTGCATTCACAGATCATTTATCTCATGATGTTGGATGGTGTTTGGTGTTTCCAATCAGATAGTACAGTTGAATCCTGAACAGTTATAAACACATTTTATCAGTATATGAAGCCACAGTATCTTCAATACTTGTCATGCTGGGCAGCCCAAGATCCTCACACTCTGCAGAGAAATGTATGGCCACTAATCTCCACAGATCTGAGGACAAAAGCTGTTGCATAAGGCTGTGGAACCATCACTTTTGCAACTTCATGACTGTCCTCCATAAAGCTGACAGGAAGTCATGTAAGCTGTATAAGTGAATTTACCAGAGTGTAACCTGCTAGCACTGGGTCAGGTTGACAGAGCTGTGGAGGTGGAGATGGCTCAGTCAGGTGCCTGCCATGCAAGCATGAAGACCTGAGTTCAGTTCCCCAACACTCAGGTAAAAACTGGGTGCAGTGGTGCGCAACTGTAACCTCAGTGCTGCAGAGGCAGAGGCAGGTGGACCTAGCCAGCCTAGCCAGAACCTGTCTCAAAAAATAGAGACATTCAAAGTCAACCTGTGGCCTCTGCATGCTGATCTATACATGTGCATGTCACATATATGAACATATACATATCTTCCCTGCCCTCTCCTACACAAAGCACTAGTAACTAGTTGTTATTCCACGCTTCCTGGAGGCACTGTGACTCTTAGGGATGACTGAGTGTCTGGGTGTTTATGTGGCTTGGGAGGTCTCTCAGGATATCACAGTTCAGAACAGCTTTTACAAGAGTATAAGTCTAGAAATATCCTTGTAACACTGGAGCCCAGGCACATCCTCAGACACAGCCGTGCCTCCTAGGGACAACTGCCAAACCAGGAGAAATGAGGTAGAGTCTTTGAGTCAGGAATGGTGATGCTTCCTAAAATCCAAGAGGGAAGGACTGGGAGGAAAAACAGCTCTTTCCAAAAGTGAAACTGGTGAGTGAGTATGGACGGAGGGGTTTGGGATGGGGGTATGTGGAGAAGACCAAGAATGAAGGCCGAAAGTGTGGGGACGGTCGCAAAGAAGTAAACAACCCAGTCACTGAGGAAGAAAATGCCAAAGCTAGGCTGAGAGGACAAAGAGATGAAGGAGCAGTAAAGTCACTGGAGATGGCCCCAGCCTGCACCCCCCCTCCTGCCCCCCCAGAGCCTCATCTGTGTGAAATGGCTGGCAAAGGGGGCGGAGCTTCACTGAGGTGATAGAGAAAAGCTTGCTGGGTCCAGCAGCACTCGTGTGGAGTGGCCTCCACTGGGCCTTGTCTGAGATAGTCTTTGGGGGTTCAAAGGTGAACTTTCCCTTCAAGAAGCCCGCAGCCCAGGGAGGTGCTGTCTGTCTGTCAGGAGTCCTATGTGCTCACAGTGTTTTAGGGCCGCCGTTGCTTCATTCCACTGTTTTCTGTGTGTCCAGCCGTGCCTCAGTTCTGATGATATGGTGTTCTTGTTCCCGACTCCTGTTTCCTTAGGGGAGCTGTATTTCCTGGCCACCTCCTACCCAAGTGCCTATGCACCACATGGATCGATTTACAAATTTGTCGACCCCTCAAGGTGAGATTTGGCGTCATTTTCTTCTCAGGAATTAGCTCATAGATGGACTTACAGAGTGGTTCTTCCCTCTGAGGCTGCTTCCCAATCTGGGGCGGCAGTCAGTGGATGTGTGACAAATAGGCCTAGCCATTGCTTCACTTAAGAACTGGGCTGTCTGTCTGTGTGATCTCAGAAGTTCCTGGGAGAGGCATAGTTGGCCCCCAAGGCTGTACCTTAGGGTAGTGTATGGATTGGCACAGGGGGAGCCTGGTCTGGGCGGCCTCCACTGCACTCTGTTGCTGTGCATAGCTCTTGTGCTCCGGCCTGGTGCAGTCTAGCCTTTAGAGCACACTGGGTGGGGTGATAATGCCTGGAGATGGAGTTCTCTGCTTTGGTACTTTTAAAGATTTATTTTATGTATGAGGGCTCTGCCTGCATGTACACCTGCATGCCAGATGAGGGCATCAGATTTCATTATAGGTGGTTGTGAGCCACCATGTGGTTGCTGAGGATTGAACTCAGAACCTCTGGAGGAGCAGTCAGTGCCCTCAACCTCTGAACCATCTCTCCAGCCCACAATCCTTTGGTACTTTTATGATTAGTTTGGCTAGGAGATGATCTTAGCCCCCTCTTTCCCAAGAACAGCTCCGAGAAACCAGACAGAAACCAGTGGTGAACTTTTGTGGTTGCTTTTCTTGAGAGGGGAGTCTCATATTATAGTCTGTCTTGGCTTGGAACTCATTATGATTATGTAGTCTTAAACTCAAGGTAGTCCTCCTGCCTCAGCGTCCTAAGTGCTGGGATTATGGGTGTGAGTAACGAAGCTGGGCTCTCTTTTTTCCACCTATTTTCATGATGTCATTATTATTGCTGTGTGCCAGGGACCATAGGGAACATTACGCACACATACTGACAGAGTACCAAGAAGACAGAAGACCAAGGCCATGCTAACATCCCCTCTTCACTGCCTCCTGAAGGCACTGGGTGCCCTCTCTCCTCTCCACTGACTACATTCCTACCACAGCTACCCAGCCCCGTGGACAAGAAAGGGCCAACCCCAGTTCTTATAAATATACACCCCGAGGTGACCTTGGTTTCCTGACTGTGTCTTCCCAGTCTTGTGTCATCACCCTTTCTGCCCATGTTTACAGGCGAGCCCCGCCAGGCAAGTGCAAATACAAGCCAGTGCCGGTGAAAACCAAGAGCAAGAAGATCCGGTTCCGGCCACTTGCCAGTGAGTCCCTTCCTGAGCTATGGGTTAGTCATTGGTGCAGCCACATCCTTAGCAAATACACGGCAATGCCCGGTGTGTGTGTGTGTGTGTGTGTGTGTGTGTGTAGGAGACTACAGAGCCCAGAGTGAGGCTTCAGATCCCCTGTAACTGGAGTTCCTGCTAGTTTTGAGTCCCTGTGTGGGTCCTGGGAACTGAACCTGGCTCTTCAGCGATCGCAGCTAGTGCTCTTAATGGCTGAGCCGTCTTGAGCTCCAAGGGTCACAGTTTCTCTCTTAAAAGTTATGAGGGTTACTAACTTGTAGCTCAGAGCATACAGCTTTTCTGCAGACCAGAATCAACGGGAGAGATACTGCTTCTACCTTGATCTGTTGTTTTCTCTTCACTCATCCATCCATTCGTGTGATTGTTTATGTATCCATTCATTTGGTGATAATTATTTAGCACTTACTTTGTGGGAGATTCTGTGCTAAGCCTGGGGATGCGGCAACGGGTGCTCAACATCTCTGACCTATACAAATTCCAAGTCAAATGGGGGGAGGGAGGGGAGGACATAGAGAAACAGTATAGCTATGAGGTTCTGGTATGGAGGACATGCAGGGCACTGCGAGAGAGCCTAAGGTGAGGAATTCTTTTTCATGGTAAAATGGGAGTCACAGAAGGCTTCTAAGAGGAGGGATACAGTCTTAGGCAGATATCCCAGAACCACTTATCTCTAGAGTGATTCTAATGCACAAAGGAAGGCATTTACTGCAAAGCCAGAGCAGGATATTAAAACAATATCAATAAAAAGAATTGATATTGCAGAACCCTCATGGCAAGCTAGATGTGGTGGCACTTAAGGTACCAGCTCCTCAGGAGGCTGAGGCAGGGGGATTGCTTGAGCCAGAGAGTTGGAGGCCAACCGGGAGAACTCAGCCGGGCTGCATCTCTTAGAAGGCTGTGAGGTTCGTTAGCGCTCTTTCACAGCTTCCTCGTGGGTGTAGTTTTCTCACTGAACAAAACTTACCTTCCAGCCACGGTCTTGGACTTGCTGAAGGAGGAATCACAGAAAGCGGCGGTTCGAAGATCATCCAATGCAACTTTAGCTTCTAGCTCAGGCCGGGTTGCATCTCAGAAGGGCTCCTCCAAGAAGCCAGCTTCTCCCACAAGCAGCAAGAAAACATTGCGAGGGCCTGGTAGCAAGAAGAAAGGCAGAGTGTGGTTCCCAGGGCCCCATGGCAAGCGGAAGCCGACTCTCGACAGACGCCGCGGTGGGATAGGACAGGCAGCACGGAAGTCGCCAGGCGGAAGTCGCCCATGACCGGTTGGTGGAGTTGACCAATGAGACCAATGAGATAGGGGAAGACCTCACAGAATCTGGAACTGGATGCTGAGTGCGGATCTCCCGCGGGAAGCCTGGGTGGTGGGTGGTGTGTGTGTGGGGGGTGGGTGGGCAGAGCTTGACTCCCACGTGTGTGGTCTTTCTCTTTCTGGGAAATCTTGCTGTCTACTGAAGAAATACGAGCCTGGTCTGCGGGCAGCGTTTCTGTGGGGAGACCACAGCCCGCACGACCCCACACCTGGCTTATGACACGCTCTAATGTGCATACCTGCCAGGAATCTCATTTGACATCCCTTCAATCCGGGGCAATAAATCACCTTCGGCTTACCCCGATGCATCCTTTGATGTCAGTGTTTGGCAATCTAGCATGTTGGGGACTCTAGCATGTTTCAGGCAGCTTGCTTCGGCAGCCCACTCCGCACTCCTGCCTCTAAGCTCCTAATAAGCGCTGGATGATGGAGATGGATGGCCCCTTTCTTTCCCCCAGACAGAAGCCCAGGAACTGAAGAGAAGCAGGCTCAGCTCTGATCCCCAGCACCTGTTACTTCAGCTCAGCAAATGGCTAATGAACACAGCTACACTCCATCTGGTTCTCCATTTTCCACCTTAGTATGCTCCGTCTTGCAATCTCCTGACCTTGCTTCATCGCCTTGCTCTACAACTCTGTAGAAGATAAGGAGGACGGGGTTTCCTTGACCCGACTTGGCGGTGAGGAAATAGCCCAGCCCAGTCAACCAGTGCTCCAGCTCACCTGCCCCTGTAGGGGCCTCAGCGAAGGGCTGTGGCTTCCGACCCACAGGAGGAGTTAAGAACTAAAAGTGTGAGTGTGTAGGGGTGATGGTGGTGCTGAGAGGTAGCTCAGAAACCAAGAGCACTTGCCGCTGTTCGAGAGGACCTGGGTTCAATTCCCAGCACCCACGAAGCAGCTTACAACTGCCTGTAACTCCAGTTCTGAGGATCAGGTACAGGAAAAAAAAAACACACACACACACACAAAAACAAAAACAAAAAAACCTAGCAAGGAAATGAGGTTCTGACAGTTCTCCAAACCATGAGTAAGTTCCAGCACACTGTGGGTGTGTAAACAGAACAAAGCAAAACCACCAGGGCAGCGAAGGGCTCTGGGAGTGAAGTGGGCACTTCTCTACTGGGGCCGAATGTGCACTGCCCAGGTTTTTTTTTTTTTTTTTTTTTCCTGACAGAAACACATTGTACTTTTCTTTTCTGTAGGTACACTCACTCCATCTACACCCTTGAGCCTCTCTGGTTCTTGCTGTTTTGTCTTTTTGGAAGATTCACAGTATGACCCATCAGTTCCGGAAGTCCATTTTCAGGGGTTGTTTATCCCTTCTCCCCCACCATAGGTTCGTCCCCACCCCCTTCCTTATTAACTCTGCAGACTTTAGGGTGTAGCTCCGAGTCCTCAAACTTCTTAATTTTCAGATGACAGCCTCCAATTCCTCTTCCTTCCTCCCCTCCCCCACCTCCTCTTCCTATTTTGTTTTTCAAGACAGGGTTTCTCTGTGTAGCCTTGCTGTTCTGGACTTGCTTGGTAGACCAGGCTGGCCTTGAACTCACAGAGATCTGCCTGCCTCTGCCTCCAGAGCGCTAGAATTACAGGCATGCACCACGTCACCTGCTCACCACTTCCTCTTAAAGATGGAAGGGATTCAAACCCTGTGCCCTTTGTTTCTAAGATGGCTGAAGGTCTTGGATCTGTTCGGAAGAATTGGCTCAGACCCCTGAAGTGAACATCTGAGCTGATGCTGTTTCATCCTGCCCATGCAGTCTCTGTTCAAAGCAGGCAACAAAACCAACAGAAGTCTAGGTTGGTAGTGTTTAAACTAAGCGTTAAGAATTCATATTATCAAAATACAGACCACATTAACCAGATGTAAGGCATTCTGAACTACTTTTAAAAAGTATTTTTTACTTTTATTTTTAATTATGGGCATGTGTGTCTAACTGTATGTGTTGAATACAATGCCCATGGATACCAGAAGATGCAGTCGGAGCCCCTGCAGTCAGAGTTACAGATGCTGACAACTGAACTTGGGCCATTTGCAGCTCCGTTCTGAACTCTTTTGAATGGCAGGATGGTGGGTGGGACTAGAGAGCATGAATACTCTGAAATTCTGGGAAGCTGGGGGGAGGGGCAGAAGAGTTCTCTTGGCCCAGAGTTCTGGATGAACTAGCCAAACAGCGAGCTTTCATGGAACGGAGGTCTTAAGACTGTTAAAAACCTAAAATGCACAGTGAGGCCAGCTTCCATGTAATTTATGGAGTTGAAAGGCCCAGAAAGGAAAGAAAACGAAAACACGTGCACAGGTGCTTGCAGACCAACTGGTGGGATGGGGGTGGGGTGAGGTGGGGGCGGGGCGGGGCGGCGGCAGAATGAAAAGATGGTCATGACAGCTGCGGTGATGCCGGTGTAGGGCATGGTGGCTCTGCGCTGCCACCCACAGCAGCCTCGCAGAGTTCTGGTTAGAGACCCCTCAGGTGAAGCCAGGCTGCTTGGACAGGACACTATGAAGCAGAGCTGGGGTTTATTATGAGGAGGTTTTTAATCACAGATTAAAGCATTGGTGCTAACAGAAGGAAAAGAGAGGTGTGCCCGGGTGCCTCAGTTACAGCTGTGCGCACGATTGCCGTGGCTCCTGAAAATGCGTTAAAGTGTTCTTGGGAACTTTCTTTTTTTCTCTTCTCCGTTTGGTAAAAGGGTTCACAGAGTTTCCGAGCCACCTTGGATAGCATTACATTCTGACAAGCTAAAACCGCACTGACGAAATAGGGGAAATTAATTATAGTTATAACTTTTATTTCATCCAGCATGTTCAAACAGTCTAAGCAGTTAAACCTTCCAGACGATATGGTTTACAGTCTTTTTCGTCTTTGGTTCTAAGTTTTCTAAGCGGAGGTGTGTTTGTACACATCTCAATTCTGTCCAGTCATGCTTCAAGTGGCCTTCAGTCGGTGTCTCCGAAGTACAGTCAATTATCAAGCCCTGGCCCCGAGAATCTGAGTGAAAATTTATGAGTTCAGGAAAGATTCTTGGTCCTCTACCCCAAGTGCCTCTGCTCATAGAGCATTCTAGCATCCTGGTTAAGAACGGCTCTAACCAGGAAAGCGGTCGGGAGTCCCTCCCCCGCCTTGGCCCTTGAGTTGGACAGTACTTTGGACCAAGGCTGGGCTGGCAGACTGAGGCTGCCACGTGTCGGCCACAGCGCAGGGCGGTGTCCTGGTCCCGGTGCCACGTGGCCAAGGCCGAGTGTGGGAGGCTCAGGGGCTCCTCCTCCCAACCGCCGTTAGGGCGGCTCCACAGCGCCTCTCACCGGCCGATCCGCGCAACTGCAGCTCTGGAAACCTCCGGGCTGCCAGAGAGGCCAAGTACTTTCCCTAGCTCACCGGTAAATCCCTACTCCCACCCCCTGCCCTCTTCTTGCTTTCGTTGCATTCCAGGATTTTTCTTTTTCCCACGTCACTTCTAAAACATAGTGAGGATGCTTGGCAACCATGTGTATTTCTCTAGAAGCACCCCCAGTTTAGCTAAAATCTTAGGAATCCCTTTCCAGTTGCATATTTTGTTTATTTATTTTAAGCGACACGTTATTCTTGGGGAGTTTCATACACGTATGCAACTGTTGATTACACCCGCTCACCTTCTGCCTCCAGCTCTCTACAGTGCCTTGACCACTCTCCCTGCCAGCTTCAAGTCTTCTATTTTTATTTTTTGTTATCAATTACCCCTTGAGCCCAGTTAGTGGTGCCAGTATGCACGTGGGGGTGGGGCCATCCACTAGGGCATGAACGACCTGTCAGTGGCCCCGTTCCCAAGGAGAATGACGCCTCCTTTCTCAGCAGCTACTCCATAACCTCTCCTATATGGGTGGTGGGGTCTTGGGGACCCCTCCCCTATCCATGCTGTTATTTTGACTGGCTTACTTTTGGACAGGTAATCACAACTAATGAGATTTGATGCATGCAGCAGCCATGCCGTGCCTCAAAGTCAATGCTGCACAGCTCTCCTTCCAGTGGCCAGCTCTTACGTTCTGTCTGCCCCTTCTGCGAAGCCCCATCCCCCACACCAGCATTGGTTCATGGGGGGAGGTTGGTATAGATGATGTGTCCACAGCTGAGCACTCAGATATTTATACTTGGCACTTTGACCTGTTGTATGTTTCTACATGAACCATGATCTGCTGCAAAAGGAGGCGTCTCTGACTAAAGTTGAGAGCAGCACAAATCTATGGGCATAAGCACATTTAGAGGGTAGTTTGAGAGTACGACCATTTAGCAAAACATAAATCAAAAAACCCAACAGTGAGTACCCAACCCCCACCCCTCTACAGGGACTATGATCTCCTCAGTCACGAGCTTTGGGCCAGCCTTACGGGGTACCAGGCATGAAATTCCTCTTTGTGGAGCAGGCCTCTCATCCAATCAGGAAGTGGCTGGTTACCTGCTTAGCTGTTGTGGCGTTATATTTCAGTGAGCATGTTTGGCTACCAGGTCAGCACTGTTGCCTGCAAGGTTCACCACTGTATGAGATCTCTGGCGAAGTCTCTCCTCCCAAAGCCCACATAGCACCACTGGCACGGTGTAAGCTAGCCAACAGTTTCCCAGTCAGCTCAAGGTCGCCTTCTCTATGTTCTGCATCAAAAGCGAACAGTGTCTTCAGCAACAGGGTCACCATCTAGTTCTGGCGGGCAGCCAAGAGCGATGGCCTTAGCCCGTGTTGTTCTGGGTGCCCCTGGGGCCTCTTTAGCCAACACCTCATAGGGAGGGATGGCCTGCCTGGAACAGAGACCTTCATTTATAAGTTATGTCTTCTGGAAGCTGCATTATTCACTCATGTAGAGTATGTTTGTTTTACATATATAATATACATGCATATATATTTATATATACATATACATACTTATATGTGCATACATACACACACATATATACTTCATATATATACTTGAAATCTCCCTAATTTAAAGATTTTAAATATATATACAAATATATAATCTTTATATTAGTGGGATTTCATAAGGTGTTTTTATGTACCTATCTTTCTGGCTAATTCACTCCCTGACCTCTTTAACCCTTATTATATTGCACATTTTCATGTCACCTGTGTTCCACTGTCCCCTCTAATCAAAATGCTTTTGGATGGAAGATGATGAAGATGCTCATGGAGGCATTTGTATAGGTCCTAGTGAACCGTGCGTGGGTCGTGAACTTCTTTTATTATTAGTTGTTCCTGCAAACTGTAGGTGGAGCTGTCCTGCTGAAGGAGGGTCACTTGTACAAACAGTGACAACAGTCCTGCCCATAGTTCCACTGTTGTGGCCAAAACTGCTTCCACACATGTGGTGAGATAGGGGATGCTACTGGTATCTCCTGGGTGACCGACAGGCGAACAGTCAGTCCCACAGACTGCTTTGACTCGGTGGTGCCAAGGGCAAGAAATCCCAGTTTCTAAATGTCTGTCAGGGGCTGGGACTCTGGAGCTGCAACTGAGGGCTACCAGCTTGTGCTTCCTGCATGGGGAAGCCTGTCTATTCTAGGTTACCATGGAAACGTTTTCTAGCTCTTGGATGTGACAGGCTATGGTCACATGGTACCGAGATGGTAATCTTGCACTCCAAATTTAGAGGCTTTGGTCTGAAAGGTTAAATAAAGACAAGACGATTGCATCAGGTCCCTTGGGAGGGCCATCTTTCTTCACATCTGTGCTTGGGACACCTGGAGACAGCATTAGCTTGTCTGTCATGAACTCATCATTTATACATGACAGCTGCCAAAGAGAAAGGGTGAGGCAGGACTGGCAAATAAAAAGCCCGCTAGGCTTCCTTGCTGGTAACATGAATCTTAGTTTATTTATATTAAAGATAAAAAAGCGCAAGGCTGCCAGGCAAAGTGTGCCTAGTGAATAAAGTAGAGAAAACTTCATGTAAAACTTACCTTGGAGAAAACTTCCCAAGAGGATCCTGCTGTCCTCTTGGCTGCTGTTAAATGAGTAGTCACTAGGTGGCGCTAGATCACCACATAAAAGAATCCCTGCCCTGGCTACCAATTATTCCTGTCAATCTTGGAGTACACATACTTCCGAGAGAGAAAAATAGAGTGACAGGAAAGGTTTCGTTCTTAAAATAAGCCAGCAGCCCAGTGAAGCAAACATGGCCACAGCAGGTCCATTTTTTTTTTTTTTCTTGAACTGGTGGAAAGGATATTTGCTGCCAGAGGCTCTGAGGGCAGACTCCAAATGATCAAAACACACAATTAAATGAAGTCACGCAGCAAGCCTGGCCTCACAGGTGAATCTGAGCCATCTGGTGCCCAGGTGACTGTTGTCTGAAGTGATGGTTCAGAGGGAATGACCCTGTCACCCAGGCCCCTGTTTTCCCTGTCAGTCCTGGGGCTGGGATTCCAGCTTGTGGCTGTTTCATCAAAGTGCAGTTGTAACATAATCGGGCTGTTTCTGATAGTTGGTCTCTGCTTCCTTGCCTGGGGGCTGAGCAAAAGACTCAAGGAAAAAAGGGGCTCGATAGCAGTTTGAAATGTTTCAGAAAAAAGTCCCCCCAATATTGAGAGCTATGTTGCTGGAAAATGCTGCTGAGCAGAATGTGATGTTTTGGGAGTGTTAAATACTGGCCTCAGTGAAGGTCACTGTGGCAGAGATTTGACTGAAAGAAAAGTATGGGGAAAGATGGTGGGCTAAGTAGGCAGAAGGGCGCTAGGAAATGACTAATGACTATTACTAGCATATATGAATTTCATATAGTAACGGGGTTCATTATATTCCCACACATGTATCTAAAGCATTTTGACTATATTCACCTTCTCTTGTCTCCCTATATTACTGGTCCCCTCATTCTTCCCAATATATTCCCCTTGAACGCTCATGTCTTCTTGTTTTTGCTGCTGTTGTTGCGCTAGTGCCTTTCGCTAGGACTGCTTACAGAAGTGTGGATGAAAGGTTATCTGCTGGCGCACAGGCAACTTGGCAGTGGCTGTACACTGAAGAAAGACTTTTTCCTACCCCAGAAGCCATTAGCTGCTCATAGCTCCTTGGGGAAGAGTTGGGCCACTGGAGCCCTCCTCTCTCCTGAGAGGCTGATGGCCTTGTCCTGTGCAGGTCATCACAACGGCTGTGAGCTCTGGCATGTGACTTCCATGCTATGCCTAGAAGACAGTGTTCCACAACAAAGAAGTTTGCTCCTTAAAAATGTGGGTGACCTTTGGGTGTGTGCCATGCTCTGTTCCCAGGAGTCTCTGGAGAGACCCACTGCTCACAGACAAGTGAAAACAGTAAGTCAGTACAGCAAACTATAAACGGGATGTATATACCTGAATAACTGAATCAGTAAATTTGCATTCCACAACAGCATACACTTCATGTTCTGTGGGTGACAAGTGCTGCCTCGTGGATGATCATAATGCAAGTCTGTACAAGTTGATGATGTCTGTGCCTCTCAGCTACACCCAACAGTGCAGCTTCCAGCTGTAGCTACCAGGAACGTGGGGGTGGATGGACTGCTGTTTTCCAGGTCATGCCACATTAACAGTGGTTCCGAAAGACCTCTGTTCTAAGAATCAGAGTTCCTTTTTTTTATGCCTCGTTGAGTGAGGGGTGCCCAAGTCGCCCACTCTCATGTAGAGATAAACTAATAAGTGAAATCTGTGTGGGCGTTTGAGTCCCACGTCCTGGGCCATCACCATCATCTTTCTGATGTTTCTCTCATCTGTGGATACCCATTTTACACCATGTTACCTCAGGGCACCGAGGATCATCTGAGCAGGACCAACAGTAGGAGCACTGCCTTCAGGAAAACAGGCCCTCTACTCTATGGACCCTCTCACACATACCATCTGAGAAATGAGTCCTTCTCTAACGAACTTAATTAGTGTAGAAGAGATTAAATGAATAGATCTAGGTCTGAAAGGAATAGTCTTGAGGCAGGACAGTTGGCCTTTGGAAGGCAGGGCCTGCCTCTCTACTGAGGTGTCAGATGGGCAGAGAGTGGGGGTGGAGCAGGGGGTAGGAACACTCACAGCTCACTGCAAAGTATGGGGTGAGATGGTTGGCTTTGGCAGCATTGGGGACATTTTAAGGAGGACAACGCAGACTTTATGCGGCAGGAAGGACCCATCAGGGCTGCAGTTGGGTGCGGGCGCATTCTCTGGAGGTTTGATGACTTATATTCACCTGCCTACCCTGGATCACAGGTGGGAGAAAGGTTTTCAAGGCTGAGGAGAGTACTGGGGTTGGGGCCTTCCTCTTTCTTTCAATTGTATTTACAGTGACAGGATTTTTTTTTTGTTTGCTTGTTTTACTAAAATAATTCTAGAGGGTGGCAAGATAATTTAGCAGGTAAAGATGCCAAACTGATGGCTTGAGAGTTTAGTCCCTGGAACCCACATGGTCAAGAGAGAGAACAACTCCTACTAGTTGTCTTCTGACACACACACACACACACACACACGCACATGCATACACACAGACGCACATTCTAAAAAAATTGGAAATATCTTTGCTACAGCACAACGCCTTGCTGACTGAGAGCCTCCTGTCTATCTTTCTCAAGCAGGCTTTAGTGAGCAGCCTGGCTCTCCTCTCCTGGCTCCCCTCTGCTGTGGGAAACACGAATATAGCTCAGCCACTGCTTCTTTCTTGAGGGAGCTTGGAAGAATGGTTTGAGTTAGAAAGTATAGAATGTTGTAAGAGGGGAAGCAGGGAGTGCTCTGGGGATTAAGGAGGGGTGGGCATACCTGTCGGCACAGGCGACAGCCAGGAGGACTTCTCAGAAGACACAGCGGGGCTGTGAAAGAGTTTGATTTGGGCCACACAGAGGTCAAGGTGTACACAACAGGTGTTCACTGAAGAACTGGCTGAGAGTCAGGAGAATGAGAGCGGATGGAGTGGTGTGTCCCCTGTCAGATGATCAGAAAGACCATTGTCTATAGATTAATAACAACAACAACAACAACAATAATAATAATTTACCACATCATGTTAGGTCTTGCCCCAAGACATTTATATTAGTACTTGTTAGCCTAATCCTCATGGCAGTCCTGTGACAAGGGGCCATTAGCTTCCAGTTACAGAAAGAAAGAGCTGGAAAGAGTGAAGGAGCTGTCTCAAGTTTCACAGCTTATAATAAGGGAGCTGTGCTTCGAGCCTTGCCTACTCTTTCTGGAAGGGCAAATAAAGGAGTTCCGGGGCTTCATATCCTACCATCAGCCTGTACCTACAGCTCTGGCTTCCACCTTCAGCTCACTGTCCCCTGTATCCTTCCATCCCACACCATCCACTTGATGGCCAGTCTCTTCTTCCCGAGGCTGTACGTGGCCTGTGGGTGGCACTAGGTACCCTGCGCAGCATCCCTGTGGAGCATAGGGAATTTCTGCACTGCTCAGTACAGACATGGGCACTGAGTCGGAACAGCAAACGCAGTAGTGGTGGCTCTGGGCCTCACCTTCCGCTTCTCTCCAGCTTTGAACATAGATTTTTGTGGACACTGCAGTATGGGCAGAATGGCAGCGTGCTTTGGGTAGTGCAGAGCCCCGGGCATCTCCTGGGCTGGGGGCTAGTTTTCTGTTTTCATGTCTAGTTCTCCACCCACAGAGATGAGCAGGTCTCTCTGGCTGTCTGCGTTAATAGGAAGCAGCACAGGATGAAGATGCTTTATCATGTATCCATAGCCCAGAACCTGAGGCACAGGAGCCAGAGACGCAGGGATGACATGGAGGCTTATGTTTCCTGCAGTACAACCACAGTGTGTGAAATCAATAGATAAGTGTGGGAGGAAGAAATGAGACCTGGAGTGCTGTGCCTAAGGCCTCGTGTTAAGGGAAGCAGGGAGATGGCTGTACATATTTTGATGTCTATTTTAACAGCTTACGTTGAACCATTAGAAGGCTACATTGAAGATCTGGGCGATGCTGTTCAAGTTGGCTATATGATTGGCCTTTAACAATGGTCACTGACGTTCAGACCAGCCATAGGCTAGGGATGTGATGTGCTGGAGAAGCGTGAAGCTTAAGCCCTGCATTGTGTCCAGATGGTTCCTGTTGACCAGAAGAGACAGACATAGCAATTAATTACTCACACATCAGAGATGGGCAAAGAATTCTCAGGAATGCTGATGTGGAGTCTGAGGATAAGGCCTGGTTATCCAGAGGTCCTGACTGGGGAAAAGCGACCGGATGTGAGGCTTTGATTGACTGTCTAGTTTAATGTACATATGAGGCAGTTGACGAGATACGGTTTGAATGAAAATGTGCCCCAGAGGCTTAGACATTTCAACACCTGATCTCCAGGTGTTGGAACTGTTTGAGAAGGGTTGGGGGGGGTGTGGCCTGTTGGAGGAAGTAGAACATTGGAAGTGGGCTCTGAGAGGAAAACTGCCTTGCCTACTTCCAGTTTGCTCTCTGCTGCTTTGAGCTTGTGGTTTGAAGAGGTGAGCCCTCGGATTCCTGTTTCTGTCACCAAGCCTGCTGCTTGCTACCATGCCTCCTTATGCCCCTGGTACTGTAAGTCCAAATAAGCTTTCTATGAGATGCCTTGGTCATGGAATTTTATCACAGCAAAGAAAAGTGACTAATACACATGTCTGCTCCTACAGAGACCTAACACAATCCTGAGAGTCTTACAGAGATTGCTTCTCGTCATCCAAATGCTTGCTTATGTGCCAGGAAGCAGTCTGCGAGTGAGGATTTAGGTATGCAAGATCATGACAGAGGCAGGAGCACACCTCTCACATCCGGTGGAATAACAGGCTCTGGGACAGCCCCATGACAATGACTGGGTCTCATGCCATCTAGTTTAGGTTAGCTGTGTCATTCTCAGTCACTTCTGGCCTCACTTGGGTGATGTGTGCTGTCCCTGGGCATTCCTGGGTATGTTTTAACCTGTCGGTCTTGGTTTTTTATCTCTGGCCAATGGAAAGCTGCCACTCCCAGAGGTGGTGTGAGGTCATAATCCCACACAAGCTTCTCACTGTGTGACTCTCAGCAGGTGGTTCTTTAAAAAAATTAAACAATATTTCTTTACATTTATGTATTTATTTACTTATCTGTTTATTTGTGTGAGTTTATGTGTGGGTACAAAACACACGCGTGGAGGTCAGAGGATAGCCCACCAGTGTCATTTATTTCTACCACGTGGGTCTCGGGGCTCAAACTCCAATGGCCACACCTGGAAGCGCACGCATGTACCCTCTGAGCCACCAGAAGATGGCTTTTTGCTCTGAAGCACTAACCAGCTGCCTCACCAAGACAGGTGGCTGCAGCCAGGTGTTCTGAAGAGGAGAGGAATGCAGCTGGAAGGAGCGGAGGGACACAGCGACAATCGAGGGAAGTTAATTCTTTCTCTCACAGCTCCTCGTCTCCAGCGCGGCCACCCCCTGAGTTGCTGTTCCTGTGTTTTGCATTTGACTTTAGCAGCAGGATTAAGTGTGCCACCAGGTCCAGGAGACAGGCGTGAAGGGGAGTCCGCTGACTTCCTCATCTGCATGCAGGGATAAACTGTCCTCTGATCTAATCCGCAAACTGAAGCACAGAGCTGCTAGGCAGGATTCTAGGCGAGGCTTTGTTGGGCAAAAGTGTCTGTAGTGGCTCCTCACGCCAGGTCAAGTTCGAAGGACGGACGGCCATGCCCGTTATGCCTGTTAATCCCTTCCCTTGGCAGCCTGAAAAGCCCTTGCAAGCAGAATCAGCTTGTTTTGCAGTCTGCCAGGACGTGAGGAAGTGAAGCCACGATCACAGGATTCAGTCTGGGGGTGGGGGTGGGGGCCAGGAACAACTCTGACCATTGTTTCTGTTCTGGCTCGAATGTCCTTGTTCTCAGTTTCTTTCTTTGGCAGAAAGCAATGGGAGTCGTCAGTTTGCTCCCATTAGAGGAGCATGCGAACTTAGTCAAAATGCTTAAAAGTTCTACAGCCACAGTAGGCGCAAGAACCCCTACTGAGCGTAAATTTGGAGGGTGCATAGACGCAGGCAGACAAACCTGATAGACTGCCAAACAAATCTTCCCTGCGCTCTTATTATTTTATTTTATTTTTTGGCTCAGGTCTTTCTAGAAAAGCAAGTGTTGATATGAACAGAGATGTGGGCCGCTGGGTTTTGAGCAGGAATGACCCCCACGGGTTCACATGTTTAAACATTTGCTTGCCAGATGGTGGGCTGTTTTGGGAGGTTGTGGGCCCTTTGGGAGGTGGAGCCTATCAGTGGGAGGTAGGTTTCTGGGATACGGACCTGAGCTTACCGGACCCATTTCCGCTTTCATTCCTATTTGCTGGTCTGACGCAAAACAAGCAGCCTCATGCGCCCATCTGCAGCTCCCCGCCTCGATTCTGCCATGCCTGCCTCCGTGATGGGCTTTAGCCTCACACCACTCGTACCGCCATCCCAAAGACACTCTTTCTCTCTTGTGCTGCTTCTTTTAGGTGCCTGTTCTCAGCGATGAGAAGAGTGAGGGTGGCAGGCGTGGGTAATGCTGGGGTCTATGTTAGAAAGAAGGGAGAGTGGGGTAAGCGGGCCTTTTGTCTTGAAGCAGGGATGTGATTTGGGTTTAATTCTTGGTGATGGTTCTCCTCAAGGTGGGGAAAAGGGCCATGCAGACTCCAGAGCAAAGGCTATCTGGGAAACTGACACGGAAGTGATATATTCTTCTTCATTTTAAGTAACATTTTCTGAAGGCCGTCATTACCCACTGCCTTCTAGTGATGCTCTGTGGTGCTAAGGCCGTGCTGGCAGTGGCCCGAATAGCCTGAAGACGGGCACTTCTTGGAACATCACAGATAATATATTGACAAATTAAAAGTTCTGAGTTCTTCTGGGTGCAGCGGAGCAGGCATTTAATCTCAGCACTCAAGGTCCATGTGAGTTCCAGGCCAGCCAGAGCTAATTTCCCTGCCTCCACCTTCGGAGAGTGCTAGGCCTGTAAGCACTTTGCTGTAACACCAGGCGTCAATTAGCTTAACCCAAGATTTGAAAAACTTGACTGTAATTTTCTCTTTTACACAAACAGCACCTACATTTGGGGAAGTTGAATTAAATAACGAGATGCACAAATTGAGCTCTTTTGCAGGAACCTGGCCAGGCACTTATAGAGAGAACCTTCTGGGCATTAGTTTTCCAAGCAACATGGTTTCTGTTTTTTGTTATTTTTAAATCTCCGTTTCTCAGATCAAGGATTGCAGTTTAGCAAGGTCAAGCTTAAGCGTGCAGAGTTAGTAAATGGTGGTTCTGATACTTCAGTCTTGGTCTGCCTCTCCCAATTTCAACCAATAAGCAGGAGCGAATGGGGTGCGAAACAGAGGGACTCAGTCAAGCCCGGTGCAAGTTTAGCATCCTCTTTCCTATGGGCACAGTAAGATCATCTACCTGCAGGGAGCTGTCTCTGCCAAGAGAAATGCTTGAAAAGCGGCCAGGCCTGTAGCCATAAATTCAAAGGTGACTATGAGAAAGAGTTCGCTGCCCTTGGGCTTGGCGCATAATGACTTTTAGACGGGGTAGGAGAGCCTATGGCCTTCGCTATGGCACTCGCACTTTGAGGAGGTCCTCCACCCGACTATTTCCCCTCTGTGTCTGTTGAAGCTCTGGAGGGCTTGGAAATGTATTCCGTGCTCTACTGGGGAACAGAGTGCCACTGTAACCCAACGGGAGAAAATGTCTGATGAAGGGCTTTGCGGGCACCGGCCCCCAGATTGTGATATTAGGGGTGTTTCTGTCCAGGGGTTGCCAGCAGGGTAGGGCTTGGTCTGGGGCTCATAGTGCTGCCTACAGGGTTGGGTCCTCAGGATGAAGACGGAGGCCAGACAATTGAGGACAGCACCATCATCATGAAGTCAGAATCCGAAGCCCTACTGTGCTCACCCCTGTTCCTCTCTGCACATTCTTGACACTCCTTGTGTTAAAAAGGTGTTTCCTGTCAAATCTGCCCTTGCAATGCAGTTGACAACGGTTTCTTTTATGTGGCCTTTTAAAGGAGTAGTTTGTAAAGCTTTTAAAAGTGTGTGTGTGTATGTGTGTGAACTGTGGGTTTGTACCCATGAGCACTCTTCCTGTGGAGGCCAGATGAGAGTGTCAGACCTCCTAGAATTGGAGGTGCAGGCTCTTGTGAGCCAATGGATGTGGTTTCTGGGAACTGAACTCTGGTCCTCTGCAGGAACAATCCATATTCTCACCCACCGAGTCATCTCTCCAGTCAGAAGCAGGAATTAATATTTCCTTCCCATTTCCTTCCTTCCTTCCTTCCTTCCTTCCTTCTTCTCTTCCTTCTTTACTTCTCCCCCCTCTCATTCTCTCTCTTTCTCTCTCATTCTCTCTCTCTCTCTCTCTCTCTCTCTCTCTCTCTCTCTCTCATTCTCTCTCTCGTAGTTAATTTTGAGACAAGACTTCGCTGTGTAGGGCCTGGCTTGGAACTTGCTCTGTAGACTAGTCCAGCCTCAAACTCACAGAGGGAATTTCTTGTTGGGTAAAAAGGCAAGGACAGGGAAAGGACACCCCAGGCAGATGTAGTGGACAAGAGCAGCTAGGTTTCTAAGTCTAGGCTGAGTCAGGAGGGGCTTCCTCTGGGGAGGGTGGGGGGGTGGGGAGGGTGGTGGCTACTAGCTCCTTGAGGTCAGCCTATGTGTAGGAAAGGAGAGGGGAAGACCGTCAGCTAAGGGTACATAGTACATGGGGAAAAGCTTGAGCACATCGGCTGCCTATGTGCAATCCGTGGTACGTGGGGTCACGGTAGGGAGCTAATTATTTTTTGGAGAGAATCTGTGTGTGGTTTTGTGTGTGGAATATGGATTAGAATTTATGTCCCATCTCCCCCTTCCTCCCTCTTTTTCTTTTTGTGGCCTCTCCCCACAAGCAAGATTTCCCTCTGTAGCTCATGCTGGCCTGGAACCTGTGACCATTCTATCTCATTCTTCAGAGTGCTGGAATTATGGGCTTATGCCACCATGTCTAGCCTTTAGTTTTGTTTCCCCGAATGACAGACAGGGAGGGGACAGTGTGTGTGTGTGTGTGTGTGTGTGTGTGTGTGTGTGTGTATGTCTGGTCATTCACAGTTGGGCTGGTGTCTGAAGCTCAGCAGTGCTGAAAGCGCCCAGCATCTGAAGCAGCCAGCAGAGAGAGGGTGGCAGGATGCTTGCTTCTCCTGAACCTTCAGATCAGAACAAGTGCCCCCTTTCCCCAGCAATGATTGAGTGCCTTCCTGCTGGGCCTGAATGCCAGCCCTGTCCCAGCTTTGGATCACTGGCTGAGATGGAGAATGCCTCCATTGTGTAGGGAAAGACGCTCTCAAGGACTGTCAGGACCCGAATATATATAGCGAGGTAGGTTGCAATCCATCCAGGGTAGCTATCAAAAAGAAAATAATGGAGATTTCCATATCTGCCAAGACGTCACACCCCATGGATTGAAAGCTGGACAGCATGACTCGCTGACCTTCAAACTGATCACAGGGGCCTCATCCATCTTTGCCTTACAAAATCCCCAGCCTTTCAAAGGCCTTCCAATTGGGCCAGGCTCTGGTGGTCATATGAGAAGCCTGGCCTGCAAGGAGCCTGTGTCTCCAGTGTAGGAGGCATGGGCGTTTTGCTTGCTTTCTCTTATTTGTCTTAATCATCCCATGACTTTCTTCAGGGTTTCTCTAGAACAACAACGATAGGAAAATGTATTGCAAAGAGAGCCAGCGACCAGGTCCGCACACAGCAGCTCTACAGCCTAATGGACTGTTTCATGCAATTTAAGTAGCAGTGGTTCTCAAGGCCATTTTGGGGGTGTGAGTGGGGGGGGCAGATTGAGGCTGGGTGGATAGAGGCAGAGATCATACAGGCTGTGAACTAGAGGCAGGAGAGAGGGAGGAAGCTGGGGTACCACATGGCTGGCAGGCAGGAGGTGGGAAAGGGGTACAGAGCTCAAGTTGTATGACCCTAGTGGGTAAGGGCAAGGGTAGCTTCCAGAATGCCAGGTGTGGAGAGAAGGCAGTACATTTTCTTTTTTAGGACTCTTTATTAAAGCCCCAGGCTATGATGGAGGCATACGGGCAGGAACTTGTGCAAAGATCCACCTGGGTTTCCATCAGACGCAATAGTTTTATGAGGCCAACTTTCCTTTTTCCCCATCTTTCTCTCTCCCTTCTAAACTGCCCGCCTGTGTAACTGCAGGTTTGAGGGAAGATTTTGCTGTTTGTTCCCACTTCTAACACAAGGTAGACACATTAGGGGTTTTAGTGATGTACAGCTACGTGTCTACCACCTTTGACACCACGACATGGTATTGATGAAATTCACACTTGAGAACCACACAATTGAGTTTTTAAAAATTGCAGAAAATTTCCCATACTATTTTTGATTTTGCTTTGAGAGTCTCTCATAGATATTGTGGGGGTGCATATAGCCTGTGGGCCACTGGTTGGATATGCCTTAACGGTGACCAGTAGAGGTTCTTTTTCTACTCGCTTTTCTTCAGCATCCAGTCTCTGTTTATGAGGCTTTAGGAGAGCCTCCCTGGGTGAGTGGGAGGGCAGGTATGTTGCATGCAATACCCAGCCAAGCTTTGTTCTTCCTCGAGAGGAGGGTGAGAAATGACATGAAAACAGAATCCAGCACTTAGGGGGCCCCAGGGTGTCTGTGATCTATCCTTGCTCGTGGGGGTTGAGCTGGTGACAGTGTGAAAGGCAAAAAGGGGCCCAGGTGACTCCAACAAATTGCTTCCTGTCGTGGTTCAGCACAGAAGAGCTGTCTTGGAGCCCTTGATTAGAATACTGCAATTTTCTTTTTGCAGGCTTAAGTCAGGAGTTAAGGGTTGTCCCCTGGTGGGAGTCAGTCACAGACTCTTCTTTCCACCTGCTGCATTTTCATACATACACCCTGATGGACAGAGTGGGCAAAGAAAGAAGGAAGGGCAGACATGGTTTGCTTTTCTTTTACAGTGCGGTGGCTTGAACTCAGGACCCTGTACTTGGTTAAGTAAGAATTCTATTACTGGTTCACACTCCAGTCCTCAGAAGCAGTTTTCTTCCACAAGACTGTTTTTTTTTTTTTTTTGACTGTCAGGTTCCCCTAACCTCACTGCTCTCTACACTGAGAGGATTAGATTAAAAGTTGGGAGTCCCCATTTTGGGATGGTTTATGCCAAGGCTGGGAACAGGGGATGGAGAATCATGAGCTCAGATTTGACTCAGCAGTTCAGAGTGTTGTTAGTCTGCCAGATGGCCTGAATTGGGTTCCCAGCACCCACATTGGGTAGCTCATGACCACCTGTAACTCCAGCTCCAAGGGCTCTGATGTGCCCTTTTCTAGCCTCTGCAGACATCAGCAAACAAGTGGAAGATACTCACACATGTGCACATACACATGCATTTACACATACATATGCATATACATCCATCCATACACATACACTTATACATACACATAGACACACACACACTTATGTACACATATTATAGAACTGTGAGCCTGGGGCAGCCGAGCTGTAACTGATTTATTTGCCTCTCACTGGGAGTGGGGGCCTGAGTTATAGGAGGAGAGACACAGCAGTACATGAAGGAGCATATGGAAAAGGGAGCCTGCTGTCGTCTGAGGTAAAATTGAAGCCCTTGTGCAAATGGGGTTTTCCATCACTGACCTTGACGCTGTGGCTCCATTCATTTCTGCTGTTCAGCAAAGCCCCCTTTCAAGGACAGTCTGTAATTGTGATGCTAGGCAAGCCCTGGCGGCTTGGTCCACGCTAGCTCTCTAGGCGGATGGATATACAGAAGAGAGCTTTATTACTAAAACAACTGACAGTCAAGAAATATGGCAACATCAATTCTTTAACCATGCCTCAGCTCTTCGGAAAGTTACAGAACTCTCTAGGAATCCCATATCTTTGTCCGTTAGCACAGAGTGGGTTGAAACAACTTTTAAAAAGCACTTATTATTGTCTGTGTATGGTATATGTGTGGGTACACACGAAGTTTGTGGAGGTTCTGGGGATTGAACTTGTGTTGTCAAGCTTTTTCACTGCAGGTGCTTTACCCACTGAGCTGTCTCACCCACCTTGAAACAGCTTTTTATTTTATATATGTGCGTGTGTGTGTATGTATGTATGTACGTATGTATGTATGCATGCATATATGTATGCATACACATATGTGTGTTTATGTATATATGTATGTGTGTATGTATATATGTATGTATATATGTGCATGTATGTTCATGTATATCTATGTGAACACATGTGATTGACAGAGTGTATGTGAAGGTCAGAGGGCAATATTCAGGAGTCAGTTCCCTTCTTCCATTATGTAATTTCCAAGCATCAAACTTAGGTTGTCAGGCTTGGCAGCAAGAGCCTTTACCCAGTAAGCCACTTTGAAGAGTCCTGAAATAGTTTTCATGCTGTGTATGAGAACTCGCTCCTAGTTGGGCAGAGGGAAGCAATGATTGTTCATTTCTGGTGACACAAGGCATTCAGATTTGGTATATCAGCCCCACCCAGTGGGGTGTTATTCTCACCCTGTGGGTGAGGTGAGTGGGGGGTCATCAGAACCCGGGGGAGGCTCTGAGGCTCGGCAGCTCGGCTTGGAAGAACTTGCAGTTTCCATTGCCATGTGCCACTTTGCTGTGGCATTGGTTCTTGCTTTAAAGGTCAAAACCAACGAAATGTTCCATCTTTTCAGGTCCGGCATGCCAAAACTCCAGGTTGGCACTGGGCTGTTGGCCTCTGTGAATGCCTTCGAGGTGACATGGGTGAACCGCCCTGTCTCTCACAGCTGCGGGCTAAGTCGGGTTGAGAGGGCAGGTGGCACAGAAGGTGGCTAATTGATTTCCTTTTATGAATATTCATTTGAGGTTACAGCTCCATCTGTTCTCCTTATGTAGTTTCAGAGTGGCCACTGAGGACGGAACCAGAGTAAACCTGTCCACTTCTGTGAGGTCACTCCATCACTGTGAGGCCAGGATTGAGGCTGAACAGGGCCTGGGTAAATCATGTGGGCTTGGCACTTCTCCCTGCCCTACCCCGCCCCCCAATTACAGGTCCTGAGTTGGGTTGCTCAGAAGGACCAGGGCTCCTGGTAGCAGGGCCAGGAGTCAGTGACTCACCATTGTGTGTCTGAGCTCCCAGGCACCCCCAGGACAGGGAGGGCTCATGGGGTCCCTGGTGAGCATGTGTGATGGAAAACAAGAACATAAAGTGCAAAAAGTTCACTAGTTAGAATGGATCGTAGTCTCTTCCTTGCGTTAGATCCAGCCTACATACCAAACATGTCCTGTTGGGCTCACTGCCTCTTTTGGGAGAAAGAATTCTATGATCCTTTTACATGGGGCCATTCAAAGTGGCTGAGTTTATGTTAAATCTAGTGTATACCACAGAAAAGACCACGCACCTGGCAGTCTATCAATAAATATTCAATATTGAGGTGTTCTTTTTTCTATCCGTGAAAAATGCTAGTTGACGGTCTTAAAAATGATTCCTAAAGACAGAACCATCTTACATGAGTCCCTTTAACATGACAGATGGATGAATGAGCTTCATTAAAGTTGTCATGTAAAATGCACATTATGGTATACAAACTTTTTGAAAGTCATAGTCTTTGTATTGTATATTTACAATACTTGTAATATAAAACTGATTACTGCAATATGGACATATTGGATAATACTATATAGCTTAATTTATATTTTCATTTGTTCATCCATCATTTATGTTTTCACTGTGTCTTAACAAAATGCCTGACAAATGGTATATTCTGACTACAATTTAGATTTTTTCTTTTTTTTCTTTTCAATTTAGATTTTATTATTTTGCAACAAGCATGAAGCAAACAAGAGTTTTTGGCACCAAGGCACGTGTGGGAAGTAGACTGCTATGGAACACCTAATAGTCCTGCAATGGAGGTATTGGGAAAGAGAAGACAAACAGATATAGTCCGGGTAAAGGGGTGGCTGAAAGGGCCTCACAGAAGGAGATGGATAACACTGTACCCCAATAGGGTGCTGATATCCTTGCCTTCTTTTATTTCCATCCTTTTTTGAGGTGCTGGGGATTGAACACAGAGCTTTGTGTGTGCTGGGCAAGCACTCTGCCACAAAATTATGTCTCCAACTGGTGATGTCTGCTCATTACAACTGGAAGGGGCACTGCCAGCCCACAGTGGGGTGCTGCTGCAAACTGTAGTGACAGGTCTCACCTCAGGGGAGTAAGACTTTATTCTTGGGCCAATTAGGAGTGGCCATGGCCCAGGAACATAGGCTCAGGTGATTTCAAATGTAATGCACATGGGAAGGGTGTCACAGAGTTTTTGTAGCTACCACATGAAGGAAAATCAAAAGTCAAGGCATTTCACAACTGTTGGTGGAAATAGCAGCAAGGCAGATCATAGTGGAGGAATTTCTGTTACATACCTCAGAAATTATCTGATAACTTTGTTAGTTTTTGGGTTAGTGGTAGCTAATGGTCTGTTAAGCTAATGCATTCCAAAAGTTTTCGACCTGATGCTCACAGGGATGTTAGGTCAGAGGCATAGGTAGGCGATGAATAGATATTGAAAGGACTGAAGACAGCCCAAGACAATTTGGCTGTGGACCTGCAACACTGTAGTATCTACAGTCAACAAATTCTAATTAGCCAATCAGAGTCTTCAGTATAGGTGTGGCTCCCTGCCCTCCTGGGAGCTTCGTTCCATCTTCCTAACAGTGCGCAGGTCAGCTTCCTGTGGTCAAAGTGTTCATCATGCTGTCCTGGGCTTGTGACAGGTGTTTGGCCCACACTCAGAAGTAGGACCATCACAGAGTAGGGCTGTGGTGGGAAGAGCATAATGGAGGTAAATAAAAAGCAGATGTAATGTGGCGTGGTTAAAAAGTGGGGTCTGACTGTCACACGAACTCTGGTGCCCCATATTTGACCACGTCCCCTGGATGGGGAGGCCTGGTGGCACTCAGAGAAAGGATAGCAGGCTACCAAGAAGAGACTTGATACCCTATGAGCATATACAGGGGGAGGAGGTCCCCCTCAGTCACAGTCATAGGGGAGAGGAGTAAGGAGAAAATGGGAGGGAGGGAGGAATGGGAGGATACAAAGGATGGGATAACAATTGAGATGTAATATGAATAAATTAATAAAATATATTTTAAAAGATAAGCAGGAGTGTGTGCAGCAGCCCATGAGAGTGTATAATTTGGGCCTTGAGAGTCACAAAGTTTTTGAGGGAATTGACACTTTAAACTAGAGGATAAGCAAAGACAAACACCTGGAAACAGCTGGATAATGCCCCAGATTTTAGCAAGCAATTTATTGCGTGTGTCTGCATTTCTAGGGATGTGTTGTCATTCTTCTTTTTGAATTGTTTCATTTGTTGGGAGTGTCCTTGTCCTGTCGGCCTGATTGCTGGTATGAAATGGGGGTTCCATATAAGGATAAGACCACGCAAGTCACTTCTGATGGAACAGAACTCCCTGGGCTAAACGTGTGTGTCTCTTCCAAATTCATTTGTTGATTCCCAGATGCCAAGCATAAGGTCCCAAGAGAAGGAGATTTGGAGAGGTGAGTTGGATCCCTTACAAATGGCCTTAGTGCCCTTCTGAAAGACTCTAGATGGGGCTCACTTGTTTGTGTTACCAAGAGAAGATACAATGCAGGCTGTGAGCACCTTCAGCTGACTCCAGACTCATTGGTGCCTAGGTCTTAAACAGGTTGCCTTCTACAAGTGTGGAAATAGAATTCTCATTTCTTTTTAAATTCCATTTGTAGTGCTGGATAAGTGCTTTATCACTGACTTTCATCCCTGATTCCCATTTCTGTTGCTCGCAAGCCATCTAGTTTTTAAAATATTTTGTTATAGTAGATCAAAAGGATTGACATAACTTCCTAGGGAATAAAACCAAACCATTATGACAATGAAAATGAACAACTTTGGCAATAAAAATAAACATTATGACCATAAAAACAAACCATTATGACAAACTTTTGGGAAGTCCCTTATGTATAAATTAAGGGAGATACAGGATAAGATAAGACTATTGTGAAGGATCATAGATGAAAGGATGGAAAAAGTAATTATGCTCTCAACCTGGCCAGTAGGCAGCAATGTGGAGACTCATAATTGGTCAAATGCTGAGAACAAGTGACTATTGATCATATATAATCTATATATTATATCGTATCCTTAACCAAGGATTAAGGACATTGTGAAAGAGGGTGATGGAAGAGTGTAAAACTAGAGGAGGAGGAGGAGGAGGAGGAGGAAGAGGAGGAGGAGGAGGAGGAGAAGTAGGAGTGCTATGAGATGCTGTGTTCTGCACGCCACTACAGCTGTGGCTACTTGTACAAGATAAGGTCAAACCAACAAGATCTGTCAAATTGGTTACAAAAAAGGGTCAGGTATGAAGATGAATGGTGACATGTTAAAAGGTGTCTAGAGGAAGAGGGAAGTGTGATCAAGATATGTAGACTGTTTATTGGATTTATTTTATTTTATTATTTTTTTCTTTTCTTTTAAAAAAATACTTTTATTTTATTACACATGTATAAAACAAACTACATATAACAGGGAACCATGTGACAATCACGAGAATAATGAGTTCTATACATGTTACATTCATAGTGACTTGGCCATCTGCGTTCATCTAGTTTGACGTAAGTGTTTTTCCTGTCTTGTTGGGTCTAAATTTCCAAATGAGATTCAATATCTATCCTATCTCAACTCTAATAGCTTAACTTCTTTATCTTGGTCTAAAACGATCTTGTCCCCTAATCAGCTAAACTTGGTTGTAAAACTATACTATCTTGTCTTCAATGCCCCTCAGAGACTTGAGAAGGAATAAAACTTAAATTCCTGAGTGAACCAGCAGTGCGGGTTAGCAGCTTCCAAAATGCACAAATTGACTTAAGACAGTTTACTGCCTGACCAGTCACCCAATACATTTTATAATGTTGGAGCCTCATCTTCAGCTTTCTGGCCTAATATCTCTGCCAGACTTGTTCGCAGGGCAGGAACTATTGAGGACTTGCTTACCCTGACCAGTTTTAGGCAGATTCTGTTTGTGGCAGGAACGAGGACATTTTACCCAGTGGCTATTTTGCCACCTTTGAAGCCATGTCTATAAGGAGGCTCTTTGATGCTCATCATCTTTCTTTAACATATACATATATGGACTGTTAAACAAGGTCCTTGCTCATGGAACTGTATTACAGGGCTCATCTATACAGGGATGGTCAATCCCCCTCCCTTTTAAAATAATATTATGAGGGACTTGGTTGGCACATACAGGCGCAAGTGTCACAACTACAGAGTTTAGAGGCAGCTGTGAAAGTCTGTGACAAACAGTTCAAGACAAATAGGAGGGACAGCCAGGTGGTGGTAGCACATGCATTTAATCCCAGCACTCGGGAGGCAGAGGCAAGCAGAACTCTGAGTTGGAGTCCAGCCTGGTCTACAGAGTGAGGTCCAGGACCTCCAAGGCTACACAGAGAAACCCTGGCTTGAAAACCCAGACCAAACCAAACAAAAAGCAAGTAGGAGGGGCACCTTTATGGAGTCTACTTTTTTACCTTCCATTCCCTAGAATGTAACACAGACCACCATGATATAAAAGTTCAGGCCTTGGGCAAATGAACGCGTGGTAGAATCATAATGGGCTACTGAGGTCATCAAGGACTATTGGAATAAACCATGTTACCGTCAAGAATCATCATACCATGAAATGGGGACACCATTGGAGATTTAAATGGCCTCAGTGATGCTTCCAGAGGGAGATACTGATGACAGGACTCCAAATGATGCTGGCAGCACTCTCCCTAGTGTGTGTCCTACACAGCACGGAGCAGCAGATAGTCACAAGTTACCACACATAGCAAACAGCAGGCCTCTTGCTACCTTCTGCAGTGATCTTAAACTTCTGGTCCTCATACCTTCTTCTAAGTGCCAGGATCCTAAGTATGTATCACCGCACTCGCGCTTGGCCTATGGGGAGCTGGGATCCCGTTGAGGGTGTTGTCCATGCTAGGCAAGTGCTCTGCCAACTGAGCTTCACCTCCCAACACCCCAGCCCTAGAGCCATAATCTTTAACAGGTACATCATAAACCGCAGGACTTCATGTGAACGTTTGGAAACTGGTAGTTATTTATTTTGCATGCTTGTGTGGTATGCACATATGTGTGTGTGGGTGTGCATGCATGGGTGTGAAGATGGAGGTTGATGTTGGGTGTCTTCTGCCATTTTTTTAAACTTTATTTTTGGGTGGTGGGGTCTCTTGCTGAATCTGGAGCTCATGAGTTTGGCTGAGATGCCCAGCTAATGATCTCTGGAGAGTAGCCAGCTCTCTCTCTGCCTCCCCCAGCATGGGAGTTGTAGATGCACACCGTCTAGCTTGGCTTTGTACGAAGGAGCTGGGGTTCATACTTCAGTCTTTATGCTTGTGCGTCAGGAGCTTTGCCACCTGAGCATCTCCCCGTGCCTCTCACTACCCATTTTGATAGCAGAAAATATCTCACTTGAAACTCTTTCCAGAAATGGGATTTGACTTGAATGGTCTATAAAACACCCATTTTTCTTAAAAGCAAAAAACAAAACAAAACCCAAACCAAACAAAACCAAAACCAACAACAACAACAACAACAACAAAAAACAAGCAAAGCAGTCATGAACTAGAGCAAAATGCACATTCCTAATTAAATATTGAGTTATCAGCAAAATGGCCAAATGCTACGTGTTACCCTAGTGGTTTCTTTGAGCGTTGCTCTTTTTGAATAGTCATGCACGCAAATAATTCTGCAGGGTCATGTGTGTTCACTATGGAGACCTGAGCAAGCACGGCTTGGGAGGCTGCTGGGGCATTTTAAATATAATGTGGAGTTTGTCAAAGAGAAGCATGGAATTTTGCAATTTGGAAAAAATAGTCTAGGAAGAGAGATAAGCCCTGGATAAATGCAAACTATGCACAACCTATAGTAACCCTTTCTGGAGAATAAATGGTATTTTGGAACTAGAGGACTGAAGTTGGAGTTTGATCTATTTAAAAGCTATAGATCTTGAAAGAGTCACTTCACCTCTCTGGGCTTTTGGTTTCTTTCTTTTTGTTCCCAATGATTAATATTTACTATTAACAATTAGCAACTTTCTTTTTACTGTTTTTATTTAAATAATGTATTCAGATTATATCTCAATTGTTATCCCCTAGCAATTTTCTTAAACATTAAATTATATTCTTTCATGGGCATTGGTTTCTTATGTATTGAAATGTGAAGTCTCTTTCTATAGGGCGCTCTTTTCTTCTGTGCTGTGCTATCTTTTAACATTGATAGGAGAAGCTAACGATTTGAAATGAATGAACTTAGATACTTTGTTTTATTTTGTTTATTTATTTATTTATTTATTTATTTATTTATTTATTTATTTATTGATACAGGGTCTTACTCTGTAGCCCTAGCTGGCCTGGAGTTGGTATTTTTTTTTTTTTATTAAAAGTGCAGTTTATTTTATGAGTATGCAGCAGGAAGAATGTCATAAATATATGCACCATCACTTCGAAACAGCTGCATTGTACTCCCACTTCTTGTTTCTGCTTTGAGGCCTTGGACTTGCTTGTTGTTGCACCATCAGGCATGGAGGCAGGTCTACATCTTCAGTGTTATCTTTAACCTTTTCCCCTTCCTTTATTAGCACAGTGCTTTCTTCAAGTCTTCTTCAAGGCATTTTAGTGACTAAATCCTTCCAAGAAGAAATACTGTTCAAGTTGTGGAAAATCTTGGGGCTATATATCTTAGACACTAAGTTTTGTCTTCATCATAGGGAAATATTTATCAGCAGGAGC
Source organism: Acomys percivali (assembly GCA_907169655.1). Lineage (NCBI taxonomy): Eukaryota > Metazoa > Chordata > Mammalia > Rodentia > Muridae > Acomys > Acomys percivali. Next base: position 134,433,463 of record OU015747.1, read on the forward strand.
TTTGCTAATGGCTATTGCAGGGTTTTCTTGGGAATGTGGCTGGATCCATGCTGTCCTCCCTCTTGGGCTCCAGTGTCTGAGATGTCATAGGCAAGAGCCACATTAACAGCAACAGCCCTGTGATCCTTCAATATGGTTTGATTAACTCTCCGTGGACTCAAGAGTTTGTGCACAGCCTCTGTCAGGGTTGTGGCTTCCATTACCCAGAGCAGGCGAATCCTAAAGCCTCAGCTATGCCTCCTGGGAGAAGTGGAAAAGAAGAGGAAGGGAGGGACTTCAGAGACCTGGTGACGGCAATGCCGTGTGTGTGTGTGTGTGTGTGTGTGTGTGTGTGTGTGTGTGTGTGTG
>OU015747.1:134433820-134469391 GCA_907169655.1 Acomys percivali
GTGTGTGTGTGTGTGTGTGTGTGTGTGTGTGTGTGTGTGTGTGTGTGCACCCCTCCCAGAAGTTCAGCCTTCCCTTATCAGCCAGTCTAAGGTGATCCAACTTTTGTAGGTTATCACTCAGGGGCCATCAAGTCCTTGGGAAGAAATTGAGTTATTGGAGCTTGGGTAGTCTTGGGGATAACCGTACTTTCCCAGAGCTTCACATTACTCATTTCCAGAAAGTAATTTTGGTTGATTGCCTGTGGTCTTTCTGAATGAAGCATTTAAAGAAATAGGAGAAAATTGAAAGGGTTGGCTCGACCTCAAAACATATCCTTTCCGAATGCTCCTCAAGGCAGGGCCTCTGCCAATCCGGGAGGGAAATCTTGTTGGAATTTTTCTCTGGAGGGTTTTTAATATAAGGCCCGACAGCTCTTCTTCTTGGTCCGTTTGGTTGGACGACTGCCTGGGACAGGAGGATCAGATGACCTTGCAGCTGTGTGGAAGAGGCCAAGGCTGGCGTTTTATGACTGGGTGGGAGAGTCACGTGGGTGTATTAGGCTGTTCTGCATCTGCTTTAATATTTCGCTCAATGTCTCTTCGCTTTGCCCCTCCAGGCAGGTTTTAAACTCTTGGAGGTCTGGCATGCTGGCTTATACTTTCCTTCCCCCAAAGGGAAAGAGAGTCAGTGTAACTAGTGAGGCAGGGTTCTGGAAGGGATGCATGCAAGGAGACAGGGTGGGGTGGGGTGGTGGGGGTGGTGGAGTGGGGTGGGGGATGGGGGGATGGGTTTGAGGGGGAAGTGTGGGGGGGCAAGGTCTCAGGTAGAAGGCTGAATACCGATAAGGAAAAAAACATGACTCCAAGTACTACAAGTTTAGACCTAAAGAAGCAAGGATGCTGTGACTTCACATTGCAGACTGCTCTATACGCTTCCCAGCATCTATACATTGCGGTTCTAACCCCAGGGTGGCTATAAGGAGCATAAGGAGTGGTTTCAAGTTGAATGGAGTCATAAGGATGGGGCCCTGACCCAGCAGTATTGGTGTCCTTACAGAAAGTGAATCAGGCAGCCTGCCCACCACCTCTCTGTGCACACACTGAAGGAAGGCCTAATGGTCAGGCCTTCCCAGACATGGAACCTGCCCAGAAGCTTGATCTTGGACTTTCCAGCCACACGGCCTTGTGCTAACCTGTTCTGGCAGCCGTAACAGACTAACAGGCTACATCTAAGTGTAGTTAGTTGTAGAAAAGATGAGGCTCACTCTGGATCCCCAGTTTCATCGATAAAGGAAGTGGATGGACTTGGAGAGGTTACTGGGTGGGGGTGGGGGTGGGGGGGGGGAAGGAACAACAGCAGGTGCTGACTAAACACAAATGCCTAAGCCGAGCTAGGAACAAGGAGAAGAGCCAATCCTGGGAGCTGCCAGGCTTTTGTCTGCAGAGCACAGGGGGTGGCATTGATGGAGGAGCCAGCTGAGGAGTGGATTGAGCTCTGTGAGGTCAGAGGTCGGGTGCAGGAACAAATGAAATGAAGACCATAGACTAGGGCTGTAGAATGGAATATCAGAGTCCAAGGCCTTTGAGGAATGAAAACACTGCGTTTGTCTGTGGGGATGAGGCAGGCTAACTGTGAGCAGTGCTTGCGAGACCCAGAGACTTCAAGCTCTGGGTGTTGGGTGGACTGTCACCTGCTTTTCTTCGTGGGTGTGATGGATCTACTAGGATTTGGTCAGGAGGGAGAGTGAAAGGCAAGGTGTTAGGGGAGGTCTCAGAGACTCTGGTGGGGATACTCCAACACCTTGGGGACCCACAGAAGCGTCTCAATCCAGAGCAACAAGGTCAGATCTGGGGCTTGCGATGGCTGGCATACTGCTGAAGGGTAAGACAAGTGAACCAGAGAGGGAGCAAGGACAAGACCTGGGGACAAGGGTCAGGTTTTTCTATGTAGAGGGTAGTTGAGCCATGTTTTACCAAGTCTGCAGGTTTATAGAGTGACAGCTAAGCTGAAGTGGAAGCTGGGAGCATGCTAATGCTGACCACTTATAGCAGGCCCCATTTGTTATTTTAATTAAAAACCTTTAAATGCCAACCCGGTTCCTATCTTCACGGAGAGAATTCTTCTCAGAAATGCTATGCATTCTTCACATACCATGTGATTACACTTTTCTCTGTCTTTATCATCAAGTATGGAACTAGCAACTTAACTATCTAACTAACTAGCTAGGTAGGGTAACTAGCTAACTAACTGGTGGAACTAGCAACTTAACTATCTAACTAACTAGCTAGGTAACTAGTTAACTAACTGGTGTGGGTGGTTGAGTAGAGGAGAGCAGATGGGTGGTGAACATCAAAGCTGAGAGCGTTTTTTGACTCCTGTCTTGGTGAGGTACAAGTGGAGGTGTTATTACTGTGTGTGATGCCCGCAGGGAAAATGTGGATTAAGAAAAGAGAAAGGCGCTCTGAGAGGACAGCCAAATTGTCTGCCAGGGGGAAAAAGTCATAAAAAGAGCCAACTCTATTCTGACCAAATGCCCTGAGCTACGAATTATTTCCGAGGAGATTTAGCTAGCTGACTTGGTGAGCTTGGAACCACGTTCCCTTCTTCCCTGTGTTCTCACTAAGGCCGGGGGCTGGATGTGGAGCAAGGCAAAGAACCCAGGCTTTGCACCAAGATGGCCCTGGGCCAGCAGCCTGGCTCTGTCACCCCACAGGTGACCAGCATGACCTTGACTTTGCATCCAGGCTGTGTGGAGCCTCTATTTCAGCCTCAATAGAAGAAAAGGCAAAACTGTAGGTCAAAGGCTAGGAGGGTTGAGAGGGTCCTTAGTGCGGCATTTAACACATAAGCCCTCTACGGTCACTTGGCTGCTGTGACGAGTTCCCTGGTTAATGGGTCTGCACAATAGAGGTAGTACTTGCAAGCTTATGCAGACACGTTAATGCTGTTTTCTCAATAAATGATTGCTTTAAAATAATTAAAAATGCAAATGATGTCTCCGCAGATGGGGTGGAAGATGTTTGTCAGCGAGGAGCTCCTGTGTGGCTTTGTGCTGATGGGCTCTGAGCCCTGCAAAGGTGACAAAGAGCCAGGAGTGGCTTCCTTTCTAGCACTGCAGAACTTTCTCAGACTGACCTAGAGAAGTAATCCAGGTTCTGCTGGGACCAGCTTTCCAGAGGAAGAGAGGAGAGCTTGGGGGAGAGAGGAGGTGATAACGGGGTGGCTGGTGTGAGGACAAGGGTGTGCTGGGAAGAAGAGCCCGCTTGTAAGAACCGATGTGTTGCAAGTGTTGAGGACCGCACTCTGCCTGCCTGACTTGAGCCACCCCATGTGTCCAGCTGGGCTCCCCACAACAGTCAGCTCGATTATGCACCTATCCTGAGGAGACACAGGGAGCTGCATCTTCCTTTGTAGTGCAGGAGTTAAAGCGACCTTTAGACTTGAATATTTCATAGCATCTAATAAATACACTTAAAATGTATATAACTCCTGTTTTGATGGCTCCGAACAAATAAACAGAGACAGACAAATCAGCCATCAGGTTCTATTAGGAAAACTCTGTGGAAGGCTGGGGATGTAGCTCAGTTGATAGGGTGCTTGTCTAAGGGTGCTTGACAAAGCCCTGGATGTATCCTGTAGTCTCTGTAACCCCAGGCATGTAGGTGGTTGAGGCAGGAGGATTCCAAGTTCAAGGAATCACATGAGACCCTGCCTCCAAAGAGCAAAAACACTTCAGGAGAAAGTGTCTTTGGGATAATACAGGCCAAATGGGGGTGGCCGCATAGGAACTGGCTAGGTGATTTTAGAACTGGGAAGTGCAGACTAGTCTGGAAAAGAAGTTTGCTTGATTTTTTCCCCCTAACTTTTGAATTTTGGTCAATTCAGGAAACTCTAGGGAGATCATCTGAGACAACCCATGACTTTGTCTTCTTTGGACTCCCTGAAGACAGATCTATGATGGGTGAAGAAGGCTTGCTGGCAGGCAGGGGGTTGGGAAGGAAATCACTAGTCCCACACTTTACCTTTTAATTCCATGTTAAAGAGTTGAGCCTCTGGCTTAAAAACAGTGTTTAAAGTATTTAAATGAGCAGATTCTCAGAGCTGAGCAACCAGCAAAGCATTTGTGTTCTCCTCATCTGTAGATGTGAACCTGGCTCATGCTGGCAAGGCATGCTGCTGACTAAAAGGGTGCTCCTATCAGCCTGGGCCCGGGGCTGCATGCTGCTGACTGACAGGATGCTCCTATCAGCCTGGGCACGCTGCTTGCTGCTTGAGTGACATTCCTTCTTTCCCCACTACTCTCCTTTCTTACCAGCTAGATCCTCAGGATTGACAGCCCTATTTGATATCTATTTACAGCTTGGACCTGCTTTCCTTGGAGGGGACATATGTGCAATCTGGTCATTGGCTTCACCTCTGTGACAGTCTCTGCCCCTCAGCTCTATCCTGGGCCATACGGCTCCGAAGGATGAGAGCTACCTGATAGTTTGCCCCATAAATCCCTGTTATATTACAGGAGAGACTTGCGCTAATCTCTGGGTGTTAGTATCTTCAGTCAAAATTCTAGCATGGGTAGAAAGAGGGGTCCTCAAGGCTTTATCCACTGTAAAGGAGTTATTGGCAGTTGATGGCTGCCGGGGGTGAGGGGTGGGATGGTGGGGTGTGGAGGGAGGAAGGTCACTCTCCTTTGGGAATGTGGCAGGTAACAGGTCATACTTACCCTAGTGGATGGTTGCACACCCATGTGCATACAGGCATGGTACTTGTACTCAGGGTATTATTAATAGCAATAAGCAAATAGGACATTGAGCTGGGAGGGAGATAGGTGGGTACTCCAGAGGGAGGTGGAGGGAGGTAATGCTGGATGTGTTTGAGCAAAATACATTGGGAAATGAATGAAAAATTTAAAAGAATGAATAAGAATATTATAGAAAGAATTAGAAAACTCCCAACATTTATGACTATTTCCTACGTCAGACACAGACAGGCATATAACCATAGGCATTCATCTTCTTTATGAACTTTAGGAGTAAAATTATACCTGTGGTTTTATAAATTATGTTTTAAATTGTGTGACATCAAGTCTGGGAGTTGGGCTCAGGATATGGGTGAGATGTTTTCATTGTGTAGTCCAAGATAGCCTTGAAAACACTTAGCTTCTGGGATTATAGGCATGTGCCGTCTCACCTAGCTCTAAAGCTAACAATTCTATCGATGACACCATCTGATCAAAAGTTAAGTTGAGAAACACTTAAAGAAATGCTCAATGTCCCTAGTCATCAGGGAAATGCAAATCAAAAATGACTCAGATTCTATCTTATACCTGTCAGAATGGCTAAGATAAAAAACCCAAGTGACAGCACATGCTGGCAAGGATGTGGAGAAAGAAGAACACTCCTCCATTGCTGGTGGGAGTGCAAACTGGTACAACCACTTTGGAAATCAATCTGGTGCTTTCTCAGAAAACTGGGAATAGCGCTACGTCAAGACCCAGTTCTACCACTCCTGGAGATATACCCGAAAGATGTCCCATCATACGACAAGGACATTTGCTCAACTATGTTCATAGCAGCCTTATTCATACTAGCCAGAATCTGGAAACAATCTAGATGTTCCTCAACTGAAAAATGGATAGAGAAACTGTGGAAACATTTACACAATGGAATACTACTCAGCTATTAAAAAACCGGGGTATCTTGAAATTTGCAGGCAAATGGATGGAACTAGAAATGATCATCCTGAGTGAGGTAACCCAGACCCAGAAGGACATGCATGGTGTATACTCACTTATAAGTGGATATTAGCCCAACATAGATGTCCTCTGAGAGACTCCACCCAGCAGGGGATTGGGACAGATACTAGGACTCACAGCAGACTCTGGGCTAAGAGCTGCAAGTTTTTTGGAAGAGTTGGGGGATGGAAGGATGGGGGGTTGGGTGGGGTGGGGTCGTGCAGGGCAGTTATCAGGAGCTCCACAAGGAGACTATCAAAGCTGGCAGCTCTGGACCCAGGAGGTCTTGCACAAACTGGTGCATCAACCAAGGACATTGCAAGAAGAGAATCTAGACTCCCCGTTCAGATGTAGCCAATGGACAGCTCATTCTCCACATGGAGAAGGAGGAGTTGGGGTAGAGGAGAGCGGGGTACTGCCTCTGACATGAACTCTGGTGCCGGAGATTTGATCACCTCCCCTTGGTGGAGAGGCCCTGTGGGAACACAGAGGAAGGGGATGCAGGGTATCCAGATGAGCTCTGATAGGCTGTGGTCAGATGGTGGGGGAGGAGGACCCCATCTGTCAGAGGTCTAGGGGAGGAGAATAGAGCAGAAAAGGGAGGGAGTGTGGGAGCAGGAAGATAAGAGAAAGGGGATTGCAATTGGTATGTAACATGAATAAATTATAATACAAATTAAGCTTGTTCAAGGGAGGTACACAAACATGCAACAGCATTTATTAGCTGATCACATAGACACAAATCTTTACCGGGCAGGTATTATATGATATATGTCGGGCTTCAGACTTGGGACAAGTGGCTGAGGTGCCTTTTTGACCAAGGTGGTCCTGGCCTCCAGGATCTCCCAGCATTCCTCAGTTCCAACCTGTTACAGGATATGTCTGGCATACCCCATCCTCTACTCTGAACTTTGCAGCCCAGGGGCTGTACTTCCCTATGTAACCCAGATATTTTGGTTCCCCCGTTCTCTGCTTTTCTTCTCTCTTTCTCCCTTCTTGTGTTTCTTCTCTCTCTCTCTCTCCCTGCCTGTGTACTTGACTGGGTCTCCCCCCCCAATGCTTATCTATCTATCTATCTATCTATCTATCTATCTATCTATCTATCTATCTATAATCTATCTATCATATAACATATATGATAACACAATATATGTGTATGTATGTATATATGTGTATATGATACACACACATGTATCTGTTATTATTGTTAAGGCTGGCTCTCACTACATACCCCAAGCATTGTACTCATTGTATATCCTAGACTGGCCTTGAACTCCTCCTATCTCAGCCTCCTGAGTATTGAGATGACAGACATGTAACACCATGCCTGGTTGCCATTTACTGAGTCTTGGAGCAGGAAAAATTCTGGAACTTATTCATTTTCCATGATGAACTTACTTTAGGTTTACCACTGCAATCTCATTTACAGAAAAGGGCATTATGGGAGATGCACATAGGTCTGTGTTATTGAGATGAATATGGTAATGAGATGGTCCAGGCCTGTGAAGGGTCATGGGTCGATTAACCAACCCAATATCCTCATCATGTCCTGGAAGCAGTCTTCATGTCATCCTTCAGAGTTCACAAGTTTGTAATATGAGTGATCCTGTTTTCTCCTTACAGTGCCAGAGATGGATGGACAAATCAGCCATCACTTACCTTCATTTTTCTGACAGGTAAACTATGGCCCAGAGAGACTGATCGACAGTTATGGACTGTAGTCAGAAAGTGTCATGGTGTGGACCAGAAGCCAACACTTTGAAATGAGTCTGTCCCTTTGCTAATATGCTGTCTTGCATTGAAAGTGTGTAGAGTCTACAATGCCAGGGACCCACCAAGAGCTTTGGAAGGCCAATCAAGGACCACACAAAGTGTCTTATAGCCGTTCCACATGACAGCGTCTTCACCTGTGATCAAGTTCTCTGAACTCCAATCCTGTGACACCGGGCAACCTTTGCTGCTGCTCTGCACATCTCAGAGGTAGGGGCTTGGCTGTTCTGATGTGAGGCCTGTGACACTTGACTGTGTGATCCCTGGAGAGCCATATGCTAATTGCCTTGTGTTCCACATCTATGAAAAGGAGAAGATTTGTCTAAATTGGATCTCCTTTTTCACAATGACCCAGATGGCAGATGTAAAGAGCAAAGCAGGGAATATGGTCAAGTTGTCACCACTTGCACCTTAAACCTTTGTGGAACCTTTTCACATACATGTTTCCCATGTGTGCTCCAGACTATTGTGGTTTGCATGTTTCAAACATCAGGAAGTTTTTTGCTTGGGCCAAGGCAGAGGAACTAAGCTAATAGGCCTGGAATGTATAGGCTTTCCTCTCTTTCTTTCATGCACAGATGTTTAGTCTTGGGTCTTATTCTGGCCAAAATGTTCTACATTTTGGATAACTGCTTGACTGTTTTATTTCTAAGTTCTTTTTGTTATATAGTATTTGGAAATACTATTATTCATATTTAAACTTTTATTTTTGATGAGAATAAAATTTTCTTGATTGGGGTTCAAGCTTGCTATGTGGACACATAAGACCTTCTACACTGAGCATAAGGTAAGAATCAAGATGGTTCTTGCTTAGTGTAGTCAACACTCCAAGAACACAGTGGCTAATGCTGTCATGGCCAATACCATGCTATATCTGTGATTCTATCATGTTCTTTGGTTCATGGCATTCAAACACTGGGGTTGCCCTCATCTTTCAGTGTAGTGCTGTTTTATTAAGAAAGAAATTGGGAATCATCTCAGTGTTGTTAAAAAAATAAACAAAAACAAAAACCAAATGAGTCAACATTCAAAGGACTGCTTGGCCTTGAAGATTGACTCTATTCAGAATGCTTGGGCTGGTGGTCAGCACGTACTAAATGCCCAACACATGTGAACTATAATCACTTTATAGTTAGTAATAAAGAGAAAGTTTCTCATTAAAGCCATCAGAACCATAGGAGCCTAAACCCAGGCTATCATTTCTAGGTCTGCCCTCTTTTGACTGTAGGTGAGAGGTGCCAACAGAACGCAGTGCAACGACTCTGCCTGTCCCCTCCCTTTTACTGTCACAGACTGCAGCAGCTTTTCATCCTTGGAAGGCCTTGCGAAGGGCAGATAGATGGGTGGCGTTTTTTTTTTTAAGAATGTTTATGTCAGCTTGAGGAAGAAGCAATATAAGTGATAATAAAGGACATACCTAGTGTTTGTTCCCCATCCCTGGCACAGAGCCTCAAAATTTGCCTTCATCCTAAAGAACAGGAGCATCTTTGTTGAGCCCAGGAGGCAACTCTGAGTGGGCTCTAGTTAACTTTAGGTAGAGCCCAAGGAACAAGTTACCCTGAGAGGAAAGGCTAGAGCAGTGGTTCTCAACCTTCCTACTGCTGTGACCCTTTAATACAGTTCCTCACGTCGTGGTGACCCTTAAAACATAAAATTATTTTTGCTGCCACTTCGTAACTGTAGTTTTGCCACTGTTATGACTTATACTGTAAATATCTGATAGGCAGGATATCTAATGCATGACCACCCCCTCCCAAGGGGGTCGCGACCCACAGGTTGAGAACTGCTGGGCTAGGCATTTGAATGGCTCCACTTCTGAAGGTGGTGGAGACGACGTTCATTTGTTTGGCTGGTGGCATAATAATCATACCTGCGCAAAGATACCACAGTAAAACTCTGGACTCAGAGTTTGTTGTTGCTTTTTTGTTTATAAGCATCTCACTGTGCAGAGGGCGATGTGTTTGATTTCCCAGGAGCCGGGCATGGAGCCTCGGTTCCTCCCAGATCTCAGGCTGAACGAAGCCTTCCCTAGGACTAGTGGATGGCAGGATCTTTAGACCTCTGATATTTGATGCTGAGCCTCCACCTGATGGCCAGTACCAGAATTGGCCTCTGTGACAGTGGAGCCACCCGAGTGGGGATGGATGCTCATCTGATTGAAGCAGTCATTAGCAAGCAGTCTGAGACATGCTCTCTCAGTTGATGCAGTGAGTCCTGCTGCACTATATCAAACCAGGGCTCTGTCACCCACGCCAGAGAAAGGAAGTCTGGCTGTCACCTTGCTCTCTACCTTGCTTTCAGCCTTGCCTTTTGATGTGTGTGGTGAGCCGTCTCTGGAAAGGCTGACAACCATTTAAGGTCCCAGTTTTTCGTTTGAGCCTAAGAATTTTTCTACTCATAGACTGAATGTGCTCCTTTTGGGTGTGCATATTCCAGCAAGCGGTTTTCCTCACTTTCTCTCCCCAGCCCTGCGCCCCTCTGACTTTTCATAGCAATAGACTGTCTTGCTGAGTAGCAATTTAACTTACAAGAGCTCTCTGGTCTGTCAGACTGGAGCTTTCAGAGTTTAGCTGCAGCTCATTAATTGCAGACCTTTCACTCTTCACTCAGTGTTTACTCTTTTTCCCAAAGAAATGCAAAGAAAATTTTATTTCAAAGCAACCCAAACAAACAAGCAAGCAAATAAACAAAAAAAGTGTGAAGAATCATCTTGACTGGTTTTAGGGACCAGGTGTTCAAGTCCGGAACAGGAATGTGACAGTCCTGTGGAAACCAGAGCTCTTGTCCTGGGCCCTGATGTGGAACCTTTTCATCTTTTCAACTTTTAAAACCTGATTATCCATCTGCGGTCCAGATACAGTTTCCTATCACCAACAGTGCGTTCCAGCAGCTTCTCTTGTCAGAATAAATTGGTGTGGACTCAGGCAGAGCAGACGCACTGCAAAAGCAGCATAATGAGATAAAACAAGAAATGCAAATACATTAGCAAATGCATCCACTGTACAAGCACAAAGAGGAAAAGATTCTTCAGGGCATACTTGCTTTCTTTTGATTTTATTTGTATATATAACTCCCCTTGGGAGGTCATGCAGAGTCAAACCACACTGAATGAAGACAGCTCACAGGTGGGAAGATCTGAGTAACACATCGTTTCTAGATTTTCCCTTACACACACACACACACACACACACACACACACACACACACACGCACGCACACACCTATACATACACACACATATACACACACACCTATATATACACACACACATACACACACATCTATACATACACACACATCTATACATACACACACATATACACACACACCTATATACACACACACACATCTATACATACACACACACATGTATACACATACACACACACACATACATAATCGCTCAGGTATTTTAGAACTTTCTTCATGGAGTGAAGGCATGTTCTCGGCTGATAAGCATCTTGTCTGTTCCACTGGCTGTTGCCCAGCAGTAACTGTTCTGATGTGGCTTAATCCATGCCCCTCCTGAAGAGATGTGGGCTGTGTGCTTGTTGCTGTGATACAATGCCCTGGCAAAAGCATCTTAAGGGAAAGAACACTTGTCTTAGCTCACAGTTCAGAGGGATACAGTTCACAATAGCGGGGAGTATGTGGCAGCAGACAGGAAGGCACAGTGATAGCAGTGGCAAGCAAAGATGGCTGCTGCAGTCAGTAAGCAGAGGACAGTGCACGCTGTGCTCATTTTCTTCTTTTTATAGTTTAGAGGCCTGGAATCGCCACCCACAATGGGCAGGTGTTCACAGCTCAATCCAGCCTATTAAGATAATCTCATACAGGCATGCCCTGAGGCCAGGCTCATCAACCTGACAATGAGATTAGCCACCACAGAAGTCTTCCCCCACTGAAATTCTGTCTGAGCCACACATTACTGACCTTATCAAGCCCTAAGCCCTGGCTCTAACCAGGGAAATCCTCAGTCCAGGGTGGGTTATGGCTTGGTGGTGGAGGTAGATCATGGGGAAAGGGTAAGACTGACCAGGAAACCATGCCATGTCATGTGACGGCGCTTCTAATAGCATTCGGTAGACGGCCCAACATTTCAGCCACAGGGCATTCAGATCAGAAGACGCCCGGACCAATTTCTGCTGTTAAGAGACATTTTAATTCGCATCACACATGTGCTCCTGCATTTTCAGTAGGAGGGAGTGTAATTACTGAATGGGTGCCCATTAAAGAGGGCATCAATAATGCCTTGGCTTTTGCAGTATGCTCCCTTCTGTTGTCATTGTGGTGATAGATTGTGAGTCCAAGCAGATTCAGTACTGTCACCATGATTTATGACAATGTGATGTATCTAGAAAGGCCTGGAATTAAACTGTTCACAGAGGGCGGAAGAAAGAGGTTGCCATGATGGTGACCAGGAGGCGGTAACTCCTCTATTTTGTTTGGAAATACAGGCTGCACCCCTGGAAACCCTGTCAGCCACCACTTTTCCTTGTCTTTTATATTACTCCAGGAATTGTAAGTATTCAGATTTCTATTTCTAGTGAGACATGGTACAGTGAAAAATCAACTTTGTATTAATATTCATGGGAAAAGAAAAAACTGAAGTTGAGCTTTTGTGGTACTATATACCATGAAACCTGATGGGTCAAATACATTGTGATCATTAGAACTTTAAAAAATTTACTCATTTGAGTGTAATGGGACACACTCGGTTCCATTAAATAAAAACATTCCTGAGTGTCCGTTAGTCCACAGTAGTTGGTGTGGGTAGACCCATCAGACATAGCCTCAACACAAGACAGAGTGAGTAAGCGCCTCTCACAGTGTTGAGAGTAGAAATGAGGTCATGCTTATTTACTGTGTTGTCTGTAAACCATGCACACAGAGCCTGGGGTAAGACTGTGTGTGGGGCAGGAAAAGTAGGAAGTGAGGTGAGAAAGGAGCGGCAGGTGCATTGGTAAGGTGGTGTCTGTTTTTTTAAAAAGAGGACTGCTCTAGAGAGCCTGCGTGGAGTGGGTAAGTCTATCCTATAGAAGGTATTTAGAGAGTCTGTGTGGAGTGGGCAACTCTCCTACAGAGGGAAGAAGTGGACATGAATTGGGGGTTTTTGTCTCTTTCCCACCGCCCAGTAGTTGGTTAAAGTCTTCTTCTCAGACACTGATTTCCTCCCTGTTGAGTTGTGATGTATAATCCTACAGGAGACTGCCCTGAAATCATCATCTCGGTGGGCCAAATCTGTCCTGAGGTCAGGTGCAGTAGTGCGTACTTATGGGTCTGTGATGGAGCAGTCATGGCTTGCGTTCTATGATGAGGTAACATGAGATATCCTGAGGACCATTCCAGTCTGCAATTAGGACAAATCAGGAAATCTAGGGATGAGGAAAGAGGTACCAGTAGGCAAACATGGAGTGGCCTATATCTCCTCAGTTAGGATTAGGAAAAAGCTTTAGAGTAAGGGTAAAACAGAAGAGGGCACTTAAAAATGATAACCAGGTGTGATGTTATTATTGGTTGTCAATTTGACTACATCTGGAATTAACTAAAACCAAACTGGCTGGGCACACATGTAAGGAAGACCTATTTCTAATTTGGGTTTTTGAACAGGAAAAATTATACCATTAATACAGGCTTTTTCTGAGGCAGGAAGATCCACCTTTAATCAGGACCATCCCTTCAGCTGGTGGCCTATATAAAGGACACGGAAGAGGGAAGCTTGCTCTCACCTTCACTGGCAAGTCCACTCTTTCACTGGCACTAAAGCCTAGTTCTTAGGATTCCAGTGCATATCGAAGACCAGCTGAGACATCCAGTCCTGCGGACTGAACTGCTGAATTCCTGGACCTTCCTTTGGGAGACAGCCATTGTTGGATTAGCTGGACCATAGTTGGTAAGGCATTCTAGTAAATCCCTCACCCCTCTCTGAAAACACATATGCATGTATACATATTATATATTACATATTAATAAACATATAATATATAAATGAATACATAATATAATATAGTCACTCTATAAATTCCGTCCCACCAGAGAACCATGACTGAAACACTGAACATGGCAATATTCCCCCTAGCTAAGCAACAGAGCCAGACTAGGTGGCCATCAATACATGAACAGATTAAGAAAATGTGATATGTAATATAGTGAAATATTACTCAGCCATAAAGAAAAGTAAATTTCTGCCATTTCAGCAAATATATGGAAAAATAAAATAAAATATGTTAGATGCAGACAAGCACTGCAGCATGTTTTTTTCCTACTTGTCAGAACTAAAAAATGTTGACTTGACTATAAAAGAATCATTAATAGAAACTGATAAGTAGGGGAAAGGGTGGAAAGGGGAGGTTGGATTTGATTTATGAATGCTGTATAGCTATGTGGGTGTATCACACTGAACTTCTTTAATAAGTATAACTGATATATATTAATAAAAGTGATGGGTAGGGTTTTGATGGTGATACAAAGGAATTTAGCAGTGGGATTTAAGTCAACCCAAGGCATGATGGGAATGTTATAATTAGACTCTAAGATGCTTCCTATGTGTTAAAATCTTGGTTGCTGGCTTGGTGCTCTTTGGAGGTAGTGGAATATCTGAGAAGTGGCAGGTTGTCAGGTGATTGGGGACGTGTCCTCAAGAGAAAGGTGTGGGGCCATGGTAACTTCTTCTGCACTGCTAGTCCATGAGATGACTTGGTGGTTCTCTCCACGTGTGTCCATCATGACGGAGGTCTAGAGGCCAAGGGACCAACTGACCATGTGCTAAACTTTCAAAATCGTAAGCCAAAACAACCCCTTTCTCTTATAAAGTATGATTATAGTAACAGGAAGTTTGTTAACAGAGCTGGCAAAGCAGAGACCGTTGGAAGGCACAGCTAATATTCCACTTTTCTTCCTATCTAAGATACATGGAGCGGAGAAGTGGAGATGAAGTTAGAGATGGAGGCTGAAGTCTTCTTAGCAAAGGCCATGAGATCAAGTGCGTCAGTCAGCTATTGCCACTTAACAAAGCAACAGCACGTTTAGTGTCATAGAATCATAGGTCTTATTTCTTGCATATCTGCTCATCAGCTAAGATGGCTTTTCTTCAAGCCTCAGGTTCTTTGGATCCATGGAAACTCCACATCTGTCTGTCTGTCAACCTAAGTGACAGATTATAACAGGACCCATGGGTCACTCTGTGCACATTCATTCTGGTGCCTACACTAAAGAAACAGGAGTTCTCTAATGGGGAAAGTCTTGTGACAGAGATAGAAAAAAAAAATGGGGGTTGGTGTCACACTTGCTAGCTTACCACTGACTCATGGAAATCACATGGGGGGCGGGGCAGGAAATGCCCTGACTGTGGAGAAGGATGTTGGTATGTGCTTTCTTCCAGGGAAGTAAGGGTATGTGACCAATAGTCCGGTGTGGTACACCCCTGAAATCTCAGTCAGGAAGCCGAAGCCATAGAGTCACAAGCTTAAGGCTGGCCCAGGCAGCTTAGTGAGGACATGTCTCAGAACCATGAAACTGGCCAGAGATGTAGCTCTGTGGGAGAGGATGTGCTGAGCACATGTCGAGTCTCCAGCACACAAAAGGAAAGTTTTAGTTAGTGACATATGCCTTGAATCCCAAAATGTGGGAGGCAGAAGCAGGCAGATCTCTATGAGTTTCAAGGCCAGCCTGGTCTACATAGTGAGTTCTCAGCCAGCCAGGGCTACATAGTGCAGGCATGTCTCAACAACAAAACAAACTCAAAATAAAACAACAACAACAACAAAACAAAGCAAAAAAAAAAAAAAAAAAAAACTTAGGGTTTCTTAAATCATGCCACCTACAGACAGAGTTAATTTTACTTCTTTATGTCTGACTCAGATTCCACTTATTTTTCTCTTTGTCTGCTTGCTCTTGTTCGTACCTCTAGCTGTGTGATGACCAGTAGTGGCATAGTAGGCATCCTTGCCTTGTATCAGATCTTAGAAGAGAGCTTTCAGATTCTATCAATTGATTACAATGTATATGTATTTCATAAATGGCCTGGATTTTATTGAGGAAATTTCCTTTTATGTCTATTTTATCAAGAGAGTTTTTTAAAATCATGGAAGGATATTGAGTTTTTATTTATACATAACATTTAAAAATTTATTTATGAACAATAAATAGTGTGTTTCAATCATATTCACCTCAACTCTCTCTCCAACTCCTCCTGGACCTTCCCATCACGTTACATTTCTCATGTTCTCTTTTAAAAAATAACCCACTAGGTCCAATTAGTACTACCTATGTACACATGGGTGTGGGACTGTAGTAGGACCAATTAGTGCTGCCTATGTACACATGGGTGTGGGACTGTAGGACCAATTAGTGCTGCCTATGTACACATGGGTGTGGGACTGTAGGACCAATTAGTGCTGCCTATGTACACATGGGTGTGGGGCTCCCCACTGGAGCACGGGGACCACACCTGTAAGTAGAATGACTCTCCTTCCTCCAGATGTTATCAGTTGTCAACAGCTCCTCAGCTGGGGATGGGGGACTCACGAGCCCCTCCCCCACCTCCGATCCTGGAGTTTTGACTGGTTTGAGCTCACGTTTGCTCTGGAACCGCGGCTACTGTCAGTTCATGAGGGCAATGGCCCTCTCGCGTCCAGATGGCACTGTTTCAAGCCAGTACTCCCCAAACTCTGGCTTCTGTAATCTTTTTGTCTCTTCTTCTATGATGTTCCCTGAGCCTCAGGAGTAGAAAATATGATATAGATGTACTATTTGTGGTTGAGCGCTACACAAATTCTTCTCTGCATTTTCACTATTTGTGAGTCTCTGTGTTGAATGCTTCCCCTGAACAAAGATGCTTCTCTGATGAGAAGAGAGAGCTGCTATCTGTGGGTGTAGAGGTTAGGGTATAGTATAGAAAGTACTTTGATACTAAGTCCATTTAGTGAAGTATTAGTAGTAGGTTTACCCCAGGGGCCCATGAACCCCCCTCCCAAGAGTTCTCAGTCAGATTTACAGCAGGCCTAAAATCCAGCGAGAAAACAGCTGGTTACTGCCATAACCCTGATGCCACTATTACACACATAGGCATATCTTGCCACACTGTTGTTGGGGGCTTCAGGGTTAACATCTAGGTAAGACTGTTGATAACTTCTCTTCCAGTTGCCTGCACAGCACCTATCAGCCCTGTGAAAGCTAACTGGCTGGGAGGTTGCTTCCTGGTCAGCTTGACTTCTCCAAGTCCTATGACCAAAGTATGTGGTGTCTTCAGTAATAGTGTCTTAGCACCAAAATCTAGTGGGCATCCAAGAGTAATGTCAATAGCTTGCATTGCTTTGGGGCCCCCAGGACTCCTTTTGACCAACAACAATGTTATTCCACACCTATCATTGGATTTTTTACTTGGCAACCTATGGCTTCTGGAAGGAACATTATCTCTCATGTAGGATAACCCCAATTAAACCCTTTCATATGAACACACACACACACACACACACACACACACACACACACACACACACGGATGTTGCACGTGAAACTTATAGAATAGTATGTTTCTATATGGTCTTTTCAGTCACTCTTAGCTTTTGTTAATAACATATTATGGGCTGGCTGATTTTATGTCACCTCGCACAAGCTGAGGGGAGGGAATCTCATTGGAGAAACTGCCTTTATTAGATTGGGCTGTAAGGCCTTTTCTTAATCAGTAGTGTGTGAGGGCCCAGCCATGGTGGGTGGCACCACCACTGGGTTGGCAGTCCTGGGAGCTATAAGAAAGCAGGCTGAGCAAGCTATGAAGAGCAAGCTGAGGAACAGCGGCCCTCTGTGGTCTCTGCATCAGCCCCTGCCTCCAGGTTCCCACCTTGTTCAAGTCCCTGCATCGGCGTCCCTCAATGGACTGTGATTCTTCAAGATATGTAATCCAAATAAACTGTTTTTCCCCCAAAGTTATTTTGGTTATAGTGTTTCATCACAGCAATAGTGACCCTAAGACACATACTAGATATTTAGTAAGAGAATAAATTTTAGGACCCCCCCCCCCCGACTATAAAAGGCAATTAGGTGAGATAATGGGTGTGTTAACTTACGTTACTCTGTTAATTACTTTACTATATCAGAATAACATATTGTCAACCTTAAATAGATGTAATAAGGAAGGAACGAGGAGAATAAGGCCCTTATATCAAAGAGGGAAAATAACCAGTTATAGCCCTTTCCATTACCATCAAGCCAAACTTCTTTGTCTTAGTCCGGCTCTGTTTCCCACTGCTTCTGATGCCAACTGCCCTTGTTAGTCCTTTTGTTCTCGGTGGCCATCCTCACATTGTGATCATGGCTGTCATTTCTTTGGGGCCTGAGTGGCTCCTCCTTTCTATGCCCTGTTTAACATCTGGCTTGGTAGAATGGTGAGACATCTCTTTTCCCTACAAAATCTTCTGTTATTGGAGTGTTTTACGTCTCACCACTCAGAAATCATCTCCTGTGTGTTGTCCCCCTTTGCCCAACTGGGTTGGGAATGGTTTGAAGGGGGACTTTGAGTTTTGAAGCTTTGGTCCTGATACAAATGCAGCAAATAACCAGGTATTGCTGGACTGATCTTGGGGGCATTATGTGTGTATCTGAGCTGCTTGGCTGGCTCTTTGGCTACCTGTATGTGTTAAAAAGTACTCTCCTTAGGGGTAGCAATAAAGTCTTTTATGTACCTGTAGCTGCCACCCAGTGGCCCCAGCATGCCCACTAAATCAGTCATTTGCCAATATCTTATAGATGACCAGTCTGCCCACCTCTTCATGGTACATTCTTGTTTTGATACCTCAAGTGGGGTGGTTTTAAGAAGAGACAGATAAGCCTGGAGATTTAGCACAGTTGGTAGAGTGCCTGCCCAGCATGCACAAAACACTGTGGTCAATTCCTAGCACTGTATAAAACAGGGCGTGGTTTACTCCCCAGCAGTTGGGAGATGGAGGCAGGAAGATCACAAGTTCAAAGTCACGTTTATTTGGCTTACAGTGAGTTTGAGGTCAACTTGGGCTATGTAAGATCTGGTCTAAGGAAATAAATTAGTTAAATTAATTGGGGAAAAAAAAGATATTGACAAAGGAAGCCAAGAACCTGGTACCCAGGTAGGTGAACTCTGCCCTCTCTGCTGGGACAGTGTATACACACAGATTCTATTTCCCAGGAGAGACCATTCTCTTTTGGGATGTGATACCTCTTGCTGATTACATAAATGTGGTATCCAAATGTCAGGCTGTTTTGATTTCTCCCTCTGAGCCCATGAACACAGTGAGCATATGGCTGCCTCTCTGCCTAGGGGCTGAAGGGGTGACTGACCTTGTCCTTCAGCGGTGAGGAGGATTCTATTTTCCTTGTTACGTTATGAGAGCCATCCTCCTTGGGCTTGCACTGACTCTGCCTCTCTGAGGAAGGCTAGTTTTTCAAGGGGTGGAGTGACATGGCTTCTGTTGTTGACAAGTCTCCTCAAGAGCAGGAGCTGGCCCTCTTGTAACACAGGATGCTCATTGCAGTGGGAAACTCTGTTGATCGGAGAGCGCCTAGGGAAACCGGGAACACTCTAGCTTTGTTCTTTGTGCCTGTCCATTCCTCTTTCCAGACTTTTCTAATGTCTTTTGCTCTGGCATACCCTTTCCTTCATCTTCTCAAAAGCTGTATTACGATGTCCCTTATGAGCTTAAGAATTTACAGGAACATGGCTAGAATTGGGAAACGTTATACTAAATGTTGCAACTTCTGGCTTAGAAAGACTAGTGGTACACACTCTCTCTCCTGCGCAGCTCCTCCTGCTCCTAACTGTTATATGTGCGTATTTCTGTGAGAGTGGGATGAAGTCAGGAGAGTAGGAAGGGGACCACGAGAGGGGAGGAAGATTCTTTGATGGGCAGGGCTGGGAAGGATGATAGACCGCGTGTGGCATGAAACTGGAGCGAATATCAGGGCAGAAGGGGACATGTGGGGCCCAAGAGACAAGGAGAGGAGATGGAGAACAAAGCCCCTTTGAAGTGGGTGGGATTGTGCAACCCCAGCTTTCTCATTTATCTTCTCAGCTATAGAACTCAGCTAACCAGAGCTTTGTTTCTCAGGGCCAGCTTGCTGTTGCAGCTTTTTATTTTCATTAAAAAAAAATTATTTGACAGGTTCATACATTTACACAATGGCCTTTAGCTGTCTTTGTCCCCATTTTTTATCTCTAACCTCTTCCCTATTGTTGTAACCCACTTATCAACAGGTCTCTCTTGTACAGGAAAGAGCTGTCATAATTCTAAATTAATTGTTTATGTGTGGATGCTTTACCTGATTTTATTTCCATGCACCACATTCATGTATGTAGTTCTGGACGGGGCCAGAAGAGGCATCATACCACCGGGGATGGAGTTACAGGTGGTTGTGACAAATTCTCTGAGTGCTGGGAATTGAACCCGGGTCCCCTGGAAGAGTAGCCAGTGAACTTAACCACTGACTCACCTCCCCAGCCCCTGTTAGGGTTTTAAACAGTCTCATGACATACTTAAAAAAAAAAAAAAAGAAGTATTTATTTAATGTGTATGGGTGAAGGAGAGTTAAACATGTTTTTTGTTTAGATCACAAGTGGGGGATAAGAAAAAGACTTATGAGAGAGCAGGTGATGTTTATCCCCTTAGATGTCGAACCACTATGTGGGGGAAATTGGTTATTAAGCAGCTGAAAAACATCCTTGAACAAATGCTGAGAGGAGGTATAAATGTGAGCCAAAAACAAGAGGCAGGGCCTGTGGAAACTTGGGATAGTTTTGGCTGTTTATCGCTCCATTTTGAGACGCTCCTAGAGAGAACCACTTGAGGGAAGGCTTCCGGGCTCCAGGCTCTGGCTGAGGCTCCAGGTTCTGGTTACTCCAGGTTCGAGCAGAAGAAATCTTGCAGATTCCACCAGGAGAATAGTTCCGTGGAACTGATATCCTTACGGTTTCATTATTATGTTCTTTAATCTTCTTTTCCTATTGTTTAGGTTAGTTGGGCTGTAAGTGAGGTACTCTCGGTTAATAAGTTCATAATAAAATATATTTGTTAAGAAAATTGAGCCTACATACGGGTGTTTTTCCTGCAGTATCACATGTGTGCCTGATGCCTGCAGAGTTTAAAAGAGAGCAGCAGATGCTCTAGAACTAGAATTACAGACGGTTGTGAGCTTCCATGTGGCTGCTGGGAAGTGAACCTGGGTTCTCTGAGAACAGCCAGGGCTCTTAACCACTGCGCCATCTCTCCAGCCCCATGACATACATCTTCAGCGTAATTTCCTGGTGACAGTTAAGAAAGCACTCCAAGTCACAGGATAATCCCCATGTGGCCTCCAAAGTCAGTTTCATTTAGTGAGAAGTCATTTTAAATATCCCAGCATTCTAGTGTGAGTGTTGGTAACCCTGGAAACAAGATGTCAAGTTGCAATGAAGATTTAGGTTAAGCTGTGAGATTTGAAAACCATGTGCCATGTCTGGGGCGTTTTGGTGAATGTATGACAAGTCTGGGGATATTTTTGGACTGTACCTTCTACTCACCCATGATTATATTCCTAAAAATCTTTGGAGGGTGTGATGCTTGGTTTTGTCAGCTTGTCATGACCTAGCGTCGCCTGAAGAGAGAGTCTCAATGGATTTCCCACATTGGTTGGCCTGTGGAGGCTTGCCTTGGTTGCTTCAGTTGATGTGGAAAGACCCACTTTAGGTGTGGGCGGCACTTTCTGGAAGCTTCCCAGATAAAAGGACACAGAAGTAGGAAAGCTGTGCTCTCCCACCCTTACTCTGTTGAGTTCATCTACTCTGTTGTTGCCTCTGCTGCTCCCTTTACTGATACAAGAACTAGCTTTCTCTGGCTTCCTTTGTAGACTGAAGAGCAACCATCTTCCATGAATCCTTAGCCTTTGGAGCCAGACTGGAAGTGCCGGGGTAACCAGCCCGGTGGAGTGATCAGCTACTGAGTTCTCAGCCTTCGCAGTGTGAGACACCCATTGTTGGACTACTCCCACCCTACTGTGTAAGCACTCTCATTATCTTTTAATATATTCATTCTGCCAGTGCTGTTCCCTCTCAAGAACCCCCAGGAGTACAGAGGGCAACATTTTCAAAAGCATTCTGCAAACATTCTCTGGCGTAGCAAGGTGGTACCCTGGAAATGACTTCTCACTGAATGAGGCTGGCTTTGGGAGGACATGTGGCCTTATCCTGTGGCTTGGAATGCTCTCTTGATGTCACCAGAAGAAGAATTATGCCATGAGGGCTGGAACAGGTGGCTCAGTGGTTAAGAGCATGGGTTGCTCTCACAGAGGACCCACATTCAGTTCCCAGTACCTATGTCATAGGGCAGGGTAGCCCAGGGAATTGGTGGGTCAAAGTTCAGAACATTCTTGAGCCCAAAGGCAAGGCACATCACCTCGTGGGAAGGCTTCTTGGGGGGAAACTAGAGTTCAGAAAGGCAGAGGCTAGGGAGACATTAGGCCAGGATTGAGGATGGGACTGGGAGCTTCGTGAAGTCCTGATGATGTTGCGCTGGTGCTACTGACTCTACTAAGGGGCTGGCCCAACTGTTTGCAGTTAGTTTTTCTGGGATTAAATAAAAGCTCTTCCACCATAGGCAGTTCGGTATGATAGACACACAGATGAATTGGGACTCCAACTGCTCCCATCTTCATAGGCTAGAAAATGCTCCCCATAAGGGCCATGGAGGCTGGAGTAGATGACCTTACAAAATTCATTCACAGGTGAAGAAGTTTAGAGCTGGGGGAGACCCCAGTGGAAGACAAATCCCATAATTCCATCTCATTTTACAGGCTTCAGTGGAAAAAGTGAGGCATCTTTCGTCAGCCCCCACTGTTAGTTTGTTGCCAGCTGGGGCACTGGGCTTATGAATAGCTCTAAAGAGACATGAATCTACCTATTACTGCTGCACTTTCCTAATTTAGCAGAATCCACTATGTGTGCATTGGCAAAATGATATTAATGTGGACTATTAGCAGGCAGAAGCAGTCCCATTAAAGAGAAATGGACATTATAATGGGTCCTGCTGATGAGTTTCCTCCAAAAATGAGAGTATTGTGGTAGATGAGCTACAAGCCCGCTCTTTCTTAAAATTCATGAGTTGATGGTCCTCCATGTGACTGAGGACCAAGGTGTTGGGTGTAGGTAGCGTATAGGCCTGCCAATAAGGAACAGGGAGTACCTGGGACAGACCCCTCCCTCTGTCACTAGGGTTAATTTCCTTTTCTAAATTCTGTATGTTTTCATTTGTAAATAAGGAGTCTGGGTGTCTTCCCCATCTCCTATCTGAACCAAACCCTGACCCACAGACAACGGTTCGAGTCTTTCCTCTATTCTCTCAGAAGCATGGAGTCTATCATGCCCAGACGAGAGGGGAGTTTTCACATATGACGTGTGCATGTGCATTTTCTAGTCTGCTTTCTGTTGTAATAGAACACTGGAGAGGAAAGGGTTTATTTCAGTCCATCATCAGAGGGGAAGCCAGGCCAGGAGCTCAAGGCTGGGCCCTGGAGCCAGGAACTGAAGCAAAAGCCCAAGAGGAACAGTACTTAGTGGCTTGCATCTCCTGGTTGCCTCAGCCACCTTATTGCCTAGGCCAACCTTCCCTGCAGGGCTTGTCCAAAGTCAGCCGGGCTCTCCTATATGTTAGTGGTCAAGAAGCTGTCCTGTAGACACCCAGAGGCCAGTCTGATGGAGGACGATCGTCAACGGAGGTTCCCTCTTTCCAGGTGTGTTGAGTTTATAGTGACACTAACATGACAGCGTGTATGAGGGTGTTTCCCATAGGGCATTAGGACTAACTCTCTCCTACATACAACCCTGCTCAAGGAGGACTAGTGTACATGTGCATTTCCAGCCATACAATGTGTGCACTGTCATGTGAATGCTGTGGGTTTAATCTGAAATGTCCCCCATGGGCTCACATCCTGAACTAATTTTCTCCAGTTGGTAGCTGGGGGTGGTGGGGTGGTGGTGGTGCCTTATTCAGAGGCTGTGGTGACCTTAAATAGGAGAGGCCTACCTGAGGAAGAAGACCACAAGGTTAGGTCTTTGCAGGGCATATCCTGGCTCTGGGTCCTGTCTTGCAGTCTGCTTTGAATGACCTCCAACAGCTGCACCTGTTGCCACAGCATGAAGAATGGACAACCCTATGAAACCATGAGCTGAAACCAAACCCTTCTTCTCATACATTGTTTCTGTCAGGCATTTGGTCTCAGTGTTAATCTAGAGCAAATTCATTGCCTGGATAATATGGGTAAAAGTCTCATGTCTCGTTTGCTGTAATGATAAAAATGATAGAACACTAGGCCGAGGGACAGGTGTTGTGCTATGTGGGGGTATGAACTCTTTCTGGGCTCTGATCAAAATTTCATCTTTATTTCCCTTACATTTACTTATCCCCACTCAGATTTTATATAGGAAATAATTACATAGCTTTGAGGTGGGCTGGGAAATCAAGTGATGCATACAGGGAGGGAAGGGGAAGACTGTGGTCATGGGCACATGAAACCCCTAGATCTTAGTAGACTTTGGGGGTTCTTGTGTGGACTTCAGATACAACAATTACTAGAAATTACTGATGCTTCAAATGGCCTCATAGGTTAGAATGTAGACATTAAAATAGTTATCTTATAGAGAGACCCTATAGGAAACACAAAATCAGAGTCCAGTTAACATTACCAGTTCACTCATGGCATGCTGCACCTCTGTGGGCATAATGCATGTGGCATTCTGACAGTGACTATCTGTGGTGGTGTTCTCTGTAACAGTGCCACTGCCAGAAGAAAGGCAGGACTGAGCAGTGAAACCATCCCTGTTTGACCCAAATGTCTGTGCTGAGCCATTGTGACAGCATGAAGGACAGCTCACAGGACTGATAGCTGGAGGAGCGGGTGGCACTCCCTCACTCAACCCTTGAGTGTTTTAGGCATAAAGCCTAGTTCAGCTGAACCACCAGCAAACTATTTCTGAGCTTAATAAAATACTTTGAAAATAGGTTGATGCATGAGACCTAGGGAGTGTGTGAGTGTGTGTGTAAAACTGTGGCTCCATTTGCAGAAAGTGAGAGTCTTTCCTTCCTTCCTTCCTTCCTTCCTTCCTTCCTTCCTTCCTTCCTTCCTTCCTTGACAATGTTTTATTATGTATTCCAGGCTGGTTTAGAAATTGGAATTTTCCTGCCTCAGCTTCTAAAATGTTAGGAATATAGGCACAACCACCATGTCCACCTGAAGGCTGCAACTTTCATGGGAGAAAGATAAAAAGTGATGTTAGGTAGGCCCAGAAGCCCCCTAGTGAACCATCCTGACCTCTCTTCTTCCTCCTCCCCTTCTCCTCCCTTCCTCTTCCCTCCTCCTCCTCCTCCTTCTTCTTCACCAAAATCTTATGTGTATATGCTTACATATATGTCAGGAGTTCTCCATGTGTGCTGGATCCGAATTTTCTTCCACAGTATGGGTGTAGCAGAGAATTAGTGGAGGAGTGGAAGGTTATTTACAAAGCCTCTCTTTGTAGTTGACCCTCCTTGAAGGACCACATGAGACGTGAGATGGAGGAAAACACATAAAGGCTATACTCCTGACTACACAAAACTGAGAACACAGAGAGCCAACTTGGCCATTTGCTTGTTCCCAAATCAGCTTGGAAAACCTGGTGAACCCATGAAAGCTGACAGTGCTCCCTTCACTGGGCAGACATGGATCTCTGGCTTCTATATAGCTCTCCGATGAGAAAACCACTCAGAATCCATGCTTTAGGAGAAGGTAGCTTTATCTCTTTTCACCAATGTTGGTATGTAAGACTGAAAAAAGTTATGTGTGTATGCATTTGTGAGTGTGTTTGCTCATGTGAGTACAGTGCAGGGCATAAGTTCTCCTAGAACCCAAGTTACAGAGAACGCTGGCAGCTGAACTGAGGAACTCTGAAAGAGCAACACGTGCTCTTAACTGTCGAGCCATCTCTCCAGCTTCTAAGTGCTGATACTTGAAAAAAAAAATCTAGCTGGAGACCTTGTTCTTGTCAAGGCATCACTGTTACTAAAACTGACTTCTAAAGCTGACATAGTGCATTGAAGGAGCCTCCCCCACCCAGCTGTTAACCTTCAATTATACATAATTTTAATCATATACTTCTCCCTTATGCTTATAAAAAACAGATGGAATGTGGCCATTTGTATGAGTTACTTTTGTTGCTAAGACAAAGCAGCTTACAAAAGCAACGTACAGAGGGAGAGTTCCTTTGGCTCACAGTTTGAAGGCACAGTCTTTCCACCATGCAGTCTAGAGTTCCAGTGCAAGAGGTGGTACTGCTCATATTCAGGGTGGATCTTCCCCCTTCAGTTCAACCTTTCTGGAAACACCCTCACAGACAGACTCTGAGATGTATTTCCATGACAATTCTAAACCCAGTTAGCTTGACAGCCATTCCATCTCACCAGCCATTCTACAAGCCTCTAAAGGCCTCTCGCCTTCCACACTTGACATTTGAATTATATTTGATTTTGGAGGTGATGCAAGCAAAGAAACTGCAAAGCATAGCTGTCTTAGCACACTGGACCAAATCCAACAAGCTGATTGTGTATGCTGGCCACACAGCTTCTGTACTTAATATGCAGTGCGGGCTCCGTGATGGCTCTTCGGAGGCGTTGTTTATTCCACAGTGCCGGGGACTGCACTCCTGCAGTCTTAATTACAGTTGCTTCATGGGAGGGTGAGTGGGCATCCTTCTATGCCAGCTGAGTTCTACAAAGCCCATCTGGGTTGATTCCTGTCTCTCCTTTTGAAAACACAGGAAAGGTCCTCACATTCTTTGAATGAAAGGTCTTCTCATTCTTTCAGTTGACAGGCAGATGGTTGCCTTGGCCAGGTGACCACTTTTTTCACGCACGTTGTTTTAAGAGTGAATGTCCTATACTCTTCAACCAATATGGTTGCTGGGGGAATAGTGTTCCTCTGGAGGCCCTTCCTCCCTCATGTCTCTTAGGATGAGTTGAGCATCAGTTCACAGGCAAGTCCTGACTTAGGAATTCAGCCCATGTCCTTCCTATATGGAACTCTGGGAAGATGCTGCTGGAGTGAGTGAACCATTCATTCTGCCTTGAATGATGCCACTTGTTCCTTGGGGTGAAGATGTCTCCTGCCAAACTCCATCCGAGTATCAACAGTTGTGCCTAACTTAACACTGGGGATATATTCTGGAAAATGCACTGTTAGTTTAACCATGCGACGCTGTGAAGTATCAGACATGTACTAAGATAACTACAACGTCACCAGGTGGTATAATCTTACTGTGATCACGGCTGTTGACTGAAATGTCACTAAATGGTATGTAGCTATGTTTCTTAGTCTTTGTAGCCATTGTGGCTTTGGAAAGGCAAGACCTCTAGGTGGGGTCAAGACAGTATGCATACTTAGTTCCAGTCCCTTTGGTGGGACTGTCTCAGCAGAGAGGAAAGGGCTGGCAAGGGCCTGTGGATGCCCTCACTGTGGGCATGTGAAGTCTGTCCTCTATGTTGCTGTAGTTCAAACAGGCCATTCTCTTTCTCTTGCAGTTAACACAGTGTGACACCATTAGGGATTCAATATGCACATCTTCTTGTTATCTGGCATTCGAATCCTGTGCAGCGTGCACTGTAGGATGCGCAGGCCCTGGAGTCAGTCCGTCTGGGGCTACTCCTCACTACCTTTGTGATCCTTCCCAGTTATTTACCTTCTCTGAATCTCCTTCAACCCGTTTGTGAAATAAGGATAATAGTCACACGTACTAACTTCACTTTTGTTGGAAGCCTTAAAATCAACTCAAAAGTATTACGAAGAGCCTCTTTTATGTACCAAATAATCAAATTTTATTTCTTCCCCACCTGTACTGAGGATTGTTGAACAGAGAGCTATCTTCAGCCCTTCTGATTTCTGAGTCAGGGTCTCTCTAAGTTGTTCAGGCTGGCTTTGACTTGCCGAGTAGCCCTGGCTGGCCTTGAACTCATGCCCCTCCTTTCATTGCCTCCTAGGTAGTTGAGTATATGTGCATTCCCCACCACAGTGAGCGAGGCTCAGCACATCCTTCTTGTCATGATGCTTTCTGTTGTGTTGTTGTGTGTTCTACACCACCAGGGTACCACTTCACTGTAAACACTTCAAGGCAGAAGATACGGCTGGTTTATGCAATCAGCTCACTTAGCATTCAACAAGGAAAACCCTGGCATTGTTCCTGACATGGGGGAGGGCCAGGCGGGCCTGGCATCTGCCCCCTTTAATGTTATTATTATCAACACCTATTAACTGCAGAACTTAATAGGACTCACTGTGATGCTCGAAACATTCAGCCATTATGCACTGAGCATGTCTAGTCAGCCCTCTCCTATCCTCAGCCATCCTTCCTCCCCTGGCCACCAGCAGCATTCTTGCAAGTCCCTAAAATCCCTCTTAATTTACTTCTGTTCTCTCCCCATGTATGTTCTCCATCCATAGTGACCACGATTCCAGCCATTCTTCTAGGCTGACATACTGGTTTCCACACATGAGTAAGAGCATGTGGTATGTATGTGTCCTTCTGTCTGGACTATTTCTCTTAACAGACAGCTTCTAGCTCTATCCATGCTGCAAAGGGCTGAACTTTATTCTTTGAACAGCTGAGCACTACTATTCACGACTGCACTTTCTCTATCTTTTTACCCAGTGAAAGGCATTTGCATTGGCTGTTATGATTAATGCTTATCTGTTTGGTAGAAAGATTTCATTTCCTTTAAATATATATACACACACACATACCGAGGAGTAAAATGTTTCCATTTTTTGATGACTGTTTATATTTTGAAAAATGTTTTTGTAACTCTCTTTGTGTGTGTGTGTGTGTGTGTTGCTGTGAATCTAACCCAAGACCTTGAAAGTATTCAGGCAAGCATGCCACATTGGAGGTTGGTCTGGTGCATTTTGTTGCTGATTACTGCTTGCTATCTCTGCCCCACCTGTACTTTGCCTAAGAGCCTAACCTGTTTGACCAATAAAAGGCCATCACACCTGGGCAGGGCAAATGGGATAGGTATGGCTAAGGTTCCAGGGCTTGGAGAGACAGGGAGAATATCGAGAGGAAGAGAGGCCTGAGGAGAGGGAGAAGGAGGTGGCTAACGCCATGGGTTAGGTGGAGGAGAAGCACATGGCAGGTGTGAATGGAGGATTCGGCCCAGATGAAGAGCATTAGCTAGTATTTGGGATTATGGATGGGAGGTAGCTTAATAGAAATTATTAGAAGAAGATTGCGTGGGGTTGGTACAGGAATCCCATACCTGCCCCACTATGGGAAGTAGTTTAGGGAATTAATATCTGCCCTGCCCCAGGTTAATTAAGGAAAATATAACTGGTGTCTGTGTCTTGATTGATTGCTAGCAGGTTAGAAAATACTGCTGTAATAATAATTATAGGCCTAATAATAAACATTATTCGGCCATACTGGTAATTTAACTGCAACAGTGTCACGTGATCTACAATCCATGTTCTGTTTTGTACCCCACTCTGTGGTTCAGGTGGCTTTGGAACTCACCATATAGTCCAAAGTGGCCTTGAACTTGAGATCCTGTTGCCTTTACCTTCTGAGTGATGGGATTATAGGCATGGGACACCACATCTGGCTTCTGTTTTGTTCTTCAGCCCATTTCAAAGCTGAATTCTTTACTTTTGGGCGCAGAGCTTTTCCAGTTCCTTGTACTTATTGGACTTCAACCCGTTGTCAGATCTACCGTTGGCAAATATTTTCTCATACTTGGTAGATTGTCTCTTAGTCCTGTTTACTGTTTCCCAGTCTGTGCCAAAGCTTCATATTTGTCTAGTTTTACTTTGGTTGCCTGAACTTAAAGGGCCCTATCAAACACACACACACACATACACACACACACACACACACACACACACACACACACACACACACACCACTTCCTATACAGTGTCTCGAGTATTTCTTTTGTGCTTAATTGCAGCAACTTCATAGTCTGAAGTTCAAGATTTGGGATTTTGATCCACGTCGAGCTGTTCTTTGAGCACAGTGAGAGAGGGAGAACTAGTCTCTCAGCCAGCATAATTTGCTGAAGAGATTTGTCTTTCTTCCATAGCATGCAGTATTTTTTTTTTTTGGACTTGTACCTCCCTCCATTTTTCTAATTTTTTGTTGTGCTGTGGATTGAATTCAGGGCTTTATACATCAAGCACTCTACCACTGAGCCACACTCCTAGCTTTTAGTCATATTCCCGAGAACTGCTATATAGCTGACACAACTCTTCTTTTTTTTCTTAAATAATAGCCACCTTCAACTTGATCTATAGTTGTGTGGTAACAGAGAATATGCTTTACATGTGCAAAGCCCTAGTTCAATCTCAATAACTCTTGGCTCCTCATACCCTCCCTCTGAACAGAAAACCACAACGTCCAGGTCTGTAAAATGAGAAAGCCAGAATAAAGCATTTTACAAACCAAGCTAAGAACCACGGGCAGCAGGGAAGGCAGCTGGTTCTATAGGAGTCTCATACTACAGACGCTCAGTGCTAATGGCAGCAGCAGCAGGAGACACAGCCAGGTGGTACCAGCTGGACAGCTTGAGGAGCTTCTCAGAGCTCCGCTCAGCTGCAGCCAGAATCTTGACTTATACCACAGGAAAAAGTGTTAGGACAAGTCAGTATATAGCACAATTGGAGTTTGTTGAGGCAGATCTGTGAGGGAGGATCTGTCTGTCTGTCTGTCTGTCTGTCTGTCTGTCTGTCTGTCTGTCTGTCTGTCTGTCTCTCTCTCTCTCTCTCTCTCTCTCTCTCTCTCTCTATCTCTCTATCTATCTATCTACCATTTATCTATCTGTAGAAAACAATTGTACATGTCCAATGCTTTTCTCAGAAAGAGCGAGCCACCTTTGTCTCCACCCTTGAACATCCCACATCCTAATGCATTAGCTCAGTAAATGTGTTGAGATGAAGGGTGATAACACAGGTGTGTCCCTGTGAACTGCAATCTCTGTAATGCAAGGCGGTGAGACTAACTCAACGTCAGCACCAGAGCTTTAGATTTGGACTCTTACTCCTGCCTCTGAGAACTCAGAGACGTTTCTTCCCAACTGTGTTAGTCGATTTGATCATTTGGAAAATAGATGTCATGATAGCATGACCTCATATGTTGTGAGGAATAAATGACACAATGTCTGATATTAAAATATTCCTCTCTGGGCTGCCACTCCACCACCCACCTGCTGCAGTACTCGGGAGAGCTGTCTCAGGTGGCATGGGTGCATGAGAGCTGGCCCCTATGGTGTGAGCATTGGAGAGCTCTCAGGTTGACCAGCTCAGCTACCACCTAGGCCCAGTTGAGTTTGGGCTTTGGGTTGACACACCCCAACATCTGCTCCAACTATGAAGTGCTAGAGTATGTGAAGGGGCTGGTCTTGCAGATCCAAAGCTGCAGGATCTCCATGACACAGGGCAATGTGTCACAAGATGTGTGAGAGGAGTCCCAGTGAGGATCCAGTACTGAGAGTGTAGCAGAAACCAGAGGCCTCGAACCAGACCAACGGCTCATGCAATGATGCTTTGCAGTAGAAGCTGTTTGATCAAAAGGGCATAGTGTGTGACACTGCAGCTTCCACACTGAGATTTTTGTTTGTTTTCTTTTGGGGGGAGGTTATAAGGGCAGAGGGCACATATGGAAGGACAGGGAGATTAGTGGGATTGGGGTTCATGATGTGAAATTCATAAAGAATCAATAAAAAGTTTTAAAAAATTCCTTCCTCCCTCCAGCCTGAACACATATTATGTGGGTGCTCCTTATTATTTTATCCCATTGGCACTGGTGAATTTATTAGAATCTAAGAGTCTAGAGATTGATAATGGACTAATTTACTCATCCTTCACTCACTCACCCACTTTGCCCACTCACTCACCCACTTGCCCACTCATACACTTGCTCATTCACTCATATACTCTCCTCATTCACACATTTCCCACTCACTCACACACTTACCTACTAGCTCACTGACACACTCACACACTCACTCACTCACTTGCTCATTGACTCAGTTCCTCACTCACACACTCATGCACTTACACACTCACCCACTCACCCACTCACTCATTATTCACTCACTGGCTCACTCCCCTACTCGCTCACCCACCCACTCACTCACTCACCCGCTCACTCAGTCAACCAGCACTCATTGGATTTTTGCTGTAAGCTAGAATTTGTTCCATGCACTGGAGACATCGCATCATAAGGGTGTGTTAGTGCATTAATGTTTCTGTTGCTATGATAAAATATCCTGACAAAAGCAAGTTAGATGAGAAAAAGATTTTTTTTTTAAAGCCTTAGAGTCCAAGAGGAAGGCACCGCATCATGGCAGGGAAGGAGTGGCAGCAGGACTGCGGGTGGTTCTAGCAGTCAGCAAGCTGAGGATCACATTTCATCTACACAGGGGAGGAAAGGAGGAGAACAGGAAGTAGGAGGCAAGACTATGAAATCATAAAGCCCCCTCCCCCAGGAATGTACTCTATCATCAGCTGGGGCCCAAATGTTCAAACATATGAGCCTAAGGGGCACTTCATATAAACCACAGTAACAGAAAAAAATCCTCACTCTCAAGAAACTTTTAAAGGGATACACACAACTCAAACACAAACAACCAGCTACAATTCCTATAATGTTAAGTATAATGAAGAAAGTGACTGAAGCAATTCTTTACACAGTGATGGGTCTCTCTTCAGACTGTCTCTTAATGGAGTGAGCAGACAAAGTCTCTGAGTGTGCGTGTGCATGTGCACGTGTGTGTGCATGTGTGTGTGTAGGTGTGTGTGTGTTTAAGTGTGTGTGTGTGTGTAGGTGTTCTTTTTTTAATTACTCAAGGAAATAAGAGCCTTTGCTCAGAGTCATCCCTTTGGTATCTATAGATCCCTAGATGAACTTCAATCTGTCACCATCCTTTTTATAAAGTGATGCTCAGAGATGAACACAGGCCCCACCCCAAGGGTCTGGCAGGCCCCAGGAAGAACTGTGCTGTTCTCTTGGCTGCCCACTAATCAATCTAGTGGCTCTCAACCTTCCTAATGCTGAACCCTTTAATACAGTTCCTCATGTTGTGGTGAACCCCCAACCATAAGATTATTTTCATTGCTACTTCATAATTGTAATTTTGCTACTGTTATGAATCGTAGTGCAAATGTCTGTGTTTTCTGATGGCCTTAGGTGACCCTTGTGAGAGGGTTCTTTGACCCCCAAAGGGGTGGTGCCCTACAAGTTGAGAGCTGATGCACCAGACACATCTGTAATGCAATCCAAGCCTGCAATTTGCTTTTTGACAGCCAGAGACTGCAGTTATAAATGGAGCTCTTGAGCACTTCTGGCCATGCGAAAATACCACTCACATTCTCTCCCAGATATCTACAGAGATATCTTCCCGGCCCCCCTCAGGGTTTCCTTGCTCAGGTAGCTGGGGTTGCCTAACAACCTTGTGTACTCCAGATTTCTTAGCCAGCCCTCATTCTTCATGGCCTTGTGTACGCCACCCACTTTGAAAGAATTAAAATCCATTTCAGGAAGACTCTGAAGTGATAAAGTAATGGAATTGCTGGTAGCTCTAAAAGCTATGCAGGCTGACCCAGGGAATTCTGATGTAGACCGCCAGCTGTGGGCAGACAGTATGCACAAGCTTCCTAGGTCCCTACCTTGAGAGTCTTCACTCTGTAGCTTCTGTTTCTGGAAATGGGAGCTTCCCTACTGAGGTGTTAATCCACCTGTAGATGGGCCCGACGGTGTTGTCATAAATCTGAATGATTTGAATCTTCCTACTGGCTCTAAAGCCTTGGACTGGGTAGCATTTCCATTCCTTGATCTCGGTGATTTACATACATTCCTCCTCTTTCCACTATCCCTTCCTTTCTTCCTAGGACGGCTGGAACCTGGGTGGCCTGGTGAAACCTGCAGGCCTCTCTTTTCCCCACCAATACCCTCCAGATCTTTCTCGGAAGGGAAAACTCACTTTTCAAAGAATAAATCTGTAAAAGTGGCAACATTTCAGGGCAGTCAATCTTTTGCAGCGTGTGCACAGGTGTGCGTGCCTGCACATGGCTGACCCCTGTGCCCTTGGTGTATATCTGCGTGTCTGAGAGAGGGCTTCTGTGCATAGAGACCTTTAATTTATGTAATTGTGGAGGGAAAGACATGATTGGAGAAGCCAGGGAGGCATGAAACTAGAGAGAGAAGCAGGGTCAAGGAAAGGGGAGCCATGCAAATGGTATTCCCATAGATTGCTTTAGCAGAGAGGGAGAAAATTATTTAATTTGGGGTAATTGTGGAAAAACCTTTGTCCTGTATATTTGCCTTCTGCCACCAAATTACTCAGAAAGACCCCGCAAATGGGTAGGGTGATGAAAGGTACCCGAAGGACCATGGAAGCATGGGTTGGCTGGTGAGACAGGTCTGCTAAATCTAGGACCTAGTGATGTACGTGGTTCAGAAAAGGAGCTTGAATCTTTTCAACAGTGAGTGGAACATTGTTACACTGTTGCTAGAGTGTCAGAGGGAAACTGAATGGGTGGTGGATGTGGAACTTGTAGGAGAGAGGAGCCAGAGGGAGGTTTGTTGTGATGGAGGAGACGCTGGCTCAGCCATGGAGGGAATCAGAGCATGCTGCCTGAGCTGAGTCAAGGCTGAGAGACTCTGGAATTACGGTGTGCCTAGAGATGGCAAATTCTGCCCAAGTCAGCCATGTGGGCCACTGCTGAGAGAAAGCATCTCATTAACCCGGAGGCAAAATGAGTAGACAGCAGGCTCAATTGTGAAGGCCTTTATTTTCGCTGGGGAAAGAACTGGTTGAGAGGGAGCTGGGTGGTTGGACAGTGAGTTATCAGATTATAGTTTTAGAAGGAACACTTGGTTTGGAAAAAAAGGTAACTGTTGTAGAAAATTGTTATTAATATTTACTATTAATCGCATAATTATTACTGTAGTTATATTTAATCTACTATCATATCAACAAAAGGCACAGGCAGCTGTTAGATTTTTAACATGCCTTAAATTCTGGGGCTGGGCAGAAATTACTCCCTTAAGCTATCTTTTACCTCCCAGGCCCACATCCCCTGCCAATTGCTCTAATAATTCCTAGCTGGGCTACTTCCCATCCAAGGTCTCATAAATCTTTTCTTCACCACTGATCATCAGAGCAAGCTCCTACTGGCCACGTGTGGTTTGTTCGTGCTAACCCATGGTGGTTCTGCCTTTTCTCCCCTCTTTACCTGTCTCTCCCTTCTCCCCTCCGATGGTCTTTCTGTCCTCCAAGGCTGTGGACCTTAGCTCCACCTACCTCTCTTTTCCCTGCCCAGGTGTAGGCATTTTATTAGTCGATCAGGGTTTGTTTGGAGGCAAGGTTCACAAACATCATTTTGGGTATGTGATAGTCCCCTTGTAAGAGATAGCAAGCAGACCTCAAGGAGCAGAATAATTAACAAGCAAATGCAGTGCACCAGACCATGCTGTAGAGGCAACAAAGGAAATGCCTGAGAGACTTTAAGTCCTTCATCTGGTGAAGGATGGTTATATCACATGACAGTATCTGGATTGTGACTTTGTCCAGACTGGACAAAAGTGGGGTCCTGGGATTTGAATGTGTTGAACTGAAATGCATGCAGGGAAAGTCTTGAGGGATCTCACACCATGTTCATTGTCCTTGAAGCCCGGCACTTGACCTTCTTTCTGACCGCTTACAGCCCCTTTCAATACTTGGCTGATTGCAAAATCATATGCAAGGAAATTGTTTGGGTCTAGGAGAATGACTGCAAGCATGAGGGCCTGAGTTCAGATCTAAGAACCATGTAAAAGCCAAGTGCAGTTACATCTGTAACCCCAGCACTGGAGAGGCGGCAGGAGCTAACTGTCCAGCCTAGCCAATCAGTGATCTCCTGGTTCAGTGTGGCAACAGTTTAGCCAATCAGTGATCTCAATGTGAGACCCTGCCTAAAAAGACGAGGTGAAGAGCAAGTGAAGAAGACACCTGATATGCACCTGTGGCCTCCATACACCTGGCATGCACCTGTGGCCTCCATACACCTGACATACACCTGTGACCTCCATACA